>CM035423.1:122547163-123254663 GCA_020310875.1 Ceratopteris richardii | reverse complement strand
TTTTTTCGAGTACAGCTTAATAAGCATACTTGCTTTATAAGCATACAATCTACAAGTAGCCATTAAGGGCGAAGCAAAGAGCTCCATGGAAATGGTTTTGCAAGGCCTCTTTGATACCTCATTCTTCGGTGACCCAATCCCCTAAGAGTTTTAAGAAAAGTAAAATAAGAAGATCTATGGTGTACTTAAATCAAAAGCCTCATCCGAGGGTGCAAGAAGTTTGGCAACATGTACTTCAATCTTCATGTGTGAATAGGGGGCGGAAGTAAAAAAAAGACTCAATTTGCTCCACCTTCTACCATTTTCTACATGTATAGCCACCATGATAAAGGATCTGAAAAATGGAAAAAGATATCAACTATCAACACTTGAGATCGTACTTTTGAGGATGATCGACAAGGAAAGTTAAAAAACCATCAAAAGAGATTTGGAAATCATTGAGAATCGAGTTGATCAACAACTTTATTCCCCAATGCAAAAGGTAGATTGCTCAAGTATTTGGCTCATAATGGATTGAAAAAGGATTTGTCGTATGTAAGTAAAGATATTAGAGTAGTTATGGGCAATGAGTAGGTGAGCAAGAACTATAATTAGAAAACCATAATGTGATCGAGTGATTTAAATCAAGATTTAATTTTTTTAATCTTTTAGGCCAAAAAATAAAAAACAAGGTTTTTATCCACTCAGGGAGATTTTTTTGGTGAAAATTATAGACATACATACATGTTTGCATGAATCATATCCAACTAAAGATAGTATATGATATATCGAATCATAGTGTATGAGATGTAAAACATTTATCATTTCATCATGATTCATAAGAATGCAAAGGCATGGAACTCAAAAGTTTTAAGTACCATAATTGACAAGAAACACGATCATATTTGCATGAATCATATTCAACTAAAGATAGTATATGATGTATCAAATCATAGTGTATCAAATGTAAAACATTCATCATTTCATCATGATTCATAAGAATGCAAAGGCACGGAACTCAAAAGTTTTAAGTACCACAAGTGACAAGAAACATGACCCATTAATGAATAAAGTTGAAAGTCTAAAAAAATAGCATAGAGAGTGAAGAATAATATGGAATATGGTAGAGGGCACCAATGAGAAGCTTTGTCTTTGAATAGAAGGTATCATCTCCTGAGACACATGATGAAAATCGTACAAACAAAGGATTTCCATGTCTAGCTTCAAATGTCTAGTACCAATCCTCTGCTACAAATGTGCAAATGAGACCTTTCCTCACTCTCAACACCCTGTCCAAGAAATTGAACATATAACAAAATCACATGATGTATGGTTTTTGAAGCTCCAAGTCACTGAGTGAATGAAATATGTTTTGGAATTTGGTTCTACTAATAACAAACTTCACTATGGATCTAGCTTTGCTAAGAATGGTCTCAACCCATGGCAAGCTCTGTATATCGTCCATGAACATGTCCAAGCTATGACTAGCATAAGGAGTCCATGTGATTTTGGGGTCTGCTTCTTCCAACATACAACCCATAGCCACATAGTTGGATCCATTGTTAGTAACCACTTGAATTATATTTTATGATCCTAAATCCTCTATGGCTTTCTCACATGGGAGAATATGAATTCACATGTGACAATAGTCCCCAATGCATCTGTTGGAATGGCACATAAAAAAAGTGTTCCCTTGCAAGAGGAAACCATGATGCTATACATGTTCCTCTTGTGCATATCTAAACATCCATCGCATAGAATAGAATGCCCATATTTCTCCCACATAACACACAATGATAACATCTTAGTCTCCATTGCAAGCTTCTATTTTTTAAGCTAAGTAGTGTGTAGAACTCTCTTGAATGGTCCTTCCCAAGGAGTGCCTATGCATCTGGCATCTCTCACTGCCCTCTTCCATGTAGTAGTGTTGGCTACATTGAAGGGGATGCCACATGAAATAATCAAGTTGTTGATCTCTTTCTTGGATTGCTCTATAGCTTGTTTCATGCCTTCATGAGAGTAATGCCTTCATGCTACCCCTCATGAAGGCATTACTCTCATGCTACTACAAGGTGGTCATACTCATGGAGTTGGAGTAGAATTTTTCAATGCACCATGGGAGCTCACATTATCAGTGTGAGACCTTTTGGAAGGCCCATGGAGGACTCTCAACTATTTAAGGATTTTCATGAGAATCCTCACTCACTTGCATACTCACAACACCTTAATTCAATTGCAACTTTATAGTCAAGTCCTCCATTATTTGTTCATGCATCAAGTGACAATTTTCAATGCCACAACCTCACAAATCAATAACTAGTGCCTTAATATGAGATGCACTACCTTTCCAGATACCCTTGTAGTACTTGCATTTCCAAACATTAGGTCCATTGACCTTGATTTGGATTCACATATCAACAAGAGTATGACCCATAGTGATAGGTTGATACTAAAGATAAAAAGTAAGCTCTATTTTGAATGAAGTCACAAGAGAATCAATAATAAATATGGAAGTTCAACTCTCTCTGTCTCTCATCTTTCAAGAGAATGATGAATTGATATGGAAGATCTCTCTCTTCTCTCTCTCTCACTCTCTCTCTCTCTCTCTCTCACAAAATAGAGCAAGGTATAGCCTAAGCCTTTAGGTTGCAAGACTCAAGAGTGCAAGGTTCAAGAAGCAAGCCTCACACTGATGATGCTCTAGGTGCAAAGTGATTCGTGAAATAGCTCAACCAAGCTGCAAAAATATACTATAGACAAACTAGTTTGTAGCTTAATGAATCCTAGAAAAGAAAGATAAAATCATACTTGAAGTGATAAAATTGGTTACTTGCAATTCAAATCGCAAAAGATTTTAAGATTTTTATTCCTAGCCTAAAAATCATGATTTAGATCCATTCATTGGACGATATGTTGATGTTGAAAAAGGGACTCAAAAGAGGTACTTTACCGTTATCATGGTGCACTCTTATGGGACACTTGCTAGTTAATAAGACTTGTGATCTTGCTACACGTTGGTTTTTTTATTTGGAATTAATGATTGTGTACTAGCTTGGGCACCTACATGTACCATAAGCATTTTTGTAAAGATAAGAGAATCACTACTAGAAATAGGGGGGCATAGCGATGCCCACGAATGAAAAAAAAAGTGGGTCATGTCGCTTATATGATGCTAGCATTGCATAAGCCACAAGCCTGTTTTTTATTTTAAAAAAAAGGGACGTGTCGTCGCATAAGTGATGCATAGCGTCGCTTATGCGATGCTAAAAATATGCATCGCAAAGAGCATCGCTATTCAGTGATGCTTTTAACGACATTGGCAAACTGCCTTCGACACTAGAGCATCGCATACACGATGTCTTGGTATTCCAGAGCGTCGCATAATCGACGCTCTAGAATGTTAAAAAAAAAATCGATTTCTCACGACACATTTGTGCAGGGATTAGGATGCAAGAGAGAGAGAGAGAGAGAGAGAGATCAACACGGTACTAGCACACACACATCTTTTGAAGCAAGGTACGCACACACACACACATACACACATGGATTTACACACACACATACATATGCATACACGCATATATACACACATAGACACACACACACATACACACATAGACACACACACAGACATATTAGACACATACACACACACACAAACACACATCCACATGCATACACATGCATACACATGCATATACATGCATACACACATATATATACACATACACATGTATATGCACACAGACACACATAGATACACACACATACACACAGATTTACACACACACACACACACTAATTTACATACACACATACACATGCATACACATACACACATATATAAACACATAGACACACACACACATACACACATAGACACACACACACACATACACATACACACACACATACACACTTACACACACACACATCCACACACATTTACACACACACATACACATGCATACAGACACATATATATAGATACACATGTATATACACACATAGACACACATAGACACACACACACATACACACACATATAGACACATACACACACATATATGCATACACACGTACACACGTAGAGAGACATACACACACACAAAGAGTTACATAAAGCTCTTACAAGGTATGATGCAATTTAGGTAATGATAGCGAGGTCAACTAGATAACCATGCTTATTGTAAATGTCTTACATAGTGAAGGTTCCATAATTGATTGGATGCTTTCTTATCATCTCCATATATTAGCAACTCATAAAAGAAAAAGGCAAAGAGTTACATAAAGCTTTTAAAAGGTTTGATGTGATTTAGGTAATGATAGCGAGGTTAACTAGAGAACCATGCTTGTTGCGAACATCTTACATAGTGAAGGCTCAAGAATTGATTGGATGCTTTGAGAATTTATCTTGGTTATCTATTATTAGAAATTGAATCTAATTAGGACTAGAATGTACTCATATTTTTACCATGGATAATTTCAAAACATGAACAATAGAAGTATGTGTTATGTTATTGTAAAAAAAATTGAATCCTTGGCAATTTCTTGTCCCGATTGCTAGGATTATTGATGTCATAACAATGTAACAAATCAAGAATATGCCTTTACAAGGAAGAAATTGTGCATGTTTAAATCTATCAACAATTGTCCAAATCATATCATCGTGAGATGAATTCATAAGAAGATCAATAGTGAAATTCAAAAAGATTTGTTTCCATAGCTTATTAGGAGTAGATAATGACGTAACAATCCAATGATTTCTCATGATGATGTTTAATATGTTGATTTATAATGCATTGTGAAACATATTGTGCAATATTTTTTCCACATGCTTCCAAAAGAAGATATCTTTATAGGTACATATGGTGATTACTATGCCTCTGTGACCCATATATGGTGGTTCTTGCATCTCTTTGATAATAAATCCTTTAAAATACAAAGTTATACATTAAGTCTATTCAAAATACAATAAACCATCATGAAAATTATAGTTGTGAACGAAAGAACACTTTTTAGCTGTTACTGAACAACCTATGGCTTGTATTTGGCATGGCTGTTTGGGCCATATATCACATAGTGGAATGGAAAATATTTCTCGTTCTGGCCACTTATCTATGCTATCTTTCTCTGATTTTTCATTTTGTGAGCATTTTCAATATGGAAAGAAAACTAGGAATGTGCACAAGACACACATTGACTCTTCAATTCAGCCTTTAGATCTTGTCCATACAGATGTGTGTGGTCCTATGCCCACAAGGTCATTAGGTGGTTCTCTTTATTTTTTGACTTTCATAGATTATGCTACAAGAAAAGTCTCGGTATATCCTATCAAAACAAAGAATGAGGTATTCCCTACTTTCAAAAAATGGCTTGCTTTAGTTGAGAGTGAAAAAGGAACTAAGCTTAAAGCTTTACATTCAGATAATGGGGATCAGTATGCCTTACATGATTTCATCCTTTTCTATCAGTTTAGAGGAATTCCTAGAGAGTTTACAACTCATTATACCCCAGTACAAAATGGTGTAGCAAAAAGGATGAATAGAACTATTCAGAATAGAGTAGTTTCTATGCTGCATCATGAAAACCTCTCACAAGGCTTTTGGGCAGAAGCAACATTGACTGCAATTCACATGATTAACCTTTCACCTAGTACTACCAAAGGTCTAAAAGTGGCACAAGAGTTATGGACAGAGAAGCCACCATATTATGATCATCTTTAAGTTTTTGGGTGTGAATCGCATGTTCATATACCCAAGAATCTTAGACAAAATTTGAACCATAAGTCAAAGAAATGCATTTATCTTGGATATGGTCGAGAAGGACAATTTGGATATCGCTTATGGGATCCTAAAACACGATCAATGATTAGAAGTAGTGATGTCATTTTCAATGAGTCTAAGATGCATAAAAAACCCATTAAAGAGGTTGAAGTGACAAGAGTGGTGTTTGAGGATACTAGTCCTCGAGTTAGCATGCATAAAGATGTTGCACATAGGGATGTTCAAGAAAATGTCCCATCAGATCAGTCTACAAATATTCCTATTCAGCAACTATTGAGATGCTATACATGTGTCTCACATCCACTTGATAGATATGTTCCAGGTTTGGATTTTGTTATGCTAACATATGCTGGTGAGCGTTCTTGCTACAAAGAGGCTATGCAAACAACGGATCATGTCAAGTGGGAGCGTGCCATGAAGAGTGAGTTGGATTCTATTCACAAGAATGGTACTTGGGATTTAGTACATTTGCCAAAGGGCAGGAAAGCTTTACCATGTAAATGGGTATAAAAGGTGAAATTCACATTAGATAGTGCTTCTCCAAAGTATAAAGCACGACTTTTGCAAAGGATTTTAAGCAACAACATGGTGTCAATTTTGAGGAAATCTTCTCTCCAATGGTCAAGATGGCTACTCTGCACATGTTGCTTGGATTCATTGCAATGGAGGACTTAAAGCTAGTCCAAATGGATGTGAAAACTGCTTTCTTCCATGAAGATCTTACAGATGAGATCTATATTGAACAACCAAATGGTTACGTAGTCCTTTGCAAAGAAGTCTAGTTTGTAAGCCCAAGAAGAGCTTATATGGACTTAAACAGTCCCCTAGACAATGGTACGGAAAGTTTGATGCTTTTATGAAGTCTTAAGGCTATTGTCGAAGCAATGAGGATCATTGTCTCTACACAAAGAGATGATCAGATGGCAACTTGATATGCTTGATACTTTATGTCGATGATATGTTGATTGCTAGGAAGTCCTCTTATGACTTGTCAATTCTCAAAAAGAAGTTGAGTCAGACATTTGATATGAAGGATTTGGGGGATGCCAAACATATTCTTGGCATGCACATTACTAGTGATGGGAGTAAAAGATGCATATACTTGTTGCAAAGTGAGTACATATCCAAAGTACTTCATAGGTTCAATATGCAGGATGGAAAGTCATTAGGTTCAATATGCAGGACAGAAAGGCATTGAGTACACCTTTACCCACATATGTGAAATTGAGCAAGGATGATTGTCCCAAATCAGATGAGGAAAAGGAATTCATGACCAAAATTCCTTATCACTATGTTGTTGGTAGTCTCATGTATGCTATGGTAGCTACGAGACTAGACATTGCATTTGTAGTGGAAGTTGTGAGCATATATATGCCTAATCCTAGCAAGCAACATTGGGAAGTGCTCAAGATGATTTTGAGATATTTGAGTGGAACTAAAGACAATTTTCTAGGCTTAGGTAGAGGAAAAGCATCCATAATTGGTTACATAGATTCATACTATGCTGGTTGTGTGGACAATCGTAAGTCTACATTAGGGTACATTTTTCATTTTCCTGGAGGTGTTATCTCTTGGAGATCTCATCTTTAAGAATGTGCAGTTGTTTCCACCATAGAAACAGAGTATGTTGCAACAAGTGAGGCATGTAAGGAAGCATTGTGGCTTTCTCACCTTGCTTGTGATATGGGTCTACCTCAACATGTACCTCATTTGTTCAATCATAGTCAGAGTGCCATTGCTTTGGCTAAGAATTTGGTATATCATGCAAAGGCCAAGCACATTGAGGTGAGGTATCACTTCATTAGAGATTGCTTAGCCATTGAGTGCATTATTTTTGAGAAGGTTCATACTCAAGTTAATGTTGCAGATGCTTTGACTAAAGCTCTACCACAGGATAGCTTTCGACACTCTTGTCACTTGATGGGGATTACTTGATTCATGATCTTGCACATTTACTTGTATACTATGTAACATGCCCATTAGGTGGGAGGTATAGTTTGTATACTTACACTCTAGTATTCTTTATCATTCTTCATTTTTCTCCCATAGTTACTTTGGCCATATTGGCCTTTAGTGGGAGATTGTTAACGTTAGTGTCCATGTGAAAGGCCAAATGGCCACCGGACACTTTTTTTGTATATGTTGTTTAATAAAACATATAGTGGCCTGGTCATCCACAAACTGTAAATTCAACCGCATTTGTAACACCTAAGAAGTCTGTGTTTATGCTCCATGTGTACTGTGTTTTTCTGCATATTTTGTAGCCTCTGTGTAGAGCACTGTGTGCAACACTTGGAGTTCAGTTTTATACTCTGAGGATATCATCGTGGAGATCTCGAGAAGCAGAGTGCATTGTGGTGCATCACGATCAAAATAATTCATTATCCCCCTTGAAATCATCGAGAAGGTACAAATGTCAGTGTAGGGTTATCAATTTATCTTAGATTTTATCATGATTGCCCTACCACAAGAAACCTCTTATCCTCTACTTTTGAGAAGGCCTTGGCTGAGGCAAGCAAAAGCACTGCAGGATTGGCAAAGAAACTAGTTGTGGATTTCCTCGAAGACTGATAACCACTTACAGGTACATTTAGAGGAGGGATGTGACACTCTCAAGATGACTAGATATACAATAGATACTCAGGTAATGTCTTCTGTACCCCAGGAAGAAGATAATATGTTAAATTAGATGATGGGAAGTGCAGAGTGTTGCACTATTGAAATTAGTGAAATAAATGAAGAATTCATAGAAGAAGCCCAAGAAGAAAAAAAATGAAAATTAAAGCTCCAACACTAACAAAGGAGAAAAAATGAGTCTTTGTAGGAAAAAAGAAGTAGGGGTCAACACAGAGCCTCTAGGGACCAAAATTGGGCATTTTTTAGAAATTGGTCCTTGCTGGCAAAAGTTAACAAGTAGTGGTCGAATAGATGAGGAGCCTCCCCAAGGCCAAAACGAGCTCATTCTCTCTGTGGAATTGACTAGTCCTATGGAGCAAAATGGTCAATTTCATTTTTTGCAGGCATCTCCAGAGAGGCAGAAAACACCAAGTGGACCAACTGACCTTAGTGAGAGCAAAGAGAAGGGCCAACTAGGCAAAGCATTCAACGGAGATCCGGCAAATAGGCCTATCATTTTTCATGAAATAATATTTCCCAAATAGTGATTTTAGTCACTTCACACCATTGTAAATACCATTTTTTATTATTCCTACTCCATTTTGTACAAGCCGAGGAGTCCTCGAGCTTGAGGAGTATTAGTAGTGTTTACGCACCAATTTTCATAATTTTCAGAGCTCGTTTGAGCCTCCAACATAGCCTTAGAACCTAATTTTTAACTAGGTCAAACACTAGGTCTGGACAGGACCAAAGCTAGTCAAAAACTATCAAAAGAGCTAGAGAGCTCATTTTTTAGGTTAGCTTGTTGTAGATTTGAACTTGTATGAAAACTCTTTTGCAATAGAAGTAACTCCATTGTCTCTCTCTTTGTTCTTGCCTTGTGTGCATGTGTGTGCATGTTTGTGTGCTTCTCACTCACACACTTGTGCCATCACTTGTTCGAGGTCTTCATACCATCCTCACGTCTTCCCGGATTGACATTAAAGGAGGTGCTACTCATCACTGAGCTACAATGTGCCTCTTTTGGAGTTTATTCTTCTTCCTAGCTTCACTATAATGAGGAATTAATCTTACCTTTGGAATGTGCCTTCCCCATACCATAATCATGTTGCTTTCTTGGTTGCTTAAGTGATAGTTTAGCTTCTCATCAAGCTGCACATCTTGCAAGAATGATTCGTCTTCATTAATAGCTGCAAGACCAGTACTTATCTCATGATTTGGGATTGGCTCCATGGTCCATTCTGATAAAATCTCTAGAAAGATAACATCCTTAGGTACCACCGAATCATAGGGTAACCTGAGGTTCCTCAACATGTTTTGCATATTTTAAAACAACATCCAAATAAAGGTTCCTCAAAATGTTTTGCATATTTTAAAACAACATCCAAATAATTATTGACCCTTGTTTTTTCACTTGGAGTAAGGAGTGTATTGATCCTCTTTGGTAAAAATTGACAAGTTGAAAGTAGATTGATTCTCAAACAATCAACCAAAAGTAGATATAACTTCAACTTTCACTTTTCTTATAATTTAGGAAGAGATTTTAATCATCTTCAACAAACAATCCCATGAGGATTTGAATTCAAAACCATGAGCTCTGAGTCATGGAAATTCAACAAAAGGTATATATAAGACTACACATTCTTTTTTCATTAAGGGATTGACATTTAATGTAATAGAAATACACTTATGGTCATTGCTTAGTGCCACATCAATTCTCTACTCCTTCCTTAGACTAAGCCATCTTGTAGAGATTCTATCTACACAAAGCTTCAAATAGATTGAATCAGCACTCATTAGAACAATAAAATTTCTAATTTATGTGTATTAACTTTCAATTCATTTAGGTTAGTATATTTAGAGAAATCTCTAGTTGAAGATCTTTAGGTCATCTTCTCTAGTATCCTAAAAAGTCAGGGATACACCCAATCAGTGTTAAACTAAATTCTCATTCATTGGTTAGTATAAATTAGGGATTTTATGCATTATAGCAAGTTAACACTATCTATGACATTCCCCTCAAAGGAATGCTTCCCATTGTAACTAATGCTAGCTGCTATGAGTGTTTGAAGTCATAGCTTCCATCCAAATATAAAAGGTTTTTGTGAGCTAGTAAAGGTGTAAGTTATTTGTTTTGCATCAACTTGTTCTTATTGATGTTTCAAAGTACCGATTGGGTTTTATTGCATTAATCACAAGCTCAAAAGGTGTATTTATTATATCCATAGAGCTAGGGTAGGTCTCGTGCCATTTTGTTGGACCATCTTCACCATATGACAACCCAACTTTTCAAGCTTCTCCTAACCTGTCCAACTTTTTATAGTGGTATCAAAGTAATTTCAAGATGGGAGATGGATTTCCATCAATGATTGAAAATCTTGAAAAACAAAACTATGATGCTTCACAAATCAGAATGAAGGCCTTCTTGCAAGGAAGAAATCTATATGTGATTCTATAGGTGATGAAGCAATGCCTATTCCAAGATCCAAAGGAGGACCTACTCAAGAGGAAACAAATAAACTCACACTTTGTTGTGTAAGGTATGCTTAAACAAGATCATAAATAATAAAATCTATCTCTGATTTCTATTACCACATATTAGAGGATGAAAGACATCTCAAGAGACTTGGGATGCCCTAGAGACTTTCTTTTCTACTAGTATCAAAGCAAGAAAGAATCATATCTAGAATGAGTTAAACCATATCAAGAAGACTCCAAAACAAACCATCATAGAGTTTGTTACAAACTTCAAGGAGGTTGCAATCAATTGGCATCCATTGAAGAGCTGATTGAAGAAGAGACCATCACAAGACAAATTTTGAATGGGATTAGAAGTGACAAGCAATGGAAATATTAGAGATGTACAAACTCAAGACTTCAACATCTTTCTTGGAAAACTCTTCAATCATAAGGCCAACAATAACATAAAGGAAGGTAACTCCTATCAAGGTAATTCAACTAGTGCTCTATATGCACATAAGAAAGACAAGAAGCTGAAAGGCAAGAAGAGAAAAGAGGATGAAGAAGAGACTTCCCAAACCAACTTTGCAAGCAAGAGCAAGTGGAAAGAGAAGAAGAAAGAACCAAAGCATGAAAAGCCCAAAACTCAAAATTTCCAACCATGTGCCATGTGTGATGAGACCAACCACACCACTCAGAACTATGAGTTCAATGGAAAGACCCAGAAAGGAAGTGGAAGATATGAATATGGAATCAATAGAGGCAGAGGTGGATACAACTTCAACAATAACAATAGAGCCATAACACAAGGGACTACAAAAATTATTCTCAAGATCAACAACATGAAGACTCATTGCTTCTGATGAATTTAAGCCACAAGGAAGCTAAAGAAGATGATCATTTATTCTAAATAGATTCACAATGTTCAAATCATGTTGCAGGCAACATGGCTCTCTTATCTCATTTGGAAAATCCAAAGCATAGACATGAAGTAAAAGTAGGGGATGAAACAAATCATAAGGTGGAGAAGATTGGTAATGTTAAAGCTTCCAATGGAAGGCCAAGCATTCTGAGCAAGGTACTCTATATTCCCACTATTGCAAAAAATCTAATAAGTGTAGGTCAAATAGTTGAGAAAGGCTTGCAAGTTAGGTTCACCTAAAATGGATCTTTGTAGAAGATCCATATCAAGGCTTCAAGAAGATAGCCAAAGGTGAGAAGCATGCTAGGATCTTTACTTTTAAAGTAGGAGAAACCACGAACATAGATCTATTCAATTTTGGGTCTCAAACCTTAAGTGAGATTGAAGTGTGGCATAAGAGACGAGCACATGTGAATCAAACAACCTTGAAGGATATATGCATGGATCAAAGTGTTCTAGGACTGCCAAACATATCAAAGCAACACATGATCAACATATGTAATGCATGTCAGATTGGGAAGGCACAAAGACAACCATTCAACTACAAATTCTACATTCACAAAAACTTATTGGACTTAGTACATACAGATGTATGAGGGCCAAGCCAAGAACCTTCTTTAGCTAGATCAAGGTATTATGTCTCATTTATTGATAACCATAGTAGGTGGACTATTCTATATTTTATCAAGAGCAAGAATGAAGTGTTTGATTGCTTCAAAAAGTATTTAGCACATGTGGAGAACCATACAAGTGGATCACTTAAGAAACTCAAGTATGATGGAGGGGGAGAATACTTCTCCAAGGATTTTGATGAGTTCTTTTAGGATAAAGGTATTAAGAGGGAAGTAACTACCAGGTACTCTCCTCGATTGAATGGAATTGGAGAAAGAAGAAACAAGACATTGGTTGGATCATCGAGAACAATGTTTGAAAAGAAGAAGTTGCCACATTACTTATGGGCAATGGCTACTTCAACTTTCATGTACCTTGTTGATAGACTACCATCCAAATCACTTCAAGGTATGAATCCTTATTGTTGATATATTTAGGTAGTGATGTGTGTGAACACACTAGGATCATTGGGGCACTTTTTCCCTCTTTAGGAGGTCTTTTTCCCCGAGCTTGTATATATGCCTATAGCCCTAACGGGTTACTTATCTTTGTACATTCTAGTGGTAATACATTTAGTATTGTGGTTTGTGCTCCAAGCTTCTTCTTCTTCCTTGTGCTTTTCGGGTGCTTTCACAGACATTTTGGTGTGCATATTTAGGGTGATTAAGAGATCAAAACTGCTTCGCTTTGTGGTGCCAAAATCGTGATCTGGGCTCGTTTCGACCTATTAATGCACTATCGTAGTTCTTATGTAGGATATCTTGTCTTTTTGTGCCAAAGATATATACAGGTTTTGGTTCACCAGTATAAGAATCTCGAAGTCTCCTACAAATCTAGTAGAACCAGTTTAAATAGTTATGTTCAACTTTTTTAGATACAATCATTTTTCTTCATTAAGGTATTTTAGCAAGTGGCCATGGCTGAAAGCAGTGATGTATTTTGTATGTTGGTTGTTGAGGATAAGTTGGATGGTACCAATTATCCATTGTGGGCTTATATGATGCGTCATGTATTGGTCACAAAAGGATTGTGGAATATTGTGTAGGTTGTTGAAAAACATCCTATTACACCTACGAACACGGGTACTACAAATACAGGTACTGAGGCTGATGCAGATGGTGTTGAAGATGGTGATATTCTGTAGATTCCTCTTCATGATATTATTTCTATTGCACCTATTGTAGAGAAAATTTTTTTGGATGGTAGAGATGCTCAGGCACATGCATTGATAGCTTTGTCTGTCAAACGTGCCATTATTCCTCACATTCGCTCTTGCAGAATAGTTAAGGATGCTTGGGATACACTTACCACATTGTACCAGGCTAGGAATGAGGCTCGTGTTGCTTACCTCCAAAAATAGTTAGAGAGTGAGCACATGAATGAAGGTGATTCTATGGACAGTTTTCTGACAAAGATCAAGGATTTGAAGGAATAGTGGATTTTTGTCGATGAAGTCCTTCCTGACAGTTCACTTCTGCAGACTGTTCTGAATGGTCTTCCCGACTCATATTAGAGTTTTGCTTCTACTCTTCGTTTGATGATGAAAGGCAATCCAAATGCCTTAACATTTGAAGAGTTAGTTTCTATTTTGTTGCAAGAAGATCAGTCTAGGTAGAACAGGTCTATTATGCATGTTGCAGATCAAGCTTTCCTAGCTAGTCAGAAGGGCAAAGGAAAATGGAGCTCTTCTACTAGTAAGCAAAATTCGACTAATTCTACACAATGGAAGAAGAAAGACAAAGATGAGAAGAAATAAAAAAAGCAAAAATTGTTTTGCAAATACTGTAAAGCAAATGATCATGTCATTAAGAGCTATCCAAAATTGGCTGCTAAAGAGGCAAATAAGAAAGAGGCTGGAATGGTTGTTGTAGAGGCCTCTACACCGAAAACAGAGTCTGCTAATCTTGTGCAAAATGAAGAATGGGAATTTACTACTGTTTGCAGTTTTGACCCATCTTCTCATGAGCAGTGTATGTCTGCAGTAAAATTAAATGTTTGGTATTTTGATAGTGGGGCAACCAAACATATTAACTTGCACCAAAGTTTCTTCACTTCACTTGAGCCTGCCCCTATAGGGAATATTGTCACATGTGCCAACAACTCCTCTTATCTTGTCACGGGAGTTGGTAAGATCATTATGACTATTTCTGATGGTAGTTCTTTCACTTTGTCAGATGCTTTATTTGTGCCAGGTTGATGACAGGTGTACAGTTCATCATCTATCAAATGGTGATGTGATTATTGCTTCCGCCATTTTATGTAATGGGTTGTATAAGCTCACAGATTATGAAAGATCTGTGAATGATTCAACATGTGCAGTACATGATTCTCAGGCTATGTCAGATGCAAAGCTTTGGCATGCACACATTGGTCATCTGAATTTTGCTAGTTTGCTATGCTTGAAGAAATCTGAAATGGTGTCCTCTTTGCTCAAACTTGAGGCACCTGAAAAACATGTCTGTGAAGGCTATATTTTGGACAAAGTGCAACGTTCCTCGTTTCCAAAAGATGGTTCAGTTTGAGCTAGTTAGAAATTGCATCTTGTTCACAATGATGTCTGTGGTCCTATACAAACACCCTCTTTTTGAAATTATCTTTACTTCATGACTTTCATTGATGATTTTTCCAGGCATGCATGGGTATATCCATTGAAAGTAAAGTCAGAAGTGTTTATGTGCTTCAAATAGTTTTTGGTGTTGGTTGAAAATCTGTTAGCATGTAAAATGGGCACCCTGCATTCTGATCAAGGGGGGGAATATATGTCTTCTAGATTTAGTGCATTTCTGGTTGAACATGGGATAAAACATCAGTGTACAATGCCGTATACACCTCAATAGAATGGAGTTGCTGAATGGAGGAACAAGTCACTCATGGAGATGGCAATGTGTATGGTCAAGAGTCAGGCTTTCCCACATAGTTTTTGGCTTGAGGCTGGCATGTGTGCAACATATGTACTTAATCGGTGTCCCACTAAAGCATTGCAGTTTATCACTCCACATGAGGCTTGGAATGGTCACAAGTCATTGGTTGCTCATCTATGTGTTTTTGGTTGTCTGGCATATGCATTAGTGCCTAAACAACATCACTGGAAATCGGATGATAAAGCAGTATAATGTATTTTTGTTGGATACAGTTCTAAAAGCAAAGGCTATCATCTATATCACCCATATACTAAATGCATTTTGGTTAGCCGTGATGTTGTTTTTGTGGAAGATGCTATTCAACCTTTCCTTTCATGTACAAAAGAGACATCTATTAGCTCCAAGGACATGTATGATACTTTGCTTCCTCTTTTTACAGGTGGACAATCTAGTGCCACTCCTAATGAGGGCAACTTCTCAACCATTGTAGGTTTCATGTGATGATGCATATCATTCTATTTTTGATGTAGATTTACATGATGCACTCGTTGATGAGAGAGTTGATCTTGAGGAGGCAAAAACTATGTCAAAATGGCTAGTCCAAACTTTGTCTGACAACAAATTAGATGCACCTATGTCATATCATACTCGTTCAGGCTCTCATAGTGCCTCTTTTGCATCAAATTGCTATGTTATGGCTGCATCTAGTCTTTGCGATGAAACTGAACCTATTTTGTTTGATGAAGCACAAAATTCTGAACATTGGATGGCTGCAATGCAATCTGAATACGATGATATCATGAAAGATGGTACCTGGTCTTTATGTGCCTTTCCTCCTTGCAAGAAGGCCATTGGCACTAAGTGGGTATATAAGTTGAAGCATAAAACTGAAGGAACAGTTGACATGTATAAGGCTAAGCTTGTTGCAAAGGTTTATGCTCAGGAAAGAGGCATTGAGTTTGATGAGACCTTTGCTCCTACTTGCCGAATGAATACTTTTGATACCATTTGTGCACTTGCAGCTCATCATGGTTGGAATGTACATCAGTTGGACATTAAAACAACATTTTTGGATGGTGACTTGCATGAAGAAGTGTATGTTTTGCAGCCCCATGGCTTTGTGCAGAAAGGGCATGAAGACCAGTTGTGCAAGTTAAAGAAGGCATTATATCATTTAAAGCAAGCACCACATGCTTGGTTTGAAAAGATACATGCCTATCTGATTGCATATGGTTTTGAGAAGAGTCCAACTGAGAGCACCTTATATGTTAAGCATGCTAATGATTTGCTTCTAATCATTGTTGTGTATGTTGATGACATGCTGGTCACTAGTCCTCTTGACAAGCATATTGCTGATTTTATGGCGGATTTGCATGCCTCATTTGAGATGTCTGGTATGGGCATTTGCATCATTATTTGGGCATTCATTTTATGCAAGTTGATGGTGGAATGTCTTTGTGTCAAACAAAATATATTGACACATTAGTGCAGCATTTTGGCCTTGAAGACTATAAGCATATTGCCACTCCTATGGAGACAGGTTTACAATTGAGTCTTCATGATGTTGGAGATGCATTTGATGTTGTTCTCTATCAGTAGGCTGTTGGATGCTTGACTTATGCATTCCTAGGACAGATATTCAGTTTGCTATCTCACAGATGAGCAGGTTTATGCATTGCCCAGGTGTCAAGCATTGGTAGGTAGTCAAGCACATATTTCGCTACTTGAGTGGTACCTAGCTACTTGGATTGTTTTATCCCAAAGAGGAATCACTACCACTAGATTTACATGTTTTTTTTTACTCTAACTAGGCTGGTTGCTATGACACTCATGTGTCCACGAGTGGTTTTTGCTTCATGCTTGGTAGCTCATGCATATCTTGGCTGAGCAAGAAGTAGCCTACTGTGGCCACTTCCAGTTGTGAGGCTCAGTATAGGGAAGCTTTCATAACGGCTATTGAGTGTGTATGGCTCAGACACCTTATGGCTGATTTGGGTGTTGGTCAGTCTTCTGCCACCACCATCTTCATTGATAGTGAGAGTGCATTGGCAGTTGCGAGGAACCTTGTGTTCCATGCTCATACTAAGGACATTGAGGTGCATTATCATTATGTCAAGGAGAGGTTCTCTACTAGAGAGAACAGCTTGGCATATGTGCCCATGCAGGAGAAGTTTGAAGCTTTGTGCATGGGAGAAGTTTGAAGGCTCTGGCTAGGGAGAAGTTTGAAGCTTTCTACAAAGCTTTGGGCTTACTTCCTTTTGTGGATTGATTCCACATAGCTTGGCACTTCCTTAAACTTGAGTGCCAACTCCTTGTTTAGTGCATTACTCCCAAGGGGGATTTTTTGATTTATTTAGCTAGTGATGTGTGTGAACACACTAGGACCGTCACGACACTTTTTCCCTCTTTCAGAGGTTTTTTCCCCCAGCTTGTATATATGCCTATAGCCCTAATGGGTTACTTATCTTTGTACATTCTAGTGGTAATACATTCAATATTGTGTGTTGTGCTCCAAGCTTCTTCTTCTTCCTTGTGCTGTTTGTGTGCTTCCACAGACGTCTAACTCTAACACTTATGAAGCATGGCATGGAAGAAAACTTAGTCTAGGACATTTCAAAGTGTTTGATTATTTAGCTTATGTTCATTTACCTTCATAAATAAGAGCTAAGCTAGATAAAAGGGCAAAAAAGGTAGTATTTATTGGATATGATTCGCCTTAGATGGGTTACATGTTCTACAATCCTTCAACCAAGCAATTCACTACAAGTAGGGATGTTGTGTTTGAAGAACATAGGTCTTGGTATGATGAAGACAAACAGAAGGTAACTCTACCACATGATCTTGATTCCGAATTCCATCAATTAGGAAGCAAGCATTATACATAGGTCTAGGACCCAAGAAGTGATATAGATGATGAACAAGATGAAAGGGAAAATGATTATAAGCTATGGAAGCCAAGAGGCAAAGCAAAAATGTAGGAGAATGCTCCAAACAAGCACTTAGAAGGCCAACAAGGGAAAAGAGACAACTAGAAAGGTATGGATATGATTCCACATTTGTTACAACGCATTCAATTTACTTCAAAAAAGACTCAAGTTTAGGAGAACCCTCAATGTATGAAGAGGCAAAGGGAAACTCTAATTGGGAAAAGACTATGAAAGAAGAAATAGATGCCTGGAATGAGATGGATATTTGGGAATTGGTTCCAATTTCATCCAATCAAAAGGTAATTGGTTCTAGATGGGTATATGAACTTAAGGGGAACTCAGTTGGATCAATTTATAGGTACAATGCCATATAAGTTGCCAAAGGATGTTCACAAACTCATGGTATAGACTATGAGGAAACATTCTCAGCAGTTGCAAAAATGACTACAATCACAACATTGATAAGTGTAGGTGCTGCAAGAAATTGGAGAATTCTCCAATGTGATGTGAAAAATGCATTTCTAAATGGTTGGATAAGTGAAGAGGTAAACATGTCACAGCCTCTAGGTTTTGAAAACCCTAATCATACATCTTATTGTTAGAGTTTGAGGCCTGCGCAAGCACACAAACAACACAAGGAAGAAGAAAAAGCTTGGAACACAACACACAATACTGCTTGTATTACTTAGAGAATATACAAAGATAAGTGACCCATTAGGGTTATAGGCATATATACAAGCCATGGGAAGAACCCTCCTCAAGAGGGAAAAAAGTGCCCCGACGGTCCTAGCGTGTTCACACACATGGCCTTGAAGACTGCAAACCTATTGCCACTCCTATGGAAATATGTTTACATTTGAGTCTTCATGATGCTCGAGATGCACTTGATGGTATTCTCGATCAACACGCTATTAATGTTTTATTTACTTATGGACTACTCGGCTAGATATTTAGTTTGTTGTCTCACAGATGAGCAGGTTTATAGATTGCCTAGGTGTCAAGCATTGGCCGGTGGTTAAGCGCACCTTTCACTACTCGAGGGGTACTCGGCTACTTGGATTGTTTTATCCCAAGGGGGGATCACTACCACTAGATTTAGATTCTTGTTTTGACTCTGACTTGGCTAGTTGTGATGACACTCTTGTGTCCACCAGTGGTTTTTGTAGCTCATGCATATCTTGGTTGAGCAAGAAGCAGCCCACTGTGTCCACTTCTAATTGTAAAGCTGATTATAGGGCAGCTTTCATAGTGACTGTTGAGTGTGTGTGGCTCAAATGCCTTATGGTTGATTCGGTGTTGGCCAATCTTCTGCCACCACCATCTTCATTGACAGTCATAGTGCATTGGCAATTGCAAGAAACCCTATGTCTCATGCTCACACTAAGCACATTGTGGTGCACTATCATTATGTCACAGAGAGGTTTTCTACTAGAGAGATTGGATTGGCATATGTGCCCATACAGGAGAACATTGCAGACCTTTTCACAAAGGCTCTGCCTAGGAGAAGTTTGAAGATTTCCCCAAAGTTTTGGGCTTACTTCCTTTTGTGGATCCACATAGCTTGGCATTTCCTTATACATGAGTGTGAGCTCTTCACTGCATCACTCTGAGGGGGTAGTAACTTATTAGTGTAGTACTCATTTCCCTATTTTTTTTATTGTAATAATGGGTTGCTTGTAGTCTATCTACAATCTTAAGAATGGGATTCAATAAATACTTTTTTGCACTTTTGTGTTAGATTTGTTGATTGATTTGGTAATATTATGTTTGAAGATTTGATTTGAATTTCGCTTGTGTACAAGAATATTTTATGCAACTCTTAAAATTTATTCAATTTCTTCTCAATTTTTATGATTCTCTTCGTTCAATTGAAACTGCTAAAGTAGGAGTAGGTTGTATTTTATGATAGTTGTAGATTGTGGCATTTTCAGATTGATGCATAGAAGTACATGATAGCTGATATGGTAGTTGCCCATCTTATACAGTGATTGTTTGATTCTCGATAGTGCTATCCTACAATCAAGCCATCATATTCTTTGTGAAATTTTCATTGATTGTTGGAGTGGTCTAAGTGGGATCAAAGCTTTGACCCACCCATGACCTAAGGTCATGCCACTATCATAGTTTCACTAGCAGCAACACTGCTTAACCTATTCAACTATTAACAAGACCAAATATTAGCAGTAGAGTTTTAGGATCTCTAATTTCTTATGGGCAAGGTCCTTTTGGGACTTGTTAGTGGTGAGGGAAAGCCCAGTTTGGATCCCATCACACTGATAGAGAATAAGAGGATGGTGGTTAAGGATAGGGAGGAAAGGGATGGGAGAGTGAGCATACAAGCAATGCCATGATTGGGCATACAAGCAAGTTATAATATGGATTTGTCCTTGCATATTTCAACAAAGTTTAGTGTTCAAGTCATAAAATGCTCCACTCACTTCTCTAGGCATTGTTGGAGAAAACGAGCACATGTTAAGGGGACTTAGCTCTATGCTTGGATATTTGAGCATGAAAAGGAGTACTCTCTATGGCCTAACTTGGCTGAAATATATCCTTGGGCCAAATGTATTGTAACCTCATGTTCATAAATCCAATCTTTTCTTAGAACTAATTCTTTTAGTAGATCAGAGTTTTTACAAACTAAGATTCTTTGTTGCATGGTGTTGTTTCCTGAGTGTAATGATAGGGTTACTTCTCCTAGGCATTCAATGATATTCCCTCCAATCCCAATTATATGAGCTTTTTTAGGAGTGAGTGGCGTCCTTAATTTTTGAATTAAAGAAGCACGTGCACTACTCAAAGCTACTCCTGTATCAATTAAAGAATCAACCAAATGATATTCTTCTTTTCCAATCCCTAGGTTTAGATAAGGTTGTTTTGGTATGTTTCCTAGGGTTTTGATCTCTATGGGATGATAGTTTGCCATGTGAATGGGTTCTTTACCTCTCATTACATCCTTTGATCCATTCCTTATGTTTCCTAATTCTTTCTAGAGCTTATAGTATTGCTTCTTCTTATTATCTCCTCCTCTTTTTTTCTATTTTGCACTCCTAAGAGTCTGGTTAACATTTGTTCTGTTAAGGGTTCCATGTATTTTTTAACTCTACATCCGCGTATATAGTTTGGTAGTATATCTCCATCTAAGGTTGCTAAATTTATGGCTCCACCCAGAGGAAATTTGATTTATGATCAAAGGACCATATCCTCTTTGTTGTAGTTTTTTGGCATGTTGCTTCGAAGTGTAGAGAATAAAAGATCTCACACTCTAAATCCTTTATCTTAGATGTTAGGTTCATAATAAGCCTTCTATCTCCACTTGGCAGCATAAATTCTTGCTACCATGCATAATCTATTTTCATGCAATTTCTCAATTGGATCCAATTGGTTGGACAACTCATGCCTGTCCATTCATATTTATGTGCTACTCGTAGAATCAAGAAATCAATTGGTAATATTGTATTTTGGCCATAGATTAGATTAAATGTAGTTCTAGTAGTCATTTTATAAGCAACTCAGAATGGCCAAATTGCATGGTGCAACTGTTTATCCGAGTCACATCTACCATTGTTGACTATTTTGGTAAGAACCCTGCATAACACTTTATTTGAACTTTTAGATTGTCCATTAGCTTGTGGCTGATAGGGTGCTGAATTTTTATGAATCACTAGAAACTCATTCATGAATTCAATGACTTCATTGTAGAATTGCATAACTCTATCACTTACTATCTCGATTGGTAGTCCAAATCTAGTGAAAATGTTTTCAAAGAAGAACTTTGTAGTGGTTTGGGCATCATTTTTCTTAGTGGCTTTGGCTTCTACCCATTTGTTAAGTAGTCAATTGCTTCTTTGATGTACTTTGCATGAGATCCTCTTGCTCATGGGTTAATGGGTCCAATGAAGTCTATTCCCCATCTAGAGAAAGCTCTTGCATTAACCATTTGTAATAAAGTGATAGGTTGGAGATGGTTGAACCACACCCTTGACAGATAGGAGATGGTTGAACTACACCCTAAGAGAGAGGATTAGGAAGTAATCCTCAACCATGGCTTTTGGGGCAAGTGGTTAGCCCATCACATTCCTATCCAAGAGGTTGTGAGTTCAATTCCTTACATTGGTATCAGCGCCTTGGAAGTATGCTTGGGAAATGTGGATTGACCTAGTGGCCTCTAAAAAAGGCGCTTGGGCATCCTCTATATGAAAGGGTACAAAGAAGCGCCACGTCGCTTTCACAAGCTAGCCTAACAAAAGATTGAGGTGTATCTCTCAATCAGTAGGTCGGATTGAGGCATGTAATATATCGTTGAAAAGCTCTCAGAACGAATTTTCCAAATCTGATGATGTAGCTAGAAAGTGTGAATCCCTTGGGAAAACCATGGGTGGCACTTGATTGAGGGTTCAAGATACCAAACATCGATGAGAACAAGGTTCAAGACTGAGGTTGAGAACAAGGGCTCAAGACACCAAGGTTGCGAACAAGAAGGTTCAAGACACCAAGGTTGAGAGAAAGGGTTCAAGAGACCAAGGTTGCGAACAAGGTTCAAGAAACTGTGGGAGGTTGAGGACATCAATTCAAGGGTACCTAGGGAGTTCAAGGGGCTGATCACCGAGGCTAGAGGGATACATGGGAAGATAATTGAGGACAATGATTGAATAAGGGGGGAAGAATGTAATAAAGTGATAGGTCGGAGATGGTTGAACCACGCCCTTGACAGATAGGAGATGGTTGAACTACACCCTAAGAGAGAGGATTAGGAAGTAATCCTCAACCATGGCTTTTGGGGCAAGTGGTTAGCCCATCACATTCCTATCCAAGAGGTTGCGAGTTCAATTCCTTACACCATTGTTCTCAAATGCATGTCATCTCATCATATTGGATACTTAGTTCTTTGACATATATCACAACTCCGCACATAAGTTTTGGCATCCATATGTAGTGTTGGCCACCATAAGCCTACAAAGAGAATCATTTAAATAGTCTAGTTGATTGAAAAATGGCCTTCTGTTGCTCTAGCATGCTCCATTTCTAATATGGGAAAATATTCTCTTTCATGTACGCACATTTGTAGTTGATTATCTTTTCCCGTTTGAATAATTTCTTTCCCATGATTACATAGTCTTTGCTCTGTTCTTCTAGGACTTTTTTCCATCCTAGGTTGTTTCGAGTAATCTACAAGTGGCTTACTCCACTCAGGTTCCATCCTTGAATAACACAAGGATGAATGGTCATCGGGAATCAATACTTGACACACATTACGGTTAGTTACATATTCAGATACATCCTTCTACATACTCGACCAATACACTCCTTGTCTCTTTAACTCTTATTATGCCACTAACTCCTTTACATGTTCTTCATTTGTTCTCATGGGCTTGTTTGATTAGACTACTTCTTTCCTCATCTTCGACGCATCTTAGAAGTATTCCATTAGAGTCCTTATGATATAAGCTTTCAACAACTATGTGTAGATTTCTTAGTTTCCAAAGTTCTTGGTCTCTAGTTGCATTGATCCTATGACTTGGTCCATGTGTGAGTATAGGTATCAATTTTTCAGACCATTTAGGACATACTTCTAGGTTAAATAAATATGTATGTGGTAGTTCATCCGCTACTTTTATTCTAGGACATACAAGTAAACAAAAAGGTTTATTCTTGTTTGGCACTTTTAGAATAGGTGTTGAACTTAGCCTTTGTTTTAACTCATTAAATGCATGTTCACATTCATCAATCCAAATGAATTGATTTAGTACTCCATATAATGGTTTGGCAATTATGGCGTACATGTGAACAAATCTACAATAATATCCACAATGACCCATAAAAGCTTGCATCTCTTTCACATTTTTAGGTCTAGGCAATTCCAAAATAACTTTGATTTTGTCTTCGTCCATAGAGATACAACATTCTTGGACACTATATGTCCCATTATCTTTCCTTGTCTCACCATGAAAACACTCTCAGGGTTCAAACACGCTCAATACTATCTACATTTGTTGAAGATTCTCCTAAGTTATGGTATGTGAGCTGGACGATGAGATGAATGAGGACATAAATCATCCACATAAACCTCCATACTTTTTTGTAAAAATTCTTTGAACATGTGGCACATCAATCTTTGGAAGGTGGTTGGGGCATTAGTTAAACCAAAAGGCATAACTTTTAATGCATATAATCCCCATTTCACGACAAAGGGAGTCTTTTGTTGATCTTCCATAGCAATTGTTACTTTGTTATATCTTGAAAAACCATCAAGGAATTTGTACACTTCCTTGTGTGCTACTCTTTCCAAAAGATGGTATCTGATGGGCAAATGATAGCTCTCTCAAATGGTGGCTGCATTAAAACTTTAAAGGTTAATGAAAACCCTTAGCTTTCCGTTCTTCTTCGGTACCACCACCAGAGGAGATAACTATTCAGTGTGTTGTATCTCATAGATGAATTCAGCTACCAACAACGTCTATTCCTTCTTTAATTTTGGCTGCATAGACATCATTATAAGTATAGGGTCTTTGGTTAGATGGTTTAGCATAGGGTTTATAGGAATTCTATGAGAACATATAGAGGGATTGACACCTTTTAGGCCTTTGTAGGTCAAAGAAAACACATCCTTATAATCATGCAACAATGCTATTAGCTCTCGTTCTTCTTCTAATGACACATCTTTGCCTATATCAGTGCATTTTTCTTCATCTCCCTCTAGGTTTACTACAAATTTCTTTGTTTGCTCTTTGTTTTCATATGCAATTCCCTCTTGTGCCTCTCTCTTAGGCATTTGAATCGTTATATTTATTTCCTCTACTTCATACTTCTTAAAATATTTAGGAACTTTGAATTGTTCATGTGGTAAATTTTCTTCCTCTATTTCATTACTTTCTTTCCTAGGGTTTTCTTGATATTCTTCTATGGAGAATATTTTTTGTTTTCCTAGAAATCTTCCCATTCTACATCTTTTAGGTATTGATCTTATGAGTCAAACTCAGGTTCCATTTCTATGCTTTCCTATTCTTCTTTCCACTCCTTTTCTATTATTTCTCCTTCTTCTTCCTCTTGGAGTACTACCATGTACAAAGATCATATCCTTCTTTGTCCACACATTTAGTCATGGTTACTACTTCTTCCTTTATGCATACATCTAGTGTTGTTAGGATTTCCATCCATCCGTGTGGTTCAAATGCTTCATCTCGAAATATTTAAGGCATGTAAGACATGTCTTCTAGTAGTCTTTCTTCCTTTGGTCTTAATTGCCAATGTTCTAACCTTTTCTCCTCACATTGTGCTGCCTTACAAATCCATAGTTGAGTATCTTCATTAATCCAAGATTGGTTACTAGATTCAGCACTATGGATTGATACTTCATCCTCCTCTTTATATATAGGATTCCATTTAAGGGCTTTATATATAGGATTCCATTTAAGGGGTGGAACATCTCCATATGTAAAACTTTGGGGATTTATTTTGGTTGCCTTGGTGTTGAAGGTATAAGGCATTTTATCCCCAATCTTGAACTACATTTATCTATCGCATGAACGGTCTTCCTAGGATCATCTCGTAGTTTCTTGCCTTGCCAAATTGAGATATGGCTAAGGTGTATTCAAATTATACTGCACATGTAGTCAAAATTACATTCTTTAGGAGTCCTAAAGGTCCTTCTACATGACCATCTGCCAGTTGTAACTTCATTCTTGTGGGTCGTAGAGCTTGTCTTCCCCAGTTTTCCAAATCTCCTTGGTTGCTATTCCTACTCCAGTTCCTGTATCTAATATGGCTTTGAAGGGCATGTATTTCCTTCATCACCTTCACTAAAATCTCCCACTTTATCTATTGGTATCTTGATACTTGGTGTCCTCTCCACATTTTCTTCCTTAGTTGATATGTTTAGTTCCTCCAGATTTAGTTGTTTAGCTAGTCTCTTTTGTAGATGAGGATTGACTTGCAAAAGTTCTTCTAGGGTTAATGAACATTGAACTCTAGTTCTCTTGATCTCTTTCAATGTGTTTGATGTTTCCTATGAGGATTTCATCTCCTCACATCTTATTGTTGGGGCATGAAGACATTTGGATTTTTGTTCATATTCACTCGTATAGTTTGGAAGTGTGGTTAGGATAATTTATTCCTCCCTATTCTGATCCATATTGGATAGTTCTTCAATGTCTACTTCCTGCTCCATCATCAGTTGGTTCATAGAAGCATCTAGTTTTACGAAGGGAGGGACATCTTCTTCAGTTTTGTTATGTCTCTGTTCTTGAACTCTGGCCCACAAGTCATGTGTCCAATTTTCTTCTACCTCCAAAATCATTAAATTCCTTTCCTTAGTCTCGTAACCTGATTCTTTTTCCATCTCCTTAGTTTGTTAAGGTTCCTTTTGCTGTGAGTTGATAGTTTCTACACATCCTTGGAATGTCTCTTCTAGAATTTGCATCTCAGGGAGACTTGGTATTGATTGTTTTAGCATGTTCTTAGCAATTTCAATTAATTTCTTACATATTTCAAGTCTTTCCTTCTCAAGATCTCCTATTGGGTAACTTTTATCATATTGCTCTGGACTAGATCCTGTCTCTATTCTAGACTGATAAGATCTTAACTACATTTTTAAATCTTTTGGCATAGGATCCACTAGAATTGATCCTACTTGCTCCTATGTTTGATCCTCCTTCATCAAATTCATAGTTTGATAAGCGAGAACATGGGGTTTAGGTTCATTGTCTTTTGCATATTTCTCCTTGTCTTCTGCCAACTTTTTAATCCACTTGTTCTTAATTGTTTCTCTTCTAGCTTTCCATTTTTGAGACTTTTTGATTCTTGAGATGTCTGTTGCCTCTTCCGAGTCTTCTATTCTGTAAGTTGAAGATTCTACCTCATTTTCACTGATCCGGCTATCTGTTTTTTGGTTCTGTAAGTTTTCCTTCACTTTTTCTTTGGTGATGGCCTTTGATGGGACTGCATATTCTTTATCACTTCTCGAGGATTCTATCACCTTGATTACATTGATCTATGTAGTTGTTGAAACTTTATTAGGGTTTTTGGGACAATCTCTAAATAGATGCTCTTTGCCAAAATTGTTGCAATAGCCTTCCCAAACCCTTGAGGGTGTGGGTGGTATGGCATTGTGCATTCTCTGATAAAGTGATCTCCTTCGGATATAGCAAGGTCCCCTAGGTGCACGTATTCTTGTTGTAGGTCTTCTAGGAGCTTGAGCTCTAGGAGCTCCATACATGAAGTTGGTATAATGAGATCCATAAGCATTTCCATTTTTGTCATGTTCACAATATTGTTGTTCATAAGAAGATTCATACTCTATGAGATTTTGATCATAGGAGTAGTAATCTCCATAGCTATGTTCATATCATTGGTTAAGATTTTCCATACTAATCAATGGTGGCTTAGGCACGATAACTCTCTCAAGGTTTTTATTTGGCTGTGCATATTTGATAGCTACTAAATTATAAGTATGTGGGGGCTATTGCCCTAGCACAGGTTGAGGTTGGCTATATGTTTGATACTCATACAATCTTATAGCCATGGGTGATCCTTGGTATGGAGCATATCTTGGAGCTTCCCTACCGATGGATATCCAAATGGTCTGTATTGAGGTAGTGGGGCTCGTCTAGATTGCCTGTTATAAGGGAAGTTTTAAGTGGTATGATTGGTATATCTCTATTCAATGTGATAGTAGATATTAGGCCTTTGTGTTGTCTGCCTATTGTATTAGTATGGATGCAGGGGAATAGTTCCTTGTGCAAGCATGAGATGGATGGTCACCTCCACAGTGCACACATCTCCTTAATATGGAAATACTTAGGGGCTGGTTTAAATAGTCTTTTTTGGTCCTATTGATTTTGAAATCCTAATTTTTTTGCCACTAAGTCTGTCAGTTTCTTTACATTGTTAGATTGGGAAGATAGAGTGCTTGAAGTGTCATTGGTTTTGGATGAGGATTGTGGAATTTTGAAGTCACCTGTTATGTTATCTTCCAAATCTATACACTCTCTTAGACATTCATTCAATGTTTGCAATTGTTTCACATATACCAAGGTCCTTAAATATCCATTGGTCATGCCATCCAAGAACAAAGATATCATTTTTTGCTGGGTATGCCTCTCAACTATGGGGCATCTGTCCACATATTGATTAAATTGGTATGGAGAGAGATGGTGGATGCAAACAAGAGGTGTTCACATGACTACACATGTGACTTACAAATGAGGATAATATCAAACATATCAAGCATGTAGGCTTGGGTAAAATGCACGAACAACTCCCCCTCAAGCCTAACATGCTTGGCCTCCAAATAAGTCTTCAATTGTCCTTGATTTCCTGCAAGCCAATCATCAACTTGAATCTACTTAACTCTGTACCGTCAAGAGCTTTAGTCAACATGTCTGCACGTTGCATATCTGTAGAGACATAGGATAGTTGAATATCCTTGCTCATTAGCTTCTCTCTTACATAATGGTAGTGGACTTCAATATGCTTGGTTCTAGCATGGTATACCGGATTAGCTGCTAGATGTAGTGAGCTTGTGTTGTCACCAAAAATGTGAGGTGTTGAAGAATGAAGTCCAAGATCTGTGTACAAAGACTTTAACCACATGATTTCTTGAGTTGCATTAGCCAAACCTCTATATTCGGCTTCAGTAGAAGATAATGCCACGGTTGGTTGCTTCTTCGATGACCAAGAAATGATTTTTGAACCTGCAAATGATATATACCCAGATGTGCTTCTTCTATCATCTCTAGATCCGGCCCAATCTGCATCTGAGTAGACCTTTAGCTCAATATCGGAAGTAAATGAATAAAAAAACCTTCATTCATGGTCCCCTTTAGGTACTTGGGGACTCTCTTGGCCGCTTCCATATGTGGTCTTCTCGGCTTATGCATAAACTGACTCAATATGCTAACACTATAGCATGTATCCACCCTTGTGAGTGTTGCATAGTTCAAACTTCCAACCAAGCTTTGATAGCTTGTGATGTCTTCAATTGGCTCTCCTTCATAAGCACTAAGATTATGATTTTGCTCCATAAGTGTACCTACACACTTGGTATTTTCCATCTTGAACTTGATGAGCATGTCATGCACATAACTCCTCCTTCATTTGAGTCTTTACCTGTTTGATTCCTTCAAGATCATTGCCTGTGATAATAACATCATCAACATACACACATAAATAGATCACTTCAGATCCATTCCTCTTTATGAACAAAGAGGTATCCACTTTGCTAGCTTGAATCGTTGTCCTGCAAATAAGTCAACAATCTAAAATTCCAAGCTCTTGGAGCTTGCTTCAATCCATACAAAGCTTTCTTTAGTTTGCATATATAGTTAGGATGATGTGCATCCTCATATCCAGGAGGTTGTGCCATATACACTTCCTCAGAAATCCATCCATTCAAGAAAGCATTCTTTACATCAAGTTGATAGAGCTTCCAATTTCTAGATGCAGCAAGACTAACAAGAACCCTAATTGTAGGCATTTTTGCAACAGGAGAGAAAGTCTCCTCATAATCAATACCATGGGTTTGAGCAAACCCTTTAGCAACTAACCTTGCTTTGTGTTTATTTATACTTCCATCTGGATTCCTCTTGATTTTGTATATCCATCGAGATCCAATTATCTTCATAAATGGCTTGTTAGGTACAAGCTCCCAAGTGTCATTCTCCTTCAAGGCTTCCATTTCTTCATCCATTGCATCTCTCCAAGCTTTCTTGCTTTGTGCTTCTTCGAATGTGGTAGGTTCTTCATTGGTTGAATCCTTTGCAATGTAGATTGAGTGCTCGGTGACCAAAGAAGTATCATAACCAAACCTTTCTGGTTTCTTCTTCTCCCTTGAAGACCTTCTAAGTGGTTGATGTGAGCTCTCGGGTCCATATGTAGCATCCTACATCTTTGCTTTACCTTTGTTCTTCCATAGCTTTAGTCTTTCCAAGTCTTCTAGGTCAATCTCCGAATCACTTTCTTCAATCTGCTTTGGCTCCTTTGGTTGAAGTGATGGAAAGTCTTCATCCAAGTCATAAGGAAGCTTCACTTTCCTGTCATCATCAAACCATGATTTGTTTTCATCAAAAATTACATCTCTACTCACAAAAAATCCTTTATTGGCTGGATTGTACAATCTATATCCTTTTTGGTTTTGGTCATAACCAATAAATACGCACTTCTCTGCCTTGGAATCCAATTTCCCTCTTACTTGAGAAGGAATGTGAGCATAGGCTAAGCATCCAAAGATTTTACAATGCTCTAGACTACGTCTTCTTCCATTCCACACTTCATATGGAGTTGTTCCATCTAGTGACTTAAATGGAAGTTTATTTATGAGATATGTGGCTGTAGACACAACCTCTGCCCATAGGTAGTTTGGCAATCCTTTTTCGTTGAGCATGGACCTTGCAGCTTTGACAATAGCTCTGTTCCTCCTCTCTGCTACACCATTGAGTTCGGGTGTATACCTTGTAGTGACTTCCCTTTTAATGCCTCTTTCATGCAAGAAGGCATCAAATTCGGAAGAGAAGTATTCTCCTCCACCATCTGATCCGAGTCTTTTCAAAGTCCTACTTGTTTGGTTTTCAACAAGAGCAATATACTTCTTAAAGCAATTAAACACTTCATCCTTGTGCTTCATAAAAAACAGAATGGTCCACCTGGTACAATCATCTATGAAAGACACATAATATCTTGAGCCTGATATAGATGGCTCCTTACTTGGACCCCACACATCCGTGTGCACTAGATCCAAAGGATTTTGATACATATATCCTTTCTTATTGAAAGGTTGTCTATGAGCCTTGCCGAGTTGACAAGCTTCACACTTATAAATCATGTGTTGCCTTGTGATATTAGGCAAACCAAGTACACTTTGGTCCCTGCAAATTTGTTTGAGTGTCCTCTCACCAATGTGAGCAAGCCTTTTGTGCCATATCTCCAACTCTGTTAGAGTTTGCGATCCATAGCTAAACAAAGCTATGTTCTTTGTATCTTCCTCTTCAAAAGTGAAAAGCCTTCCTGTCTTTTCTCCTTTGGCAATCCTTCTAAATCCTTGCCTTGGGTTTTCAACATATGCTCCAAATTGGTTGAATCTAACTTGCAATCCTTTTTCAACAATCTGTCTAGCAGTTATTAAATTTTTGGTAATTTTAGGGACATACAAGACTTTGCTTAAGAGGTTCATATTCCCATCTGATGTCTTCACATTACCTATCTTCTCCACTGAGTGCTTTGTGTCATCTCCTGTCTGCACTTCATGCTTGTTATGAGGATCTTCCAAATCAGAAAGTAAAGCCACATTTCCTGCTACATGGTTTGAGCATCCCGAATCAATGTAAAATATGTGATCATCATCCTTACCCTTCTTCACTGATAGATTCATAATCAATAATGAATCTTCTTGACTTTGTTCCTCTGCATAGTTACTTTAGTCTCTCCTTCCTCTATGGCCACTTTGATAGTTGTTTTTGTTGTAATTATTGTTGTAGTAGTTGTTGTTGTAGCCTCCATTGTATCTGCCTCTATTTGATCCATAGCCACGTCTATTGAATCCTCTTCCTCTTGAGTTCCTCGGGTTCCTGAAACATTCTTCAGTAGTATGATTAGATAAGCCACATATATTGCAAGGTTGAGATGATTGGAATCTCCCCCTGCCTTGCTTTCCACCTCTGCCTCTTCCTCTAGCTCTTCCTCTACCTGCAAAGTTTGCTTGGAAAGAGCTACCTTCATCTTCATTCTTCCTATTCTTTGACTTGTCCTTGACCTTAGCTTTATCAGAATATAAGGCAGAAGTTTGATTACCTCTTCAGGACTCACCACCTTTGCTAATCTTTGCTTCATGAGTGAAGAGTTGGCCCATGAGTGTGTTGAGGTCGGGTACATGCATAACATGTAGGCTTGGGTAAAAATGCACCAACAATTGGCAAGTTGCTAATCTCAAAGATTCTTTAGGAGATTTAGTTATGTTTGTGAATTCATTGATAAATTCTTCAAAGAATCGTTCTATATTAACAAATCGGTTGGGTTCCAACGGTTGGAACCAAGTCAAAGCCGTTCCTGTTAATGTAAGTCCAAAAGATTCATATTTAATAGAGAAGTCATCTACTTGTTCTACATACAACACTTGTTTGAAGTCTACCATATGATAATACGAATCTCTAGAACTATCATAGTTATTCCTTATGCACTTGGCTATCTTAATAGGTCTTAGCCTTCTACTCATGTTAGGGGGTCTAGGCATAACCTCAATCACAAGATGCACACCTTCTCCTCTACATTGTGGGGGTCTTAAAGGAAAGGTTGGTTTGTTCATTGTCTCACTTCCAAAATGGGTATTTGGTGGTTCTGGTATTTAGTGTAGTAAAGTGAACATGTGGTTTGATTGGAACACTCTACTAGCTAGTTTGACCTATGAACGAGTTCTCTTGAGTTTGTTGCTACCCTTGAGGGTTTTGAGAGGTGGTTGCCTAATCCCTAGGTGGGAATACTCGCAAACCTAGATACTATAGTTTAGATCTCTCTAGATCATTGACTTCCTAATATCTTCTTTTATTTTTATCCAGATATGTGACTTTGGCAGAGTCTTCTTGACCATGCAACTCATAAATGGTGGTAGGGTTGCTGCCTTCTCTCCATACGGGTGAAGTGGCTTGCGTAAAATTGTGAGTTCCATCTATCAATTAGAAGTCCATCTAGTAATCATCTTGAGGGATTTTATCCCCTCTCCAAATGTTTACTACTATCGATCTTCCTCTTGGAGCAGATTCTACTTCTCTATTATCTATCTCGGTAGGCTTACTAGGTTCATCGATTTCTTCTCTATCATTGATTCTCTCAGGATTTTATTTCACTAAATACAAATGTCTTGACTTGTCCATGTAGAATGGTCCTTCAAATTTCATAGAAGGTCTAAGTAAGACTTTAGATTTCATGGAATTCCTAAGAATTGTCATTGACCTATTAAGTCTATCCAAGTATAAAGGGACTCCATGCAAGTTTGTAGAGACATATTGCAAGGAAGTCATATATTCACCCTCTATCACTGACATGAGTTCCGTAGAATGGATAGAGCCATGTATGTCTTCAAAATCCATGATTGATTCTTCTTTTGAGTTGCTAGATAGGTTGGAATAGATTGAGTGAATACTCTTTTGAGTTACACTCCTTGCTAAAGATATTATGCTTCTTCGACTCCCTAGGATACGTCCAAATCTGAGGTTTATTCACAATCATGGGCCTAGCTTGGTTTTTATGTTCTTTACTTCCTTCAATTTGTTCTTCTATTTTCCTGTCAAGTCTTGGAAATTGTTGGACTACTATTTGGGTGTTAGAATTCTTCAAAAAAATTTAGTTCCACACTAATTAAGGTTTAGTTTCCAATTTTCCTCGATACACAATACTTGAGGTTTTGAAGATACACAATACTAGCTTGAACAATATGATAATTGTATGCTCTCATGATACACGATACTTGGAAAACACACAATACTCAATACAAGATACATAATAAACTACCACATGATAACGTTTGACACTCTTGTCACTTGATGGGGGTTACTTGATTCATGATCTTACATAGTTACTTGCATATTGTGTAACATGCCCATTAGGCAAGAGGTATAGTCTAAATACTTACACTCTAAGTATTTTTTTATCATTCTTTATTTTTTCTCCCATAGTCACTTTGGACATATTGGCCTTGAGTGGGAGATTGTTATCATTAGTATCCATGTGAAAGGCCAAATGGCTATCACAAACTTTTGCATGTGTTCTTTAATAAAACATATAGTGGCCTGATCAACTACAAACTATAAGTATGATCACATTTAAAACACCTAAGAAATCTATGTTTGTGCTACTTGTGTACTATGTGTTTTCTGCATATTCTGTAGGCCCTATGCAGAGTGCTCTATATGGCATCCATAGCTCATTTTTTCTGCTACAAGAGTATCATTGTGGAGCTCTCATGAATACGAGTCCACAATGGTGCATCACCATTCGACCTCTTCCTCAAAGAAAATGATTTTTGCAGCTTTATGATATTCTTGTTTCCTTGATACCCACCTGCTTAACGTCACATTAATAGGTAATGTTTACTCAAATCTCAACTTGAAATCAAGGAAAATCCTTCTATGAAAATATTGACATCTCTGCATAGGTGAATCATGACTCACAAGGGGTTCAAAATGTGTTTCCTATGTTCTTATTCTTTAGCCTTGAAGCTTTCAAACCTCACACACTACTACCACAACCTCGCCACAAGGGTGAAGAGAAGAAAATGAAGAGAAAATAGTGAACGAGAAGTGGAAAATAATGACCAAATGCAAAAGAGGGAATGAAGAAGATGATGAAATTTTGGTTTAATGGAAAATTTAGACTTTGACATAAAAATCCTAATTGTAAGAAATGAAAAAAATGATATTTCTACCTACCTACATATCCAAAACAAATGAAGATGGGCTAAAAATGAAGGAAATGCACACTTAAACAAGAAAATAAGACTCAAGAGATCTTAGCTCACCTTGTTGCTCTCTAGGTCAACTTTCTCATAAGGTAAACTAGCTTAACTATATGATCAATCATCTTCCTTATTTTTTCTCTTTCTTATTTTTAGTTGCACTACTTGAGGCTAATCATTTTCTAGTCTAAATTAAACTAGAGAACATTTTTGAGAATTTTCATATCCTAGATTGATTTCTTGTCTAACTTAAGGTAAAAAAGGAAAAAGATCTCAAAAGTTAATATAACCTAGTCTGGTTTCTTATCTAGATAGAATTTAATAGAAAAAATAAAGAGCCACCTCTTAATATGCTGATTTCATAAGCACTCTATGTACAACCTCTCTAGAGCATTTAGTTATCATTACAATGGTAGGCCCCTTTTGAGCTTCCATAGTCATGTAGAATAATGATTGTAGGTAATGATGGAGTACATCTTGCTCGTAGAACTAGCTTGGGACTTGCAAATTCACTATTAGAACCTGTATTGGCCTTCTATACCTTGCCAAAGAACTACTAGGACCAGTACAGTAGTTCTTTTGAGGCGCGTCAAATGTTTGTGCCAAAAAAGATAAATGGCAATGTTCTTGTAGTGGAGATGAACTTTATATTTTGAGTTACAGCACTTTGTAAAGGCTCCATTAGGAAGGTACAAGACCATGATTGCACAAAAAACCAAAATATAGAAGCTTTAATAGAGATAAATGAAGTTAACACTTGACAGGTGTATCTCTAACTATAGTAGGTCTTGAAATGTGTGTATATGAGTGAATTTGAGGATGAATACATCTGAAAATAAAGAGAAATGGAGATCCTTTTACAATATAATGTTCTAAGGTTTGAACTTCACATTCCAAAAAGAAACTCATGATTTGGGACCTTCAGCTTCACACAATAGTTATTCAAAGTTGATTGTTTTGAAAGATGTGTACATAAGTAATAGATAGCAACAATTGAATGACTTCAAAAATTCATAAACTTCATTCCAACAAATAAGGGTACATACATGATTTCTTGAATTTTGTAGAATATTCTCAGTGAGAGTGGCACAAGAATCAATGTGGTGGATTGTAGAACACATTAATATTGATTGGTTGCATAGTGTGTACAACCCCTTGTCAATGATTCAACCACCTTTTGATTGATTTCTTAGCCATCAATTGACGATCATCTTTTGATTTAGGAATTGCTACCTAACATTCATGGGGTTCCATCGCTTTTAAATTATGTAATACTTGACATGAATCTCTGACAAAGTAGAAATGTAAGGACTTTATAAAGTTCATAGAATAAACATGTAACATATGCATATGAGTTTCCATTGGCTCCAAATGGAAAGTTATACACAAACCAAATGAGCTCGAAATTTTAAGATCAAGTACTAAGGCTTGCATTGATCATGAAACTCCCCCTCAAGTCTTATGTGCTTGATCATGAAGTCTTTATTTCTTCAATATAGTTTGTATACCTCTATTTAAACTTAAACTTAGGATTACATTATCTGTTTAAGTTAAATTCAATCTGGGTTCTTGGGATGGTTAGGGGTCTGTAAACAGAGGCCTTGTTTGTATTTTCCCAAATCTACAAATTAAGAGTATACTACTTCATCGAATTAATGCGCTAAATTGGATTATATTCCCAATACTGTTTTGAATGCGTTCTTCAACACACTTCCATCCCAGACAATTAACTATATAACTTCTTCACTTATCACGTTAATCAATTTACTTAATACTTCATTGATTCACTTAATGATTAAACTTAATCAACAGAATCGACAGTACTTAGATTACACAGTAATTCGGTAACTGCGCTTCGCTTTCGGCTCTCGGCCAGAAGAACAGTCCGACGACTACTCCTTCTGCTTCATGCGACTCTTTCATTAATCTTTCCCAAAGGTTACAACTTTGCGCTACGCCTTTTCATCCTGCGTGCGACTTTTCAGGATATATATTACAAAAAGTATGAGTTCCCTTCTGGCAACTTACACTGGCACGCACAGTGGACTCGAACCCAAAATTGGCAATTACAGAGTCACGGTTCATCTATGATACCCTGGATATACATAGTGCGAGCTAATTTGAAGGTACGTGTAATCTTCTGCTTTAGGGAATCTAGCATATCTTTCAAAATTGCAGGTTCTATAAGTTGTGCATCAGTCCTAACAGAAATGGTAGCAATGACTTGGCTTATAAGTAACTCCGCATGTGTCTGCAAAAAGGATTCCTGTAAATAAAATTCGTTGGCCAGAGCCACATCTCTGCGCAGCTTTATGTCAGCTACCTCTACATCAATGTGGGAGAGCCTGTCCGCATGAACTCCCAATTGTTTTTCTCTTCTCTCGAGATCCTGAACTTGAAATTGCATCGTTTTGTAAAAGTCTTCTCTCTCCTTTTGCACACCTGCAAGTTCCTTCTTTAACTGTATGGTCTTGGCAATCTCAGCAGTGAACGCTTGATCTCGCTGGAACAACCTCTCGGTGACCTTATGCAGTTCAGCTTCTGCTTTAAGTACATTGGCAGCAAGTGACTGTGAGGCCTCTTCTAAAACACTGTATGCATCCCGCATACTGTGGAGCTCATTGCCTAAAGCTGTCATAGCATCTGTCTTGTCTGCAACTTCTTGCTTTAATTCTGTAATTTCAGTGTCCCGTTGAGCAATGATATTGTCTTTTTCGACGAGCTGTTCTTGCAGTTGCTAGATTTGAGTATGCAGAGAGTGAATTTCGACCTTGGCTGCAAGTACTTCTTCTTGGAGAGGGGCAATGTCTACTTCTAGGAGATCAACCTTGCTCTGCAGCTCCTGTTGAATGGCCTGAGTTGCCACCTTCATATGGAGGGGCAATTGTTGGGAGAGTTGAATGAGTAGTTGGCCCATAGATGCCAATTCAGTGAACATTACAGCTGGAGGAAGAGAAGGAGGAGACTGATGATGAGGCAGAGAGCAGGTGAGGTGATAATGGTCGAGAGTAGTCAGGAGAGGAGAGGAGATGGGTTGATGCCGCACGAATGGCAGTTGAAGGCACAATGGGAGAAACTTCAACAGCATCAGGAATGTTGGTTGGAGGAGGTAGAGGGATAAGAGAAGTCGGAACTAAAACTATTCCGGTCTCATTCTGGGGTACCGATAGCGCGACTTCGGTAACTGCTTCTTGATTACTGGTCGATTGATTGACTGCATCTACTGGGGCATCTACGGTTGGTGAAGAAGGAGATTGACATTCACTAACAATGGGAGCTTCCGCTGTCTCCTTCACAGCCTCAACATCCGATTGATGAGATTCCTCCTGCTGTGAGGGTTCAGCTTCGCCTTCCATAATACTGTCTTGTTCCGGCTGCTTACTAGGAGACGACAGAGCAGATTCTACCTGCAATGAAGTAGCGGTGTCATGGAAGACTTCAACGTCTAGAACCACGGTGGTGTCCTTTACTTGACTTTGGGACGGGTTGAGGCACGTGCATTTGCATTGGAAGAAATGTAGCAAGTCTTCATCATCGTCATCTTCGAGCATCTATGTATATTCCTCATGTAACAGCATGGTATTGGTTGGAGGAGGTTGCGCAGCTTGTATCACGGGAAGGAGAAGGGTGAGGAGATGGGGTAATCGGGTACGAGGCATCTCATGCTTCGCTAATTGTTTGGTAACTGCTAAGCATTCACGGTGAATGCGTCAGAAGAAAAAGGATGTGAAATTGACCCCCTCTCATGAGGCAGTATCAATCATCGAATAGAATGGATGGTGTAGGTGGTGAAATGAAGTGTGTGGGTGCAGGGAATGCAAAATGCACTACTCCTGGAGCACATGTAAACACATGAAACACATTACCATAAGAAACACATATCACCAAGCATCCATGTCCTTACTAGGAACTACAGTAGAATCATAACAACATCAAACATGCAACATAATAGAGCACAAGACAACTCTAACTAAGAAATCAAATATAACACGATCTGAATACCAGCCATTAGATAATCATACCACAACTAAGCATACCACAGCTGATCATACCAAGCAAAGGAACAAACAACATAATGCAACTCCAAGTGTTCTCACATAAGTAACATCAGCAGATAACATAGGTGGGCAACAGAAGTAACTGACATGAACAGGACTCAACTATCCAGGAGTTCTAAGCCCACTCTCACTCTCAGCTATATTCTCCTGTAGAGTACACTACATGCTCTATCTCCTATCGGATATCATATCATCTCATATATCATGTCTTTCTCTCTTGAGGTTTCCCCTTTTATAGGAGAGAGGTGAGGAACCGGTTACAATAGGAAAGTCTGTTACATGGGAGTAATGGGAAGTTAATGCACTAGGCGGTTTCATTTGTCAGCCTGGCCGCCGCGAGTACCAGACTTTGTCGTGTAATGATGACTGGCTGGGTCCCACTTGGCCGCCTTGTCAGGTCTGCTTGTCTGGGCATGCCTTGGGCATGTAGTCGCCCAACTCTACTATCTGGACGTCTTGATGCCCAACTCCACATTTTGGACGTCTAACGCCCTACTCTAGTATTTGGACGTCTGACGCCCAACTCCAGTATTTGGATGACTGACGCCCAACTCCAGTATTTGGGCGTCTGGCGCCCAATTTGTTATTTGGTTCCTTGGTGCCATCCTTTACTCTGACCTTCAAAAATTTTTTCTACAGGTTGCCCGCCACTAGTGTCTCTCCGTCTCGGAGAGATAAGGGAGTACAATACTCAGTTGTTACAACAAGAAAACATTTACAAGAGAACAGAATGCAGTTATACCTAGAGGAGGCCGCAACATAGTTGGTTGTCTCCAATATGGGTTAGGGACTTAGAGTTAGGAGGGAATGGTCATAAGAGTCTAGAAGGAAAGAGGTGGAACAAGAGGTGGTTCCGATGCCCAAATGAAGGATGATAGGAGTTGGAGAGGTTGCCCAATTGAGGATGAGGGGAGATGGAGAGGTTGCCCAATTGAGGATGAAGGGAGGTGGAGAGGTTGCCTAAGTTAGGATGAGAGGGGTGGAGAGGTTGCCCAATTGATGATGAGGGGACTTGGAGAGGTTGCCCAATTGAGGTGAGGGGAGGTGGAGAGGTCGCCCATGTTGAGAGAAAGGAGGAGAGGAGGAGGTGAGGTCGCCCAAGGAAATGCCAAGGTGAAAGTGGAGGAGAGGTCGCCCATGTTGAGAGAAAGGAGGAGAGGAGGTGAGGTCGCCCAAGGAAGGGCCAAGGTGAAGGTGGAGGAGAGGTCGCCCATGTTGTGAGGTCGCCCAAGGAAGGGCCAAGGTGAAAGTTGAGAGAAAGGAGGAGAGGAGGTGAGGTCGCCCAAGGAAATGCCCAGGTGAAAGTGGAGGAGAGGTCGCCCATGTTGAGAGAAAGGAGGAGAGGAGGAGGTGAGGTCGCCCAAGGAAGGGCCAAGTTGAAAGGGGAGGAGAGGTCGCCCATGTTGAGAGAAAGGAGGAGAGGAGGAGGTGAGGTCGCCCAAGGAAGGGCCAAGGTGAAAGTGGAGGAGAGGTCGCCCATGTTGAGAGAAAGGAGGAGAGGAGGAGGTGAGGTCGCCCAAGGAAGGGCCAAGGTGAAAGTGGAGGAGAGGTCACCTATGTTGAGGGAAAGGAGGAGAGGAGGAGGTGAGGTCGCCCAAGGAAGGGCCAAGGTGAAAGTGGAGGAGAGGTCGCCCAATTTTGCAAAGTGGAGGGATGAGGGGTCACCCAATTTTGCAAAGTGGAGGAGGGTCGCCCAGCTTGGCCATAGAGCTTGAAAGGGAGGAGGGTCGCCCAATTTTGCAAAGTGGAGGAGGGTCGCCCAGCTTGGCCACAGAGCTTGAAAGGGAGGAGGGTCACCCAATTTTGCAAAGTGGAGGAGGGTCGCCCAAGTGGCCAAAAATGTGAGTGAGAGGAGGCTCCCCCAAGAGGCCATAGAGGTGAGTGAGAGGAGGCTCACCCAAGTGACCATAGAGGTGAGTTAGATGGGATCCTTGATCTGTTGTGACCTCTATTGGACATCCATATCCGCAAAAGATGTAATTATACAAGAAGTTGGCTACCGTTTCAGTAGTACACTCCTTACTGGCTATGACTTCAGCCCACTTAGTGGCATAATCTGTTGCTACTAAAAGATACTTTGCACCTGATCCTTGTGCTACTGGGAAAATAGGGCCAACAAAGTCTATTCCCCAATGCTCAAAGGGTTGCCAAGCTACAGAGACATTAAGAGGTTGGTTCCTTTGTCGTGTTGGTTTGGGCACACATCGTTGACAAACATCACATGCCTTGGAAAATTTAGTGGCATCTCTGAAGAGATATGGCCACCATAGGCCACTTTGGAGTATCCTCAGTGCAGTGATATGTCCAGGAAAATGACCACTAGACTTTCCCTCATGTGCCAACTGAAGAACAGTTTCTGTTTCATGTGGTTGAAGACACCTTCTGTACATCCCATCAGGTCCAAACTTATAGAGGGTATCTTTTGCCATCATGAAATTCTTACTTTTTAGGAGGAGTCTACGCTTTTCCAATGGAGTAGACCCAGTACGAAATTGTTCTTTCCCTAGAAGGAGAGTTAAATCATCATACCATGTAGGTGCTATATTTACCTTGTAGATTTGGCTGTCTGGGAAATCATCTTCTACTCCCTTTGTTGCGTGCCTTGGATGCCTGATGCGAGAGAGGTGGTCTGCAATGACATTATGTCTACCGCTTCTCTGTACAATTTCAAAGTCGAATTCTTGGAAGAGAAGCAACCATCTCCATACTCTTCCTGCAACTTGTGGCTTATTCAACAAATATTTGAAAGCTTGATGATCTGTAATCACTGTGAATGTAGTGCCTAATAAATAGTGCCTGAATTTCTTGAGGGCAAATACAATAGCCAATGCTTCTCTTTCTATGGTGCTATAGTTCTTCTCAGCTTTTGAGAGGAGCCTACTGGTGTAATGAATGGGCTGATCTAATTTGTGTACTTCGCTTGGTTGAGTCAGTATAGCTCCTACTGCATACAAACTTGCATCTACATGCACGTGGAATGTCTTAGACCAATCTGGTGAGATGAGTATAGGTGCAGATGCCAACCTTTGTTTTAGATAGTGAATGCTGATTCTTCTTCTGCAAACCATTGAAAAGGAAAACTTTTACTCGTAAGTCGTGAAAGTGGTCGTGCTGCCTCTGCATACATGCATATAAACTTGCGGTGATATCATGTGTGCCCGAGGAAGCTCTAGACCTCTTTAGCATTTATAGGTCTTGGAAGCTTAAGAATTGACATTACCTTATCTAGATCCGAAGTCATCCCTTTTGCACAGACCACATGCCCTAACAAGGTACCTTCGGTTACTAGAAAATGACATTTGTTAGGGTTAAGTTTCAAACCTGTCTCTCTGCAACGCTGGAATACTTGTTCTAATTGCTTCAAATGTTCTGACACATTCTCTACTGCAGTGGTGCAGGCTGCTCCAGAGAAGGCTGAAAAGTCATCCATGAAAATTCTTAAGAATTTTAGGAGCAACTTGTTGAAGATTAGATATACTGTCCTATTAAAAGTGGCTGGTGCATTTCTAAGGCCGAAAGCCATTTTGGTGTAGATATAGGTTCCCCAAGGAGTTACAAAGGCTGTTTTTGGTTGATCTTCAGGATGTATGTCCAGTTGATTATACCCACTGAAACCATCCATGAAACTGTACAGCACATGTCCTGCCACATCTTCAATCACTTATTGAGAAAAGGGGGTGGGAAACCCGTCAGGGATGGTTACCTTATTTAATGCTCGGAAATCCACACAAACCCTGATTTTATTAGGTTGCTTCTTAGGTGCTATGACCATAGAGGACAACCATTCTGAATGCTCCACAGGGACTATGATACCTGCTTCCTCCATTTTCTGGATTTCCTTCTTGACTGCTTCTGCATATTTGGGATTTAACCTATACATTTTCCCTCTAATTGGCCCAGCTTCTGCCACTAGAGGAATAGTGTGTAGTCCTAGTTCTTTTGGTATTCCTGTCAAATCCTTGTAACTCCATGCAAATACATCTTTAAAATTATTCATGAATGTCATTACCTCTACGAGAAGAAGAGGGTGGTCCCACAACCAACTTGCCTGTAGAAGATTTTGTGGATTTTCTTCGTCCCCTAAGTTGACTTCTTTAACTGGCTCCAAAATTGCCTCTTCCTCCTCCTTAAACAACATTTGCTTGGTGAATGCTGGACTATCATTGATGGTGATTTCCTGTGTCTTTTCCTGTGTCCATCCCACTGGAACTTCCACTAATGGGAAAATGCTTTCCACTAGTTCTTCTTCTGTTTGGCTTGCTTCAATCCCTTTTCTTCCTTCAACTCCTCTCAAAACTTTACCTCTTCGGAAATCCTTAGCTGGTTCTCCTAATACCACAGACTCCACAGTAGGTTCCTCTACTTCTTTCTCCTTGACTGATATTGTAAAGCATGAAACATTATTAGTCTCCTCAATCCAGTCCATTATATCACCTAGATCTTCATTAGATAATTCCTCTCCTATATCAACTTCTTCCTTAATGTCAAGTGATTTTGTCTTAGTTGGCTCTGTGTGAGGCTTCCCAGATGCCCATTGGGCCGCCCAGCCAATTGTAGGGGTAGCCCAAGATGGAGGATAAGCTGCCCATTCAGGTGCCCAATGTGGGGGTCTTTGAGCAGAGTATGGAGCCCAAGCCTCTGGAGTGACCCAGCTACTTGGAGGCGGAGGCACCCAGCTTGGACTAGGAGGTGGAGTCGTCCAACTGTTTGGAGGTGGAGGAGGCGCCCAAATAGGAGTTGGAGTCGCCCAATTGTTTGGAGGTGGAGGTGGAGTCGCCCAATTGTTTGGAGGTGGAGGTGGAGTTGCCCAGGGAGGTGAAGACTCCCTTTCTTGTCCTGATATATCTTGATTTGCCAGAACCCATGGTGGAGGAGGTGTGGCCCAAATGTTTGCTCCTCCTTGTATAGTTTGTTGTTCCTCTTCTCCATTGTTATCTTCCTTGTCTTCCTCTGTAGTTCGCCCTGGATGTAGAACAACTTGAGAAGTACCTAGGGCTTCATCTGTTCCTCCTTCCATCTGAAGTTGTCTCATCACCTTGTCTGGTCCGGCCACCCATAAGGTGTCACTACCCCAGTCATGTACCACCTTACTGTGGCGTAGCCATGGCCTTCCTATCAAAAGAGGAAATCCTCCCCTCACCTTTGGGAGTGTTATTACCACAAAATCCAGCACAAATTTTAGCTTATGGATGACGACTTCAACCTTTTCTACTATGCCTAGTGGGCTTACCTTGCTTTGGTCTGCTAATGATACTGTAAAATGAGCATCCTTAGTTGGTTTCAGATTTAGCAATGTCATTGTGTACTCAAGCATTAGATTAATACCAGATCCCCCATCAACTATCACTCCTACCAAGGGAGTTCCCATGATACTTACAGTCAATCGAGGGCTCTTGTAATCCATAAGAGGTGCCATCCTAGATGGTTCTGAGCTATAAGTTGAAGGTATAGGTATTTGTTGGGAAATTAGAGAAGTGAAGCCTTGCCCGCCACTTAATATGTTACCAGGGTCTAACCCATTTATGACAGCCATTACTTCTCCTCTGAATCCAGGACTCATAGCTAACAAATTATATAAAGATACCTGTTGGTAGGTGCTCTGCAAGACTTGAACTGCAGTGAGAAAGCCTTCTTGATTGTTCCTTGAAGTATATCCATTCTGAAAGTGCCTTAGGTCCTCCTTAGATACTGCATAAGCTTTGTCAATAACTTGCTCATTAGTATCTTCATTTCTTCCTACTCTTCCCAGTGAGATTTTCTCCTTGTCTTGGTTGTGGTTGACTTCTTGAGAAGGTTCATGCCCCATGGTCTTTTTTCCCTTATCTTTTGTTGAATCTGTTGTGGCAGCATTTTTCAAAGCTGCCTTCTGCTTTTGTGCCCTTGTCATTACTCCGGGAAGTTCCTCAAGTTGAACTACTCGGGCACTTGGAGAGTCTACATTGCCCTCATCATTAGATACTGTGATCATATGTAGGGGGCAAGAGTTACCTGGTGTGCTTGTAGACGTCATTGACTTTGGGCAATCCTTCGTATAATGATCCCGTATCTCAGGACAGTTTTTGCATGGTGGGGCATCCTCAGGAAGTGAGCATTTACTTTGGAAGTGTCCATACTCCCCACATCTGTAACACATTATAGGCCTAGGTGGTTGGTTCTGACAAGGCCTACCTTCTTGCCGTTGAGGTCCTTGGTTGGTGTAAAAAGTTGTTACAGAAGGTGGTGTAGTGGATGGTAAGGGAGGTTGCCATAACCAGGAGGACTGAGCCACTCCTACCCATTGAGCTGCTGGAGGTTGTCCTGGCATCATAGTTTGATTTCCAAGACCCTTCAAAAAATAACAATCCTTGGCCTCATGGCCACCCTTGCCACAAAACTGGCATGTTAGCCTCCTTGGACATTCTTGTGATGTGTGTCCTTGGGTACTACAGAGAGAACTACATAGTCCAGTTCTTACCTCCCTTAATGTTTTGAGCTCTTCAAGCTCTTGTCATATTTGAGTGAGACCTTCCGAAGTACCCTTGTCCTCTTATCGATTTCTTTGAAGCTTTAAGGTCTCTAGTTCCTTCCTCAAGGCTATCACCATGTCTTCATCTTGGGGGAAAGTCTTTCCCGGATGTGCTCCAAAATGAACCCGTGCAGCCTCAATCCTTGTGGCAGCTGCTTCAAATTCTCTCAAAGTAGCATCTGGTCTCAATAGCTCTCTCAGCTTCTGTTGTGTGGATTTCGGCAAGGCCTTCTCCACCCACTCCTTAACAAGGAAATCCCCTCGTGGTTCCGGCAATCTTGCCACGAGTGACCTTGCCCACGTCATAAGTTCTGAAAATGATTCTCCCATATGCAAGATTAGATTCTCAAGTTCGTCTAACGTTCTTTCTGTAGAGTTACCTGGATGAAATGCGTCTGTGAATTCGGTCCTCAATGCTTCCCATGTTTGGAAATGGTTTTCTGCGTACTGGCTGAACCATTTGTCCGCCAGTCCTTCAAGAGTTGATGGAAAGAGAGCGAGGAATGCGTCCTGTCGTTGCTGTAAGCCCCTACTCTTACAAATTGAAAGAAATCTTCGTACATGATCTTAAGGATCTTCATTAGCACCACCATGAAATGAAGAAAATCTAATATTTATTCTTGACAAAAGAGTGGAAAGTTCCTCTCCCATAGCCTTATTAAGAAGAGTGTCTTGAGGTAAAGTCTTTTGAGTTTTAGCCTTGTCGTCTAACCCTTCTATTCTAGAGACTAGGCTTGAGACAGATAGACTTCTTATGGGTGTTAGGTAAGGATCTGGCCTTCTTCTGTGGTAACTCTTTATTGGTGTCTTCTTAGGGCTTAGCTGCTTCTCTTTGCTAGCTCTGGTGTGGACCATCTTTGGAACTACTTCTGATGGAGGAAATTGCCCCAATGAAGAGGTCGCCCCGAAGGATTCTTCACACAAGAAGAGGTTACTCCAGTGGGGGAGGAGGAGTAGACGCCCAAGAAGCCAAGAAGGAGGATAAGGAGGAGTAGTCGCCCAAGAAATTAGGAAGGAGGATAAGGAGGAGTAGTCGCCCAAGAAATTAGGAAGGGGAGGAGGAGGAGTCGCCCAAGCCAAGAGCCAAGAGAGGATGAGGAGGAGTAGGTGCCCAAGAAGCCAAGAAGGAGGAGGAGGAGGAGTTGCCAGAGGAGGAGGAGGAGGGTCGCCTAGGAAGCCAAAAGAGGAGGAGGAGTCGCCCAAGACTCCAGAAGAGGAGGAGGAGTCGCCCAAGAAATTAATGGGATGAGGAGGAGTAGTCGCCCAAGAAGGTAGGAAGGGGGAGGAGGAGGAGAGGTGGCCCTGAGCACTCAATCGTAAATGATTTCCCAAAGGAAAGGGTACTCAATTCTAAGTGATTTCTCAAAGAAAAGGGTACTCAACTCTAAGTGAGTTCTCAAGGAAAAGGAAATCCCCAAAAGCCCTGTCCCATCGTGCGTGCCAAATTTTCACCTGTAGGTGGTGAAATGAAGTGTGTGGGTGCAGGGAATGCAAAATGCACTACTCCGAGAGCACATGTAAACACATGAAACACATTACCATAAGAAACACATATCACCAAGCATCCATGTCCTTACTAGGAACTACAGTAGAATCATAACAACATCAAACATGCAACATAATAGAGCACAAGACAACTCTAACTAAGAAGTCAAATATAACACGATCTGAATACCAGCCATTAGCTAATCATACCACAACTAAGCATACCACAACTGATCATACCAAGCAAAGGAACAAACAACAAAATGCAACTCCAAGTGTTCTCACATAAGTAACATCAGCAGATAACATAGGTAGGCAACAGAAGTAACTAACATGAACATGACTCAACTATCCAGGAGTTCTAAGCCCACTCTCACTCTCAGCTATATTCTCCTGTAGAGTACACTACATGCTCTATCTCCTATCGGATATCATATCATCTCATATATCATGTTTTTCTCTCTTGAGGTTTCCCCTTTTATAGGAGAGAGGTGAGGAACCGGTTACAATAGGAAAGTCTGTTACATGGGAGTAATGGGAAGTTAATGCACTAGGTGGTTTCATTTGTCAGCCTGGCCGCCGCCAGTACTAGACTTTGTCGTGTAATTATGAGTGGCTGGGTCCCACTTGGTCGCCTTGTCAGGTCTGCTTGTCTGGGCATGCCTTGGGCATGTAGTCGCCCAACTCTACTATCTGGACGTCTTGATGCCCAACTCCACATTTTGGACGTCTGACACCCAACTCCAATATTTGGACGTCTGACGCCCAACTCCAGTATTTGGATGACTGACGCCCAACTCCAGTATTTGGACGTCTGGCGCCCAATTTGTTATTTGGTTCCTTGGTGCCATCCTTTACTCTATCCTTCAAAAATTTATTCTACAGATGGGAGATACCATACGTGCATTTTTGCAAGTTTAAGACAACGACAAAAAATTGCAGCGTGGTGCGCTCTAGTTCGGGGCGACAGAGAATGGCAAACTCATTAGATGAGTGCGAGGGAAAAAGTCCTTTCATAGTTTCCATCGGAAGGAGTGGTCCATCCACCAACCCTTCCTGAGGGAGACGGAACCCCTCAGCAACCGTGTGTATTGTAACTACTACACGGGGGTTTAAGCACGTTAAGGGCCAGCACTGCTCTGTAGCAGGCAAGGTTTACCGGAATGCTGGCACTCATCGCACTGTTGTACATATTTGGTGACGTCACGATACATAGTGGGCCACCACAATCCACTCTGCAGAATCTTCCGGTGAGTCAGGTCAACCGCAAAATGTCCTCCGATTGGGACAACATGGGCCATGTTAATGACCCATCTGAGTAGTACTCCTAAGTGATCCATGTAATATAGTCGTAATATAGTAGCATGTGGGGGGACACATCTGAGTAGTACTCCTAAGTGATCCATGTAATATAGTTGTCCTACAATCAACCGAAAGTGTCGACTGTACGTGGCTAGTCTTCGTCGAGCAGCTGAAGAAATCATACCAAGTGGACATCCACTAGTCAAGAACAGAACCAAGGTGTCATAGTAAGAGGAAGGTACCGGTAATTCCTGTTGATCATCCTCTCTTGTCTCTGCTGCATAGATAGCTGGTGTTGTATCATCAACGCCCTCCGGAAGTTCACCGGAATCCAACCGAGAGAGAAAGTCAGCAAGAGCGTGGGATGACCCTAGTTGATGTACGATGGAGTAATCAAATTCTTGAAGCAACAGGACCCACCGTGCTAACTGTCCTCCCCAATGCTGTTGTCGCACAAGATACACCAATGCTGCATGATCGACGTGGAATGTGAAGCGTCATCCCAACAGATAATGGTGAAATTTTTTCACCGAATACACTAAGCCAAGACATTCTTGTTCAGTAACGAAATAGTTATGCTCTTCCGGGGCCAATCTACAGCTCGCATAGTGTACTGGACGAAACCATTTATCCGTCTACTGCATCAACACGCTACCAATGGCACTATCGGATGCATCCACAAAGACATGAAATGGCAATTCCCAATTTGGTGCTTGTAAAATGGGAGCCTGAGTTAACAATGATTTCAGCCGGTCAAAAGAAAGTTGACACTCTTCGGTCCATTCGAACTGATGTGGGCTACTGGTGATCAATCGATTAAGTGGTATGGCCAGATGAGCAAGCCAATGCAGATGCCGCCCATGCCACCGGATTTGGCCCAAAAACTACATCACATCTTTAGGTGTCTTAGGAGCAGGAGCCTCCAGTACAACCTTCACTTTGTCTCGATCCATGTGAATGCTTTCTTTTGAAATAACGTGTCCGAGCAACTTACCATAGGATACAAAGAAGATCGATTTATTTGGGTTCAAGCACAAGTGATATTCCCGACACTTTGAAAAACAACACCGTAAATGGTAAAGGTGTGCCGACATCTCACTAGATAACGAGAAATCATATAGATACAATCTCATAAATGTGGTGAGATAAGGGGAAAAAATTTATTGCATACAACGTTGAAACGTACTGGGAGCATTCCGCAAACCAAACCACATTACTGTACACGCATAAACACCCCAGTTTGTAATAAATGCGGTCTTTGGAATATCCTGTTCCACCATTCGGACTTGGTTATATCCAAAAAAGGAGTACATCTCTCGTCCGGCCACATCATCTAGCATTGTGTCCAAAAACGGCAGAGGGAATGGATCAGGTATGGTAGCTGCATTTAGTTTCCGGTAGTCCACACATATCCGTAGCTACTTGTTTTTCTTTGGAACTATAACAATGGGAGAGATCCATTCTGCATGCTCAGTAGGCACAATAAATCCCACCTTCAACAACCGATCAAGTTTGGCTTTAACCTGTGCCGCATAGTTAGGATTCATCCTGTAACTGGGTTGTTTGATGGGTCTTGCATCTGTTTTCAGCACCACTCTGTGTTGAGAAATCAGCGGGTCCAACCCCTTCATATCCTTGTAGTCCCATGCAAACACATTAGCGAACTCTCGTAGCAGCTGCAACAGGTGCTCTTGGAAAGTCTCGGATAATCCGGCCTTTATTTTTACGGGTCGTGGGTTGGTTTGGTCACCTAAATTGCAGGTGATCAGCTGATCTTCTGGTACATAGAACTGTCGGGGCCTTTCCAAATCGTCTTGGGACTAGAGTAATTGTTGGAGCATCGACTCATCCAAAGTCTATTCACTGGTCAAAGGTGCCACCGTGCAGGCTGCCGGACTCCAGTTATCAGCCACCGTTTGTAAATCTACAGTGCCAAGTGCCATCAGATCCTTGTTGGCCTTAAGGAAAGTCTCCTCTTCATCATCGGAGAGACCATCCAACATGTGTACAGGCTCCGCTAAATATGGTCGTGCATGTAAGTCACAAGGTTTCATGTTGTCCAACGGGACAACATATTTTTGGTGATTATTTTTAAAGACTAATTCATGCGCTGACCAGTCTTGCACTACCTTAGCTTGTTTTAGCCAAGGACGTCCAAAGTGTAGATTGTAATCCAGGCTCGATTCGGGTAAATCCAGCACAACAAAGGTCATTTTGAAAACAGAACCTTGTAGAGTGATCGAAATATCTCGCACCAAGCCCACCGGATGGACTCGAGATTGATCAACCATGCGTACAAAGAATTGAACAGGTTCAATTTGCATCCACCCCAGCCGTTTGCAAAGTGCTATTGTTGCAATGTTGACACCAGACCCGCCATCAATTAAGACTTGTGTGATTTTGTGGTTTTTGTACCATACCGTAATCAATGGTACCGTATGATCCACCATTGGGTCCAATTCCGATTGGATTGTGGCTGTTGCGGGAGCACTCGAGGGTCCTGGTCTGACCTACTGCTGGAACTATTGACGCACTCTCGGGACCAAAGCCAATAATTGACCCAAGGGCAAGGTAATTGATGCCTTAGACAGCACATCCCACACCGAATCAGTTTTGGCTGTTTTCGGTACGGTCTCCGGTGTGGACTCTAGTACTGTATGAGTCAGATTTCGCCCTTCTGGTACTTCCGGCAGTATACTTTGCTGCATCATCGGAACTGGTTTAGGAAATACGTATTGTTCCTGCGTAGCCCACTTGCTTGCCTTTGTGAACGCCTTCTGTTGTTCACGAATTCCTGGTTCAAAGATCTCCGCAGCTGGCTGTAATTGCTTGCCCGAACATGTTTGCACCACTGCTGCTTGCGTATCCACGGCTGAGATGTACACCATATTTGCCATCAGATGTTGTCGTTCTTTTTTCTTTTTGTCATACTCAGCTGCATCTTTACAAAATCTTCGGATATGCCCGATTTCACCACAAAAATGACATTTAGGAGGTGGAGGAGATGCACCTTCTCCTGATGGACCTGTATTCCACCGAGCTTGTCCAAAGTTATTTGACCATCCACCTCGATAATTCCTATATCCCTGGTACAGAGTATTCCGCATCTGTGGTGGCACTACGTGATAACGTCATCTGGTAAATTAGCATGCGTGGGTGGCAACTGTCGTAAATGAGTCCGAAATAGCGTGGCATAATCCTGTACATTTTGGTGTGGTTTCTGCCTATTATTCTGCAAGTAATCAAAGATTTTGGTTGGGTTTTTCTTTAACTAGAATCGTTGCAGAAAAGCATCCTTCACATCATCATACTGTCGAAAGTGGTTCAAATCATATTCGGTTAGCCATCGTGCAACTTCATTAACCAGAGTTGACTGGAACACAATAGCTTTATACGCAGGGTCTACGGGGTAATTCATAACTGCATAATTAATCTCAAAGGTCTGTACATGCGCATCGGGATCATCTCCCAAAAAACCTCCAAATTTGGTGTATGTGACCCGCGCTGGTGCCGGGCACGGTGGGATAACCTGTTGCTGCTAATGTTGTAGTTGCGGCTGTGGCGGTGTTTGTTGTTGTTGGTGTGAGCTACTCATGGTGCTGTTTGTTGTTGGCATTGTTGTTACCTAAATTTTGGGGAGGTATCTCCTAATCTTCCTAGATTGTATGGTCAACCTGCTCACTTTCCGGTCCTAAAATGTTGTTGAACCGATTGCTTAACTCCAAATCTATCAGCCCTTCCTCAACTTTAGTGTCGAAATTAGCTAAACGTGCACCGAAAAATGGTGAACGCAATAAGTGTCCACCAAAAAACATCGGAATTTCACCAAAAAGCTTCGAATCGCCACTATGTAATACCGAACTCTCACAGAATTCTCACCAGACTAGACTACACTGTCACCGGAAACGTTCTCACCGGATAACATGAACCTATCACCGAAAGCGATCGAATTCTGACCGGATGATGCAAAACTGTCTCCGCATTGTGCCTGTGTACAACTAGAAATCACCGTACTTTCTCCAAAAGGTACCGGACTCACACCGGAATATCCTGCACTTCTACCACTAGGGGGTGTTCCTAATAAGTTCGGAACTGCCCAAGGATGTTGATCTCTGCGGTATTTGGGGTATGATTTGCCGGAACGTGTTACAGGCATATATCAAAGAATTCTTCCTCAATCTTTACTCTTCGATGCAAACGACTACTGCATTTCCCAGAGATGGTGCTAGTGTTTAAACTTAAACTTAGGATTAAGTTATCTGTTTAAGTTAAATTCAATCTAGGTTCTTGGGATGGTTAGGGGTCTGTAAACAGAGGCTCTGTTTGTATTTTCCCAAATCTATAGATTAAGAGTATACTACTTCACCGAATTAACGCGCTAAATTGGATTATCTTCCTAGTACTGTTTTGAATGCGTTCTTCAACACACTTCCACCCCAGAAAGTTAACTGTATAACTTCTTCACTTATCGCGTTAATTAATTTACTTAATACTTCATTGAACTTCACTTAATGATTAAACTTAATCAACAGAATTGACAGTACTTAGATTACACAATAATTCGGTAACTGCGCTTCGCTTCCGGCTCTCGCCCAGACGAACAGTCCGGCGACTACTCCTTCTGCTTCACGCGACTCTTTCACTAATCTTTCCCAAAGGTTACAACTTTGCGCTATGCATTTTCATCTTGCGTGCGACTTTTCAGGATATATATTACAAAAAGTATGAGTTCCTTTCCGGCGGCTTACACTCCCATAACTTTGAATATGCAAATGTTTACTCCATCAAGTGATTTAGTCATCATGTCTACACACTTATCTTCTCTATACACATGAATGAGACCAACCCATTTATTTTTTACTCTCTCTCTCTCTCTAGTAACTCTTATTGAATCTCTTTATGCTTTCTTCTTGCATGGTATACAAGATTGGTAGCCAAATGCACAGATCTCAAGTTTTCTCCAACATGTTGAGGTACCAGCAATCTAATGTCAATCTCATAGTTGGAGTAAAATAGGACTTTACTTGATGTTGCTTTCAAATACTTGAGAACCCTCTTAGCTTCATCCATGCGTGGACCCCTTGGAACATGCATAAATTGACTTAAAACTCCAAAACGTTGCTAATTGTTTAGGTTAGATTGAGGTTGGCTCATAAGAGATTAACTTTTTAAGAGAAAGAAGAGATTGTAATCTTGTTGATGAATAGAACTTCCATTGTTCCACTCTATCTCCCCTACCGTGTGTGTGTGTGTGTATGCATCTTGCATGCTTTTCACCTTTGAATCTATGCACATAACTTGTTGATGATCTTAATATCACCCTTACCTCTCCAGACATTGAACATTACGAGGTGGATCCCCATTGATGTTGGTGCTCACCATTGTTCTACAAAAGACACCAAATTTGGCATCATTGCTAGGGAATGCTACTCAAGGTGTATATATATATATATATATATATATATACACACACACACACACACACACACACACACACACATATATATATATATATATATATATATATATATATATATATATATATATATATATATATATATATATATATATATACATATATATATACATATATATATACATATATATTAATTCTTTCCTTGGTAAGATTCACAAATGTTATATGCATCTCCACTTTGAGTTTCAACCATAGATTTTCTACGAATCTCCTCACTCAAGATTGCTCCACATATGTCATCATAGACTAGTTTGCCACTAGTTGCTCTATTGTTAATAGTTGTGCACAATGTATCCCATGATGATGGCCAGGTGCATAGCAACAAGACTGTTGTCTTTTCATTATACATCTCCATGTTCTAAGCATGTAACTTACATAATATAGCATCAAAATCATTTAGATGAGTAGAAACACTATGTGTATCCTTCATGCAAAGGTCATATAACTTTCTCATCAAATACACTTTGTTTGATGTTGTTTCTTTTTCATATGTATTGCATAACTTCTTCCATAGCTCCTTTGTAGCTTCACAGTCCAATAGTATGAAGTAAACATTATCTTATAGGTGCAATCAAATGGTAGACCTAGCCATTTCATCCAACTCATCCCAATCACCATCTTCCATATCAAAGGGCTCCTTTGGGATTCCATTTATTGGCTTCCACCATCTCCTCTGAATCAACACATCTTTAATCTGATTTTTCCATAGAGAAAATTTTGTGCCATCAAAATTTTGAATCTCAAAATGGTCTTTGCCCTGCAAGGTATAGCTCCTCTTGCAAAAATTGGCACTTGAACTAGATCCTCCAAATGTGCTTGAGATTTTTGATGCCATGATGATAGAGAACTGATTAGAATGATAATGGAGCTAGAAACACCACTAAGGCTAAAAAAGGATGACCAAGTGTGAAATTTTGGGAAAACATTGATAGAGTCTCCCCAAAAAAAAAGGATTAATGCAAAGAAATGACAAACCAAAAGGATTATTTGAGAATGTCTATGCTTACACCAATAAGTGTATCAAGGAGTAAAGTCAACCACTATATAGTTTAAAAGCTAAAATCTAGAGAAAATTTTGCCAGAGTCTCCTTTGCAATATGAGCCTATGACTAATGTAAAAACTCTGAGTATTGGCATGTAAACCTACATAGTGAATCAATGACTCCACTATATATAACCACTTAATTGTAAGAAGCCATCTAGGCTTATCGAGAACTTATGAGCACCTAGCACACATCTCCTATGGGGAAGAAAAGAGATTCCACCTGCATCACCAAAGAGATTTCAATACCTACATGTCTCCTAGTTAAGAAAACCTTACCAGAACCCTCTTTATCAATGTCAAAGGCTTTATGCAAAAATGTAATGGCTATATCAATGACCACATGGACGTACATAAGAGGTATCCACAAAAGCATACGTAGTGTGTATGTGCTCAATATATGCAGTAAAATGGCATTGAAAGGCTGAATTGACAGCCCAAAAACTAGCCAACAACACCTGCAAGAATCTATCAGCTTTCTTTTTAGGATAAAAAATGTGCATAAACTTGCAGTGGCTTCTCCCACCACAACAGAAAAACCTTTCAAAAAACTTGTAGATGTACTAGTGTGGCTAAAGAAAAAACAGCCCCAAGGCTGAATATTCATTGTTCAAGAAGTACAAAGAATGTTCTCCATGATGTTCTAGAACTTGTGTAAAGAGAACTATGCATGAAATTACTCCAAGATGGCTACAAGAATCACCTCAGAAATGCTTTAACACATGCTTCAAAAGAAAAGAATGAAGCTTTGAGGGCCCTAAATGCATTCATGGCAATGTGAACCTTAGTCTTTCCCCTCCTCAAACACCACAAGGGTGTAGCTTAGTGACAAGAAATTGCCAGTTAAGCATGGTACAAGGAGAATGGTATTGGGATGGGTAACCTCTGCTTGATCATTGAGGTCCTCCTCATGCATAGCCAATGGTGACTTCAGTGAATCGGATGACAAGGTATGCCAAGGTTGCTACCTTAGTGGAAAGCCTCAAGTGGGTTGGTGGATGGGTGCTTGATTCGCTCGCCTTTTGCTCAAACTGCTTTGATACCAGTGAAGTGGTGCGATTGTTGAAGTTTGAGGTCTACAAAAGCACACAAAAAACACAAGGAAGAAGAAGAAGCTTTGAGCACAACACATAATACTGAATGTATTAGGAAGTGAATATACAAAGATAAGTAACACATAAGGGTTATGGGCATATATACAAGCCGAGGGAAAAAACCTCCTAAATAGGGGAAAAAGTGCCCTGATAATCCTAAGTGTGGTCACACATATCATTATCAAAATATATCAACAGACCCCCATGGGAGTGATATAGTGAAAAAGTAGCTGGAACTCATGTATAAGGAAGTGTCAAGCTATGTGGAAAGAGATCAATCAACAAAACGAAGTAAGCCCAAAGATTTGGGGAAAGCTTCAAACTTCTCTCAAGGCAGAGCCTTTGTGAAAAGATCTACAATGTCATCCTATGTGGGCACATATGCCAAATGATCTCTCCAACAGAGAAGATCTCCCTAACATAAGGATAATGCACCTCAAAATGCTTTGTGCGAGCATGGAACACAGGGTTCCTCACAATTGCCAATGCGCTTTGACTATTAGTGAAGATGGTGGTGGCAAAAGACTAACCAACACCTTAATCAACCAAAAGGCATCTACGCCACACACACTCAACAATTGTTGTGAAAGTTGCCCTATACTGAGCCTCACAACTAGAAGTGACCACAATAGGCTGCTTCTTGCTCAACCAAGTTATGCATGAGCTACAAGACATGAAGCATAAACCACTAGGGGACACACATGTGTCATAGCAACCAGCCCATTCAAAGTAAAAAAAAGCATTAATCTAGCAATAGCAATCCCCCCTTGGGATTAAAACAATCCACGTAGTCGGGTACCACTCAAGTAGCAAAACCTTCACTTAACCGCTTGCCAATGCTTGACACCTGGGCAATGCATAAACATGCTCATCTAAGAGACAACAAACTGAATAATAGACTGAGTTATGCATAAGTAAATCAAGCATCCAACAACTCGGCAATACAAAAAGACATCAAATGCATCTCCAACAACACGAAGACTCAATCATAAACCTATTTCCATAGGAGTGGCAATAGGTTTACAATCTTCAAGGCCAAAACACTACAATAGTGTGTCAATATATTTCGTTTGACACAAAAAACTCCCTAATCAAATTACATAAATTGAATGCCCAAATAATGATGCAGATGCCCCAAATCTGACACCTCAAATGAGCCATGCAAATAAGCCTTACATTCAGGAATATACTTCTCATTAGGATCCATGAGAAGCATGTCATCAACATACACAACAATGATTTGAAGCACATCACTTGCACGCTCAACACATAAGGTGATCTCAGTTGGATTGCTCTCAAAACATGTGCAATCAAGTAGGCATGTATCTTTTCATACCAAGCACATGGTGCTTGCTTCAAACCATATAATTCCTTTTTCAACCTGCTCACTTTTTTTATAGCCTTTCTGTAGAAAACCGTGAGTTGAAATACATACACTTCTTCATGTAAGTCACCATAAAATAATGCAATTTTAATATCTAACTAATGTATATTTCAACCCCTCTTAAGCATAACCTTTTGCAACAAGCCTAGCCTTATAGCTATCAACTATTCCATTAGGCTTACACTTCAGCTTGTATACCCATTTAGTGCCAATTGCCTTTTTGCCTGGAGGAAAATCACATAAAGATCAAGTACCATTATTCATAATATAATGATATTTTGATTGCATAGCATCCATCCAATTTTCTAAATTTTGTGCTTCATCAAAACAAACGAGCTCATTCTCATTACGAAGATTAGAGGCAGCCATTGCATAGAAATCTGATGCAAAACAAGCACTATGAGATCCTGAACGAGTATGATATGATAGTAGTGCATGTAGTTTGCTATCTCTCGAATTCTACACCAACCATTTTGGCATAGTTTTTGCCTCACCTATATCATCCCTCTGATCAACAAGTGCATCATGTAAATCTGCATAAAAAATATCTATCCTTATTTGGAATAGCACTTGATTGTCCACCTGTAAAAAGAGGCGGCAAAGTTTCATACACATCTTTGGAGCTAATTGATGTATCCTTAGTACATGAAAGTAATGACTAAATTGCATCTTCCAAAAACACAACATCACAACTAACAAAATGCGTTTATTTTGTGGATGTTACAAATGATAGCCTTTGCTTTTAGAATTGTACCCAACAAAAATACATTTCACTTGCTTATCATCCAACTTTTTGTATTGTTGTTCAAAAACTAATGCATATGCCAGACAACCAAAGACACACAAATGAGCAACAGATGGCTTGCAACCATGTCAAGCCTCATATGGAGTGATCAATTGTAGTGATTTGGTGGGATGCATGTTACATATGACGCACACATAATAGCCTCACTATGTGGTAAAGCCTAACCTTTGACCATACACCTCACCATCTCCATGAGTGACCTATTCTTTCTTTCAGCAACTTCATTTTTTTTAGGTGTATATGGAACTATACATTGATGTTTTATCTCAATTTCAGTAAAAAAAGTATTAAAATCAGAATACATGTATTCCCCCCTTGATTAGAATGGAGGGTGCCCAATTTACATGCTGAAAAATTTTTAGCCAAAAGTAGAAACTTTTTGAAGCACATAAACACTTCAAAATTTTCTTTCAATGGATACACCCATGAATGTCTGAAAAAATCATCAATAAAAGTCATGAAGTAAAGGTAGTTCCCAAAAAAAGGTGTCTACATAGGACCACAAACATCACTATAAACAATTTGCAATTTATGAATAGCACAAACTAAACCATCTTTTGGGAAGGAGGAACACTTCAATTTTTACAAAATATGGTTGTCACAGACATGTTTACTAGGTGCCTGAGGTTTGGGAAGAGAGGACACAATTTTAGATTTTTAGAAGCATAGCAAACTAGCAAAATTCAAATTACCAAAGCATGCATGCCGAAGCTTTGCATCTAAGATAGCATGAGAATCTTGAAGTGCACATGCTGAATCATTGATATGTTTTTCATAGTCTGTGAGCTTATATAGCCCATGACATAAAATGCGAGAAGCAATAATGACATTTCCATTTGAGAGATCATGAATTGTGAACTTGTCATCAACAAACTTGAATCAAGCCAATCTTGGCCAATGTTGAAAGTGACAGTAGACTTTTCTTAATCCCTTGTATATACAAAGCATGTGACAATGTGAAAGAACTACCATTACTAGTATTCAAAATGATTTTACCAACTCCCATTATAGGATATGAGGATTTTTTTGCACATGTGATAATATTTTTCATAAGGGCAAGCTCAAGTGAATTGAAGAAACTACACTATGAGGTAATATGTTTGGTTGCCCCACTATCAAAGTATCAAACATTTGAGTGTACTACAGACATACACTAGTTATGAGAAGATGGGTCATAGCTACAAACAATAGTGAACACCCATTCTTCATTCTACACTCATTTTCACTCTTGCAAAATAAAAAAGGATGTTTGGGATACACTTAGCACTTTCTAACAGGAAAGAAATGAGTCTCATGTTGCTTACCTCCAAAAACAGTTAGAGAGTAAGCATATGAATGAAGAAGATTCTATGGACACTTTTTTCACAAAGATCAAATATTTGAAGGAGAAATTGATTTCTGCTCATGAAGACTTGCAAGATAGTTCACTTATGTAGATTGTTCTTAATGATCTTCGAGATTCATATAAGAGTTTTACTTCTATTCTTCAATTGATGATGAAAGGCAATCCAAAGGCCTTAACTTTTGAGGAGTTATTCTATGCTTTGGTGCAAGAAGATCAATCTAGGTAGAACATGTCCATTATATGAGTTGGAGATCAAGCTTTCTTGGCTCGTTAGAAAGTCAAAGGTAAATTGAGCTCATATATTAGTAAGTAGAAGTTTGTTAGTTTTGCACTATTGAAGAAGGAAGACAAAGATGAGAAGAAAACAAAAAAGCAAGAAAAGTTTTGCAAATACTATAAACGAAATTATTATGTCATAAAGATTTGTCCAAAACTAGTTGCAAAAGAGGCAAAGAAGAAAGAGGTTGGAATGGTTGTTGAAGAGTCCCCTACACCAAAAAACAGAGTTTGCTAATCTTGGCATGTTTGACAAAGAAATCTATCAATGCATGTGCCTAAGCATCTTTGCCATCCCATCAAAGTTGCTCTACAGTAGGTGTAAGAGTAACCATAACATGAATAGGAATTTGAAGGTCATCATCTTCAATCCCATCTACATCACCTTCAATAATTGTATTTGTAGGTGTAGTAGGACATTTTTCAACACCCTGCACAATATTCCACAACCCTTTTGCTACCAATAGATGATGCATCATATATGCCCATAATGGATAATTAGTGCCATCCAACTTGTCCTCAACATCCAACATATGGAATACATCATTGCATTCAGCTATGGCCACTGATTAAATACCCTGATGCAAAAAAAATGATTGTATCTTGAAAAGCTGAACATAATCACCTTGTCGAGCTCTGCCAAACATGTAGCAGACTTCAAGGCACTTGTGCAAGAGAACCAAAACATGTATATATATTTGGCACAAAAAGATAGAATTTCATACACGAGCACTATGATAGTGCATTTAAAGGCCGAAATGAGCTCAAATCAAAATTTCTATGCTATAGAATGAAGCTTTTTTGAACTGTTAATTGTCTTGAGTATGCTCACAAACTGACACTATGATCGATGGGGTGTTGAAAATGCCTTAGATGAAGCGACGACTTGCTTTGATACCAATTGTTGGAGTTTGAGGTCTACACAAGCAGGAAAACATCAAAAGGGAGAAGAAGAATCTTGGAGCACAACACACAATACTAAATGTATTACCAAGTGAATATACAAAGATAAGTAACCTATTAGGGTTATGGGCGTATATACAAGCAGGGAAAAAAACCTCCTAAAGAGGGAAAAAAGTTCCTCGGTAGTCCTAAGTGTGTTGACACATATCACTACCAAAATATATCAACAATGATCACAATGTAGCACAATGGGTTCTTGTTCAGGTGACCTTCACAAAGATATCCTTGCACTACAAAGGCAACCTCTAGATGGCAAGCATAATACTCTACATGAGACTTGCATAATACACAAAAATACATGGTACACACAAAGCATGAACACAAATTTTCTAGGGTTTACTAATGCGGTCGAACATCGAGTCTGTGGATGAGAGGCCATTATATGTTTTATTACAGAACGTATACAAAAGTTTTAGACAATCATTTGGCCTTTCACATGGACACTAATAGTAACAAAATTAGCTCATCTATCACCAGGAAATCCATTTTCTGTGCTTCCCCTAATGTTTGATGAATATATACAAGGTGTAGTTTTAGAGACACACCATCTTCATGGTGAAGCCAATCTGGATGTGGAAGGTCAAGCGTATTTACGCATAGCGGATGTCAGTTTCAATATTTAGATGATATATAAAATTTTCCGAATATTTATTCAATAATGATAAAGAAGAAGATGTAAAAGTGGTCACCCTTCAACCTCAATCCATGAACATAATGAAGTGCTACAATTATAGCCACAAATCATTGGAGTTGATGATGGTCTTGCTATAGGGTTGAATCAAATGACTAATAATACAGGCTCAAAAATGGTCTCTAGTACTCTAGATAAAGACCTATTAGTATTACATTATGATCCATTGCTTCCATCTCTAATAAGTGACTTAAAGAAACAATAATCATTAATGTTCCTCTAAACTACTCTACCCCTATAGGAATAACGTGTATAAAGACTTCTATTAATCTCTCATCACCAAAGGTTCCATATCCTCCATGAACACAACCAAATAGAAATATTTTTTTGAGATTAAAACAACCCTTCAACACTTTAGTTGTTGTAAAAGAAGGAAATGAACTTGATTCTTCATTATTGCCACCATTTCTAATGGCCATGTGGCTTCAAGTAGATCTCAACCAATCAAATTCATCAATAAAGATGATGATGCAAGCTACGATGGATTTGAAGTTTACAATGGTTGAAAATGATAAAAACGCAATAAAGAGTGACACAAATTAAAGAAAAACATATCAAACCGCCTAAATAAAACAAATACTTATAAGATAAATAATGATAATACGATAGAATTGTAGAAAGTACACATGCATAAGATAAATCAAATAGTACTCCCAAAATGGAAAAGAGTAAGAGACCCAAAATTGACTAGACCATGAAATGGAAAAACTTACATATGGTTTAGAAAGATCTTGCAAAGAGCATGAATTGAGATCTCAAGCTCCTAACCAAGTACAAAGTGTGGATAGGCACTCATATAGATTGGAGGAGAGTCTCCAAAATACATCATATGCGGGATAATTCTCCTTGAAGGAGAATTAATACAACGTAGACATAGATGGAAAGGGATCCCAAATACAACTAATGAGATACAAAATGGAGTGAATATTAAATATAAAATATGCAAACTAATGAGATACAAAATGGAGTGAATATTAAATATAAAATATGCACTCATAAAAATGAAATAGGGATATAAATTTAAATGGAAATAGGATAATTTCTTCAACACCCCCTCTATAGCTCCATTTTTTAGAGACTTAATACTATAGAGGTCCATCAAGCATTGGAGCAAAACTAGAGGTAGAGCCTTCATGGATGCGTCCATGAAGTCCTCTTGAGAGGCAAATTGAACCAAAATAATCTCGTGAGATAAGATCTTCTTGCAGATAAAATGATAATGGTTCTTGATGTGCTTCATCCAAACATCAAAGACTAGATTCTTAGCGATGTTCAAGTCTTACTCATTATGAGTGTGAATGCATGTAGGAATGTCATGCAAAATATGAATGTCGCATAATAAATGTTGAAGCCATATGGCCTCACATGCCGTAAAATAAGATGATCAATACTTGGCCTCTATGGATGAAAGAGCGATTATAGGCTATTTCTTAGTTTCCTAAAAGAGATGGATCATGAGCCAGGAAGAACATGTAGCTAGAGGTGGAATGTTGAGAATCTCAATTGTTAGCCCTCTGATTAGAATACCTGATGAGATCAATGTCTACTCTATACCAAATACCATGATGTCAAATGAGGGCAAGAAAGCAAAGTAATCTCTGAGCATCTTGCTAGTGTTTTTGATGAGGTTGTTAGGAGAACTGGCTAAGAACACCAACTACATATTTTATGTCATGTCTAGTGTTGGTTAAGTAGATTAAAGAGCCAATATATTGTTATTGATAGGCATGCACATAAACGTGGTGATGTTTCCTCCAAGGTAAGTTTGATGTTGGGATCTAGAGGTGGGGAACTAAAGTGTTATTGTTCCATGTTATACCTCAAAAGGAGATTATAAGAATATTTCCTTTATGATAGACTTCATGTAATTTCTAAACTTTCATGCCTAAGATATAGTGAAGGAGTCCTAAATCTATCATGGAGTGCTCTTGATGAAGTTGGATCATGAGAAGTTGGATGCAATCATTATAAGAACTAGTCAACATTAGATCATAAACATAAAATATGACAAAGGCAAGTAAAGAATCTTGTTTGTAGACGTAGAGGTTGGAATCCACTAAACTCAAAGAATGAATGGACCTTTTCATACCGTGTGTGAGATGCATGCTTTAGATCATAGAGAGCATTGTGAAGTTTGTATACTTGATCTTCTTTTCCTTGACTTTGAAACCTTTGAGGTGTACATTTTCTTGAAGTTCTCCATTTAGAATCTTTACATCTAATTGGTAGATGGGCCATTGTTAATGAGCACTTAGAGCAAGTAGTATGTAGATTGTAGTGTATCTTATTGTAGGAGAAAATGTTTCTTCATAATCCATGTTCATATATTTTAGTAGTGATGTGTGTGAACACACAAGGACCTTCAAGGCACTTTTTTCCCTCTTTAGGAGGTTCTTTTGGTTCTTTTCCCCAGACTATTATATATGCATATAACCCTAACGGGTCACTTATCTTTGTACATTCTCTTCGTAATACATTTAGTATTGTGTATTGTGCTCTTAGCTTCTTGTTCTTCCTTGTGTTGTTTGCATGCTTCCACAGACCTCAAACTCCAACAATTGGTATGAGAACAAGTCTTCGCTTCATCTAGGGCATCTTCAACACCCCTCCGGTCACAATCTGAGAATCGCATGAAAATTGGTGAGCATACTTAGGGCAATTATGAGTTCAAAACTCCCTCCCTGCGTGGTGTCGAAATCGTGATATGAGCTTGTTTTGGCCTCCGAACACACTATCATAATGCTTATGTTAGCAATTTCATCTTTTTATGCCAAACATATATACATGTTTTGGTTTGCCAATATAAGCTGCTCGAAGTTAGCTACATGTTTAGTAGAACTTTATAGGGTAGTTCTATTCAACTTTTTGAGATACAATCATTTTTCTACATCAGGGTATTTTAGTCAGTGGCCATGGCTAAAAGTAGTGATGTATTTTCTATGTTGGCTGTTCAGGATAAGTTGCATGGTACTAATTACCCAATATGGGCATATATGATGCATCATGTATTGGTTGCAAAAGGACTGTGGAATATTGTGCAGGCTGTTGAAAAATGTCTTCCTACAACTACAAATACAACTACTAAACGTGATGCGGATGGAATTGAAGATGATGTTCTTCAGCTTTTTGTTTGTGCTATGGTTCTTACTGCACCTACTACACAACAACTTTGTTGGGATGGAAGAGATGCTTAGGCACATGCATTGATAGCCTTTTCTATCAATCATGCCATTATTCCTCACATTTGCTCCTATAAAATAGCAACGGATGCTTGGGATACACTTACCACTTTATATCTGGCAAGGAGTGGTGTTGCTTACCTCCAAAAATAGTTGGCAAAAGAGTGAGCACATGAATGAAGGAGATTCCATCGATAGTTTTTTGACAAAGATCAAAGATTTGTTGGAAACAATGTCCCATTGGTCAAAGATTGGTCAAGATGATCCATCTTACTCACAAAAGTTCCAGCATGTATAGTTTTGGTTTTAATCCTTCTACAACCAAACCACATTGGGCGCCTTGGATAGACTAAATGTTTTCTATCGAGCCCACGTGGGTTCAATCCCCGACATGAAATATTTTTTTCTAAAAAGCTTTTTCAAAATCTAGAACGGACAGCAGATTTTTGCATAACACACACAATCAAAACACTATTGTGAAGTTGTTTTTTTATGTGCTTTTGGAGGAACTTTTGGAGGGTACACAAACCTATATAAGAACAGCTTGTCTTATTGTTTATTGCATTCTTCACCTAGTTTCAACACCAAACTTTGGAGAGCTTTGGTACCTCAATAGAGGTGGTGCTTCTAGCACATGGGGCAGCCATGGTGATATTTTGGAGTATGAGTCAGTTTTCTATCCTTTGTTTGAGAAAGTTCTTAGTATTGGAAGAAGTAAGTCAAAGATTCAGATTCTATCAGATTTGTGTTGCTGAAAAATAGAAGAAGATACTTGTTATGTTGCAGAAGATTATGAATCCTAAATGTTTTCAGAAAGGTTTTTGTTATATAGATCAGCTAACCTTATTCTAGATTTTGGGAAGCTGAGGAGTAAAACAGTGAAAGCCATTAGCATCTGCAGTGCTAATAAAAGGGTTCAGATATTTTGCCTCAAGACACAGGTATTGATGTTAAGGAAGCAATGCTAAATCACTGAAGATCAGATTTCTTGAAAGAAGGACGTCCAAGATTTCATAAAGTCTGGTATACTTTGAAGAATACTGGATACTAGTGTTAAGTCATCTAGGGGGGTGATGAAACATGAAGAATTATTTTCAGCCATATGTGAAAGAATGCAGTCATACCTACATGTATTCCTATTTCAGGTATTCCTATATTTCCTTTATTAGGTTCTTTTTATGTTCCAACTTTGAAAGAAGAAGGAAGAAAAAGAATGTCTAGAGAAAGTTCTTGTTAGGATGTTCCTGTTCAGGAGAAGGTTCCAGAGTTCTATTAAAGAGAAGCTTGATATTTCAGAAAGGTATGTTTTATAGGTGCGCACATATATGTTTATACCAGATTCTGAAGGAAAGAGGTATGAAGGACTAACATGTATGAACAAGGATGAAGACATGATGACATCATAGATTTTTTGATGAGACTCATGAGTTGAGTTGACTAGAGTATAGTCGGAGGTGAACCAGTTAGTGTTCATAATACCCTAAATTGTGAGTTGTCAATCACAGGTTCGAGGATTCAGTTCTTGATTATGTATTTACATGACACAACAGAAGTACATTGAGAAAACTCTCATAAGGTAAATGCAAATATGTGGATCCTAGTGTATGTTTTCAGGTTTGAGAAGATAGGAGATAGCAGGTTCAGATCAGTACTTGCTACATTTGTTGTCAAGCAAATGATTGCTTGATGTGTACACTATTGGATATCTAGTTTGCATATTTTCTCAAGTATTATGGTTCATATTCAACAAGTTCAGGTGTTTGAAATTTGAAGGAAAATCAAATTCAGTTTTGAAGAAGACTTTTGAAGAAAAGGTTTGAAGGTCAGTTCGGGAGTACAAGTTTGAAGCTTGTGATAGTTTGTAGCTTTGATAGTTTGCAGATCCAGATCAATTTGTACCAATATGACATTGCAGGGGGGATTGTTGGAAACAATGTCCCATTGGTCAAAGACTGGTCAAGATGATCCATCTTACTCACAGAAGTTCGAGCATGTATAGTTTTGGTTTTAATCCTTCTACAACCAAACTGCGTTGGGTGCCTTGGATAGACTAAATGTCTTCTATGGAGCCCACGGGGTTCGATCCCCGGTGACAGCAGATCGGCATAGCATGAAAGATTTTTTTCTAAAAAGCTTTTTCAAAATCTAGAACGGACAGCAGATTTTTGCATAACACACGCAATCAAAATGCTACTGCGAAGTTGTTTTTTTATGTGCCTTTGGAGGAACTTTTGGAGGGTACACAAAGCTATATAAGAACAACTTGTCTTATTGTTTATTGCATCCTTCACCTAGTTTCAACACCAAACTTTGGAGAGCTTTGGTACCTCAATAGAGGTGGTGCTTCTAGCACATGGGGCAGCCATGGTGCTATTTTGGAGCATGTTGAGGAGCGGCTATGGAGTTCTTCTTAGAGAAGAAGAGTGTGATCACACTCTTGCTTATGGAGAGGCTATTAGCAGCTTGGTGGTGTGGATCGGCCATTTACATAATGTATTTGAAGATTGTCTTCCACATGAAGATTTCGGGTTACTTCAAAGACATTGGATGGTGATTAACATAAGATTTACATCTTATGTTAAGAATTCAGGTACATATTCTCTTTATGCACACAAGTACTACTTGGAGTTTATGGAGGCATTGACATCCATGTCAAGAGGAGTCCTATTCGGCATAGGTACAAGAGAATCAGTACGTATATGCTTTATGCATATTTGGATGAGGTGTTCGAGAAGGTATGGTCATATGACTTTGAGGATTTCTGGCAGCAAACTTGTTAGCATTCTTTGCTACATTTGTAAGTATGTGATCTTTTCACACACGTGTCTAACTTAGGGTCTTCTATAGCCTAAGGTTAGATGAGAGTTTGTTGATTATCAATTTTAGACTTATCCTTCCTCTTTCTGTCACTCATATTCACTCTTCTACAACCTATCAGGTCACACATCTCATATATATTCAGATTTTTGTCCATACATCTGAATATGTTTGTTACATTTGTACATTCACTCATCCATCTATTTTTGTTCACATACAGTGGTTGAGAGTTTTGCTCCCACATTGTAAATTGACATTTGTATATATGATAGTGTGAGTAAGCAGTGGCTTATGTAACACTTTACACATGTTATCTAATCTTTCTCTATCTTTGTCTCATCATTTGTATGATTAAATGTGGTATGTTCATGTTTTGTCAATATTGGAAGATTGCTAGATTCTATGTTGTATATGCTGGACCTATGGAACCTTGGACATGTGGTATTAGTATTGGGCCTACTAAATTTCCAACAAGATTTGAAGCAGTTGATGTGTGTTGATGAAGTCTTGTCAGACAACTCACTTGTGCCATTCCACCATCAACTTGCATAAATTGAATGCCCAAATAGTGATGCAAATGCCCCAAATTAGACATCTCAAATTAGGCATACAAATCAGCCTTAAAATCAGCAATATGCATGTAATGAGGACCAGTGAGCAGCATGTCATCCACATACACAACAATGATTAGAAGCACATCATTAGCACTCTTAACATATAAGGTGCTTTCAGTTGGACTGTTCTCAAAACCATGTGCAATGAGATAGGCATGTATCTTTTCATACCAAGCACATGGTGCTTGCTTTAAACCATATAATGCCTTCTCTAACCTGCACACCTGGTTTTCATACCCTTTCTCCACAAATCCACGGGGCTGAAAAACATACACTTCTTCATGCAAGTCACCATTCAGAAATGCTCTTTTAATGTCCAACTAATGTACATTCCAACCATGATGAGATGGAAGTACACATATGCTACAAACAGTAGTCATTTGGCATGTACGTGCAAAGGTCCTCATCAAAATCAATGCCTCTTTCCTGTGCATAACCCTTTGGAACAAGCCTAGCCTTATACTTGTCAAACATACCATCAGATTTGTGCTTTAGCTTGTATACCCACTTGGTGCCAATGGCCTTCTTGCCAGGAGGCAAGTCACATAAAGACCAAGTACCATTCTTCATTATAGCATCATATTCAGATTGCATAGCAGCCATCCAATTCTTTGAATTTTGTGCTTCATCAAATGAAATAGGCTCATTCTCATCACAGAGACTAGATGCAACCATAGCATAGCAATCTGATGCAAAAGAGGCACTATGAGAGCCTGAACGAGTACAATATGATAGAGGTGCATCTAATTTGCTATCACGCAAAGTTTGCACTAGCCATTTTGGCACAGTTTTTGCCTGCTCAATATCAGCTCTCTCATCAACAAGTGCATCATGTAAATCTGCATCAGAAAAGGAATGATCTGCATAATCACATGAAACTTGGAAAGGCAAAGAAGTTGCCTCATTAGGACCAACACTAGATTGTCCACCTGTAAAAAGAGGGAGCAAAGTATCATACATGTCTTTGGAGCTAACAGATGTCTCCTTAGTACATGAAAGTAAGGCTTGAATAGCATCTTCCACAAAAAAAAACATCATGACTAACCAGAATGCATTTAGTTTGTGGATTATACAGACAATAGCCTTTGCTTTTAGCACTGTACCCAACAGAAATACATTTTACTACTTTATCATCTAATTTTCTGCGATGTTGTTTAGGCATTAATGCATATGCCAAACAACCAAAAACACGCAGATGAGCAACAGATGGCTTGGGACCATGACAAGCCTCATATGGAGTGATAGACTACAACACTTTATTGGGACACCTGTTTAGTACATGTGCTACACACATAACAGCCTCAAGCCAAAAACTATGTGGTAAAGCCTGGCTCTTGACCATACACCTCGCCATTTCCATGAGTGACATGTTCTTCCGTTCAACAACTCCATTCTATTGAGGTGTATACGACACTCCACACTGATGTTTTATCCCACATTCATCCAGAAATGCATTAAAGTCAGAAGACACAAATTCCTCCCCTCGATCAGAATGGAGGGTGCCCATTTTACATGCTGACACATTTTCAGCCAAAACCAAAAACTATTGGAAGCACATAAACACTTCGGACTTTGCTTTCAATGGATAAACCCATGCATGCCTGGAAAAGGAATCAATGAAAGTCACAAAGTAAAGATAATTTCTAAAAGAGGATGTTTGCATAGGACCACTACATCACTGTTAACAAGCTACAATTTCTGAGTAGCTCAAACTGAACCATCTTTTGGAAAGGAGGAACGCTCCATTTTGCCCAAAATACAGCCTTCACATACATGTTTACTGGGTGCCTCAAGTTTGGGCAAAGAGGACACCATTTCAAACTTCTGCAGGCATAACAAGCTAGAAAAATTTAGATGACCAAAGCATGGCCAAAGCTTTGCATCTGACATGGCCTGAGAATCATGTACCACATGTTGTTGGCGCATGTGACAATTTTGTAGGGACATGCTCAAGTGAAGTGAAGAAACTGCACTACAAGGTAATATGTTTGGTTGCCCCACTATCAAAATACTAAACATCTGAGTCTACTACAAACATATACTACTCATGAGAAGATGGGTCAAAACTGCAAATTGTAGTAAACACCCATTCTTCATTCTGCACAAGATTGGTAGAGTCTGTTTTTAGTGTAGAGACCTATGCAACAACCATTCCAACCTCCTTCTTCTTTGCCTCTTTAGCAACCAGTTTTGGATAGCTCTTAATAACATGATCATTTGCTTTACAGTATTTGCAAAATTATTTCTGCTTTTCTGATTTCTTCTCATATTTGTCTTCCTTCTTCAAATGTGTAGCATTTGTAGATTTCTGCTTACTAGTGGAAGAGCTCCATTTACCTTTGCCCTTCTGAATAGCTAGGAAAGCTTGATTTGCAACATGCATAATAGACCTATTCTGCCTAGACTGATCTTCCTGCAATAGAACAAAGACTAACTCTTCAAATGATAAGGCATTTGGATTGCTTTTCATCATCAAACAAAGAGTAGAAGCAAAACTCTAATATGAGTCGGGAAGACCATTTAGAACAGTCTGCACAAATGAACTATCAGGAAGGACTTCATTAGCAGAAATCAATTGTTCCTTCAAATCCTTAATCTTTGTTAGAAAATTATCCATAGAATCACCTTCATTCATGTGCTCACTCTCCAACTATTTTCGAAGGTAAGCAACACGAGCCTCATTCCTATCCTAGTACAATGTGATAACTGTATCCCAAGCATCCTTAGCTTTTCTGCAAGAGTGAATGCGAGGAATAATGGCATGTTTGATAGACAAAGCTATCAATGCATGTGCATGAGCATCTTTGCCATCCCAACAAATTTGCTTTGTAGTAGGTGCAATAGAAATAGCAGCACAAATAGGAATCTGCAGAATATCACCATCTTCGACACCATTTCCATCCGCTTCAGTACCTGTATTCGCAGGTGTAATAGGATGTTTTTTAACACCCTGCATAATATTCCATAGTCCTTTTGCAACCAATACATGTCACATCATATAACCCCACAATGGGTAATTGGTACCATCCCACTTATCCTCAACAACCAACATACAAAATACATCACTGCTATCAGCCATGGCCACTGACTAAAATACTTCATGCAAAAAAATGACTGTATCTGAGAAAGTTGAACATTACTACCCAAACAAGTTCTACTAGACATGTAGTAGACTTCAAGATGCTTATACTGGCAAAGCAAAACTCGTATATACCTTTGGCACAAAAAGATGAAATAGCCTGCACAACTGCTATGATAGTGCTTTTGGAGGCCGAAACAAGCTCAGATCCCAATTTGGGCACCACAAAGTGAAGCGGTGTTGATCTCCTAATCACCCTGAGTATGCACATCAAATTTCATGCGATTCTGAGACTGCGACTGGAGGAGTGTCGATGATGCCCTAGATGAAGCAGCGATCTGTTCTTATACCAATTATTGGAGTTAGACATCTTCGGAAGCACATGAACAACACAAGGAAGAAGAAGAAGCTTGGAGCACAACACACAATACTGAATGTATTACCACTAGAATGTAAAAGATAAGTAGCCTATTAGGGCAAAAGGCGTATATACAAGCCAAGGGAAAAAACCTCCTAAAGAGGGAAAAAACTACCCCGGTGGTCCTAGAGTGTTCACACACATCACTACCAAAATATATCAACACTTTGATAGTGGGGCAACCAAACATACTACCTCGTAGCTCAGTTTCTTTGCTTCACTTGAGCCTGCCCCTATAGGAAATACTATCACATGTGCCAAAAACTCCTCTTATCCTTTTATGGGAGTTGGTAAGATCATTTTGACTACTGCTGATGGTAGTTCTTTTACATTGTTGGATGCTTTATTTATGCCAAGGATCAAGAAATATATGGTATCAGTGTCAGCATTAGCCAAGATTGGCTTGGTTGTGAAATTTGTTGATGACAGATGTACAATTCATGATCTATCAAATGGCAACATTATTATTACTTCTAGCATTTTATATCATGGGTTGTATAAGCTCATAGATTATCCAAAATATGTGAATGATTCAGCATGTGCAGTTCAAGATTCTCAGGTTATGTCCGATGCAAAACTTTCACATGCATGCTTTGGTCATCTGAATTTTTCTAGTTTGCTACACCTACACGAATCTGAAATGGTGTCCTCTTTTCCCAAACTTGAGGCACCTAGTAAACATGTATGTGAAGGTTGTATTTTGGGCAAAATGCAGCGTTCCTCCTTCCCAAAATATGGTTCAGTACGAGCTACTTAGAAATTGTAGCTTGTCCATAGTGATGTTTGTGGTCCTATGCAGAAACCTTCTTTTGGGAACTATCTTTACTTCATGACTTCCATTGATGATTTTTCGAAGCATGCATGGGTGTATCCATTGAAAGCAAAGTTTGAAGTGTTTACGTGCTTCAAACAGCTAGTTTTGGCTGATAATTTGTAAGCTTGAAAAATGGGCACCCTCTATTCTAATGAAGGGGGGAATATATGCGTTCTCATTTTAATGCATTTTTGGTTGAATGTGGGATAAAACATCGGTGTAGAGTGTCCTATAGACCTCAACAGAATGGAGTTGCTAAAAGGAAGACCATGCCACTCATGGAGATCGCAAGGTGTATGGTCAAGAGTCAAGATTTACCACATAATTTCTGGCTTGAGGTTGTTATGTGTGCAACATATGTACTTGATAGGCGTCCCACTAAAGCATTGCAGTCTATCACTCCATATGAGTGTTAGCGGCACATTTTTATATGATGTAAATAATGAGCCTAAGGCTACATTGGAATGATAGAGAAGGGATGGGTGTGAATGAGGCCTAAGGCCATCTCAAAGTGTATTTATATGGCTTGTTATCAAATGGAAACTCTCACTTTTTGCGTCGCCAATATGGCATTTGACGTGTACCTTTCTTGTTTCTTGGTTAGTTGATAGTGTTTCTTGTTATGTATCTTGTTTCTTGTTAGTTGATAGTGTTTCTTGTTATGTATCCTAGGAATAGGTGTTGTTCTTTTGTATCTTGTTGCTATGATCGTAGACAATATGGTGATGGGAGGGTGATGAAGCGTAGGTCTCTCTTCTTCTCCCTCTCTTTCTCTCACTGTGCATGGAAGCTCCCAGCTCCCTGCAACACTAGGGATCACATCGTGTTTGGCCCTCCCCCTGGATTGGAGAATGAAGTCCACCTGTTGTGCCATTTGCTATGTAGATACGTAGTTCCATTCACCTGAACTTTGGTATCTGAGTAAGTCTTCCAATCGGGCCTTCATGTGTTGACAATAGTCATTTGAAGTTCGTTTAAATTGTTCATTAATGGAGAAAAAAATGCGACTCCTCTTTGCTTGCTTATACTACCATCATGTCACTCACATCTCTTGTAGATGTACCTATTCTATGCAGACCTTCCACTGGTCGCACAGGCTCGCTCCATTCTAAGCCTCACTCTCTCTCACCTAAGCATAAGGATGATGAGTCTTCCATTGATGTTCTCTTTGGAGACAACACAGTACCTTCAACAAATTTCTCAATTGAGAAAGTATGCAACGAAATGAAGAATACTGCTGATAAGGAACTACCAAAGAATCCAAAAATAGAGAAGGAAAACAACATTGGAGAACTGGGGCCTCACAAAAATGGAATATCCCTCCCAACATCGGCAACATTTTCTCAATGTGCTGCTGAACTCCTCAAGAAAAAGCAATCAAAATAGGATGGGATTCCTTGCAGATAGCACAAATGCTATCTCTGATGAATTTTGAAACAACTCAAAAGTTATGGCGATCCTTGTCACCAGCCCAACTCAGAAGTTCTGATGATACATGTCTCTTCGGAGGGCACATCTACCTTAGTGTGCAAGCATTGCTAACTCCTTAGTCACCTCGAATTACCCTCTAGATGTACTTTGCAATTGTCTGTTTTGTCCGAGAATGCCTAAGTGTTGTTGTTTGTGTTCTGCTTGGACTCATGCAATCGATTGTTCCAAATATATGCTCACAACAGTCGATGGTGGCACTTGCCTCAGTGAATAACATGCTGGTCCAACGATGACAATGGAAACACTCTAAACGAGTCATGTTTGTGTTGGCCATGCATCCACATATTTTGTTTTTATTTTTTTTCTCTGTAGTGATGGTGCACTTTGTGCTAGTATTGATTCTACACACTATGATGTTTGGGGTCCATTTTCTAGGATTTATAATGACTGCTATGGGTGCACACGATCGCTCTTATCTATGGCTTTCATTGTTGTTATTTTTGCATTAGTACCTTGAGTTGTCAAAATGTTGTGCACTCTCTCTTTATGAGATTGTTGTGTGCCTTGGAGGATGGTGGGTGGTAGAAGGATACTTACGCCATTCATGGGTCTAAACGGGTGGCATATATTGGATTTCACACTTCCTATTTCAGTGATGGATCTTGTCTCTTGGATGGACCACATCCTGGTTGTCTTCATGATCATTGTTGTTTTATTTTCTTGTTGTATACATGTAAATGAGCCCCTTGTATTTCATTTTGATGCATCTTGGAGGGCAAGCTATGATTTATGTGAGTTGTATTTGTGAATCTTGGATTAAGTTCCAGGCACTTTGCTTTGCATCTTACATGGCTCTTAGTCTTGGATATGTTATGGATATTGTTTGCACTCCATACCATGATTTGACCATGCACTTTGGTTTGCAAGCCTTGTTCATAAGGATAGAGCATGATAATTTTTGCACATATATTTCTTGCTTGACAGGTTGCTAGTCGCTGTTGCATTTTATGGAATCATGGAAGGTTAAATGGATTTTTAATGTTTTAAATGTCCAGAAGGTTTTAATGTGGTTGTGTTTGATCTAGCAGGTGAAGAAGCATGAGGGCGTGGATACAAGTGGATGTGCGTAAATAAATAAATTTGAAGACTAAATCGAAGACTTCTAGAATAGTTATATTTAGGTTTATCTTGTTGTAAAAGTAGTGGTTCGCTTTAGAAAATGACGCCTTTTGTAAATAAAGCCCTAAAAGACGCTTCTAAAAGCGACATCACTCATGTAATTTCTATTTTCAGGACGTAATAGAAATAAACCTATAAATATGTGTACTCTGAGAGACTCGTCCATCAGAGTACACGGGGGGAGATTGCACCCAATATCGCGTCGATTGTTTCTCTGTTTTTGATTCCTGTTTCGTCTTCTTTCTGCCTCTGTGTGTGTGTGTGTGCGCTGAAGGACTTGATAACAGTGGTATCAGAGCCTGGCACATATTACTTCGGAGGGGTTTGTTTGTGTTTATCTCTGTGATTGATTCCTGTTTGCATTCTCTGTTTGCGATCCAAATCCGAATCCGAATTCGAATCCACGTCCGCATCCGCTTCCACTTCTGCTTCTGCTTCTGTCTTTGTTCTAGTTCCAGAACCAGAACCTACGTTTACACCTTCGCTTACTCCAAGGCGTTGATTAAGGCAAGAACTTAGGCAATACAATGGCAACATTGGCACCCAAGGCTCCCTTGGCGACCATTGGCAACTGTTGGCTATGTGCGAGGCAATTTTAATTTGAGTGGCAATAGAGAGTTTTAGATTCCCTAAGGTAAGAGGATTTGAACCCACAACCTCCTACTTACAAGGGAAGTACTTTAACCACTACTCCATCTCTTTGAGTTATCACTCTATCTCATTTTTTTCATATTTACATCAACTTTTATCTCCCTCTTCCTTTTACCGTTTCCAAGATGATCTCACACATGTGGAAGCGCCTATCGATTTTCTAGAGGAGTGCATCAAAGAATAGGGCATAATTTACAATATATAACTCAGATTTTAGCATATAATATATCATTGGAAAGCTCTCCGAATGAGTTTTTTAACTAACCTATTAGAGTGAGGATAAAACATAGTTTGAAAGAGGGGTTTTGTTCTCTAGATATGGACCCTATAACAATGGAGGATTTTGGCAATTCACCTTTACCTGGGATCTCACTCGAGCAACACTTAGAGCTTATGCAACAAGAACTTCAAGCAACTCAACAAGCTATACAAGAATGCGATGCTATGCTCCAGCAAGTACAAAGTGATGATCGTAGCTTAATCAAAGTGGTGAAAGCGATTATCACTGCACAAGAAGAAGTTGCAAGTTCGAAGATAGGTGCTAAGAATTTCCAATTCTCCAGATTCGATGGACGAAAGGATGGCCAATTTGTCTTGTCATGGCTCTCTCAATTTGACAATTTCTACTCTGATGAGTCATATTCAGAATGTGAGAAAGTCAAGTTTGCTACCAATTATTTGGTAGGAAGAGCTCAGCTATGGTGGAATGTTTTATGGAATAGTACCAACCATCCTACCACATGGGACGCATTTCATGTAAAAATTAAGGAGTCTTTTCTTCCTTCCCAGTTCCATCTACATGTGCGTTGTGCATGGACAACTTTTGGATGGAGAGAAGGAGATAATGTATCCATTTATACTGAACATTTTTGGCAATGTCTTTTATTACTTCATTCACTTGAGCAAGTTCCTGAAGTAAGTTTGCAACAAAAATATGAAGATGGCTTGGAGATGGGAATCCAAGCAAAGCTCCATACCCTCCGACCTACAACCTTGTATGAAGCCACACATGATGCTGAAAAGGAGTTCCAATCTATCACCAAAACACTTCGCTTACATAAAATTCGTCCACGTCAACCACCCGTCAAAGCCAATTTTCCTTTTAAGCATCCTTTTACTTAGTTTGCTTCACCTACTTTCCAACACCCTCCTCAATCCGATTTACTACCATCCAACAAATCAACCCTTGGCCAGCCTCACAAACCTACCACTCTTCAAAATACGACGATGAATGCTCAACAAAAACGACCCCGTATAACTTGTTGGAATTGTGGAAAGATTGGTCATACCAAAGCTACCTGTAGGATGAGACCTACTAATAGGCAACCCATTGAAGCTCAAGTACACAACATGGAGGTTGTTCCTGCTGATACTCAACCTAACTGGTCTGAAGAAGTATTAGAGCAAGAACTAAGTACCTTGGGTAACGGAATTTCCAACCATTCTCTACTCTGCATGCATGGCACCATTAATGGCGTAGTCGTAAATGTTTTACACGACGATGGTAGCTCACATAATTTTATTTCTCATAAGCTAGTAAAGAATCTTAACTTTACTACTCATCCTTCTATGTATAAGGTTAAGGCTGCGTTTATAGGGAATAGGTATAATGTTACGAATGAGGTGCATAATGTTCAAATTTATATAGGCTCATATGTAGATGAATGTTCATTTTTAATTGCTCCATTGCAGTCATATGATGTTATACTTGGCATGCCGTTTTGACATAATTACTGTTGGAAATTTAGTAGGCCCATTACTAATACCACAGGTTCAAGGTTCCATAGGTCCAAGATTTACAACATTAATTCCAGTAATCTTCCAATATTGACAAACCATGAACATACCATACTTAATCATACAAATGATGAGAGAAAGATAGAGGAAGATTAGACAACATGTGTAAAGTGTTACGTAAGCCACTGCTTACTCACACTATCATATATACAAATGTCAATTTACAAGGTGGGAGCAAAACTCTCAACCACTCTATGTGAACAGAAATAGATGGATGAGTGAATGTACAAATGTTACAAACATATTCACATGTATGGACATAGAATATATATGAGATGTGTAACCTAATAGGTTGTAGAAGATTGAATATGAGTGATAGAAAGAGGAAGGATTAGTAAAAAACTGATAATCAGCAAACCCTCATCTAACCTTAGGCTATGGAAGACCCTAAGTTAGACATGTCTGTGAAAATATCACATACTTATAAAAATACAAAGAATGCTAACAAGTTTGCTACCAGAAATCTTAAAACTCATATGAACATATCTTCTCTAACACCTCATCCAGATATGCATAAAGCATACATGTACTGATTCTCTTGTACCTATGCCGAATAGGACTCCTCCTGATATGGATGTTACTGCCTCCATAAACCTCAAGTAGTACCTGTGTGCATAAAGAGAATATGTACCTGAATCCTTAACATAAGATGCAAATCTTATGTTAAACACCATCCAATGTCTTTGAAGTACACCGAAATCTTCATGTAGAAGACAATCTTCAAATACATTATGTAGATGTCTAATCCACACCACCAAGCTGCTGCGGGTAAATCCTCTCCATAAGCAAGAGTGTGAGCACACTCTTCTGTGCTAAGAGCACCACCTCTAATGAGGTAACAAAGCTTCCAAAGCTTGTGTTGAAATAGGTGTTGGATGAATACACAATGAGCCAAGCTTGTTCTTTCATAGTATTCATGTTCCCTTCAAAAGCTCCTCCAAAAGCAACTAAATAAAGATATCTCTTGATAAATCACAATCTAAAAATAGTGAACGCAATCGTTAGTTGCAAACTTAATCGAGAAAAGAGCTTCATCCGTAAAAAGCATGAATAAAAAGATATAACACCGCTGCATGTTGTCACCAAGAACCGAACCTGCGCCACAGGGTTAGGAGGCGATCTCTTTAACCAAGGCGCCCACACCATTTTTTTGTAGAAAGGCTAATAAGAAAAGCTACACATGCTGTAATATTGGACCAAATTTCACCAATAGAACATTGTACCTTGACCATTTGATCATGGGATATTGTTTTCCAACAATCCCCCCTGCAATGTCACAATGGTACAAATTGGACTGGATCTGCAAACTTCATAATCTTCAAACTAGTACTCCCGAATTGTCCTCCAAACTTGAAACACCTGAACTTGCTGAATATGAACCATAATACTTGGGAACATGTGCAATCTAGATATCCAATAGTGTACAGATCAAGCAATCACTACTTGACAACAAATGTAGCAAGTACTGATTCTGAACTTGCTATCTCCTGTCTTCACAAACCTGAAAACATACACTAGGATCCACATATTTGCATTTACCTTCCAAAAAGGTTTCTCAACGTATTTTTGTTGTGTCATGTAGATACACTAAACAAAATCAAGAACTGAATCCTGGAACCTGTGACTGACAACTCACAACTTAGTGTATTATGAACGCTGTTGGTTCATCTCTAACTGTACTTCAAGTCAACTCAAGTCAACTCAAGTCAACTCAAGTCAACTCAAGTCAACTCAAGTCAACTCATGAGTCTCATCAAAATATCATATCTATGATGTCATCATGTCTTCATCCTTGTTCAATGTGTAAATCCTTCATACCTCTTTCCTTCAGAACTTGATATAAACATATATGTGCGCATCTCTAAAACATACCTCTCTGAAATATCAAGCTTCTCTTCAATAGAACTCTGGAACCTTCTCCTGAACAGGAACATCCTAACAGGAACTTTCTCCACACATTCTCCTTCTTCCTTCTTCTTTCAAAGCTGGAACATAAAGAGAACCTGACAAAGGAAATATAGGAATACCTGATATAGGAATACCTGTAGATATGACTCTGCATTCTTTTACATATGGCTGAAAATAAGTCTTCATGTTTCATCACCCCCTGGATGATTTAACAATAGTATCCAGAATTCTTCAAATATATCAGTCTTTATGAAATCTGGAACGTCTTCCTTCTTTCAATAAATCTGATCTTCAGTGATCAATACCTGTATCTGAAACAAAAATCTATGAACCCTTTTTATTAGCACTGTACACATGCCAATAGCTTTCCCTGTCATTCCTCGGCTTTCCAAATTATAGAATAAGGTTAGCTGATCTATCATAAAAACCTTGTTGAAAGCATTTTAGGATTCATAACCTTCTGCAACATAACAAGTATCTTCTGAAATGAAAAAGGACTACTCCTACTCTACTCACATGCACACATCAAACAAGCTAAGGAGGAAGGAACAAAAGATAACAAAACATTATGAATGAATTAAAATGGAAATGACAATGACTTACATGAAATGCTCTATGAGCATGGAGACTCCATGAGGGGTGGAAATGCACTCTTGGCTATGAGCTAGAGTGGAATGACTTGTGTGGAGTGAAGGGAGGCCTTGCTTATATGGAGTTTGGGAGAATTCCCTTGCATGTTGGATAAGTGGACTTGTATGTGCATGATTCTAGCTTTGGACAAAAGGGTGGAGCATGGAACACTCAACAGCCCCCTCCATGTGATAACCCTTTTGTTTTTAGCATGGGGACTAGTGACATATGGGATCACTTAGTCCATTTGGTTTTTAGCATCCAAGGACATATGGGATCCTTGGACATAACTTGGACATATGGCATCCAAGTGTGGGACATATGGCATCCCTAGGAATTTGGGACATATGGGATCCCAAGACATATACTTGGACATTTGCGATCCAAATGGTTTTTACTGGGATCGAGGGACATATGGGATCCATAGACATGTACAAGGGTTTACATCATGGGGTAGGTAGTGCTTTTGGAACTATTTTCCACCTTTGGCCATTTCACTTGTGATTTGGCCATATGATGGGCTTTGTGTGACAGGTGTTCAAGCCATAGGGAAGGTCTTACTCTTTTAAAGAGCAGTGTCTAGTCCCTTTACATGGGGCATGTGCATGTGCCATGCACTTAGAGAGTGCTACATAGAAGTCTTATGTAGGCTTTAGCAAACAAATGCCATAAGCATGCCAAGAAATACAATGTTTCAAGGAAGATGATTTTGATAAGTACAAATGACTCCAATTTTTGAATAGTATGCACATTTGCCCATACAATATAGCTGAGTTGAAACCACGAGAGCCTCCCATTAGTCCCATGTTCATGCACCCAAAACAGGAAACGATTGTGTGAGCTGGTGCAATCCTCATTGTCACCTTCCTGAAATTTTTTCGAAGATCTACGTTCCAAATGTGGTTGTCGATTGAATGGCCTTTATTGTTTTATGAAGAATTACCATACCATTTTCAGGTGGAGAGCACTTCTAATCGAAGGCCAACAACAGCAAATGGTCATATCTTTATCCATACTTACCGGTCGGCTCAGATATACCTATTTATTGATGGCCAAATACATGCATTTTAGTTGCTATGACATCAGTGATTATGTAATATAACTCTACATGGACGTCCAGAAATCATTGTGGCGTGTGTACTTCTCTGCATCTTCGCTTTCAGTCGGTGTGGCATTCGCTTCTCACTTGCTCCAGGTGCAGTCTGCCCACTCTATCAAACTTTGTTTGCACGTGTCCAATGGTTCTTTGCTTCTCCAGGCTGCCATTGTTGTGGATCCAATGATCTCTACCAGTCTCTGCGGGTCTGTGCGACTGTTTCCATTGCTTGTTGTGAGCTTCTGCGGGTCTGTGCCACTATTTCTTTAGGTAGCAATACTTGGTAGAACTGTAGAACTGATCAAGGGGACTCCGCATGAACAAAACGACGAGAACAATAGTTGCCTTGTTTGATTTCAGCCCGAGAAGCCTCTGTTGCCATCCTCTATTAATATGCGCATTGTCTATGGCATGATCTCTGGTTCTAGTACTTGAAACAGCCTCGCGTCTCACATCTAGATTAATCGGTTCCACAGTGCCTTATCCATGCTTCCCAAGAGCTGAACCTGGCTTGTAACCCATCTCATGTAGCATTTTAAAGCCTTTATTCGAAGCCGAAATGGCCAAACCCAAGCCCTCTGAGCGATTCCGATCCTCTTCTTTCTGTTGTTGTTCACGCTTCAGCTTTTTTCCGCCGTTGTTTGCTTAATCCCTTCATGTCGATCGAGATCTTCTGAACAGGAGTGCTGATGGTAGGAAGAAGCTCGTGCAGCTCCACGAATTGCCGCAGGTTGCCCATGTAGTCATCTTCGTCATCGTACGACATTTTCAATGTTTGCAGCAATATGTTGATGGCAACAGTGTGATTTCTTCCTTCAAATTGACCCGTTCACGCTGCTTCATATATTTGGACGTTCTTAGCAGAAAGAAGGCAGTTTTTGCAGCTTGAAGGCATTAGCTTGATCGCTCCTCTATTCAGAGCTCTCAAGAGCAATTGAATGATATACGATATGAAGAATATGACATGGAGGGAGAGGAAAAAAATGTAATGAACAATATGCTACCATCACAGAATACTAAGCAATGATTATGATAAACAAAAATGGAATCTTCTATATATTATTTCTCTAATTGTAGACAATATGGTGATGGGAGGGTGATGAAGTGCAGTTCTCTCTTCCTCCCCTCTCTTTCTCTATATAGGATCTCCATATGAAAATTGTGCATGAGCTTGGCCCAACGAGCATGTCTACCTCAAAGATCAAGCTGACTACAAAAGTACTTGAGTGTATGGTGATCTATGTATATCTTAAAGTCTGCACCATAAAGATAGTGCCTCGAAACTTTAAGAGCATGCACCACTACATACACTCCTATTCATGCACTGACTGATTGCACTGTGCACTACTCAACTTTTTGCTTTCAAAAGCTATTGGCCTATCATCTTGGCACAAGAGTGCCCCTATGGCTATGCTGCTATCATCTATCTCCAAATCAAATGGTTTTCTCTGGATCCACCGCTTTGAGCATAGGAGCCTCCGAAACAACTTTCCTGAAAGTATCGAAATTTTTTGTTGCTCTTTCTTGCACAAAAATGGTACTTTGCCTTGAAACAAGTTTTTTATAGGTGTTGCTATCGATAAGTAAGAGGAAATGAATTTCTTATAGAAATAAAAAATTCATAGAAATGACCATAACTACCCCTCATCTTGAGGAGTAGGCCAAGCTAGAATTACTGAGACCTTCTTGGGATCCATCTGAACCCCATCAACCAATATTAGATGCCTTAAATACTCTATCTCTATATACAACTTGTTCCTTTACTCTTGTTGTTTTATATACATCTTGTTCCTTTACTCAAATCTGGTGGTAACCACTTTTCAAATCTATCTTACTGTATACAACTACTCCACCTAGAGTATTAAGGAGATCATCCATCCTAGGCATGGGATATCTATGCTTGATGGTAATCTTATTGAGTGCTCTATAGTCGATGCACATCCTGTAGGATCCATCTTTCTTCTTCACTAGAAGAACTCATGCTGCAAAGGGTGAATAGCTAGGTTTGATCAACCTTTTTTCCATGTACTAGTCCACAACCTTGCACACTTCATTTTGCTCTTGCAAGTTCATTCAAAATGGTGGTCGAGCGGTTGGACTCCCTCCTAGTACCAATTCGATTATATGATCAATGTTCCTGCAATGAGGTAAACCTGAAGGTAATTTTAAAAAAATCTTGTAATTTTTTCTCTTAATTTATCTGGAAGTACTTGAGCATTCCAACAAGAGTTTCCTTGAGTGAAAAAATCAACACTACACAAGGTGAATACATGAAATAGAGAAAATAATATATCTACAATCGATCTTCAGCAACTTGGTTGCAATCACCAATTGCATCACTTAGAAATTTGGCTCTCCATGGATCAGAAGTCATCTCCCCTCATGCTGAAACTGATAAACATGTGAAGAAAAATCCATGGATAGTTGTTTCCTAGCATGCCATTTTTTACTTAGGACTAGATAAAAATGGTCTAGTCATGCTATCTCAAAGTCCAATCTATCCTTGTAGGACTGGATCTGGATGGGTAGACCTACTACTCATCGGTCCAATGTCTTAGTACCCTTCCCATTGGCTAACTCCACTATGTATTCATACTTGACTGCACAGTGTCTAAGTGTAGCCTTCTGATTAGTGAGCAACTAATGACATTATGCATAGACCCAATGCCAAAGAGGACTTGACATGTTGTCCTACCATGACTGCTCTCATAACAATGAGTTCTGTATGAGGGAATTGGTATCCTTTCTGTGGCACTAGTGAAGCACAACATTTGGCACAAAAGGCACCTTCTTCGTGACCGTCATGGCCACTGTAGAACATGTTATCTGAGATGGGAAATCATCAAATTCTCATCTATATCACTCCCTGCCTATGTAGGCTTTATGACTATAGTTGATGCTATCTTTTTCTTATGGGCATTCTTTAAAGTGGTGTTGTCCTAAGCATTCATAGCATAATCATTCTTTCATTGCCTTCTCTTTTTGTTGAGGGGTAAGAATGGACTTGTTATAAGCCCCCTCAACCAAACCAGACATCTTTCTCTTTGATTTTGAAAGTTTCTTGATCATGTGCACCTTGTTCGTCTCTTTTTGAGGTTGTGCACTAGTCAAGATAGGGGTGGAAGTGGAAAAGGGCCAACTCATCTTAGTCCATGAGGATCTCTAGCCCTGGGAGCCTATGCCCCTGTGACCATCCTCATAGACTAGAGCGATATCAATGGCCTGTGCCAAAGAGTGACACCACTGCTTTCTACCGAGAGGTTGGATAGTCTCTCTAAGTCCCAAGATGAACTTGTGAACTTGGAGAAACTTTGGGATAGATTTAGATACTTTAAGAAGAACTCCCTATATTGATCCACATAACCTTGAATGGTTTGGTTTTCTTGATTAATGAAAAACCAAGTGTCTAGTGCTCTAGACCTTTTGTCGGGTGGTACAAACTTGTTATAAAACACGACTTTAAAATGTTCCCATGTAATGGGCTCTTTTTTTCATGTTTGATCTTATGCCACCACCTATGGGCAACATCCATAAGGTTATAAGTTGTCTGCTGAATCTCATACCTATCATCCATGATATGGCATAGTCGAAAGCATTGTTCCCACTTGTTGAGCCACTACTCAACAACATCAGCAATTCATGTGCTAGTAGAGCCGTGATATCTTGGTAGCTTAAGATCCCAAAGCTTCCAATGGGCTTATCTTACTAGACCACTCTCGTTAGGAACTTCTAGGGTTTGATGCTCATCTAGAGCAACTAACTCCATTCCTGGTAGATCGCTTTCTGGCACTGCTTCTTCTTTCTTGGAGCTATGTATGTGCTTCAAGATGTCATGAAGCATGCTCTCTAACTATGAGATCCTAACACTCATGCTCTCTATGGCATCTGAAGGGTGATCAACCATGTGCGTGTCATGCATAGCTAGTGAAGAAGGTCTTGAATGGATAACTAGGAAAGAATAAAGTTCTTTTCATGTTGTTGATGGTTTTATCTTTTTTCTAATTTATGTGTTTATGTACACCTAATCTAAAAAAGTGGCAGTGAAAAGTAACTAGTCATAAGACTTTGAATAAATAAATGATAAAAAAGACACTTTTACTATGCTTTTCTATTTTTATGCTTATGCATGAAAAATATTTAAAAGTTTGGCAGCATTTCTGTAGGAAAATGAAAAATAAAAAAAAATTAGACTAAGTGCTCTACATGCGCTTTCAAGAAAATGTGTCAATGGGCACACAATATATACAATATGACCAAAGGGCACTACATGCCCTTGTATAAAAACCCTCGTGTTTGCGATACAAATACAAATGATAAGAACACTAAATGTTCTTATTTCTTCTTGGTGATACCTACAAAAGAAAATACTACCATCCTATTTGAATAAATAACACAGAGCTAAAAAAGCATATAAACAAACATATGATGCATATGCACTATGTTATGCTTGTCCTAAATGCAAAACAATGCATAACAGGTGTAGAAATACATGAAAATCACAAGAAAAATTATCTTAGCCTTTAAAATTTCCATGTGCAAGTATGTACAAAGACTGGAAATGGTCTATATATAGTCCTCTTGCATCTCCAATTGGATCTCAATCATCCTTGCATAAAAAATTGTTTGTATGAAGGTAGTTGATGTCAAATAGCCAACTTCGCTCCACATAAGTGTGTAGACGAATCCAAATGGTAGCTTTTGATTGCTAAAAAGTTAGCTCTATGAGCAAGGATTCTATAATGAGCGAACTCACTAGATTTGGTTGAGTATTGAGATAGTTATGTCCATTTTGGTGGAAGAGGGTAGTCTAAATATGCTCTTGTGGAAGGGATTTAGAAATGGAGCATGAGAGAAACTCGTGTTTACTTCCTTCTGAAGAGTCTCTAAAGATGAATGAGGCATGTTAGCTTCTTAATATCCCACATAAGTTGTGCACAGTGCCATTTTTAGATATACATAGATTGAGAGTTCCTTTAGACACTCAACTCAAAAGAGAATAGAGAATAACCTCTCTCTCACCTCCTCACACAAATGAATGCATGGGTGGGCTAGCCTTCAAGGTTGGGCACGCATCCAAGCTATGCCTTCTATGGCCACTCGTGGGGCTCCCTTGGGGGGCCTCCATGCTCCTCTAAGGGAGACTCTTCCCTCTCTTTTTAAGAATAACATTCCCTGAAACCTTTCTCTCAGCCGATGGCCATGTGCGAAGAAGACCCATCAACACAATGATGAGTTGTCCCCAAAAATCTCATGCATAGCCAAACCAACTCATGCTCAAAACTTCCAAAAAGGTATCAAAGTGTTCTGGTTACCAAATGTTAGAATTCTCCTAAACTCTCTCGAGGACTTGAAAACAAAGACTCTTTAATGATGTGTGTGCCAGTCTCCTCCCATCCATTATATCCCATTGCATCCAAAATAGTAATGCTCTGGAATGATCTAGTGCCAACATGTGGCCATCGTGCAACACTCGCTCATCTTCATTAACATTGAATACCTTAGGATATCCCCCGAGCTAGGGACCTTGGCTATCGCTAGACCTTGTTCGACACGCACATAGAATGGTCTCTATAGACCAATGTCTAACACACTTTCATATTTCCTCTACAAGGTATCTTCACGAACATCTTCAAGCATGCGAACAAGTAAAAAACTTTGCCAGAACCACTCCATGTAAGTTGTAACTATAGTATCACCCTCCTTCAATGCGAATGTGGTCCACGAACATAAAAAATGTAGGTGGAATTGAGGGGGAAGAAAAGATCCTAACCTTGTCTTGAAAGGCCTGCCATGTCATTAGACGATTGTTGATATATTTAGGTAGTGATGTGTGTGAACACACTAGGACCGTCGGGGCACTTTTTTCCCTCTTTAGGAGGTTTTTCTCCCCCGGCTTGTATATACGCCTATTGCCCTAATGGGCTACTTATCTTTGTACATTCTCTAGTAATACATTCAGTAGTGTGTGTTTGTGCTCCAAGCTTCTTCTAATTCCTTGTGATGTTCGCGTGCTCCTGCAGACGTTTAACTCCAACGATTGGTATCAGAGCAGGTCGTCGCTTCATCTAGGACGCCGTCGACACTCCTCCGTTTGTAGTCTCAGAATTGCACGAATTTTGGTGAGCTCGTTTCGGCCTCCGATCGCACTATCGTAGTGCTTATGCAGGCTATTTCGTTTTTTTGTGCCAAAGGTATATACGAGTTTCTGTTCGCCAATTTAAGCATCTCGAAGTCTGCTACACCTCTAGTAGAACTCGTCTGGGCAGTTCTGTTCAACTTTTTGAGATACAGTCAATTTTCTGCATCAAGGTATTTTAGTCACCGGCCATGGCTGAAAGCAGTGATGTATTCCGTATGTTGGCTGTTGAGGATAAGTTGGATGGTACCAACTACCCATTATGGGCTTATATGATGCGACATGTTTTGGTTGCAAAAGGATTGTGGATCATTGTGCAGGGTGTTGAAAGACGTCCTGTTACACCTGTAACGAAGGCTTTACCACATAGTTTCTGGCTTGAGGCTGTCATGTGTGCAGCATATGTACTGAACAGGTGTCCCACTAAAGCGATGCAGTCTATCACTCCATATGAGGCTTGGCATGACCGCAAGCCATCTATTGCTCATCTGCGTGTTTTTGGTTGTTTGGCATATGCATTAGTGCCTGAACAACATCGCAGAAAATTGGATGATAAGGCAGTAAAATGTATTTTTGTTGGGTACAGTTCTGAAAGTAAAGGCTATCGTCTGTATCATCCAAAGACTAAACGCATTCTGGTTAGCCGTGATGTTGTCTTTGTGGAAGATGCTATTCAGCCATTGCTTTCATGTACTAAGGAGACATATGTTAGCTCCAAAGACATGTATGATACGTTGATGCCTCTTTTTACAGGTGGGCAGTCTAGTGCTGGTCCTAATGAGGCAACTTCTCAGCCTTTGCAGGTTTCATATGATGATGCAGATCATTCTATTTCTGATGCAGATTTACATGATGCACTTGTTGATGAGAGAGCTGATATTGAGCAGGCAAAAACTATGCCAAAATGGCTGGTGTAGACTTTGCGTGACAACAAATTAGATGCACCTTTGTCATATTGTACTTGTTCAGGCTCTCATAGTGCCTCCTTTGCATCAGATTGCTATGCTATGGCTGCGTCTAGTCTCTGTGATGAGAATGAGCCTGTTTCTTTTGATGAAGCACAGAATTCAGAAAATTGGATGGCTACCATGCAATCTGAATATGATGCTATAATGAAGAATGGTACATGGTCTTTATGTGACTTGCCTCCTGGCAAGAAGGCCATTGGCACTAAGTGGGTATACAAGCTGAAGTGGAGGTGTCTACTGTTGGTAATGTGTCTGCTGCTGATGATGTTCCCGCTGCTGACTCCCGTTGTTGTGTTCCTTCCTTTGTTAACGAGGGCTGGGTTACCGGAATAGGCTCTGGGAAGACTGGTGGTTCTACTGTGGTCCATTGGCTAGCCTTGTTGTACATTCTGTGTTGTTCACGTATCCCTGGTTCAAATATTTCTGCTGCCGACTGCAGTTGTTTACCGGATCGGGTCTCGACTGCAGCAGCCTGTGTTTCCACCGATGTGATTTGTACCATGTTGGCCATTGGATTTTGAGGTTCCTTCTTCCTTTGATCATACTCAGCTGCATCCTTGCAAAATCTCCTAATATGTCCAAATTCACCACAAAAATGGCAGCGTGGTGGTGGTAAATTGGGATTTTCCGGTGGTGGTCCGTTCTGCCAGAGGTGTGTATTATAGTTGTTATTCCTCTCTCCTCTGTAATTTTGATATCCTTGCTGCTGGTTGTTTCTCATTTGCGGAGGCACATAGTGGTTGGCTGGCTGCCCTTGTTCCTGGATAATTGCATTGACAGTCGCTGTTCCCTGTACTCTAGCGTTGTATCCGTAGTTTTCGGTGGTGTGTCTAGCAGTGTTGCAGATAGCGCAGAATGTCTGATTAAGTGCACAACTGGCACTAGTATGTCCTGAATTTTTGCATGTGATGCAGTATACTTGTCTGGTCATATCTTCGGCAACATTTTTGTTTATTTTTAACCACTCGAGATCTTCTGTAAATCCGCCGACTTTGTTTTCCAATTGCAAAGCCATTGCGATGACTGCATCGAGTGTCATAGCTCCGACACATCTTATGATCATGATCTACTTAAGTTGTGGAGTCAAGCCATTGATGAACCACTGAGTGATAACGTCATCTGGTAAGTTAGCATGGGCCGGTGGTAGCTGCCTTAAGTGCGTTCTGAAGAGAGTAGCATACTCCTGTACGGTTTGATTTGCCTTCTGTCTGTTGTTCTGTAGATAGTCAAAAATTTTGGCTGGATTCTTTTTTAGCCTGAATCGCTGCAGAAAAGCATCTCGTACTGCTTCATAGGTGCTGAAGTGATTAATATCATATTCTGTAAGCCATCTAGCTGCTTCATTGACTAGTGTAGCTTGAAAGACAATAGCCTATAGGCCTGATCTGGTGGATGGTTGAGAACTGCGTAGCTTATCTCGAAAGTGCGTACGTGAGCATCCGGATCATCTCCTGGGAATCCACCGAATTTCGTGTATGTCACTCCTATTGGAGGCGGCCTGGGTGGACATAACTGTTGTTATTGTTGTTGCCCGTTCATCGTGAGTGTATTATACCTTCCTTCTTTATCTCGTGGCTGAATGTTTGAACTATCGGAATTCGTATCGTCGGACGGTGCACTTTCCGGTGCGATGATCTTGCTTAATATGCTTCGAATCTCTGTTTCGAATAGCTTTCCTTCCTTCTTGATGTCCAGTGTATGGGAACTTGCTTCCAAGCGTGGTGGTTGGGCTGAGGATTAAGCAGAAAATGCCAAACCGTCATTGAAAAATTGTGATTCTGTTACCGAAATATCACCGAAATGAACCGAAATTATGCCAGAATACGGTGTTTTTTCGCTTTCGCCGATTTCTTTGACTAGAGTGCTTCTAATCGTAGATAAATCTGAATCTTTATCCAAGATTGTTAAACTAGTTTCCGACTGCGTCTTGGTAGGTTCTGGAATTACTATATCTTTGACAGTCTGTGTCGAAATAGCACCGGAATGTACCAGAGGTGTAACACATTCCACCGGAATATGACCGGAGTCAATTCTAACGTTCTTGACTTTCTTGACAACTAGGTCATGCCGAGTTGTACCTTTTTCTCCCAGAGTTGTCTTTAGTACATTAAGTACTCCAGACTGATGGTTCTTGGGATACGTTTCACTGGATCGAGTAACCGGCATGTATCATCTTTTGTACTAATCGCGTAGTATTACTATCGCTAAAATTTTATAATCACGTTTCCATAGCAAGTTTGCAACAATCTGAGTCTGTTGCTACTTCCGACAAACGAATGGTAATCTTGATGTTCGATCCTGACAGACGAATGACGATCTTGATGCCACTTTCCCACAGTCGGCGCCAAGTGTTAAGTGTAAAACTTGTTAAATCGCTTCGTTCTAACTATCAGAAGAGTGTTTAACCGACTTGAGTGGGTTCTTGGGAGTGGTAGGGGTCTGTTAGACAGAGGCCCTGTACTTAATTCCCAAATCTTTGTCACAACAACAAAAGCACTAATACGCGTCTTAGCTCAGTTACTAGCATCACATGGACAATACTCGATTTCTATGTACCTGGGTGCCGACTTCTTCAGACTGACCTGCTATTGGAACAGAGCAGTAGTCCGATTTCTACCACGACAATACTCACAATTAATAATAGAGCTATCGAGAATACTGTACTAGTGCAAGTCAATACTAGCCCAACTTCTACACGACGTTCTTAGGTGCAGAATATCATACTCACACAGACTCAATAGTATGTAGTAAAACAACCAGAGAGAACACTATAGCCTACAGATTCATTCGTCACAACACTTTACAGTGATCTTCAGATAAAGGTTCACGTTTACTGAAGGTATTAGTTCTTCCTCGTATTCGGGGTCAACAGATAATAATACCGAAATGCGATGAATCAGGTAGAACAAACAGAACACACTACCACAATGCTTCAAGTTGCCTATTCAAACTCACACAGTAATATAGCTACTCAAAACGACTTAGAGTACTTAAACAACTGAAGAACACACAACACCGCAACACGATGACAGTAATCAGACACACAATCCGTTACTTCAACACTCGTTACGGTGAACTACAGTATGAGCAGATGATGCGGAACGTACTCAACACCAACAGTACTCAAGATTTCACAATAATGTTAAACAATGTTCTCACAAACATTCAGACGACCAGTCTGGAAATTCCAGAAAAACGTCCCCCCCTCTTCTGTGACCACTCTCTTTACATTGCTTTATAAAGATTTTACAAGATGCGCGTAACAACTTTTCACGCGTGTTTCAAAAAAATCCGTTACATCTGACATCCGTTACATCTGTCCCACTCCAGCGGCCGACTAACACTGGCACGCACGGTGGACTCAAACCCGCAAGTTTTCTATTGTTCGGCTACTATTCCTTCTAAGTACATGTTACGGGCTAGCCTAAAAGTTCGGGTAATTTTCTTCTTAAGTGTTTCTAACATCTGTACTAAGATACTAGGCTCTACTAATTGGGCATCGGTTCTAACTGAGCTTAGCGTTATTGCTTCGGTTAATAAAATCTCCGCCTGTGTTTGCAAAAAGGCCTCCTCTAAATAAAAATCATTGGACAAGGTAGCATCCCGTGAAATCTTTAGATCTTCTAACTGTTTCTGCATGTTGAGCAATTGGTCTTTTTTATTTGAGCACTGGTTCTCTCTTCGTTCGATTTTCTGATTCTGATACTGGATTGTCCTTGAGTAGGCATCGCGTTCTCTTTTGATATCTTTGATTAATTTCTGTGTTTGAGCCTCTTGTGCTAGCTTTCTTCGTAATATTTCATTGACTTGGTCAAAATCTATCTTGAATCTCTGTAATTCTTCAATACTTTTCATTGCTAAATCATGTTGCTCTTGTCCTTGTTTGACCACTTCATCCAGCTGCTGTCTTGTCTCTTCTAATAGATTGCCGAGTGCAATCCTTGCATCCTCCTTGTCTTGTATCTCTGTCTTCATTTGCTGGATTGCGGTCTGTGCTTCGGTTAGTAATCTATCCTTTGCGGCCAGTTGTTCCAGCGCTATGTCTTTTTGTTGGATTAACAGTTGCTGTTCTGCCAACTTAGCCTGGAGCTTGGAGACCTGCGCCTGGAGCTGGTGGTTTTCGGCCCTGACGGCATCAACCTCCTCCTGGAGTGGTGTAATATCTGCTTCCAGTAAATCTACTTTATGCTGCAAGTCATGTCGAATAGTGTCTGTGACTTCGCGAATCTGGACAGGGAGCTGCTGGGAGAGGTTAATGAGCAATTGCCCCATTGACGCAAGCTCAGAGAATACCGGTATTGATGGGAGGAGAAGAGGGTGTCGTGGTTGTGAAGAGGATGTGGTGTGAATCTGTTGGGAGGTCGGTGGAGAATAATTGGGTGATGAGGTGGAAGATGCGGTGGGCTCAACAGGTGCTATGGGAGGTTTTGGCGGTGGAGTGAGAGTAGTAGCGACAGATTGTATTACCTTTTGTTGCGTTGCTTCAGCGTTGTCTACGGCGGATTCTACTGCTTTGAGCAATCTGTCGAAAGCTTCCCGTTCCTCAGTTTGCTGTTCTTGCTCGGTATGTTGCTGAGAGGCTTCTTCGATCGAGATGGGTTCTGTTTCCGTTTGTCGTTCTTGTTCTTGGTGCTCAGAGGATGTGGATTGCGCTATCGAGTCGTGTTGTATGGACGTGGCAGTGTCGTGGAAAGTTTCATCTTCGGCTTCCTTGTCTTGTCCGGCGGATTTCTGTACTTCACTTTCGGAGGAGCTGATTCTAATGCGTTTTCGTCGGAAAAGTTGTTGGATCTCCTCTTCATCTTCTTCTTCATCGTCTGCTAATGGTTGGACAAATTCTTTGTGTCGTAGGACGGGGCCTCTGGATGGTGGTTGAGCTGCTAGAATGGCCGGAAAGAGAAAGGAAATGATGTGGGGTAATCGAGACCGAGGGGTAGTTTTTTGATTAACCTGTTTCACTATGGCTACACATTCTTTATGGATTCGGTGAAAGAAATAGGAGGCGAAGTTAACGGGTTCTCGGGCAGCTAGGTCGATGGCGGAGTAGAAAGGGCGGGATATGCCGTAGGTGCGTTTCTGGAGGTTTAGGATGGCGACTAAGAACTGGAGTGCAGTTCTTTCGGGGTCAGGGCGGCAGAGGATGGCGTACTCGTTCGATGAATAGCGGGGGAAGAGTTCTATCATGCGGGCTACGGGGATGCTTGGGCCATTCTCGCGGCCTTGTGGAGTGAGGCGGAAGGATTCGGCAAAGGCTTGGAAGGTTACTACGGTTCGAGATGGCAGGGAGGGGAAGATCCATTTTCGCTCAGTGATGGGGGATTGGGCGATGGCAGGTATGATCTGCGCGAAAAAGGGATGGGCTTCCACTGAGTGCCAAGGCAGCTCAGCGAAGTTGGCCAACCCACGGGTGCGCAGGTATTCTCCTACCTCGGTAGGGATACCCTCACGGAAGGCTGCGTAATTCGCCAATGCTTCCATGGCGCACACGAAAACAGAGCACAAAACATGGATACACAGAACACAATGGGCGCACGGATTACAAACACAAAAACACAATAGCGATTTTTGGCGCAACAGAAGAGATTAAGTAGAGACATCACGGTGGGGGGGTAGGAAGTGATGGTTAACCTTGTGCGGTGTTGGAATGATACTGCTTTCAATTTGGAGTGCATGCTCGAGTAACTGGTAAGGAGGGCGGCTTATGACATAAAGATTTTCGTTCTTTAAAAACGCGGCTATTTACAAAAAGAAAAAGAAAGAACAGAAGGAAAAGTAAAGTAAAAACCAAAAAACACGGTCCACCGCCGAATGTTTTAATGCGGGCTAGCAGCGTGTTGATACGGCCGCAGCTTCGAACCGTTGATTGCTTTTGGAAGTGGGTTTCCGGTCAACGTAGTCAATCGAAAAGTTGTTGGACCGATTTTCTCTGAGATCTTGTAAGGGCCGAGCCACCGTAATTTGAATTTGCCTGCGGATCTATTTGACTTTGCATTATAGAAAAGTACAAGCTGTCCCACCGAAAAAACTGGAGTCTTCAAGTGTCGATCGTGCGTCCTAGCCTGTCTTAGTTGGACTTCGTGCATGGTAAAAAAACTGAGCCATCGGTGCTCATCTAACTCTCTGAGTGTGTCCAACCGAAATGACAATGAGTCTTCCGGTAGTAGTTTATAAGCGATTGCTACTCGTAAACTTGGTATAACTATCTCCATTGGTGCTATTGCTTCTAATCCATAAGCTAGTTTGAAAGGTGTCAATCCTGTTGTTACCTTGTATGTAGTCCGGTAGGCCCATAACACTGCAGGTAGTAGTTGATCCCATCTTTTCGGTGCTTCCATGATCAATTTTCAAAGCATATTCAGCAGAGATTTGTTTGTACTTTCGGCCAAACAATTAGCACGAGGATAATAAGGAGAACTAAATTTATGTGTGACCTGGAACGACTGTGTAAGTGCCTTCATTAAATTGTTTACAAAATGAGTGCCTTGATCTGAGACAAGTTCCAGTGGTAAACCAAAACGTGGAAAGACATTGGTTAGCAGACATTTTGCTACCGCAACTGCTGTAGCAGACCGTAAAGCCCAGGCTTCTGCCCATCTGGTTGCATAGTCTGTACAGGTCAGTATGTAACGGTTGTTACTGAAGACTGCTGGAGGTGTAATCGGACCGATAAAATCTAGACCCCACTTCTGGAAAGGTTCCAATGGTAAGATGGGTTGCAGAGGAAAAAGATGACGTTGCAAGGGCTGTCCAGATCTTTGACAAGTATCACATTGTTTGACAAACTGTGATATATCTCTGTACATAGTTGGCCACCAGAGACCACTCTGTAGAATTTTTCAGTGTGTTAAGTCTGCTGCAAAATGGCCACCGGAAGGAATCGAGTGAGCCAAAGTAATAACTGAGTTAACTTCATGCGGTGGATTCTGAGATGGAAGGCAGCCATCGGTAAGAAAGGTCAGGATCTGATCATAATATGTAGATGGTGTAGGTGGGTCTGTAATTTCATCATTCGTTGGTTTAGAGCTATAAATCGTTGGAGTTGTGTCATCTATGCCTACCGGAGCTTCACCGGAATCTAAGCGGGATAAGAAATCTGCTAAGGCATGTGAACTGCCTGGCCGATGAATGACTTCATAGTCAAATTCCTGTAAAAGTAGAACCCATCGTGCTAATCGTCCACCTAGATGTTGTTGCCGAACTAGATAGACAAGTGAAGCATGATCTACATGAAATGTGAATTTACGGCCCAATAAGTAATGTCTGAATTTTTTACAGAATATACTAGCCCTAAACATTCTCTTTCTGTTACAGAGTAGTTCTTTTCAGCAGGCGCAAGTCTCCTGCTAGCATAATAAATAGGTCGGAACCACTTATCTGTTTGTTGCATCAGAATACTGCCAATGGCAAAGTCTGAAGCGTCGACGAAAACATGAAACAGGTTATCCCAGTCCGGAGGTTGTAAGATTGGGACCTGGGTCAATAAACACTTTAGTCGATCAAATGTGGTCTGACACTCTTGAGTCCACTCAAATTGTCGGGGGGTTTTGGTGATCAGCTTGTTCAGTGGTATTGCCAAATGAGCAAGCCACCGTAAGTGTCGTCCATGCCATCTTACTTGGCCCATGAAGCGCATAACTTCCTTCGGTGTAGTGGGCACCGGAGCTTCTAATACTGCTGAAATTTTATCTGGATCCACCTGTATACCTTGTGCAGATACAATGTGACCAAGTAGCTTGCCACATGAAACCGCAAACACGGATTTGTTTGGGTTTAAGCAGAGTTTGTATTCTCTGCATTTCTGGAAGCAGCACCGTAAATGGAACAGGTGTGCTATCATCTTACCGAAAATTGAAAAATCATCAAGGTAAACTTGCATAAAAGAGGTGAGATAAGGAGAAAATATTTCCTGCATACATCTTTGAAATGTACTTGGGGCATTTCTTAATCCAAACCACATTACCATACAAGCAAATACACCCCAGTTGGTAATGAATGCAGTTTTCGGTATATCTTCTTCAGCCATTCTAACTTGATTATACCCACTGTACCCATCTAAAAATGAATACATTTCATGTCCTGCTACTCTATCAAGCATTGTATCAAGAAAAGGGATCGGAAAAGGATCAGACACTGTAGCTGCGTTCAGTTTCCAGTAATCTACCCATATTCGTAATTGCTTGTTTTTTTTCGGTACAATAACAATCGGAGAGATCCATTCAGCATGCTCTACTGGCACAATGAATCCAACTTTCAATAACCTATCAAGTTCTGCCTTTACCTGCGATGCATAGTTGGGATTCATCCGGTAGCTGGGTTGATTTATCAGTCTTGATTCTTGCTTCAGCACGACCTTGTGCTGGTAAATGCGGGGGTCCAACCCTTTCATGTCCTTGTAGTCCCATGCAAACACATCGGAAAATTCGCAGAGTAGTTGGATTAGATCAGCTTCAAATAATTCCGGTAAATTTTGCTTTATCTTTACAAGACGCAGGTGATCTTCATCTCCTAAATTGTAAGTGATCAGCTGATCTTCGGGGACATAGAACTGTTGAGGTTTCTCTGTGTCGTCTGTTGGTTTAAGAAGTTGCTGCAGTTCATCGTCATGTGTCGAAACAATGTCTTCCTTCTTAGCCTCTTCTGTGATGGGTATTATTGTACAGACTGAAGCGTTCCAATTATCTACAACGGACTGTAGATCAACAGTCCCTAAGGAAATTAAGTCAGCGTTACTCTTCAGAAACTCTTCTTCTTCATCATCTGACAATCCATCTAGCATATGGACTGGTTCAGCAAAATACGGTCTAGCGTGTAGCTTGCAAGGTTGTATAGCATCTAATTTTACCACATATCTACGATTGGCATCTTTAAACGTAAGCTCTTGTGCAGACCAGTCCTGTATTACCTTCGCATGCTTCAGCCAAGGTCGGCCGAAAAGAAGGTTGTAATCCAAAGTGGATTCCGGCAGATCTAGTATAACAAAGGTCATTTTAAAATACCGTGTAAAGTGATGGGTACATTCCGCACAAGTCCTAAGGGATGGACTCTTGATTGATCTGCCATTCTGACAAAAAATTGAACTAGTTCGATTTTGGTCCATCCTAACCTTTTGCATAATGCCGCAGTCGCAATGTTAACACTAGAGCCTCCATCAATTAGTACCTGCGTAATCTTATGATTCTTATACCATACTGTAATCAAGGGAATTGAGTGATCAACGTAGAATCAGGTTCCGGTTGAACTGCTGCTGTCGCTGGAATACAAGAAGGCACCGGACTTAACTGTTGTTGGAACTGTTGTCGAATTCCAGGTACTAATGCCAGTAGTTGGCCCAGAGGCAGGATGATAGATGCCTTAGATAAGATTTCCCACGCCTGTTGAGATTGGTTGACCGGCTCCACCAATGTTGAAGTTGATGCCTCTGCTGATGCGGAGGTGTCTACTGTTGATAATGTGTCTGCTGTTGATGATGTTCCTGCTGCTGACTCCCGTTTTCTTTGACTAGAGTGCTTCTAATCATAGATAAATCTGAATCTTTATCCAAGATTGTTAAACTAGTTTCCGACTGTGTCTTGGTAGGTTCTGGAAATACTATATCTTTGACAGACTGTGTCGAAATAGCACCGGAATGTACCAGAGGCGTAACACATTCCATCGGAATATGACCGGAGTCAATTCTAACGTTCTTGACTTTCTTGACAACTGGGTCAGACCGAGTTGTACCTTTTTCTCCCAGAGTTGTCCTTAGTACATTAAGTACTCCAGACTGATGGTTCTTGGGATACGTTTCACTGGATCGAGTAACTGGCATGTATCATCTTTTGTACTAATCGCATAGTATTACTATCGCTAAAATTTTATAATCACGTTTCCATAGCAAGTTTGCAACAATCTGAGTCTGTTGCTACTTCCGACAAACGAATGGTAATCTTGATGTTCGATCCTGACAGACGAATGACGATCTTGATGCCACTTTCCCACATTCGGTGCCAAGTGTTAAGTGTAAAAGTGTTAAGTGTAAAACTTGTTAAATCGCTTCGTTCTAACTATCAGAAGAGTGTTTAACCGACTTGAGTGGGTTCTTGGGAGTGGTAGGGGTCTGTTAGACAGAGGCCTTGTACTTAATTCCCAAATCTTCGTCACAACAACAAAAGCACTAATACGCGTCTTAGCTCAGTTACTAGCATCACATGGACAATACTCGATTTCTATGTACCTGGGTGCCGGCTTCTTCAGACTGACCTGCTATTGGAACAGAGCAGTAGTCCGATTTCTACCACGACAATACTCACAATTAATAATAGAGCTATCGAGAATACTGTACTAGTGCAAGTCAATACTAGCCCAACTTCTACACGACGTTCTTAGGTGCAGAATATCATACTCACACAGACTCAACAGTATGTAGTAAAACAACCAGAGAGAACACTATAGCCGACAGATTCATTCGTCACAACACTTTACAGTGATCTTCAGATAAAGGTTCACGTTTACTGAAGGTATTAGTTCTTCCTCGTATTCGGGGTCAACAGATAATAATACCGAAATGCAATGAATCAGGTAGAACAAACAGAACACACTACCGCAACGCTTCAAGTTGCCTATTCAAACTCACACAGTAATATAACTACTCAAAACGACTTAGAGTACTTAAACAACTGAAGAACACACAACAACGCAACACGATGACAATAATCAGACACACAATCCGTTACTTCAACACTCGTTACGGTGAACTACAGTATGAGCAGACGATGCGGAACGTACTCAACACCAACAGTACTCAAGATTTCACAACAGTGTTAAACAATGTTCTCACAAACATTCAGACAACCAGTCTGGCAATTCCAGAAAAATGTCCCCCCCTCTTCTGTGACCACTCTCTTTACATTTCTTTATAAAGATTTTACAAGATGCACATAACAACTTTTCGCGCGTGTTTCAAAAAAATCCGTTACATCTGTCCCACTCCGACGGCTGACTAACACAGGTATAAGGCTAGGCTTGTTGCAAAGGGTTATGCACGGGAAAGAGGCATTGATTTTGATGAGACCTTTGCACCTACATGTCGTATGACTACTGTTCGGAGCATTTGTGCACTTGCAGCCCATCATGGTTGGAATGTACATCAGTTGGACATTAAAACAACATTTCTGAATGGTGACTTGCATGAAGAAGTGTATGTTTTTCAGCCCCGTGGCTTTGTGCAGAAAAGGCATGAAAACCAGGTGTGCAGGTTAAAGAAGGCATTATATGGTTTAAAGCAAGCACCACGTGCTTGGTATGAGAAGATACATGCCTATCTGGTTGCACATGGTTTTGTGAACAGTCCAACTGAAAGCACCTTATATGTTAAGCGTGCTAATGATGTGCTTGTTGGGGATGTAAGGGTCATGTGACCTTACCCCCATATTCATATATATACATCAGTTATAGAGCATTGCCTCGACGAGAGATCATTATGTGGGTTTCGAGGCTCCCACGCATATCCGCGCGTCTTTCCTCTCTTCTCTCTCCCTCCATCTCCTCCTTCCTCCTCTTGTTCTGCACTCCAAACCCCTTCATTGGTATCAGAGCATGTTGAAGGCTGGTGTGCAAGAAGCTTCAATGGAAGCTTAGGTGAGAAGAGGTAGAAGTGCAGGTCGGCATCTATTGACAGCTGTTCAGTATTTCGGTCATAACTCGAGCTATGAAGCTCGGATTGACGCGTTTTAAAGTTCTGTGCGTAGCTAACACAGAGAGCTACAACTTCTTAGAAGGGCGCAAAACCTGGTTCGGACTTCTGAAGTGCCGAAAATTCGAAAAACGCAGAGAATTGTAGAAGGCGAATCTACATTGAGTAGGACAGCAGGTCGGTTTTTTTGTCATAACTTGAGTTCTACAGCTCGGAATGCGATGATTCAACTTGCTGCTTGTAGCTTGGAAAGATAGCTACAACTTTGTAGAAGAACTCAGATCCAAATTCTGAGTTTTATGTTGCCGAAATTGCAGAATACAGAGCAGTACTGTTGCAAGTGAAAGTGAAATTGACAATAGGTGCTTGTTTTGAACATATCTTGAGCTATGCACCTCCGATTGAGGTGTTCTTTATGTCGTTACGTAGCCAAGAAGTGGATCTTCAAGTTTTCTGAAGACCAAAAGTTCAGATTCAGAGGTTATCACCTCTGAAACAGCAAAACACAGAGCAGTACAGTTTTGCTCAAACAACCCTAATTGCACTTGGAGGTTGAATTTGCTTTGGAACTTCTTCGAGAGAGAATTTATGGTGTGCAAGCTCTTATTTTCAGAGCTTCAAAGCATTGTACATGTATGATCATTGTGGTAGCTCCTCCATATGAGAGTAGAGCATGATCTTGTCACGCGTTTGGCATGTAAGATGACATTGTGGTATACTCTTTTTGAGGTTTATGTCATCATGAGTTTGATCATGGATGTATAGTGGCATTGTGGTCTACATCTTGCTTTTGCCACTTGGTTATGGATTTACTTTCCGATTGCACATACTTTTATGAGAGTTGATTGTGGATCTTGGTTGGTACTTGTATCTTTTGTTTTCTTTGCAGGTACGTGATCCAGATTGGAGCCTCAGTTACACGTTCGTTTGTCACCGTTATTAGCATTTGGTCATTGATTGATATATATTTGCCAGTGTGATTCTTGGCATATGTGGATGGTGATTCCCACATGGTTATTTTGGTTCTAGAGTCCATTTTACAGAGGAGATGCTGCCGAAATTTCATCGGCTTTTATGCTAGAAAGGAGCTCTTGTGGATCTTGAAGCTTTTGTGATAGCTTTGGATCATTGACTATCTCCATTCACTTGGACTTGGTCACAGGTTGTTCGTGATAGGTTGGACCATCTTGCAGGATTTATTCTTGAGTGGGAGTTGTATTGCCATTGTATTGGCGTGTATTGCCATTAGTTTTTTGGCACATGTAGTTGCCATTATCTTTGATTATATCAGTGACAGGTGGTGACAGATTACTTATTGTTCTTTCATTATTGGTTATCTTGTTTGATTGCTCAGTTTACAGGGGATACTCTGTCGAATTTTTCCCAGGATTCTTCCACATCTATTTGGTCACTTTGGAGACTTGGTGAGCAGGCTTATGCTCATGGTTTTATGTGCATGCTAGATGCATGGTTATGTGACAGGTGGTTCACATGGTTTCTTCTCCAGTGAGACATATGTGATGTGAGTTATGCATATGGATATGCAGGTGTGATCCTATTCAGGATAGAGTATTGTTTCTAGTCTCTTGTTATATTGCTAGTCTATTGGATTGCCAGCATGGTGTCTTCTCGGTTTGATGGCACTGACTTTCCGAGATGGAAAGCTCAGATGTGGCATACATTGGTTCGTGCAGGGTTACACATGTATGTGCATAGAGATGCACAGAGGCCTCGTGATATGCACGATCATGTATGGATGGATATGGATGCATTGGCCAGCTCCACTATCCGATTACAGCTTGTGGATTCTATATATGAGTCTGTTATGTATGAGGAGACGAGTAGTGCATTATGGCAGAGACTACATGATATGTATGCGAGTCCATTGACTCATGTGAGACATAGATCATATCGACAACTTCGATGTTGGCATTGTGGTCATGAGGGCCATATTCGACGACGTTACTTCAGGCGGATGCGACGACGACGTCAGAGATATGCATGTGATGCAGGTCAGGTAGTAGTTTCAGGAGAGTCTATGGCAGTTGATTATGCCAGTGATGGTGATATCACTTTCTCCTATGGTTCATCTTTGGATTCCTCTTATTCATTGGATGGCACACATATGGCTTGGTTGCTTGATGCATTAGCCAGTTTTCATGTTACTCCACATCGTGAGTGGTTTTGTCGATTCTTAGGTGAGAGTCGTGGATATGTGCACATGCCTGATGGTATGACATATGACATTGAGGGTGCAGGAGATGTATGCCTTATGCTACCTAGTGGAGCATCACTTATACTTAGACATGTACGCTATGTGCCTTCATTCCCTATGAGCTTGATTTCAGTTAGCCAGTTACAAGAGAGCAGATGTTATGCATTCCTTGGCGAGCATCATTTTCAGTTGCGGTTGGGACAGCTTATGCTTGTCAGAGGTGCCAGGGTTGGGCACAGGTATCCACTGCAGGTACTTCGTGTGAGAGACAGTCTCGTCTCAGTGGGAGTTCAGCCTTATGTGCGATGTGAGACTCGTCATGTCTCATTTTGTCTACCTACAGATAGGTCTATTGACATTCATGATGCACATGTATGGCAGGATTCAGATGCTCAGATGGATGCACATATAGAGCATGTTTTGGATGCTCATGATGCTTATATAGAGCATGGTTTGGTTGATCATATGGATGCTCATATGGAGCATACTTTGGATGATCAGTTGGATGCTTTAGAGCATGATGTGGATACTCATGTAGAGCATTGTGATGATACTCAGTTAGAGTGTGATCATCAGATGGATCTTGGTGTTGATGTTGTGCAGTCAGCTCATGTGGAGCATGATGATACACTTGGTGTGGTAGAGCACGATAGCTCTCATGATACACAGTGTATGGTAGAGCATATTAGCTCTCATGATGCACAGCTAGATACATCCTTGGTTGTGAGCATGGCTGATTTAGATGCTGAGGAGTCAGCAGTTATGCAGTCATTCTTGGATTCGCTCATGCCAGATGTTGACATAGATATGTCAGGACATGTTGGTCTTGACGATGGTGCTTTGGATGCCTTGGATAGAGGCATAGCTAACATGCTTAGGTTAGCCAGGATAGCACATGTTTCGTCAGCATTCGGGAGTTTGATGTACGAGTTGTTATGCTCGAGACCAGACATTGCAGTTGCTATTGGAGCATTTGCACTTGGAGTTGTCAGTCGTTCGATGATTGACATAGGCATGGAGCGAGTGGGAGCTTTGCAAGAACTTCATCAGTTCTTGCATCAGTCAGATATGAGCTCGACTCTTGTCGATATGAGTCTAGAGCAGTTTGAGGTGCATGGATACACCTTGTTCGAGGCAGTTGGTGTAGGCTGATCTGGTATGGGTAGAGATCCAGACTCTTCCTGTACATTATTGTATAGTCCTACATCATTCTTTGTATATGTTACCACTTATGGTCACATTGACCCTTAAGTGGGAGATTGTTGGGGATGTAAGGGTCATGTGACCTTACCCCCATATTCATATATATACATCAGTTATAGAGCATTGCCTCGACGAGAGATCATTATGTGGGTTTCGAGGCTCCCACGCATATCCGCGCGTCTCTCCTCTCTTCTCTCTCGTTCCATCTCCTTCCTCCTCTTCTTCTGCACACCAAAGCCCTTCAATGCTTCTGATCATTGTTGTCTATGTTGATGACATGCTGCTCACTGGTCCTATTGAGAAGCATATTGCTGATTTCAAGGCTGATTTGCATGCCTCATTTGAGATGTCTGATTTGGGGCATTTGCATCACTATTTGGGCATTCATTTTATGCAAGTTGATGGTGGAATGGTTTTGTGTCAAACGAAATATATTGACACATTATTGCAGTGTTTTGGCCTTGAAGACTGTAAGCCTATTGCCACTCCTATGGAGACAGGTTTACGATTGAGTCTTCATGATGCTGGAGATGCATTTGATGTTGTTCTCTATCAGCAGGCTGTTGGATGCTTGATTTACTTATGCATTACTCGGCCAGATATTCAGTTTGCTGTCTCACAGATGAGCAGGTTTATGCATTGCCCAGGAGTCATGCATTAGAAGGTGGTTAAGCGCATCTTTCGCTACTTGAGTGGTACTCGGCTACTTGGGTTGTTTTATCCCAAGGGGGGATCACTACCGCTAGATTTTCATGCTTTTTCTGACTCAGATTGGGCTGGTTGCTATGACACTCGTGTGTCCACCAGTGGTTTTTGCTTCATGCTTGGTACCTCATGTATATCTTGGTTGAGCAAGAAGCAGCCTACTGTGGCCACTTCCAGTTGTGAGGCTGAGTATAGGGCAGCTTTCACAGCGACTTTTGAGTGTGTGTGGCTCAGATGCCTTATGGCTGATTTGGGTGTTGGCCAGTCTTCTGCCACCACCATCTTCATTGACAGTCAGAGCGCATTGGCAGTTGCGAGGAACCCTGTGTTCCATGCTCGCACTAAGCACATTGAGGTGCATTATCACTATGTCAGAGAGAGGTTCTCTGCTGGGGAGATCAGCTTGGCATATGTGCCCACGCAGGAGAACATTGCAGACCTTTTCACAAAGGCTCTGCCTAGGGAGAAGTTTGAAGCTTTCCGCAAAGCTTTGGGCTTACTTCCTTTTGTGGAGTGATTTCCACATAGCTTGGTACTTCCTTATACATGAGTGCCAGCTCCTTGTTCACCGCATCACTCCCAGGGGGGATTTGTTGATATATTTAGGTAGTGATGTGTGTGAACACACTAGGACCGCCGGGGCACTTTTTTCCCTCTTTAGGAGGTTTTTTTCCCCCGGCTTGTATATACGCCTATTGCCCTAATGGGCTACTTATCTTTGTACATTCTCTAGTAATACATTCAGTAGTGTGCTCCTGTAGACGTTTAACTCCAACAACGATTTGCACTATGTTGTAAAACATTCCACTAGAGTTAAGCCTTCCCTGCTAAATAATTAGTAGCAAACTTCATTTTATCACTTTTGGAGTAGGATTCATCTAAATACAAATCATCAAACTTTGATAACCATGAGAGAACAAGTTGGCCATCCTTTCGGCCATCAAATCGTGAAAATTAGAATTTCTTGACTCCGATCTTGGAATGTCTGGCATCGGCTTGAGCAAGAACAATGGCCTTCACCATCCTCTCTATCCCACAACGAAAGGGTTAGATTGTTGAAGCATTACAAGGAAACGGTTGCCTGAAGGCATCTACTTTCCATGACTTTAAGGCATTACAAGGATAAACTAGCAACGTTGGCCAAGGCATGTTCAACAAGTGAGTGCCCAACCAACAGGACTACAGGGCATAGACATTTGTTGAACTTCCATTACCTTGTGTGAATGCATAGTGGGAATAAATTTTTACATACTCCATTGTTCCACATGGAACAACCTCACGAAGCTCCTTCCTTCTCAAGCCCCACTCTCAAGTGAGCCTAAGAAGAGTGGACAAAGGAAAAGAGTTTCCTCATTATAGTAGAGATTTCTAGTGTGGATCTACCCTGATCGTAGGGGTGGCACATGAAGGTTCGATCACTCGAACTTCGGAATTTATCTCACTTTTTTTACTAATGTGGCAAAGTGTAGCTGATGATTTGTACAATGAAACGTGGGTGACCCGAACCAATTGTCACCTATGAGCCCAAAAGAACAAAGCTAAAAATAACTTATGAATGATGTGTGTGCCACTCTCATCCCATCCATTTATATCCTCTTGTATTCTAAAAATAGCAGTGATCTAGAATGGTATAGTGCTGCCATGTGGCCATCATGCACACTCATCCCCATTACTACCGAATACCTTAGGATATCCCCTAATCTTGGGACCTTGGCTATGGCTAGCCCTTGTCCCACACACACATGGAATGATCCTTGTGGACCAATGTCTGACACTCTCTCCCCCTTCTAAAGATCATTGTCCTCAATGATCAATGAGGAAAATTACTTGCAAACCAGAGCTTCTGATTCCCAAGTAGAGTCAATAAGCGGTAATCCTCTCTAGGCTACTAGATACTCTTGGATGACACGGTTCCTCAATCATTTCTGTCTCCAATCTAGTATCTTGTCTGGAGAATGATCTGTGCTATCACTTTCGTGCAAAGAAACAATACCCTCTATTAGATTATGCTCCTTGGAAATATACTTTTTAAGTTTACTGACATGAAACCTTGGATGGACTCTGCAATCTGGAGAAAGCTCTAATCGGTATGCAACATCACTTAGCTTCTTTGCTATCTTTCAAGGTCCAAAAAACCTTGGTGAAAGCTTACTACATTTCCCTGTGGATAGTGAAGTAGATCTAGCTAGTACCTAAAGAAAGACTATGTCTCCTTCCTCAAAGGATGTAGGAGATCTCTTCCTGTCAAATCAGCTGCTTGCTGCATCTTGGCTTTAACTATTTCTAAATTTTCTTGGAAGTTCGCTAAGAACTCCGAAGCACTAGGACATTTCTTTGGCATTCCTATGGTATTGGGAGCATTGGGATTCATGCCATAGTTCATCTCAAAAGGAGAGATGCCTCTCACCTTGTGAGTCCTATTTTTATAAGAAAACTCTACTAGTGGCAAGTAACTATCCCAATCAGTTTGCCTCTCAGACACATATGCCCTCAACATGTCCTCTAGAATCTGGTTGACCCGTTCGGTCTGACCATCTGTCTGAGGATGATCACCACTACTCATTTTCAATGACGCTTTCAGTTTGTCAAACACAAACTCCCTGAAGTGTCCTGTGAATCTAACATCCCTATCTAAAACTATGGATGTCGACAACCCATGCTATCTGAAGACATGTTGGATAAAAATGCTACTACCTATGGAGCTTCTATTGTCTCCTGTGTGGGTATGAAATGAGGCATCTTGCTACCACAAGTAGGATAGTATCCTGCTTTCTATGGGTATGTGGTAACCTGACTATGAAGTCCATGGATACACTATCCATGTTATGATTTGGAATGGTCTAGTGCTGCCATGTCACCGTCATGCAACACTCATCCCCATTACTACAAATACCTTAGAGTTTGAGGTCTGCGGAAGCACACGAACAACACAAGGAAGAAGAAGAAGCTTGGACCACAACACACAATACTAAATGTATTACCACTAGAATGTACAAAAGATAAGTGACCCGTTAGGGCAATAGGCGTATATACAAGCGGGGGGAAAAACCTCCTAAAGAGGGAAAACAGTGCCTCGGTGGTCCTAAGTTGGCACTCATCACTACCTAAATATATCAACAAATCACCCATGGGAGTTATGCAATGTAAAAGGAGCTGGCACTCATGTATAAGGAAGTCCCAAGCTATGTGGAATCAATCCCCAAAAGGAAGTAAGCCCAAAGCTTTGTGGAAAGCTTCAAACTTCTCCCTCGACAAAGCCTTCATGAAAAGGTATGCAATGTTCTCCTATGTGGGCACATATGCCGAGCTGATCTCTCCAATAGAGAACCTCTCCGTGACATAATGATAATGCACCTCAATGTGCTCAGTGCGAGCATGAAACACAGGGTTCCTCCCAAGTGCCAATGTGCTCTGACTATGAGTGAAGATGGTGGTGGCAAAAGACTGACCAACACCCAAAATCCATAAGGCATCTGAGCCATACACACTCAACAGTCTCTGTCAAAGCTTCCCTATACTCAATCTCACAACTAGAAGTGGCCACAATAGGCTGCTTCTTGCTCAAGCAAGATATACATGAGATACTAAGCATTACGCAAAAGCCACTAGTGGACACACAAGTGTCATAGCAACTAACCCAGACAGAGTCAAAAAAAGCAATAATGCCTTCTTCAACCTACACACTTTGTTTTCATTCCCTTTCTACACAAAGCCATGGGGTAAAAAACATACACTTCTTCATGCAAGTCACCATTCAAAAATGTAGTTTTAATGTACAATTGATGTACATTCCAACCATGATGAGCTGCAAGTGCACATATGTTATGAACAGTAGTCATTTAGCATGTAGGAGCAATGGTCTCATCAAAATCAATGCCTCTTTTCTGTGCATAACCCTTTGCCAATGGCCTTCTTGCCAAGAGCCAAGTCACATAAAGACCAGGTACCATTTTTCATGATAGCATCATATTCTAATTGCATAGCATCATACCCATTTAGTGCCAATGGCCTTCTTGCCAAGAGCCAAGTCACATAAAGACCAGGTACCATTTTTCATGATAGCATCATATTCTAATTGCATAGCAGCCATCCAATTTTTAGAATTTTGTGCTTCATCAAACGAAATAGGCTCATTCTAATCACAGAGACTAGAGGAGCCCTAGCATAGCAATCTAATGCAAAGGAAGCACTATGAGAGCTTGAATGAGTATGATATGACACATGTGCATCTAATTTGCCATCATGCAAAGTCTGCACCAGCCATTTTGGCATAATTTTTGCCTCCTCAATATCAGCTCTCTCATTAACCATTGCATCATGTAAATCTACATTAGAAATAGAATGATCTACATCATCACATGAAAGTTGTAAAGGCTGAGAAGTTGCTTCATTAGGGCTAGCACTAGACTATCCACCTATAAAAAGAGGCAACAAAGTGTCATACATGTCTTTGGAGCTAACTAATGTCTCCTTAGTACATGAAAGTAATGGCTGAATAACGTCTTTCACAAAAACAACATCACGGCTAACCAAAATGCATTTATTCTATGGATGATAGAGACTATAGCCTTTGCTTTCAGAACTGTACCCAACAAAAATACATTTCACTTCTTTATCATCCAATTGTCTGCATTGTTGTTCAAACACTAATGCATATGCCAAACAACCAAAAACATGTAGATGAGCGACAAATGGCTTGTGACCATGCCAAGCCTCATATAGAGTGATAGACTATAGCACTTTAGTGGGACACTTGTTAAGTACATATGTTGCACACATAATAGCCACAAGCCAGAAACTATGTGGTAAAGCCTAACTCTTGACCATACACCTCGCCATCTCCATGAGTGACTTGTTCTTCCATTCAACAACTCCATTCTATTGAGGTGTATATGGCATTGTACACTGATGTTTTATCCCACGTTCAACCAAAAATGCATTAAAGTCAGAGGACATATATTCCCCTCCTCAATCAGAATGGAGGGTGCCCATGCCCATTTTTACATGCTAACATATTTTCAGCTAGAATTAGAAATTGTTTGAAGCACATAAACACTTTGAACTCTGCTTTCAATGGATATATCCATGCATGCCTAGATAATAATCAATGAAAGTCACGAAGTAAAGATAGTTTCCAAAAGAGGATGTCCACATAGGACCTCAGATATCAGTGTGAACAAGTTGTAATTTCTGAGTAGCTCGAACTGAACCATCTTTTGGAAAGGAGGAACGCTGCATTTTGCCCAAAATATATCCATCACAAACATGTTTACCAGGTGCCTCAAGTTTGGGCAAAGATAGCAAACTAGCAAAATTTAGATGATGATAGAGTGCATGCCAAATCTTTGCATCTGACATAGCCTGAGAATCGTGTACTACACATGCCAAATCATTTACATATTTTTCATAGTCTATGAGCTTATATAGCCCATGACATAAAATGCCAAAAGCAATAATCACATCACCATTTGACAAATCATGAAATGTACATTTATCATCAACAAATTTCACAACCAAGTCAATCTTGGCTAAAGGTGAAACTGATAATAGATTCTTCTTGATCCCTGGCACAAATAAAGCATCTAACAATGTAAAAGAACTACCATCAGCAGTAGTCAGAATGAGCTTATCAACTCCCATGATAGGATAAGAGGAGTTGTTGGTGCATGTGTCAGTATTCCCTGTATGGGCAATGCTCGAATGAAGTGAAGAGACTATGCTAGGAGGTAATATGTTTGGTTGCCCCACTATCAAAGTACCAAACATCTGAGTCTACCGCAGATATACATTGTTCAAGAGAAGATGGGTCAAAACTATAAACAGTAATAAACATCCATTCTTCATTCTGCACTAGATTAGCACACTCTGTTTTTGGCATAGAGGCCTCTCCAAAAACCATTCCAGCCTCTTTTTTCTTTGCCTCTTTTTTCTTTGCCTCTTTTGCAGCCAATTTTGGACAATTCTTTATGACATAATCATTTGCTTTACAGTACTTCCAATACAATTTCTACTTTTTTGTTTTCTTTTAGTCTTTGTCATCCTTCTTTGATTATGCAGAATTAGCAAATTTTTGCTTAGTAATAGAAGAGCTCCATTTACCTTTGCCCTTCTGACTAGCCAGCAAAGCTTGATCTACAACACGCATAATGGATCTATTCTACCTAGATTGACCTTCTTGCAACCGGACAGAGACTAGCTCCTCAAATGTTAAGGCATTTGGATTTCCTTTCATCATCAAATGAAGAGTAGAAGCAAAGCGCTGATATGAATTGGGAAGACAATTCAGAACAATCTGCACAAGTGAACTGTCAGGCAAGACTTCATCAGCAGAAATCAGTTGTTCCTTCAAATCTTTGATCTTTGCCAGAAATTTATCCCTAGAATCTCCTTCATTCATGTGCTCAGTTTCCAACTGTTTTCGGAGGTAAGCAACACGAGCCTCATTCCTTGCTTGGTATAAATTGATAAGTGTATCTCAAGCATCCTTAGTTGTTTTGCAAGAGCGAATGTGAGGAATAATGGCACGTTTTACAGACAAGGCTATCAACGCATGTGTCTGAGCATCTTTGCCATCCCAATGAAGTTTCTCTACAGTAGGTGTAGTAGAAACCGCAACACAAATAGGAATCTATAGAATATCATCATCTTTGATGCTATCTACATCAGCTTCAGTACCTGTATTTGCAGGTGTAATAGGACGTTTTTCAATACCCTGCACAATATTCCACATTCCTTTTGCGACCAATACACGATGCATCATATAAGTTTATAATGGATAATTCGTACCATCCAACTTATCCTCAACAAGCAACGTACGAAATACATCACTTCGTTCAGCCATGGCCACTGATTAAAATACCCTAATGCAAAAAATTGACTATACCTCAAAAAGTTGAACAGAATTACCCTGTCGAGTTATGCTAAATATGTAGCAGGCTTCGAGATGCTTATATTGGCGAACCAAAACCTATATATATCTTATGCACAAAAAGACAAAATATCTTATAGAAGGACTATGATAGTGCATTCGAAGGCCAAAATGAGCTCATATCGCAATTTTGGCAACACACAATGAAGCTATTTTGATCTCCTAATCAGACTGAGTATGCTTACCAAATTTCATGCGATTTTGAGACTGTGATTGGAGGGGTGTCGACGACACCCTAGATGAAGCGACGACCTGCTCTAATACCGATTGTTGGAGTTTGAGGTCTACAGAAGCACGCGAAAAACACAAGGAAGAAGAAGAAGCTTGGAGCACAACACACAATACTGAATGTATTACCACTAGAATGTACAAAAGATAAGTGACCTGTTAGGGCAATAGGTGTATATACAAGGGGGGGATCTCCTAAAGAGGGAAAAAATGCCTCGGTGGTTTTAGTGTGTTCACACACATCACTACCTAAATATATGAACACTTGGGACCTTGGCTATGGCTAGCCCTTGTCCCACACACACATGAAATGATCCCTCTGAATCAATGTCTGGCACTTTGGTCCACAGAGATCATTCCACATGTGTGTGAGACAAGAGCCAGCCATAGCCAAGGTCCCAAAACACTTATGGACTGATCCTTATGGACCAATGTCTGACATCAGCCCACTAAATTATCCATTTGAATCACCCCACAGTTCATTCGAGTGTGTTCTCTACATTAATGTCTTTTCTACTATGAGCTGCACCATTTGCTAAATCGCTTTCTCTTTTTTTTTTTAAAGTGAAATTTACTGTATTAAGCAGTTGTTAAACTATGAGCTACGCCACTTCTTAAAATCATTTTCTCGTTTATTATAGTGAAAATTCACTATGTATCAAAGTGGAAGAGTGCACGGATAAAGTCTTTAAAGAGCTCCTACATGTCTCCATGCACACTCTAAATCATAGATATTTTCTTCGATATTTTTTTACACGTTCACGTTACATTCCTCCATTCTTTTTTTTTTCAAAATAAATTACTCATCTACAACTTCATCCCATTTGTCGATTTTCTCAAGAAATGTATGTTGAGCATTAGATATTTTTTGAAGAACATGAATGGATAAAAGCTTATGTGTGTCGTTATAATGAAATGAAGCAAAACTAATGCTTACTTTTGAGTAACACATTAAATTTTAGATAATGTTGCTTATTAAATGACGGACTGAATTCATACCATGTGCTTTTTTTTTTTAATGGAGGTCCAGCCAAGGCCTACTCCTCCATGTTTTAACTTTGAAATTGCAACTGTATAAGGAAGGGCATAGTATGCATGGGACCCCCTTATCCCACAAGAATAGGGGTTTACATAGCTGGGTTAAACTGCGGTCACAACTATTGCGAAGCAGGTCACAACTACCGCGAAGCAAGACAAATGGTGACACATCAGCCATAAGATACAAGTTTCCATGATAACATGTTCCTTACATGTTGCCGGTGGGGGTTGAACCCTTGCCCCCGCCTCAAGAGGCGAAAGGCCCAACCACCCAACCAAGCGGCTTGGGACGATGTGCCTTTAACTTTGCTTATCAAAAGTTGTGCGATCATCATGCATGTGTTTATATTTACAGCAATCGAAGTTCACCGGATTTATGGTACATGTGCTCCTAATGCTCTGTTTGGTAACCCAAAAAATATGATCCAGCGACCAAAAAAACATACATGTGCCCTACCTAACTGCTATGGCAGCCACATTGTGAACGCCAAGTCACCGACCAATGAGGTGTGCAAGAGTGATCTCTCGAGTCTCGCCTCTCCAAATCGAAGAATTCCCATAACGGAATAACGATTGTTGAGTCGCATGAGGCCCTTTCTCTCTCTCCGAACTTCCAAGCACGGGAATGCTGATTGTTGAATCGCATGAGGTCCCTTTCTCTCTCCTCTCACTTGAACTTTTATGCTGTGTTACTCAGAAATCTTCTTTGTCTTCGCGCTTTGTGAATCACAACCCACGAGGAGATTCTAATACACGAGGGGCTCCTGAGTTGCAACTCAGACCACCTCGTCTGTGTATCTGGCCCATCTCTTATAAGGAGAGGAGGGCGATCTTCATGGTTGTAGAACGGAGAGCTACATAACACAGGTCGAGGCTGTGGGTTGCGCAAGAGAGGTCCAGAGTAGCTGTTTTGCTCTGTTGCGCAAGGGCCCCCACTCTCCGTACTCAGAGAATGGGTGTCTTCTGCAGACCTCATGTGGGCGGCATGCTCGTTACCCCTGTGCACACAGAGAAGGTTCCGGCCTCGCGGATCCAGCGGAAGAGAAGCTTCCACTGGATGGGCTGGGATGAAGATTTGCAGCTTCCGAGTTCTGAGCCCGCCTCCGAAATCAAGAGGCCCTTGAGCAAGATCAAGCGGAGCAGCAGCTTCCAGCAACTCTATTTGGCGTCTGACGCCCTGCCGCTGCCCCTGGCGCTGACGAACAAGGTGTTCGTCCTTCTCTTCATAGCTGCCACATACTTCCTGCTGAAGCGTTGGAATGATAAGAGAAGGTCTTCCATTCCGCTTCATGTCCTTTCCTTTGGGGAGATCCTCGCAATAATCGCACAGATCGGTTCCGTCATCTACCTCTTTGGTTTCTTCGGCATCTCTTACGTGCAGGGGGATTTGGAGAAGGAGGAAGATGAGATAGCGACGACGAACTGCTCCAGTATTATGAAGCTACAGGCGCCGGCACCACCAGCATACCAAGCTCATGTGCAGCTGAAAGGCCAAGTGCTGAAGGAGAACTCCGATGAGGACATCGCAAGTGCTGTGGCGAGCGGCCAAGTGCCGTCCTATTCGTTAGAGGCGGAGCTCGGAGATTGCGAAAGGGCGACCTCTATCAGGAAGACAGCCGTGGAGATGATGACCTCCAAAAAGCTCGACGGCCTTCCTCTGTCGGGTTTCGATTACTCGTCTGTGCTGGGGCAGTGCTGCGAGATGGTTGTCGGCTACGTCCAGCTCCCCGTGGGAGTAGCTGGCCCTCTGACGCTCAACGGCCGCAAGTACATGATCCCCATGGCCACGACAGAGGGGTGCTTGGTTTCCAGCACTAACCGTGGGTGCAAGGCCATCTCTCTGTCGGGCGGAGCATCCAGCATTCTGCTTAAGGATGGCATGACCAGAGCTCCTGTTGTGTCCTTCCCTTCTGCTAGACGTGCGGCGGAGCTAAAGTTCTTCGTAGACGCGCTAGACAACATGGATATGTTATGCAACGTGTTCAACAGGTTGGTAATCCTCGCATAACCTGAACTGGGAACGCAGCTGACTAATGCTCATCGATGATCATGATCTCTGTCTATGCTTTTTTTCAGCTCCAGCAGATTCGCAAAGCTTCAGAGTATTCAGGCAACTTTAGCCGGGCGGAACGTGTATCTCCGCTTCCGCTGTTTCACTGGAGACGCCATGGGGATGAATATGGTTTCCAAGGGGGTGCAGAAGGTCCTCGATTATCTGCAGCGAGCCTTCCCGGACATGGATATAGTGAGCATATCAGGTGACCCCCCCCCCCCCCCCCCCCCCTCCCCCGCTTCCATTTTCATATCTGTATCGACAGTTCTTTGAGTAGCTCAAGGGATATGGCTTCCTAACAGGAAACTATTGCGCCGACAAGAAGGCAACGGCGATAAACTGGATCGAGGGGCGTGGGAAGAGTGTTGTATGTGAGGCCGTCATCAAAGAAGAGGTGGTATCAAAGGTTCTGAAGACGACGGTGCCGGCGCTTGTACAGTTAAACACGCTTAAAAACCTGACGGGTTCGGCAATGGCGGGCGCCATGGGGGGCTTCAACGCCCACGCAGCCAACATTGTTTCGGCCGTCTTCATAGCTACTGGGCAGGATCCAGCTCAGAACATCGAGAGCTCACAGTGTATCACGCTCATGGAGCATGCCAGCAATGGGCGCGACCTCTACATCTCCGTCACGATGCCCGCCATTGAGGTACGCAGAACGATCCAGGAATCGTCATGTACAGCACCTTGTAGGTTTGCACAGAACAAGTCTCCTTATTATGGCAGCGAGAAATGCAGGTTAAATGGAGATAAGTAATATTTGAACATTAGAAAGACAAACGAGAGGTGAGTAGAGATCAGCATTCCTTAAACTAACTGTAACTATTATCATGGACAGGTAAGTAAATGCATTGAAATAGCTAAATTAAATGTGATTTCAAATAATTGAAATGCAAATATAATCCCATAGTTGATGGAATTTCTTTAATTAATATTATAAAGGATCAAATTATGCATATTTGGAGTCAAAAGGGTATGGCATTAGCGTGGCACATCTATTGATATGAAGGTTTCAAGACACTGTACAACTTCAGGTAAGCATCTCCACTAATAGAGAATAAGAATATGGTGCTACTACCGAAGTACATGAAGATTGAGAAGTACAAGATACAATAGTGTGGACAGATGACTCTGGTGAAGAATTCATAAGGTGGATGATTTGATTCGGACAAGTTAAGGATTCCCATCAAAAGTTTAGTAAAGCTCACATGTTTCTCAAGTATAGTAGATGGTATGGTTGTTGAAGGCACTCTCATTATGTAATATCTACTGGTAATTGAGTAAACAAACTACAACATAAATCCTCCATGGAAGCATTAGCAAGGTGCCTTGTAGACTGAGTTTTTGTAAAGTTTACACGCTTCTCAAGTGTAGTAGATCATGTAGTTATAGAAGGCACTCTCTTGGTACGTAATATACACTGATAACTAAGTAAAGGAACTCCAAAGTAGGTCTTCTATCGAAGCTAAGGTAAATGAATCTAGTTATATAAACTACTTCATTGGGCTAGAAGCAAGATGTTTTTTTTTTTTTGCGAGCACGATGAATTAAACACACTCACAATGGTCTTTTTTTTTTTTTTTGCGAGCACAATGAATTGAAAAACACACTCACACACTCAACCTCATAAAGTAGAGAGCACAATGAATCGAAAACACACTCATACACCCAACCTTGTAAGGTAGAGTCACTCATCTATGAGAAACTCATAGATACATGTCCATCCAAGATTTGAACGCACGATATCCTCCTTGAGACTCAAGGCGTCAAACCACCTAGCTATGCGGGTTTGGATTAAAAGCAATATGTTACATAGACCAAGGTTCATGTTTCTACTCGGATATTTATTCATATTTTTCGTATATTGTATCCTTTTTTTTTTAAGAGTACAATGAATTGGAAATACACACACGTCCAACCTCATAAGATAGAGGCACCCATCATGAGAAACTCATGGACATGTCCAACCAAGACTTGAACTCAGGACGTCCTCTCACATCTTCAAGACAATAGCAACTATACTATGCAGTTTAGGACAGTTTATTGCATCCTTTGTAATCAGCATGGATACAAAGAGACCCCTTAATTGTGTGAGAGTTGGCTTGATTGGCACCTTTGCCACTGTATAACTACAATATTTTTATAAGAAGGTTATCTTACGTGCTTTTGCTTTACGTGACGACAGGTTGGTACCCTCGGCGGCGGCACGCAGCTGGCGTCGCAGGCGGCGTGCCTCGACTTGTTGGGCGTGAAAGGACCCAACCGCGAGAGCCCGGGCGCCAACGCCCAGAGCTTGGCGTGCATCATTGCGGGGGCGGTGCTAGCAGGCGAGCTATCTCTCATGTCTGCACTAGCTGCCGGGCACCTCGTGAAGAGCCACCTCAAGTACAACCGGTCGTCCAAGAACTTGGAGAGCGCCGCCGAAGGTGCTGCTGTCGGAGACTCGAAGAACCTACAATCGTAGCCACTCTAACAACATCAGGAAAACAACAACGTTATAGCCGCATATATACATATATGTAATTACGTAATGGAGCCATCGCCGTTACTGTAATCCACAATGCCACGTCTACTCTCTCAGATGGCATTTCCATTAGACTCCATTAATCCTTTTCCTCTGCAACATTGTGAACAGCGCTTGTTTAACTTCCATGTTCGAGCTTGTTAATGTTAAATCGCTTTCTTTTGCGTGTGAGCAACCATGTGTGGCGACTCTTCGCAAATTTGAGTCCTGGAAATTCCAGAGTCGTTTAAGGGTTATGTCTTTTCACTGCGGCTCACCATGAGCTGATGAATGATGCAGGAGGCGGACCTAACATCTTCCTTTCTCACTGAATTCAAAATACATAGCGATGGCGAGAACGTTTTGCGCTCAGATATCTTAAACAAATATCGACCACGCAGAAAATGCCAAAGTCTAAATAGCTGGCGGTGGCAAGCACATTTTGTATCTAGATCTTTCGAACAAAGATCCACCGCCCAGATATCTTTTTGCGTGTGCCCTAATATTAGGCCTTACATGGAATATCATAAAAATCTATCTGAATACCCAACCACCCACAGATCTTTTGCGTGTTTACTGTGCAATGAATTTAGAAAGACACATACCCGACCTCGCAAGGTAGAGGCACCCATCTTGAGGAACTTTGATGCATCCAGCATTGGGTGGGATTTGAACCTTGGCCATCTGCCTAAGAGTACAAGGCACGTGAGGACTTGAACCCTAGCTATCTGCCTAAGAGTACAAGACACATCCGCTAAACCACACCCGCTGGATGATTATGCCGTACGATTGGGCTTACATGAAACATCAAAAAAATTATGTCTTGTTGAGCGGTTGGGTCTAATGGTAAAACGTGTGGTCTAATGGTAAAACACGCTGAACTCCTGGCAGATCGTTCATGGTCTTCTTCGACCTGAACCCTTAATGTGGGAGTGTTGGAACTGAAGGACTCACTAGGCAAGGAAGCTTAAGAAGGGAGTTAGAGAGAAGAGAGGGCACAAGCAGACAAGGGAGTCAACGACGATCTGGAAAGTAGGCCAATAATTTTCTTCATGAAGAAGCAAGTACGAGCATTCATGCAGATCTAGCACTAAGGCAACCTTTAATTTTTCAAAACCCTTACACCAATTAAAAGTGATTCTCATCACTAACAACCCCTGTAAATACCATGTTCACCTTTTTGTGGCTCCATTTTGTGCAAGCTCGAGGAGTCCTCGAGCTTGAGGAGCCTTAGAAGTAGTTGCTTACCAATTTTCGTATTTTTTAGATCTCATTTGAGCCCTTAAATAAGCCCTGGAACCTAATTTTTAACTAGGTCGGACACTAGGTCTGGACAGGGCCAAAGCTAGTCAAAAACTATAAAAGGAGCTAGAGAGCTCATTTTTGGGGGTTAGATTGTAATTGAAATGAACTTGTAAGAACTTTTTGAAAGTAATCTAAGAACTCCATTGCTTCTCACTCTTTGTCTTGCCGTGTGTGCGCGTGTGTGTGTATGTGTGTGCATGCTTGTGTGCTTCTCACTCACGCACTTGTGCCTCCACTTGCTCGAGGTCTTCATACCATCCTCACGTCTTCCCGGATTGACATTAAAGGAGGTGCTACTCATCACTGAGCTACACCAAATTTTGGCGCCGTTGTCGGGGATCGAGCTTTGAGGACGAGTGTGTGATGGTAAGACGTAGAGTTGACGCGTTGGAGTTGTAGGTATTTTCTTCACTTTCATCTATTTTCTTGTTTTTTCTTCACCATCTTCATCACCATCATCATCATCACCATCTCCCACCTCCATCTCCATCATCGCGAAAATTTTCAGTTTTGATCATATCACCATCTCCACCTCATTTCCTTCATTCTACTTGTGAGAGAGAGCGAGAGAGCGATATTGCTTGCACTGTTTTTGCATGTTTCTTGAGCATTTTGCAGGTTCTTGCTGAATCATCATCCCCAGCACGTTGCGCAGGTACGGAATACTCAGAAACTGTCTCGCAGTCGCCAGCCTCTGTCGATCGCGATCGACAGAAAATTCGATCATTTGGTAAAACAAAGTTCACCACAAGCACAAGCATGAAGAGCACATCCTAAATCACTAAATACAGTAGAAAAAATCTGCGGTTCTCTGTCAATCGCGACCGACAGACCCTGTCAATCGCAACCGACAGACCCTGTCAATCGCGACCGACAGACCTGTCGATCGCGACCGACAGACCCCACGACCGATTGACTGCCACGTAGGACCCTGTCAATCGCGATTGACACCGTCGATCACGATCGACAGCCACGACCGACACCTCTGTCAGTAGCAATTGACACCGTCGATCGCAACCGACTGAATTTCAACGATTGATTGACTTTTTCGCGTAGCCACGTGTCCATCGCGACGGACACAGCCCCGATCGACTGAATTCACGACGAAAAACCCGAAAAAAGTGTCGATCACGATTGACACCGTCGATCGCGATTGACAGGACTCACGACCGACTCTGTAGATCGCGATTGACACTGTCAATCGCGACTGACGTGTCGATCGCGACCGACAAACCCCGACGGACATCTCTGTCAATCGCGATTGACAGACCTGTCGATCGCGATTGACAGGCTTTTCGGCCAAAAAATTAGGGTTTTTATTCTAAGCCTTGGGGATAGTTTTTGGGCATACTGGTCTAGCAATTAGTGATTTGTGAGGTCCCTACACATGTATTTTTGAGAAAAATCCTGTGACCTGTTAGCCTGTTGAACCCTGTTTTAGCACCAAAACCCTGAACTGGCATAACTTTCTCATACGAAATCCGTTTGCTGTGATTCTTGTTTTGTTGGAAGGCTCGTGGGGAGTACAACCAAAACTTCCACTGGTTATGTGAAAATTAATATCAAGATTATTAGATATAGTATTTTGAAGTTGACCATACCCAGGGGGAACAAAATTTAGGGATCTCTAGAATTGTTTTCCAAAAAATCACAGTGCAAATTGGTCTTGAGCTAACTTTGGAACTCTTACAGATCTATTGAGAGCATCGAAGGGCATTCTAAGCAAGAGTAAGTGCAAGCTTGGGAACACTCTTCCTGGGCACTCAAGGGCAACCAAGAAGGAAACAAAAGGTTGGAAATTCTCAACTCCCTTTGTCAATTCCTAGCTTAGGCTAAGAACGACTAGTGATAGGAGTAAGCCAGGGCGGCGATAGGCATCTATCAAGTTGAAGACTACCTAAATACTCAAAGTTCAAGATAACTACATAATCTTTGTACGATTGAGAATCCTAAAGGAAAAGAATTTAACGTGGAACGATCAACTTAAAGTACGAAAAATACTCAAGTATTCCTGACGACGCAATATCAGACAAGATCATAAACATGATAACACACTAAAAACGAATCAAGTGACTGATACCAATTGATCGGCAACGAGGTTGTACTCTGGGCAAAAATCGGGCTACTTAACTAGGCATATGAACCTTAGATCAGGACGGCATCTAGTAAGGGATAGACAAAGCCTTAGGACTTCAGAAGCTAGCGTCAATCATACTGCAAGGTCTTGGGCCCAGCAGTTGAGTCACCACTCGCATTACCCTAGCTCTGATACCAGTGAATCAGAGATGTCTCAAGGCATGGACAGACCTACGGGAAGTTCAGGAGTGCCTTACTTGCACAGAGTAGAAGGCCCTTACAAAACACAGTTGGAATACCTTAGGACCAACCGATTAGGTGCTAGCATCTATGAGGACGGTCTAGGAAGATCCGTGGTCCAGATTAAAAACCCTGACCAATCCATTGGACTAGAGCACCCCGCTGTCAAGTTTGAAAACGGAGCATACTTGGACAAAGAAGAAACTATATACGTAGTCACCAGTCACCCAGATAGGACATACGAATTCGGAAATGTGATCTCAGAAGCGGATTTAGGTGAATTGGAGCAAGGAAACATGGGTGTAGAACCTAGGACCCCTCGTGGAAAGTCAGTGCTAACAAGGATCATCACTCCCGAGTGGATCCCACAGGACAATAAGAGTATAGATCTGCTGCTCAACCGAGAAACCGATGAAGCCTTTTGGAGGTATAAATCAGACAAGCCAATTGATATAGAGACAATCATGATCTATGAGTTTAAAGATCCAGATAGCCCAGGTAGAGTGACCTACTTAGATCGTTCTTCGGAAAGGATCTTTGTGGTTACAGAAAATGATAGGCACGCTTACACTTGGAAGGGTGAATTTATTTTCCCCCAACCAAGATCGAATGTTTCCTATGGTCACCCTGGTGCTGGAACATCCCAAGCTCATGGAGCCCAAAGAGACAGACATAGAGATAGACCTGAGGTAAGCTTTGTCAACTCAGGGGGCAGAGAAAGAACGAGGACGGAAACAAATAGAGTAGAGCCTGAGGTACTTAGAGCCCCAGCACATCGAAGAAATGCCGATGAGTTCCCTCTACCACGACCTAGAGAGCACACAAGGACTTTGAGACCAACCCAGCTAGTTAAGTCCATGAAGAACTACTTCGATGGCACGGGAGATCCATACGATCATGTGGCTGAGTTTAGGCAAGCCTTGAGAGCTGAACAAGTGGAGGATTTATTCACGCAGTATAATCCCTTTGGTCTAACCCTTAGGAACACAGCCCTTACGTGGTTTCAACCATTGAATGAGAGGCAGTTCAGGTGCATAGACCAACTCCTAGAGGCTTTCATTATTGAATTCTCTAAGAGTGGCATAAGACATAATACCTCCTCATTGATTCACAGCTTCAAGCAAACCCCTCAAGAGACCGTGAGACTGGCAGGGAGAAGATTTAGGCAATACTTAGAGAGATGCCCTACCCCTGAGTTACCCACGCCAGCTAAGCAAGTGGCTTTATTCCTGGATGGATTGCTAAGTACCAAATTGAGATCTTATGTGTACTTGAAGGACCCTAGGACCATAGAAGAGTGTGTACGCATGTGCATTGACATCGAGGATAACCTAGGGGAGGAGTTAGAGCTTTCCAAGATATACAAAGATTCAGATAGTGCCTCTAACCTCTCTTCCACGCAATCCACATCAATTGAGGAACTTGCAGAGAAAGTTGCTCAAAAACTAGGTGTCTCTAGCAAACAAACTCCGAGATTTGCCCCGGTGAAAAGATGCTATACTTGTGGGGGTGACCATATGGCAAATGTATGTCCCATCATGGCTCAACCCCAAGTAAATCCTAGTAGCCAGTACTGCACCATAGAACGGAGGTACACCAATCACACCGTGCAAGATTGCCCATACAACAAGCAGGCGGCTAGGCAACCCTACCCTCAGCCATACCCTCAGCAGGGAAGATACCAGAACCCGTACCCTCCACAGCCATATGGCAGGCCACAACAACCTTATCAGCAACCCTACCAAAACCAACAAAGGCCTCAGCCTGTGTTAGCACAACAACCCCCTGCCCCAGCTAATGTGATCCCAGTAAAATATGCAGCAGCAGAAGAAAACCTGAATAGAGCTATAGTCCCTGTAACACCACTGCTGTCTGAAAGTGACCCCAGTGACCATAGCTTTGATTCTACACATGTCGATAGTCCCCATGCTTACTACATGCAATCTCCTGAACATGGTGAGTCCTACTACAGTGAGGAACCGAGTGAACCTAGTTGGGAGTCAGATCACACAAACCTCATGTATACAAACCCCAATCCTAGGCCTCAACCTAGGCAGGTAAGACCTCCATTCCCTAGAGGACCATGCTACAGATGTCAGGGAGATCATCTCATTCGTGATTGCCCCTTGTCTCCACCTACACAACCCCAGTCAGTGACGATCCAGGGCTATTGCCAGGAGTGTGGAAAGGAGCATCTCCTACGAGACTGCCCTAAGAATCCTAATAATATGCCAAAAATCACTCCTATTAACGTTATTGGGTTAGTAGTAGACTCCACAGGGAGTGTGACTTCCACTGCACCAGTACAAGTAATCACTAGAGCCCAAGCCCTGCAACAGAACCAAAGCGTAGGCCAGGAAAAGAGCCCAGATGTTAGTGAAACGGAGAGCATGACAAAGAAGAGAACTAGAGCTTGGAGAGATAGTCATGAAAGAATGAAAAGACAATGGGCAGAAAAGATGAGTGAACTCGAGGAAAGCCTCAGAGAAACAAAGGCGAGGATAACTGAACTCACAGCTCAAACTCCCTCTCACACTGCCCCACCTCCATCACCTCCACCATTCCCAACTCCATCCGAACCGCCACCTTCCAACCCGCCTCACCTAAACCCACCACCCCCAAGAGTAGGATCAGTCCTAGCAGATCCCACTCCCGAGGACCTTAATATGATGCTTAAAGCATATCAGGCCAAGATCCAAGAAGGGCCAACCGTAACTGATCATGAAAACTATTATCCTAGAGCAGAACTAGAGCTAGAACGAACCAAAATTTGTGCTAAGATGGTGGAATTGGCTCAGACCATGTTTGAAGCCAGTCGCCTATTTAACATCTCTAGTTCAACAAAGACACAATTGCACTTTGAAGGATTGTTAGAAAGAATAGAGAAGCTAATTGCACAATCAAAAAAGGAACCCTCTTCTCAACATAAGGACAAGGCAAGTGAAAGAGCAGGTCTTCCCGCACAGGAAGCATATGTGCCTGAAGCTTATGTGTCTAACTCTACGGAGCCAGACACATCATCTTCTATGAATCGGTTCACACCAGAATTCCTACGAGAGATTCAAGAAGACAAATGGGCCAAAGAAAGTGAAGTACCTCCTCCCATTGAATTGGTGGATGACGCACACGACCAATTCCCACAAGACATCCCATCCATTTATGAGGAGCATGAGAGCACCCACTCTCAGGAAAGATTAGACTTTGAGTCTAACTCTCTACAAGAATTACCCCACTTCACAGGCCCATGGGAAACTAAGTCTACTTGTATGAGAGCACCCACGGTCATGGTACGAAATGAGGACTCAGTCATACCTAGGAACACAGAGGTACTGAAAAACACTAAAGTACAATGTAACCTCACCTTAGAAGAGCTACTCAAAGTGAGGCCAGAGCTATGGAAACGTGTAGCCAAACAAGTACTAGAAATAGCCAAACCTCGTTCCCAGGTAGGATCCCAGAGAACAGTGCCAGAAATACCCTTGGATAAGATAGGAGACATGTGTGAAGGTGAAGAAGGGAACACCTATCTTCCGATTACCTACCAGGGGTACACCACCAAGGCAATTTTGGACTCAGGCGCAGGAGTTGCAATTGCTACCACTTCCCTATGGAAGCGTTGGGGCAAGCAAGCACTCAGGCCCACGAGGATGAAATTGTAGATGGCCGATGGTCACATAGAGCGACCCTTAGGGCTGTTAGAAGGAATAACTCTCACCACATGTGGTGTTGAGTTCGAGCACACATTTGCTATATGTGATTTTAGCAAGAACCATGCCTATGAGATGATTTTGGGAAGACCATTTATGCGACAGTTGCAAGTGGTACAGGATTGGGGAACCAATTCTTTGTACCTGCAGCACTTAGGTGTTACGACCAAAGTCAATCTCAAGGATTACTCTCATAGAGATGTCCCTCCTATCCAATGGAACCCCATCCATAGAGCCAAAGATGATACAGAATCTGTGCATTCCATAGGATCAGGATCCTCATGGATGCATGAAGACACCCACTTATGGATGTGCAAAGTAGCAGTAGCAGAAGAGAAGAGAGAAGAAGCCAGAGAAATAGGTGCAAAAGAAACACATAGATCAATTCAAGACCCAGCCTATGCACCTGTAGTGTTTCCCGATGAAGAGTTTGAACCCCACGGCTGGGTAGAAATCCTAGCAACAATGGATGTAGCCATCAATGAAGAACAATGGACACCTCACTGTGATGAAGATGGCTATGACATTTCAGTCTTCTCCATAGAGCCAATCATGGGAGAGGCAGTTCTAGAAGAATGCGAACCTAGTCGTGATGCATTTGAAGATGCGAGCGACTCCGATCTGGAGTCAATCATTATGGATCCACCTTTTGCATCAGATGAAGAATATTTCTATGAAATAGAATTTCAACCCCAAAGGCACGGAGAGCTTACAAATGATGTACGGCTAGCCACGCATGTGACCCCAAAGGAAGAAGGGAAGAAAAGAAAGAAGAGAGCAGTCACACCAGAAGAGGAAGAATCTTTGTTTGAGGTCCCAAAAAACTTTAAAAAGTATGAGATAGATGACAGAAGAGTCATGATCAGAATGCCTAAACGAGAGGCACAATCAGGAGAGGCCTATGATAACAAAGAAACCACCAAGAAAATAGTAGTGGCCCTAGAAGAAGGAGAGGAGAGATGCACTTACATAGGCCATGACCTAACAGAGGAAGAAGAGCATGCATTAATAGCCTTGCTAAGAGAATACAGAGATGTATTTGCTTGGAGTTACAAGGATTTGAAGGGTGTTGACCCAGACATATGCTCACACACCATCCCCATGACTTCGGATGCCAAACCCTCTAAGAAAAAGCCTTATACATATAACGATAATTACGCTGCTAAGATCAAGGAGGAGATAGATAGACTGGTTGAAGCTGGATTCATCTACGAAATTGAGCACACTGAGTGGGTATCCCCCATTGTTGTGGTGCCCAAAAAGAATGGTAAATTGCGTGTATGCATTAACTTAAAGAAGGTTAATGCAGCCACAATCCGAGATAACTATCCGCTTCCTATCACAGAGCATCTCTTAGAAAGAGTAGCAGGCAAGGAAGTGTACAGCTTCCTTGATGGATTTTCGGGCTACAATCAAGTAGCCATTGCTCCAGAGGATCAACATAAGACAGCTTTTGCCACGGAGTGGGGCATATTTGCCTTTCGGGTAATGCCATTCGGGCTTACTAATGCACCTGCTACCTTTCAACGATTGATGTGTCACGTGTTTAAAGAGTTCCTGAGGAAGAACTTAGAAGTCTATGTTGATGATCTTTGTGCTCATTCCAACATTAGGCAAACCCATATTCCTGAACTCAGACAAATCTTTGACAAATGTAGAGAATATCAAGTCTGCTTGAACCCAGAAAAGTGCGTTTTCATGGTCAGGCAAGGCAAGATTCTAGGACACATAGTGTCAAAGAATGGCATATCCACTGATGAAGAGAAAGTGAGAGCCATCGCAGAGTTACCTAGGCCAAAGAATGTCAAGGAAGTACAGGCCTTCATGGGGCATTGTGGTTACTACCGACGGTTCATTCATATGTACGCTGTCATTGCAAAGCCCATGTATGGACTTCTGACTAACTTTGAGTGGACTGATGAATGTGAGAATTCCTTCAATGAGCTTAAACGGCGATTATGTTCAGCACCAATCTTGACCACACCAGATTGGAACAAGCCATTTCATGTTCATGTGGATGCATCCAATTATGCCATTGGATGTGTGCTTGCTCAACCTACTGGTGAAGGTAATATGGATCTTCCTATTGCCTATGCTAGTAGACAATTGAATGCAGCTGAACGAAATTATACCACTACTGAGAGAGAAGGCTTAGGCATGGTATATGCAGTTAAGAAATTTAGACACTATTTGCTTGCAAATAAGTTTAAATTTTTTACTGATCATCAGGCACTGCTATATCTTGTGAACAAGCCATGTAATACAGGTAGATTAGTAAGATGGTTTCTCTTACTAATGGAATATGACTTCGAGGTTGTGGTAAGGAAAGGTAGGACCCACTTGAGAGCATACCATCTCTCTAGACTCACATCTGGAGAAGCCCCACAAGGAGTGTCGGATGACCTTCCTGATGCTTACTTATTTAATTTGGAAGTGGTGCCACAGTGGGCTAAGCCACTAGTGCCAGTATTGACATACGGGCCTAACCACCCAGTAATAAACACACAGGATAGAGAGGTAGTAAAAGCCCAAAAGTATCACATCATGGCAGGAAGTATGTACAAGCACACAGATCAAGGGATTTTGGCTTGTTGTGTGGAAGAGGATGAGTACGCTAAATGGTTGCAATTAGCACATGTAGGTGCATTAGAGCAACACTACTCAAAACAACGAACCCTACAGACACTAAGGAGACTCGGAGTGCATTGGCCGACTATGGAAGCTGATGTCCAAAAGTTGTGCAAGGAATGCCCAATCTGTTGCACTAAACCACCTGTGGAACATGCCACTCTTTATCAAGTGTCCATAGTGCCAGACTGGAGTGAACCACTAGTTTCCTTCCTGAGGACGAGAACTTTCCCTCTGGATATGACCTTGGCTAGGAAAAGGAGTTTAGAACAAGAAGCCCAGGATTACTCACTCATTGGTGATAATCTATATAAGCGTGGTAAAGATGGTTACCTAAGACTATGTGTCCATGAAAGTGAATATCTCAAGATCTTGGAAACTGCTCACCAAGGTGTAGCAGGAGGACACTTTGGACCAGATCGGGTGATCAAGGCAATACTATTTGCGGGCTTCTGGTGGCCGACCCTTCACATGGATGCACATACCTATGTGAAACGGTGTGATGATTGCCAGAGAACTCAGTATCCTATATGTAAAGATGAGATGCCACTGAAACCTATGATGGGTGGACGTGCATTCTCTAAGTGGGGAATAGACTTCGTAGGTCCTATTAATCCCCCAGCTAAGGGTTCCCATGCGGAATATATCATTGTTGCCACAGACTATCTAACAAAGTGGGTAGAGGTAAAAGCCACAACGAAGAACGATGCTCAAACAACTGCTAAATTCTTGTTTGAGAATGTATTCACAAGATACGGGCTACCTATAGAGTTAGTAAGTGATAGAGGCACTCACTTCTTGAATGAAGTAATTGAAAATCTGCTCCAAGAATTCTTGGTAGTTCATAAGAAGTCTGCCCCCTACCACCCACAAGCTAATGGGCAAGCCGAAAGCACAAACAAGATTCTGTGCAATGTGTTGACCAAGCTCGTGAATAATAAACGCTCTGATTGGGACAAACAGCTACACCATGCTGTTTGGGCATACCGAGTAGCCTACAAAACAGTACTCCAAGCCACCCCCTTTCAGATGGTATTTGGTCAAAATGCAGTGCTACCATTGGACTTCTTGATACCTACATTGAAGGTAGCACGAGAGCACGAATGGACGGGTCATGAACTCTCCTCTAGACTTTTTGACCTTGAACGATTAGGAGAAACAAGACTAAGGGCAGCTGCAGGGATATATGCAGCTAAGAAACGACAGAAGGCATATTTTGATGCCCACGTTAAGGATAAAGGGTTGAAGGCAGGCGACCTAGTACTAGTATACACTTTGAAACAACATGCGAGGAAATTAGAGAAGCGTGGCTATGGACCTATGATCATAAATAGGATCTCCACAAGTGGAGCAGTGCAACTAGCCACATTGGAAGGTGACGTTCTCCCAAGCTATATAAGCGGATGCAGAGTCAAGTTATATCAGGAACCTCTCACAGAGGAAATGCTAAGTCGACTCAATATCGCCAAGAAACGCAAGGAAGAAGAAAAGCGAATTCGAGAAGAAGCTCAAGCAGAAGCTTTAGAACGCATCAGAAGGATGAAGTTGCGAAGACAAGGTAGAGATCAGCCTAGAACAAATGACTATGCAGATCAAGGATATCATATGGCAATGTGTGAAGTCGCAGGAACAAGTTCACATAGAATAATTGATCGACGACCTTTTGTGACCATAGAGGTAGGACAAGGAACTAGTGCACAGTCCGTGCGAGCATTGATTGACTCAGGTGCAGCCACTAGTGCGGTGAGACTCTCTTACTGTCAAGAATTGAAATTAAAGGTCAATCCTATAGAAGCTTATCTCATAGGATTAGGAGCTGTGGAAACCCCTTGCATGGGCGAGGTGGAGCTTCCCCTCTACATTCAGGACATGTTAATGACAGTTAAGGTACTAGTGTGCCAAGACGAAGACCTCACGGAGCCTCTTGTCTTGGGTCAGGACTGGATCTATGATCATGCAGTCAACCTAAACCTAAGAAGTGGACTTCTTCAGGCATGGGTCAATCATAGTCGAATTACAGTAGAGTTAGATAATGGAGCACTCAAGGAACTAGGAAAGGCACACACTCCTGGTCCTTCCAGGAGTACACATGAAGATGACCATGCTGTTCTTGTCCAAAACTATGTGTTGCAGAGGAATGATGTTTGCAAAAAAGGATTCAAGGATGCAACGGAACTCCCTTCTTTTCCAAAGGCCAGAGGGAGGCAGCAACCAAAGGTGGATCAAAGGCAGAAGAAGCAGAGTACTACCTATGTCGGAGATCAAAAGTACCTGCGCAGCAAAATGTCTCAGCTAGTGAAACAAGTGTGGGTGCGGAAAGGCGAACACCCGGTTGCACTCAAGCCAACCACACGGGCAAAGCCTCTTATTAGTAACCAACAACACGACACTAATAAGAAGTCTTTCAAAAGTTCTTCTGCTAACGTGAAGTCTATTTGGGTGCCCAAGAAGTCGATGAAGGCTAGCCCACAATCAAGACAAATTTGGGTGCCTAAGGCTTGTTTGCGGGCTCAAATAGCTACACCAAGACCACACCCTATACAGCATGATCCATTCACTCGCACAGCCGGCATCCACTCGTTTTCAACACTCAGGAACACACCAAGGCCCATGAGCATGAACAGAATCACTTGTAAATGGGTCCCTAAAAGGCCTCATTTTCAAGCCGATACACCTATAAAGCTCTCGAGAGTCTCTACGAAACCAAGAGAAAAACCCATCCACTGCATTTGGCAGCCTAAGACTTGTAACAAACCCCCGGACCCCATTTGTAAATCCATGACAACCTACTAACCACATCACTATCACACTACATCATTCCACTTAGCTCTTAGGTCTACCGAACTCCTAACCACACACACACTCGCACCAAGCACTTACTAACCCATTAATCTCTCCCGACCCTCATGTTAATGTTGTAATGGGAACAACAACGGTTCTCTCTTGTCCTGTACAATGTTAACACATGTTTCTATATTCTCACAGAGACAGGAAGCAAGAAGTAACATGGCAGATACGGTAGGAACTAGCTCCCAGGCAGGCACCAGCCCCCAAGTTGTGGACATTGAAAGCCTTCCGGTTGAGGAGGAATTAAAGGAACGACCAGCGGCATTGAGGGCATTACATGCCATACCGGTTCAGAACCCTCCACAGGGGCACACAATGCCAGTCAGCAAAAACTCTCATTGGTTCAGTGATGTGGCAGGACCCCTAGGTGAAGGCACTTATATGTGGGAGGCAGAGATAGAATTCAATGGGCGCTGGGGCAGGTATCACTTTTTTACCAGGGAATTTGAGAGATTGCAGAATAATGAAGGATTGAAACCCATATGGAAGAAGGCAGGACTCTACGAGTATTTCAAATTCCAATTGCCAAAGCCGGATTTTCTAAGGTGCTCGTATCTGATTAGCACCCTTACTCCGAGCAAAGACAAAAAGGGATACAGCTCCTTTGTCCTCCCATCTCTCACAAGGGGCAATGAGCTCAAGCGCTTCAGATTAACTATCAACTTGGTAAGGGAAGCTTTGGACATGAAAGGTATGCACATTCCTACGGAGAAAGAGACTATGGTTCCAGACAATATGAAGAACAGAAATTTGACAAAATTAAAGGACATGGTTGCGATGACACCTACGATCGCCATTCATTTACGCATGGTCATGCAACATTTCGCATTCCCCGCGCAGGAAAGGTTCACAATGCCTCCCAAAAAGATCTGGTTTAGCCTCTACTTAGCAGATGCCTTTGATTTGACAATCAATATGCCCCATTGGATTATCGACCAGATCCATTTGGCTCATCAAAGGTGGTATAAGAAACAAAAATCTGTACTGTATGGATGCTGTGCGCTTACCAGAATTGTGTATAGATGTCTCGCATATGATGTACCAGTGCAAAGGGCTCTCATTTGGACCAGAGCACAGGAGTTTCAGCGCAGACTGTCAGCCGCAGGGCCTCCCTCAAAGAAGATGAGAGGCGCCGTCCAGATGCCTTGTGCACAAGCCCGCGGTGCAACCCTAACACCTGAAACAACTCCAAGGCTTCCCAGACGAGTGCAACCATTTACTATCAGGTTACCCAGGCATAGCACAGATGACCCTAACCTTGTGTTTCCACCAGTACCTACTGATCTGGAATTTCCTCACGGATTCACTTTGGAAGATCTAACGGATGAAGAAGTTGCCAGAATCATTGAAGCTGTTAATGCGGAAGTCGAAGCAGAGCAGGGTAGTGGACAACAAACGGCTACAGAACAACCCCAGCCAAGACAACCAGAAGTGGTGGAAGTGGAGGATGAAGAAGAAGAAGAATAAGAGGATGAACAGGAAGGATTTTCTGATGAGGGGGCGCATGACTATGAGCAAGAAGTTATACAGGAGCTAGAGGGTGCCCCAGCATATACAAAGGAGTTGAAAAAGATCTACGATACCATCAACAGGGTCCAACAACAACATAAGTTATCCCTTGCAGCAGGAAAGGCTACGAACAATATCGTGCCACACTGGATATGATCTCTGATGCTTTAGGAGTACCTGAGACAGTGCATATTGCCCTGGCACAATCACGCAGAACGGAAAGAAGATACGGAAGACGTCCCCCACGAGCAGGGAAACAGATGAATGTCTTAGTATCCGAAACACAAGGGACAGCCACGACCACGGGCACAGCACACACTGTGCACGATACTAAAGAGACCCATGTGTCCAGTGCACCCCCATCACCCCCCTTGCCACCCCCGCCTCCCACTCCACCACATTCACCTCCCATTACCAATGTAACAACCACCGTTACCGCCTCCGAGTCAACTGCCATGACTGAAGCACAAACCGCCAATCAACCCACACACCCTCTCAACACCTCCACTAACACTAATCCTAACGGCAGCTACTGACATCCCCATTCCCCCTCTCACACTTCCGGGCAGTTCATATTCACAACTGCATACACCACTGTACACATTCACCACAATCGCTGCACCCACAATTCCACTATTCACAATCACTCCCACTACTACGTCCACCGTGGATTTGATGGACATATCACCCTCCACTGCACCTCTCCCTCCCCCCATACGGCCACAATCTCCCATTCCCCCACCACCCACTTCACCATTTTCCAGCACCGCATTCACACTTCCCTTCCCCTTTCCCTTTCCTTCTGCATTTAACACCCTTCCTGCATCCACCCCCATTAATAATGTATTTAATAACATGTATCAGTGCATGTCTCAGTTACAACAACACTATCAGCACCTCGATGCTCAGCATACAAGTTTGTTCAAGAGTCATGAAGCATTACAAGGAAGATTCATTGACTTAGAGAAAGAGAAGAAACAATTACAACAGCAGTTTAGTGCATTGCAAGAACAACATGAGCAATTAGTGGCAAATCCACCGCAGCCAGATGCAGAAGAAAGACAACAAATGGATGATCTGCTACACTCCCAAATCACAGAGAACCTCAAGCTCCGCCGCAACATGGCTCTATTACGGAAGCATATGTCTGCAGCCTTGGAAGAAAATAGACGGCTTCAGACACAAAACGAAGAGAACTTGGAAGTAGCCATGGAAGGTTCCCCACAAGAAATTGACCCGGAGAAGTTTAAGGCCATTCCCTCGGACAATATGCAAATCATATTGGAAACCCATGCTGATCTCCTCGAAGCCCATGCAGCCTTAGAAAAGGAAAGAGACGAACTACTAGGGCAATTGGCAGCTCAACCAAAACCACCCAAAGAAGTCCCAACCACAGCTGACACAACTGACGAAGTAGCAGCGCTCAAAGCACAACTCGAAGAATTACAAAAGAAAGTGCTTGAGTATGAACGCCAACCCTCCCCCTTGGTAGAACCAGAACCTGAAGACCTAGTACCAATCGAAGTAGAGGAAACTTTTGAGGACCCGTACGTTCCGATGCCAGCACCTGGAGGCAAGCAGACAGCAGAGGGCATGGACACCATTGAGATAGAGGCCCCTGAATGGATGCAGAGATTAGAGAAAGTGGCCACAACCCATGATGACAGGGTAGCAGTTCAAATAGCATCCATGTCACGATTGGAAGAGGTAATCATAAAATCCGAGTACTTTAGAAACCTCTCACATCACAGGTGGATCGGCACCTCCGACGACTTGTATGTTCCTTTTTGTGTCTTAATGGCGGATTATAATGCTGAAATCAAGCACCACACCTCACGGAAACCAACCTCTGCCACACAGTTTGCACCAGACGACATCCCAGAAAGTGCCAAGCAGGGAAATATTCGCCAACCGACTTGGAGAATTCGGCTGCTTGAAACCTACCCGGAAATGAATCGCACATGGAATAACATGCCCCTGTATATCAAGTACAATCCCTGCTACTGTCCTGTTTTCCGAAGAAGGTCGTGGCCGGAATACACAAAGATGGTGCTGACAACCAAAGGAGGTTCAAAAACGTACCAGATGTCATGACACAGATGTGCCTTAAAATTTTTGAACTCATGATAGTCACCTTCCGGACCTTCAAGAATGTTAAGGAACCTCACCTCTCTGCGCTCGGATTCAATGAAGGCAATCAGGATCTTGTTTATGACATGAGCACAACGCCCTCTGCAACAGAACAAGGATTACGACCACCACATGCTTGAGAGATGACTCTCCTCCCAACCAAATGCCTCTATATATAGCTCTCTCCAGGGGACTACCTTCTTGGGCAGGTGGATACTAACCAGCCAAGTGTCAGCCATGTAACTACATGTACGCCAAGTGTCCAGTGGATGCTTCTAGAAGGCTCTAGAGCTCTTTGGGCAAAATACTCTTCCCATGTACCTCATGGGGATTGAACCCAAGACCTCGTCCTTCACATCCTTGAGACTTAACCACTAAGCTAAGTGGTTCACTTGTTCACAAGAGCACAAGACCTCCTAGTAAGTCTAAACTCGAGATCTTTGGTCATACACACGGATGACCAAATGGTGTCCGATTTCAGATCTGTCTGAACCGGCCAGACCCTTGGATCATAGACTTACTTTATTACATTCTTCCCCCCTTGGAAAAGATTTTCGTCCTCGAAAATAGAGCTATATACATACTATAGGCAACCCCCGAGCCTCATGTTCTAAAACTGGAAGAACATGGTCATGTTCTAGAACTGGAAGAACATGTCTCATCTCTGTGGTGGCATCCTTGCCTAAATGTTTCTAAACACTATCTTGCTTTGCACTTTGATAAACTAGTCAAAGTACAAAATAGTGAATGAATAATAAAGGTGGATCTAAACACATATCCCTGGCTAATTCACAGTTTCTGGATGTGCGATCTAGGCACAAACATGTGAATTAGGTGGATTCAAATTACTAGTCCATTTCTAGGCATAACTGGTGCATGGGCTTAGTAATGAAGGTGGGATTCTTATCCCTCGCAAGACTTTGAGAATTCTTGATTCACTTGAATTTGTTTTGGAGAACTTGAAGTTTGGTTGTCCCATACATCTAACTTTAGATGTCTCTATGATGGTTTACTTTAATCTAACAGTTACTTGATTTTTTTCACTCGACTAGAGGACTACTTTGTCCTTTTGAGTTTAAAAATCCTTTGTAAACTGTAGGAGAAAGTTTACCATTTCGGTGGAATCAACCATACTAACTTCACCAATTCAAATTCAAAATGAAAATTGTCCAACTTAGGACACTTTTCTCAAAGACTTTTAACTGAAAGTTCTTGGGAATTGTCAATCTAATGAGCAATTCCTAACTTCTTGATTCTAGAGTATACTGGACTCTAGGAAATTATTTATGCTATAACTTGAAGCAAAATCAAATGAATAAGTCTACTTAGACTTATCATCTTTTGAAGATTGAAAAGGTTCTTGTACATAACATCTATCTAGGATGTTCAAGTTAGTTATTTTATTCTAACCGGCTAACCCTGGTCTTTTGCAAAAGGAATCAGATACCATATCTGAGTCAATTTCAAAAGATTTGGAAAGCGGAAAGAAATAACTAAGACTTTGTACAACCAATTCAAACTTCGCACATACATAAACTTGCTATGAGTCAAAGTCTAGTTGACTCAGGATTTTAACTTCTCAATGATCTATTTCAATAAGAATTTGAAGCATTTACTTTATCTTTAAGAGAAATAAACTGGATTCTCAAAAAGATTCAAAGAAAATCAAAAACATCATCCAACCATAAGATACTAGTGTGGTAACCAACATCAGTGTGTCGACCCACTGAGGTTACGCTGATGAGTTTTGTATTCAAATAATGCTTCACTTGAGACTAAGTTCAGGTCACATTCAATCTTTTTGACTCCGTGAATGCAATTCTTGTGCATTTCTTTGAGTCTAAAAGAGTGAATTTTATCAAGTTACACTAGGAACTTGATGCTTGACTTAGTCAATTAAATCTTTAGTTGAAAAGATCAACTCAAAGTAAAAGTCCAACTTCTTTTAGAAATTTATCAAATATTTTTTATCAATAACACTTAAGCTTGAAGTGTCTTATGAAGATCTTGGAAGTTACTTACTTCATATCTTCAGTTTCCTTGATCTTGAAGTTACCTAGAAGTATCGTAAGATACTACTTTCATCCTTTTACGAATTAAACTTTTCCTTGAAGTCTTAATTCCCTTGAGGATGAAACCTAACTTCAAAATCCAAACTAGGACTAAAAGATAATCATCATCCCACGGTCCGATGTCCCATTCCATCTTTCCTACATCAATCTGAGTATAAAATCTGGTGTCCCATACCACCCTATTTTATATTCACATTAATGTGTGGGTGATTCTTATCCTAAAGTCTAAACATCTCTTGATAGAGTAGCTTATTTCTTCAATTCTTTTACAAGAATTGGAAGTTTTCAGGCATTACCTCTAACTAGATTTTCCTAGGTTTTGATTCCTTCGCATGATCACCTCATAATCATGTGCTTTGCCTTGGAAACTTGAAAACCTCATGACAGAATATCAATTCTTCTTTACTGGGGCTTTCAAATGAAAACCAATCAAAATTCCAAGTACTTGAATTTCTCAAATTCAAGTTCAATTGGTTTACCCTTGACCAATTTTGTAGCGACAAGAGCTTTTGACTTCTTGTCTTTAGATTCCTTTCTTTACTGTTGCTTTAGGTACCTACCCCGGGGACTTTATTTAGGAATCTCTTTACTGCTTAAGTCTTAAGCATCCGCTCATGCTTTCTGGATTTGTACCAAAATCCCTTTAAGGATAGGCAAACTCTTATGTTTTACCTTCCACAGACTTAAGTACCGTCTTCACGGTTGCAGACTACATTCTTGGAATTTTTTTACTCTGTTCAGACTTGGAACAGTTTACTTTTTTCACAATTTTTTCCATTCAATAAATGGAACTTGAGTGAATAATTCCCAAAAGGAATTTTATTGCCAATACTTGGGCAATCTACAAAGTAGTTCTAATCGCATATTACTTGGACAATCATGGCCAAGAGTGATCAAGTCTGGTTGATCTTGCGATAAAAAGACTTAGTCTTTATCTTTAAGATCTCTTAAAACTATCTTAAAGCTTCTTTGCTTACCTGCAGGATTTTTTGAGATCTTTCCCTCAACTTAAGTCCAAGCATTTTCTAATGCTTTTCAGATTCCAAAGCTAAGAATCTTTGATATACCGTTAGGTTATATCACTTATTTGGACTTAAATACCAAAACTGGTGGTTAGGGATTTACTGGGAACTACTTACTATATAACTTTTCTTGAAAGATGCTAGTCTCACGTCTGGGGAGATTTTTCTTTCAAGAATTTTTTGATTCCTATCAAGTAATACTAGGCTATAATTTGAAGCAAATGATTCATCTTGGAATTTTTTGCTTTTCAGTGTAATGATTCATCTTGGAATCGTTTGTAAAAAGAACATTTGAAAGAACTTCTTTCAAATAATATCCAAAAAATTTACTGATTCAATTGTATTCATTTCCTGAGTATCAAACTAGAGACGAAATATCACATTTGCCAGTTTGAAAGTTTAAGTTAAACTTTCATTTATGTGATATCGACTTCTATTCTTGAGTTTGATACAAAACTCATTATTATTGGTCAATCTTCAGATGTTACTAGAGTCCTTTAAACATATCTCACCAATCAAAATTATGTTTAAAGTCCAAGCATCTATTGATGATTGATCCAATAGTAATGTTACTGTGAACACAACTTTGAACTTTATAACTTGTTTAGGAGAAGTTCATGGATTCAAGATCCATTTCTTGGAACTTTCTACTCCTAAATAAAAAGTTCACACTTGCTTCAAGTCTTTAGGAACTTATATTATTTCTTAAAGACTGCTTAGCTAGTTGCATCATTTACTAGAGATGCAATTATAGAACCTAACATCCTTTTATTGATATCAAGGATCAATTGATGTTGAGGTTTAACCTTTGTTTTCCATCACCCCTTAGGATGAAATCAAATGAAAATTTATAAAAGATTGGTACCTTTATATCTTGGCAAAACATTTATATCCTAAAGAGGTTTCGCCTGCATCATTCCTTGGACCTATCATATAATATGAATTTATGTGTATTTTTGGGAAGAGTTCATGAATCATTTAAGATCCTCTACTTGGAACATCTTCCTTTCCAAAACTAAATTCATCTTGAACATAGTAGGAGAATGATCTCACATGAAATAGAAGGCTTGACTATTTCATATCTCTATTCCAAAAAGTTACTTACCGAGGTTTCATCATGAGATATAAATCTTGAAACCACAAGAAAACTTTCTAAGTAGAAGAGTACTCAAGGAACTTGGAAATATAGTTGACGTTTTCATCCAACCTTGGGATGCTTGAGAAGTTACATAAAGTATGTAACTAATCAAGTAAAGCTTATCCGCATGACTTTCTAAGTACATCCAGGACTTAGGGTCATCATACATCACAAAAGAGTTTGCAAGTAATTAAATTTTCTTGGTCATCAAGGAAATTTATTACTTAAACTTTCTCCTAGGGCTTACTTATACCTAGCAAGACATCTTATCATACTTAATTGTCATTAAGTATTTGTCTTTGATAGAAGAGTATCGACTTGGGAAGAAATCGACTAATTACTTGAGTTGCAATACTAGAACTAGTATGTCTTTGCAACTAACTAGTCCTTGGTCTTCCCTAAGGTCAAACTGCGAGCTTTACAAAGTAAGCTAAATACTAAGAGAGTACATTTTCATATCTACTTGCAAACAGCATTCCATTCTTCCATGCAAATGCATGTATCTACATGCAAAAGCATATGCTCACATGCGTATGCATGCATGTTCTTTGCATGTCCAAAAAAATAATACAACAATCATGCATGAGCTTGATGCACGATTTTTTTCTTGTACTAAGAATGTATATCATGCAATCCTGATGCATGTATATCCTTTCCTTTGTCCTAATGCACTATGATATAAAAACATACCCTTGAAGTGCAATAGAAAACTTACTCAATGGAAAGGAAATATGTATTTAAACTATCAAAAATACATTCTTTGATGCACAAGGATCTTTTTGAAATCAAGTCTTTCCTTGATGCAAACTAATGCTTGAAATAAGAAATAGATTAATTCATTATTCTAATCTAGACTTAATCAATTGAAATCTTGGCTATTTCAATGTGCATCTAGGATTAAGTGTAGAATAATGAAAACAAAATAAATCAAGCATTAAGGCCAAGCAAAAACTGGAAAATACTTAGCTTCACATAAAGCTACGTCCTTCCCTTGATCCTTTGGAAGAGTGATTCTCTCAAGACTTTGGTCCGAATTCAAAGTTGGTTTGACTTTGATCACCAAAGGCCTCCGAATCTTTACTCCACAGCTCCACTTCTTTCAGACTTTGCTCCAAACTTTTCTTTGGCCTTGACCACCACAGATATGCACTCGGGTTCGATTGAGGTAATAAGCAAACTCCAAAGATTAATCCAAATGAAAAGATCTCGATTCGGGATTAGAAGAGCAGAGACACGATTGGAACTAAATAAAATATGCAGAGAGAGTAATCACCAAAAACCTCTACTTTAGTGGATAAGGCAGTGCTCCTCTCAAAGAGAGGTTTCGAGTTCGAAACTCGGGCGGGCTGACGGCAGAGATCTCCTCTCTTTTGCTCCTGTATCCGAGTTCGAATAGCTCACAGTGAACCGCCCGTGGGCGCGTTGGATAGAAGATCGCGCTCATGGCTAAAGAATGAACTCCTTGGCTACTTCGAAGATCTCCTAAATCTGCCGCTTGTGTTCGAACCCCGGACAGAACTGGTCAATAATCGCCCTCTTTTTAACTCGATAACTCAGACCGTCTGCAGCACCGACTTGAGACTAACATGTTCTGCAGCAGACTTAGATCACGAACGGCGCTCAATCGTCTTGGGTAGATGGTTGCGCCGTTATTGGGGGGGCGAGGGATCGAATCCCCTCAGCCACAACAGAGAGTATGCATTTTTAGATCTACAAATTGAGATCTTCTTCAGCAAGATTTACGGTCAATACTCTTTGCTGCGGAAAATCTTCACGTGGATGACGACGCCTCTGTGGATAGAGCAGCGCGCTCGTAGCAGGGGGGCGGGAGTTCGAATCCTGCTGGCTACAGAAGATATTCTTTTGCCGCCTACAGAAGATATCCTCTTCACGACTATACTATGACAAGATAAGGCGCATCCAAGAATACGTCGTCAACGCCCTCGGGTTCTGTGGTTGAGCGAACGTGCTCTATTCGGAAGTACGAGGGTTCGATTCCCTCCCATGCATGCGCACCGATTTTTGCTAATCTATTCTTTAAGCATAAAGCTATGGCCGCCATGATGACTTCAGAATTCTACGTCAAAACGGCCGCGAGCAGAAATTCGGAAAAGAGTTATGCACGCAAAAAGTAAGGAGTAAGATGATGAGAGCTATGGAGAGGGTGGCTCTGATACCAATGCAACAGAACAAGGATTACGACCACCACATGCTTGAGAGATGACTCTCCTCCCAACCAAATGCCTCTATATATAGCTCTCTCCAGGGGACTACCTTCTTGGGCAGGTGGATACTAACCAGCCAAGTGTCAGCCATGTAACTACATGTACGCCAAGTGTCCAGTGGATGCTTCTAGAAGGCTCTAGAGCTCTTTGGGCAAAATACTCTTCCCATGTACCTCATGGGGATTGAACCCAAGACCTCGTCCTTCACATCCTTGAGACTTAACCACTAAGCTAAGTGGTTCACTTGTTCACAAGAGCACAAGACCTCCTAGTAAGTCTAAACTCGAGATCTTTGGTCATACACACGGATGACCAAATGGTGTCCGATTTCAGATCTGTCTGAACCGGCCAGACCCTTGGATCATAGACTTACTTTATTACACCCTCTATTAATGTTGTTTATGCATGGCATGCCCGCATCAAATACCTACCGGCCTGCTTCAAACAGACATTTGAAGAGATGTTTGTCATAGGGTTCTGGGAATATCACTCAGAGATCTTCATTCCCAGGCCCTCACATTTATTACAATTGTTTGCAGTAGAACAAGCTCTCCATTCAGAAAAGTTACGAATGCCACATCCAGAGGTTCCCGGGCCACTAGATTGGGATGCTTTACTCACGGACTTGGCAAAGGGGTTGCGGATTGCAGAACATCACTTAGCACAAGATGTCGTTGAGTACTACATCCAAAAACCCACACAATACTGGTCTGTCAGGGACGACAGACGCGAGAGAGGGGGGGGTGTTGGAACTGAAGGACTCACTAGGCAAGGAAGCTTAAGAAGGGAGTCAGAGAGAAGAGAGGGCACAAGCAGACAAGGGAGTCAACGACGATCTGGCAAGTAGGCCAATAATTTTCTTCATGAAGAAGCAAGTACGAGCATTCACGCAGATCTAGCACTAAGGCAACCTTTAATTTTTCAAAACCCTTACACCAATTAAAAGTGATTCTCATCACTAACAACCCCTGTAAATACCATGTTCACCTTTTTATGGCTCCATTTTGTGCAAGCCGAGGAGTCCTCGAGCTTGAGGAGCCTTAGAAGTAGTTGCTTACCAATTTTCGTATTTTTTAGATCTCATTTGAGCCCTCAAATAAGCCCTGGAACCTAATTTTTAACTAGGCCGGACACTAGGTCTGGACAGGGCCAAAGCTAGTCAAAAACTATAAAAGGAGCTAGAGAGCTCATTTTTGGGGGTTAGATTGTAATTGAAATGAACTTGTAAGAACTTTTTGAAAGTAATCTAAGAACTCCATTGCTTCTCACTCTTTGTCTTGCCGTGTGTGCGCGTGTGTGTGTATGTGTGTGCATGCTTGTGTGCTTCTCACTCACGCACTTGTGCCTCCACTTGCTCGAGGTCTTCATACCATCCTCACGTCTTCCCGGATTGACATTAAAGGAGGTGCTACTCATCACTGAGCTACAGGGAGGCAACTAGGTCTTTTAGTGAGTAAGTTTTGCTCTCGAGAATCTCAAATTTGCTCATGTGAATTTTAAACTTAATACGAGTAGTAATTCATAAGATGAACTCACTTCAAACAAATAATAATAGGAAACATAACGGAAGTAAAGATCGACTTTTAAAAAGAATAAAGATAGGTAGAGTTGGTCATAAGATTAAACTCCCTTGGCAAAACATAACACTAAGCAATGAAAATCTCTCTTTGATCTATACGATGATAGAATAATGAGGGTACACAAATGAGAAAGTAAACTTTTCAATTATGCAATATTAAAATAAGTAAATAAACTAAGAAAACAGTAACACTTCAATTATGCAATATTAAAATAAATAAATTAATTAAAAAAACAGTGCTACGTTCTGTTGTTCGGTTGATTCTTTGGTCTCTTAAAGAGGAGATCCAGAGTTCAATCTTCGAGTTGGACATGTAATGGTTTTGACTAGTATAAATTAGTTGAAATCAATTGTAATCTTGTTTAATCCTTGCTTCATGAGATATGGGGGTCTCACGGCACTACAAGGAATACGGGCGTATAGCGACAGTTAAGGCGACACAATTTCATCGTTATAAAATTGCAAAATGTGTCGTAATGAGCGTCGCACGTGGACCATCGATTAAACGACGAGCCGAATGACATTTTTTGCGACTTGTGATGCGACGGGGTCTGTGACGCTCGCATAGAGCATCACTAACACGACGGTTTTAAAAAGTGTCGCATAAGCGACGTTTTTTACATCGCATAAGCGACGTTTTTTACATCGCATAAGCGACGTTTTTTACATCGCATAAGCGACGCTTTTTTGACGTCCCTTATGCGATGCCAACTCTACGTGTAGCATCGCTTACACGATGGTCTGTTGACAGAAAAAAAAATTAAAACATTGGAGGCTCTTCGATCGGCATTTTCACGCATCTGATTGAAGAGCTCTCCAACGTTCGCAATTGCGCTGCGCTTACGAGCTAAAGCAAATATATGCAGAATTGTTGTTTTGTCTAAGCTCTCTCTTATTGTCTCCCTCTGTCTCTGTTTCTCTCTTTCTACATCTTTCTCTCTTTGAATTCTCTCTCTCTCTCTCTCTCTCTCTCTCTTTATTGCAGGTTATTCAAGAAGCTAACCAAGCAAAAAGTATGGCTAACTATTGTAAGTACAATTTCTATTCTTTGTATATCATTTGAATTGTGTTATTTTCATTAGATAGCATACTCACAATTATTGATATGCACTTATACACTTATACATGATGAAGATGCACTTTCACACATATACACATATACACATACACATACACACACATATTCACACACAGATACATGTGCACATACACTTAGACATACACACATATACACACACAGATACACATGCACATACATACATATACACACACATACATATACACTTAGATACACACATATGAATGAGTTATATAATTAAAGTATTAAAACACATGCTTAATATAAACAATAATAACAATCAATAGAACACTTGTGAATGATTTGAAATGATTGTTTCTCGTTGTCGCTCAATATCCTAAGCATAATATGAAGTCAACCCTAAGTACTTTGAGTGAAATGTTCTTCTTGGTTCTCCTAATTGTTGACTCTAGTTCTTGAAATGTTACAGAAGTTCAAGTTTGCCAACATCTATATAACTACATCTTGAGAGTACAACATGAACGAAAGAAAAAAGAAAATAACACTACATACATGCAGCTTTGCATCGGTATATTTCTTGCAATATTATTGGTTAAGATTTCAATCATCCACAATTTACTAGAGTGGTTCATAATTCATGAGTAGTTGCTTACATGGATATAGGTGTCATGATATTTGGAGAACTCCAAAGAGAATTTTTAAAAATATGGAAATAAAAAAAAAACAACATATTGGGTGTCATTAGCTAGTATGAATATGATGTTTGATATTCAAGAACTCTCTTCATTAATTCACCCTTGGAATCATCGACATGCACAATAGCGAAAGGTACAAGAACTCTCTTCATTTATTCACCCTTTGAATTGTTGAAATGAAAAAAGGACTACTCCTACTCTACCACAATCACAAATGTAACAAGCTAAGGAGGAAGGAACAAATGTGGGGGACTAGTGACATATGGGATCACTTAGTCCATGGGTTTTTAGGATCCAAGGACATATGGGATCCTTGGACATAACTTGGACATATGGGATCCAACGGGTTTTTAATGGGATCTATTGTCGAACTCCTCGTCTAGCTCATCAAGTTCGGCAGCCTCTACGTGTGAGAGACGAGGATCCATATGGGGTGGTAGGCGTGGGCAAAATTTGTAATGCCAAGCTCCGATCAAGAACATGTAGAGGAAGAGGAAATGGACGAGAATTGTGGTGATAGGGTTCTTCCATCTGCAAATATCAGAAAACCACCTCCCAACGGCGATCATACCTGACAGAACACCCAAGATCCTGAACCAGTTAGCATTGCTCTTGCGCATGCTCCACAGATTGCTATCCACATCATTGTTAGCTGCATCCTTGACAGTGAACTCGTGAATGCTGGTCTGAGGAACATTTGGAGAAGGCTGGTAACCCCCCATGACTCTGGATTAGAGAAGACATGCCCACTGTCGCTACGCTCACTACAATGCTTTCTTTCTGTGTCGCACTAGAGCATGGGATAGCTTACAGCTTGCACACTTTATGAGATATTTATCGATCATAGGACAAGAAAGATAAAAATGGTGCTAATAATGCCTAGTGAAGAAGGTAATAGTGCTTAGAAGCACTCTTATTAAAGGAATATGGGATGGGGGGAGGGATTAAGAAAGGCAAATGTACTAATGATGAAGATAACAAAAACAGAACTCAAAAGGAAAGTTAACCTGTGCTCTGATACCATGTTGAAATGAAAAAAGGACTACTGCTACTCTACCACAATCACAAATGTAACAAGCTAAGGAGGAAGGAACAAAAGATAACAAAACATTATGAATGAATTAGAACAGAAATGGAAATGACTTACATAAGATGCTGTAAGAGCATCGAGCCTCCATGAGGAGAGGAAGCACACTCTTGGCAATGAGCTAGAGTGAAATGAATTGTGTGGAGTGAAGGGAGGCCTTGCTTATATGGAGTTTGGGAGAATTCCCTTGCATGTGGGATAAGTGAACTTGCATGAGAATGAAACTAGCTTTGGACAAAAGGGTGGAGCATGGAACTCTCAACAGAAATCATCGACATGCACAATAGCGAAAGGTACTGAACTTATATTTTTTTCTAGTGTCAAAAACATATTTCTACTTCTTAATTGAGACTTCAATTAGATTACTATACATTTATTCAAAGTGAAATTATGCAAGAGGAAAATTTGAACAAGTTGCTTTAACTTTTTTCCATCAATCTAAAATTGTTTGGAGTTTCAATCCCCCCATTTTAAATCGTTAGTCATAATTTTCAATGTGTGCATAACAGCCTAGTTTTTGCAGTTGCAAGGTGATTGTTTAAAGAAAAATCAATGGAAACTATGGTAAATCACAAATATCTTTCATATGTGCATCCATTGGTGTCAATATTCTACCCACAGAATGCCTATTCATGTGTGTGCATGTTTTTGGTATGGCTTTCGTGCGAACGCAAAGAAGAATGCTGAATCTAAAGCTTACTTGGAATCCTGGGCTTGGTTTTATTTTACGGATGTCCTTATGCATGAACAATAGCTTGATCATTAGCTTTTGTGCATGTCCAGGCCTTCCAGCTCAGGTTCTTTGCTTAGATTTAATAATCTCTGATATTACATTAGGTCACTGTCTGAGGCGTAATGAGGTTTTGTTTACATGTAGGCATGCGTACAAGTGAGATGTCAGTGTGCACCATTGACAGAAAGCATATACAAAGGAGCATTAGCAGCGAATTATGTGAATTATTCACAGGAGAAAATCATATTTGAGTTAATTCATGTGCAGACAGATAAGCTTATATCTCTTTTCATGAGAAACTCGTTGAGTGTCAGTAGACAGGTTGTGGGTTTACAGCGTGGGTCCATCAACAAAGGAGAAGCATATACAAGGGAGCATTAGCAACGAATTATGTGAACTATTCACAGGAGAAAATCCTATTTGAGTTAAATCATGTGCAGACAGATAAGCTTATATCTCTTTTCATGAGAAACTCGTTGAGTGTTAGTAGGCAGATTGTGGGTTTACAACATGGGTCCATCAACAAAGGAGAAGCATATACAAGGGAGCATTAGCAGTGAATTATGTGAATTATTCACAAGAGAAAATCCTATTTGAGTTAAATCATGTGCACACAGATAAGCTTATATCTCTTTTCATGAGAAACTCGTTGAGTGTCAGTAGACAGGTTGTGGGTTTACAATGTGGGTCCATGTCAGGGGACAAAGGAGAAGATGTTGACGGTTGCAGGCTCGAACAGTAGCTTGATCATTAGCTTTTGTGCATGTCAAGGCCTTTGAGCTTCTCATATCAGCTATGTAAAGAATGTCCGACTAGGGATGCCACTATTTTTGTTTAATTACATTGATAAAAATTTGAATGGTATTTTTGAGGTAGAAAGCTATGGAGAGATGAACATCAATTCATATGCTTGGACTGATGGGAAGCAGAAGACACAGTTTCCAGCTCAGGTTCTTTGCTTAGATTTAATAATCTCTGATATTACATTAGGTCACTATCTGAGGCGTAATGAAGTTTTGTTTACATGTAGGCACGAATACAGGTGAGATGTCAGTGTGCACCATTGACAGAAAGCATATACAAGGGAGCATTAGCAGCGAATTATGTGAATTATTCACAGGAAAAAATCCTATTTGAGTTAAATCATGTGCAAACTGTAAACCTAAGCATGCACATTGTTGTATCAAGTTTGACAATGATCCTTTGCTTCCAGCCCTTATCATTGCCATCATGGAATTGGATGGACAGCTATGCCTCTCAACAATGGTTGGTATTTCCCCAAGAACACGTTGAAATTCACAAATTGCTGATCTTCTAGCACTGATTTCTTCAACTAAGCTAAGAAAATTTTCTTGGTAACCATAGTCAAGGATATCACTATGACATGGATTGATAAAAGTTCTTGGAATGAGTTCCTCTTTTCCTAACATGACTAATCGGATCTACCTTTCCAAAGTGAGAACTCTTTGAGAAGACAATCTACCATCATCTACAGCAATATGAACTTCTTCAAGAGGTTTTTTATATGTTCTGATTTCATCTGTTAAGTACATGTCTTTCAAGCCAACACTGAACCCTGTTTGGAAAAGCCATTCATGCAGAACATTTTGAAGGCATTTTAGGAACTGAAGAGCAGTTTCAATCCCTTTTTTATAGCAAAGACTTGGGACAATTCCCGTATGGCAATCTGTTAACCATTTATTGCCAACAAGGCACTGCATTATCTCGCTATCATGCACGACTACACTGCCTAAATATGTGTACTCTACACCAAGGGGAAAGTTCATATTTAAGACTTGTATCCCTATGTGAATGCATGTGTATGTGTGTGAATGCATCATTATGTGTGTATGTGTGTATGCATTTGTATGTGTGTATGCATTTGTATGTGTGTATGCATGTGTATGTGTGTGAATGCATCATTATGTGTGTATGTGTCTATGTGTGTATGTGTGTGTGTATATGTGTGTGTATGTGTGTGCACGTCTATGTGTATGTGTGTGTGTCTATGAGTGTGTATTTGTTTATGTGTGTGTATGTGTCTATGTGTGTGTATGTGTCTACGTGTGTATGTGTATACATGTATGTATGCATATGTGTGTGTATGCTTTATGTATGCATATGTGTGTGTATGCATTATGTATGTGTATGTATGCATGTGCATTATGTATGCATATGCATTATGTATGTGTATGTATGCATGTGCATTATGTATGCATATGTGTGTGTATGCATGTAAGTATGTATGTATGTATGCATATGCATATGCATTATGTATGCATATGCATATGCATTATGTATGCATATGTATGCATGTATGTGTATGTGTGTGCATGTCTCTCTATGTGTGTGTATGCATATATGTGTGTGTATGTGTGTATGTGTGTATGTGTGTATGTGTGTGGGTATGTGTGTGTATGTGTGTATATGTGTGTATGTGTGTATGTGTGTATGTGTGTGCATGTGTATGCATTATGTATTTGTATGTCTGCATGTGCATTATGTATGCATATGTGTGTGTATGCATATATGTGTGTGCATGTATATGTGTGTGTGCATGTATATGTGTGTGTATGTATGTATATGTGTGTGTATGCAACATTATGTGTGTATGTGTGTATATGTGTGTTTATTTGTGTGTGTATGTGTGTGTGTATATGTGTATGTGTGTGTGTGCATCTATGTGTGTATATGTGTGTGTGTATGCATATGTATGTGTGTGTAAGTGTGTGTGTGTGCGCATACCTGGTCTCTCTCTCTCTCTCTCTCTCTCTCTCTCTCTCTCTCTCTCTCTCTCTCTCTCTCTCTCTCTCTCTCTCTCTCTCTCTCTCTCTCTCTCTCTCTCTCGTTCTCTTGCTCTCGTCCAGATCTCGACACAAATGTGCCGGGAGAAATCGAAAATTTTTTTGAACATTCCAGAGCGTCGCTTACGTGACGCTCTGGAAAGGACGAGACATATGCGACGCTATTCAGTTTGCCCATGTCGCACATACTGATGCTAGCTAGCGATGCCATTTGCGATGCAAACATTTAGCGTCGCATAAGCGATGCAAGCATCGCTTATGCGACGTATCCCGTTGAAAAATAACAAATTTGAAAACACCACTGTCGCTTATGCGACGCTAGCATCGCATAAGCGACGGTGCTTGTTTTTTTTCCGATTCAAGGGCATCGCTACGCCCCCCTATTTCTTGTAGTGCGGATACTATGCCCATTCACTTGTACAAATGTTCTCTCAAAGTGAAAGCTTGGGAGAGTAGACGGTTGTCAAACCTCCATTTAAAAAAACTAAGAAAACAATAAAGTTTCCTAAATTTGGTAGATTATTCTCATATAGATGAGTCTTCTCTTATGATGTCTTATATGATAGGGCATGTCGATCAGAAAATGTCCACTAGAGCTCCAACATAAAGAAAATAAAATTTTCACGCCTCTATGTGGGACCAAGATGAGTGTGGTCCAATTTAGCGCAACACAGATTTTAATCTTCTCAACTTGCAGCTTCTCAAGCTTTGCTAGCTCTCCAGGCTCATCTACAGTTGAGATGGTATAGACTACCCAGATGTAGCTTGGAATCTTTGTGTATTTTCAATATGTTTCTTTCAAAGGCATCAATCAATCCATGTACATCTTGGAATCTTTGTGTATTTTCAATATGTTTCTTTCAAAGGCATCAATCAATCCATGTATGTGCATGGTGATGAAGCTTACTTGAACTTCATCCTTCTCTATTGAAATACAATGTTTGAATGTCTTGAGTATGCATGCTAGCAAAAGAAAAATGGTCCCAGATCATTCAATTCACAATAAATAAAGCAAGAAATTTGTTACAATAATTATCCGAGAGAAGAGTCCAAATATCCATTCATCGTCATTTGAAAAGATTTCCATTAACTTCATGATAAATCTTTGCGGCTTTTGATAGGGCTTCACTAATGCCTTGTGAATAGTCACATGCCTAAGAATTTTAATTAATATAGGATATTGAAGTGTAATGGTATCCCATTCTCATTACGACGATCTTTTATCATCCTCTTATTGATCTCATCATAATAAGCTATAGAGATTAACTTTACGGCACTCACAAATCTAGGTCCATATGCATGGTTTGCATTTGTTTTAATCTTGTAAATAAAAAAAATATCGATATAGGCCATATAAAATAGACTAAAACCCCAAAAAAACTTACCATGTTTGACCCTCAAATGCATTTTTCTGGGCCATTCACATTGACCAGGATTAATCTCTACTATGAAATATTACAATTCTCCAAAGGGGAGCAAGGGTCGATTCGGCAAAATCATCTACCATCTTTGAAATTCATTTATGATTGAAAGGCTTGTGATCATAGAAAGAGAAAGCCATGCAAAATCCAAATGGTATATCATCGAACAAGATATAATGTTTCTTAGGTATTATTCTACATACATTTGATACGTTATTGCAAAAAAATTTACAATACAATCTTCGAAATGGTTCTTGAAGGTTATTCATCACGTCTTGGATCTGCATGCAAATCTTTTGATTTCTATAAGGAAACATATTTAATATAAAAAATAGAAATATCTTACCAAGAAATCCACTGGGATGACATAGATATTACAACAAAATCAGCATCTTTCAATGTGCATTTTTCTTACAGTCATCATTCTACATGTCTATATACCCATCAGTATGGCATGTCTAAATTATCATCTGTGGTAGTTACACATCTCCGTTGGTATAGTGGTCAAAATACCAATCCATATGCACCTCAAAAAAAAACATAAGAAAAAAACTATCATCTTTTATTAAAATATGGTAAAAACAAATTGATCAGTATAAGTATTGATATATCTATTCGTATAGCCATCTATAAATATTAAAAAACAAAAAAAAAGAGGTTCACAAGCTTGTGCAAGCTTGTGTATGCATAGGTCTATACAATATTAACCTAAGAAACCACAATCATAACAATAATAACATGACCATAACCTACATGAATCTATGAACTTGCATAATATTACCATAACATGACCATAAATTAACCATGAACTTGTGCATGCATACAATTATACAATATGAACTTGCATAATCATAATCATAACAATAGATGCATAACCATAAACTACTTGAATAACAATAGAATCGTAACCATGAAAATTTGAATACAACAATAAAATCATTACCATAAACATGTGCATAATGACTTACTAGACTTGAGAATACTAGAAATAGAAGACAACACTTCATGCATAAAATGATTAATATAAGTACATTGCATCCATATGATGCCAAAAAAAGGTACGTTTGTCAGCATAATTTCACATACATAAAATGAATACATGGTACATTCCATTTGAAGAGGCCAAAAGGGATGCCTAGTCCTACAAAGAAAACCACGAGGCTGAAAATGATACAAATGAGAGTACCATGATAAAAATGAGAGAGAGTACCCTATTGGAGTTCAAGGACTATGGAAGCATGTGAGCAACACAAGGAACAAGAAGAAGCTTGGAGAAAAACACAACACAACACAAAATGTATTATCAAGTGAATGTATAAAAAGATAAGCAAACCCTTACATTATAGGCATATATATAAAGGGGGGGGGACTCTTAAAATGAAACTTAAAGTGCCCCGATAGTCCTAAGTGTGTTCACAGACATCACTATGGAAATATATCATCAAATCCCCCTCGTTAGGAGTGATGCAATGAACAAGGAAATGACACTTATGCATGAGGAAGTGCCAAGATATGTGGAATGAAACCGATCCACAAAACTAAGTAAGCCCAAACCTTTGCAAACATTTCAGACCCCTCCCTACCTTTGTGAAAAATAGCCAAGTACCATTCAAGTAGCGAAAGATGTTCTTAATTGTGTATCAATGTTGGACACTTGTTCTATGCATAAACTTGCACATATGAGGGATAGAAAAATGAATATCAAGCCCGATTATACGAAAGTAAATCAAGCATCCAAGAGTTTGCTGATAGAGAAAAAAAGCAAATGCATCTCCAACATCATGAAGACTCAATCTTTAAATGTGTTTCATGGGAATGGCAATAAATTTGGAGTATTCAAGTCCAAAATATTGTAATAATGTGTAAATGTATTTTGTTTGATAGAATGTTATTCCCCATCATCTTGCATAAATTGAATGCCCAAATAATGATGCAAATGCCCAAATCTGGCATCTCAAAAGGGACATGCAAATTAGCCTTAAATTCAGTAGTATGCTTCTTGTAGAACCAATAAGCAACACATCATAAACATATACAACAATGATTAGAAGTGCAACTGCATGCTTAACATATAAGGTTTGCACGTGTCTTTTCATAACAAGCATGTGGTGCTTTCTTCAATCCATAAATTTTCTTTTTCAACTTGCATACCTTTTTTCAATCCTTTTCTACATGACATCAGGGGTCTGAAATACATACGCTTCTTTATGTAAATCATCATTCAAAAGTGTAGTTTTAGTGTCTAATTGATGTAGATTCCAACCATTATCAATCGCAAGTGCAGAGATGTTAGGAATAATTATGATTCTACATGTGGAAGAAAAGGTCTCACCAAAATCAATGCCCTTCTCTTAAGCATAACCTTTGGCAACAAGCTTAGCCTTATACCTATCAATTGTTTCATCAGGCGTACTTTTCAGCTTGTATACCCATTTTGTGAGAATGGATTTTTTTCCTAGATGCAAACACATAAAGACCAAGTTCCATTCTTCATAATTGCATCATACTCCAATTGCATTCATTGCATAACAATCTATGCGAAAGAAGCATTATGAGAGCCTATAGAAGTATGATATGACAAAGATGCATCTAATTTGCTATCTGCCAAAGTTTTCACCAACCATTTAGGCATGGTTTTTTCCTCTTCAATGTCAACTCTCTCATCAATGAGGACATCATGTAAATCTATATTAGAAATAGAATGAACTCCATCATCATTTGTAGTATGTAAAAGCTAAGAAATTTCATCACTAGGAGCAACATTTGACTATACACCTATAAAAAGATTCAATAAAGTGTCATACACATCCTTTGAGCTAACAAATGTCTCCTTGGTACATGGAAGTAAGGGCTAAATTGCATCTTCCACAAAAACACATGATTGACCAAAATGTGTTTATTCAATGGATGATACAAACAATAGATTTTGCTTTTAAAATTGTACCCCAATGAAAATACATTTCATAGCCTTATCATCAAAATCTTTGCATTATTCTTTTAAGTACATATGTTGCACACATAATAGCCTCAAGCTAGAAGCTATGTGGTAAAGTGTGACTTTTGGCCATATGCCTTGCCATTTCCATGAGAGACCTATTCTTCCTCTCAACAACTCCATTTCTTTGAGGTGTGCATGACACTATACTCTGATGTTCTATCACATGCTCAACCAAAAATGCATTGAACTCAAAAGACATATATTGCCCCCCTTTATCAAAACGAAGGGTTTCCATTTTACATGCTGACATATTTTTTGACATAAAAGGAGCTTTTTAAAGCACATAAACACTTCAAAATTTTCTCTCAATGATAAACCCATGCATGCCTAGAAAATTCATCAATCAGAATTGCAAAGTGTAGAATTCCCAAATGATATTATTTGCATAGGTTCTCGGACATCATTGTGAACAAGCTACAATTTATGTGAAGCTCTAACTAAACAATCTTTAGGGAAGGAAGAATGCTTTATTTTACCAAAATATAGCACTCACAAACTTTCTTAGAATGTGCCTCAAGATTGGGAAAAAAGAAGACCATTTCAAATGTATATACATGAAGAAAACTAGAAAAAGTCAGGTGACCAAAACATGCATGACAAAGTTTTGCATGTAGAATAGCCTGAGAATCATAAACTTTGCATGCTAAATCATTCTCAAATTTTGCATAATCTATGACATTATGAAATCCATGAAATAAAATTCAAGAGAAATGATATTATCACCCTTCAAGAGACCATGAATTATTCACTTTTCATCAGCAAATCTAACAATAAAACCAATTTTAGCTATTGTTGAAACTGACATTAATTTTTTCTTGATCCTTGGCATATATAAGGCATATGATAGTGTGAAAGTAACAACATCAATAATTTTAAGAATGATCTTTTCATAAAAATGTCCATTGAATCTCCTTCGTTCATATGCTTGCTCTCCAACTATTTTTAAAGGTAACAAACAAGAGCCTCATTTCTTGCATGGTAGTGTAGTAAGAGTATCCCAAGCATCTTTTGTTGTTTTGCATGAGAAAATGTGAGGAATGATGGCACACTTGAGAGAAAAAGTTATCAGTGCATGTGTCTGTGCATGTCTTCCATCCCAACTAACCTTCTCTGCACTAGGTCTACAATAGGAGCCACCATAGAACACGAAATTGAATATCATCATCTTGAACACCAAATGCATCACTTGTTATCAATGTATTTGTAGGTGTAGGAGGATTTATTACAACACTTGCACAATATTCTACAAGCTTTTTGCTATCAATACATGATGCATCATGTATGCCCATAATGGGTAGCTATAACCATCTAACTTATCCTTGACAACCAACATATGAAATACATCATTGCTTTCATGCATGACCAATGATTATATAGCCAGATGCAAAAAAAATTTAAAGTTTCTCAAAAATTTGAACCAAAACACCCAATTAAGCTCTATTAGAACTTTAGTAGAATTTGAGGGGCTTGTATTGGCAAACCAAAAACAATAATATGTTTGGCACAAAAGGATGAAACTGCTTACAAAGCCATTGTGATAGTGCATTCAAAGGTCAAAATGATCTCAAATCAAAATTTTGATGCCACAGAGTGAAGTTATATTGACCTACTAATAACCCCGAGTATGCTTACCCATTTTCATGCAATTCTAAGATTGTGATTGAAAGAGTGTTGACAATTCCCTAAAGAAAATGGCGACTTTCTTTGATACCAATTGTTGGATTTTGAGGACTATGGAAACATGCACACAACACAAGGAAGAAGAAGAATCTTGGACAACAACACAATACATATTGTATAATCAATTCAATGTACCAAAAGATAAGTATTCCATTAGAGTTATAGCCATATATCAAGCTAGGGAAAAGAAAACCTCCTAATGAGGGGAAAAATTTCCTTGGAAATCCTAAGTGTGTTCCCACATAGCACTACAAAAATATATCATCATACCATGCAAAAAAAATAAAATTGTATGAGTGAATTGAATGTTCATTGCAAAAATTGGGACTATATATGTGTGTGTGTGTATGTATGCATGTATACATGCATTTATGTATGTATGTATGTATGTATGTATGTATCTATGTATATATATATATATCTATATATATATATATATATATATATATATATATATATATATATATATATATATATATATATATATATATATATATATATATATATATATGTATGTATGTATGTATGTATGTATGTATGTATGTATGTATGTATATATGTGTGTGTGTGTGTGTATGTATGTATGTATGTGTGTGTATGTATGTATATGTATATATATATATATATATATATATATATATATATATATATATATATATATATATATATATATATATATATATATATATATATATATATACATATCAAGATATGCTATCTTGGACGTTGACAATAAATAGTATTTAAATTATCCCATATAATCCCCTCACCCACACTCTCCAAATCAAACAACACTTAATTAAGGCCCCATGCATATCCATCCTATTTCTCTACACATGTTGGACTACATCCAATAGCTACAAATTGCATTCAATAAATTAAAAGAAAAGTAACTAACAAAACAAATCATGATTAAATTAAAATATAAAAAAATACTTTCAAAATCATGGAAAAATATATCCATTCCATCGATCCTTAAATGTGAGGTTCCCCTGCCTCACAAAGGTAAAACTGTCATCTCTCTCTACTATCAATAATGCTCACAATCCTATGTCTCCTCTAGTAGTTGTTGCCACTCTTGCTCAGTAATATATAAGGGCTTTCAAAGCCCGTCATGAGCAGCTTTCCAACCACTTCTATGTTTCCAACCACTTCTATGTTTGAGAGTTTCAACTAGAAAACCTTAGATCCATTTATAAGAAACTAGGGTGGATTAGACCAATGTATTCATATTTCTATCTCTAGATTAGTCAGTATATGAGTTGGGGAAAGCATGTTTTTGTGAATCCGAAAAGAAAATCCAAACATAGTGATTATTATATCCACGTGTATAGTGATGAATATAGCGATGGATATGGTGATATATTTTTTTCTTTTTTTTTTGCATTTTTAAAATCAATCTAGTATACCAATTGCTATTGCAATAGGAAGAAAATAATTCCTAACCCATATAGTGATGGACAATCCAACAAAATTTTTTACATAAAAGTAAACATAAACACCAAGCATGGCATTTCCCAAAATTCATTTTTGAGAGCATGTGGTGGAGTAGGTATGCATTTCACTCTCTTTTCCTTTTGCTTTCACTCTCTTACTCTCTCTCTCCCCCTCCCTCTCTCTTCCCCTCTCTCTCTCTCTTTGTCTCTCTCTCTTTGTCTCTCTCTAATCACATAATCATAGATCAGTATATTGGGTCCTTAATTCTAGAAATAGAGACCATATGGCATCGGTATGTTGAATGAACATTGAGTATGATATAAGTTGTTATGATGAACACTTATGGTGGTGAGTTTGAATGTATAGTGTGGCTCTAGAGTAACAATCCCATTTACCTCTAGCATCAAGGTACCACAATGCATATAAAGCTAAATGATTATACATTTAGAGATGTTACCCTTCAAATGGAAAAATATCCATCGAGAGGCTTATCCATTGAGAGACATATATGGTTCTAATGATGCATGCTGGATGAGAATGATAGACATTTATGTCTATGCAAAGTCATAAACAAATGAGGATCAAAGAAGAAAACATAGAAAAATGGAATAGTTAACAGGAAACGATGACCAGTTGAGGATCCTACCTATATGTCTAGAACAACCGATCATGAATAATTTGAGCCATATGACTACACGTAGATATTGGATACTCTTGATGCTTTTGTGAATGAATAGTGCTTAATAAGTTTTATGATAAAGAAGAACAAGTCCCAAGAGTCACCTAGGTTGATGTATTTCCATAGTGATGTGTGTGAACATACTTAGGACCATTGGGGCACTTCTTTTCCTCTTTAGGAGGTTTTTCCCTTCACTTGTATATAGGCCTATAACCCTAATGTTTCACTTATCTTCATACATTCACTTGGTAATGCCTTCTATGTTGTGTTGTGTTCGAAGCTTCTTCTTCTTTCTTGTGTTGTTTGTGTGGCCACAGGCCTCTAACTCCAATAAGTATTATCAGAGAAGTTTGACACTTCATCTAGGGGTTGCCGATGCCCCTTCACTCACAATGTCAAAATAGCACAAAAATTTGTGAGCATACTTGGGGCGATTAAGCATCTAAATTTTGATTTGAGCTCATTTCGACCTCCAAATGCAATATCATAGTGATTGTGTAAGGAATTTTGTTCTTTTGAGCCAACCATATATATAGGTTTTTTTTTGCTAGTACAAGCACCTCAAAGTCTCCTACAAGTCTAGCAGAGCGTGACAAGGTATTTCAATTCAACTTTTTGAGATCAATTTTGTACATTGGCATATTTACCCATTGTTCATGGATGAAAGCAATGACTATTTCCATATGTTGGTTTTTGAGGATAAGTTCGATGGCACTAATTACCCATTGTATGCATATATGATATGTCATGTATTGGTAGCAAAAGGGTTGTGGAATATTGTGTAGGGTGTTGAAAAACATCCTACTACACCTGCAAATATAGTTATTGAAGTTGATGTAGCTAATGTTGAAGATGATGATTTTCAGTTTCACATTTGTGTTGCGACTCCTATTGCACCTACTATGGAGAAATTTCATTGGGATGTGCCATTATCCCTTGTTTACCTAGACTCAAAAAGTCTTACGGATTTGCAATGAAAGAAACTAAATCTCAATCATCAAGCAAATGCATATAGATAATTTGATACATGCATTAAATTATCAATCTGGGAGCCTAGCCTGGCCAAGTGCATGGAAACAAGTGTGAAAATGATGGTTAATGTGGGAAAAGAAGAAGTAATGCATGAAAAAAGGGAATATCCACCTCACATGACACCTCTTACACAAAAGTGTGTATTGTTATACTTGGTGCAGCAGCAGACATAAATCAAGCAATATCTCTTAGATTCGATACCCAAATATAGCCAAAAACAAATTAGTAGTAGGAAACACATACTCTCACATCAAGACTTCCTACACTTCACACACACATAATAATAGTGAAAAGAGATAAGGAAGGGTAGACAACATCTCTGGAAACACATTCCATGCCTCAAACACACACACACACACAAGCTCATATAAGAAGGTACACAGATAAGAAGAAGAAGGTACATAGAAGGTACACAAGCTCATGAAATTTCATAAAGTTAGCTCTTGATTATGGCAAAAGCCTTTACAAAAGAGTCACAAGTGACTTATATACATGTGCTCTAATTTTGGTCCTTTCACATAAGAGATCAGAACTTTCGCTATAAATCACTAAGTTCCTACTATTGTACAAAGGTAATGTTACAATCTTCAAGGTTTATGCATTTAGATGAATCCTCTAGAGCATTTACAATGTTTGTAAATGTTTTGCACTAGATTTTTGGGAAAAGGAAATGAGCCATTTCTTGAAAATTTAATTGCAACACTCTCCCCCTTTTGGTCTTTGTCATCCCTTGACAGGCTTCTATGGGTTTTCCTTACATGCAACAAGTGGCTGAACCTAGGATACATATGGTAATTGACGTTTGTTGTACTCTTTACCCTCTTGCAAACTTATTCCTCTTTGACTTGATGTTGTAATTCCCCTATATATACTTCTTTCAACTGCATGCCACCAGTACTCAAGGAAGCATTTAAGACTTGGAGACTATTTGTCACCTTGTTCAAGCCTTAGTCTGATGCTTTTGTTTTGCCCTTGGTATTTGTTATATTCATCCACTAGGGTTATTGTATTATCATTGATGGCCACATATGCAACCAATGGCTGGGATTGCATCAGTGTCTAGAAGGGTGGTGCTTCAAAGGTCTTGTTTGTATTTCTTTGTTTACAACCTTCAAGACCTGTTGCATTCTTTCATCCTATGTCTTTTCTTTCTTTGTATTTCATTTTAGCCTGATGTGTGCCTCTATAGAGCTCTAGGTAGAGTGTAGAGCTTAATGAATTATTTTCTTTTTTCTTCTTCTTCTTTCCTTTTACTTCTTTCACCTCCACATGTCCCTCCTTCTGAACTCTATCATCTGTGACAGGCTTTTGATGGCAATGTGTGCATGTTTGGTATACCTTTTGCTCTATTTGGTTGAGCAAATTAGCTTCTCTGATCATGATCTCTTTCCATTGATTTGATTTGACTTCATCATGTGGATCTTGACGTTGATCGGCAAAACAATTGAGCTCATATGCTACAAGTTTGGCATTTAAATTTGTGGACATTTTCAAAAATATTTCGGAGTCCAATTCAAAGAAACCTGTGAAGAAAGTTTCTTCAAAGATCTAGAGGTATGGACTCGGCAAAGACATTAATCTAGAATAGTATGCCATAATAGTTAAGAGGGTTTAAATGAGTACATTTGTGCCTTGGTGGATGTTGATAGAGTTCAAAAATGTGTACTCAACATGCTTGAAAACTTTTAATACTGTGAGAATCATATTGAGTACTTTATTTGTGAGATTGATCGCTAAATCAGGTACATGGGCATGTCCACATAACCAAAATTCTATGGTTCTAATCATATAATATTCCATGGGTAAATAGCTATGTGGAGGGCTCAGTAATAGCTAAAAATTGAGCCATTGATTGTTTATTGTACCCTTCTGTTGTCCTTCCCAAAATTAAAGCCATGATCAATACATTGGCACTAGGCAAAATGTTGGATTTACTGGGAGTAGGTATGGTTCCTCCTGCCAGTGCACCCGCAAAGTACGATTCTTTTCCAAAAAATGTTTCCCCCTAACATGATTGGAGGCATCAAATTCTTCTTGAGTATAGTGAAAAGTGTTTACCATTAAGTTCAAGTCATTGTTCGAATCTTGCTAGGCAACTTTATTGCTACCTACATGTTTGTTCTTTCATGATGCCATATAGTACATTGAAGGTCTTTATGATCTTATCCAAGTCTTCGCTTTTAATCTTTGCTTCTTTCATTACACGTACCACTACCTCTTCAAAATTCTATGTCATAAGAGACACCAATAGTGCTCTTTCATTATGGTCTAGCTCTCAAATGTATGGCATGGGAATTTTGCCAAGTGCTCCTTCATGCTAATCATGCATTCAAGATGTAACAATTAGGGGAGAAAGAGGATGTACCTCACTCTCCTCAATAGCCAAATTTGTGTTTTGCACTATTGGTGTCCCCATCTTCATTTGTTTACTAGCGTTGATGTTTTGAATTTTCAATAATTGATCTTGTAGATCAGCTATGATTTGATCTTTCTCCATGTTTTTTCTTTGTACCTCGTTGAGTCCTACTTCTACTTTGATCTTACTCTCACATATGACCTTGAGTTGGTTGGCATCTTGTTGCCATTGCTCAGTGTATTTATTGATTGCTTCACTCCAATTTCTTCTTAGTTTCATTGTTTCTCAAGCATACTTTAGTTCCCATTGTTCACAAAGTGTTTGTTGTTCTTTCTTTAACTGATTTGCATATGTTTCTAATTGCATCTTGAGGCTTTTGATTTCTTCATTTAGTGATGTTGATGCCTCTATTGGTTGATTCAATAATAAAGACATCATTAATTATCTATTTTTGCTTCTCAAGGATTCTGCCTCATCCATGTAGCCTTTTATTTGTGTCTCAAAGATTGTGCTTCTAGTCAAGAAATGTACCTTTTTTGCTTCACATTGTGCGTACTTCTTTTGTAGCTTAGTATTCTCCGACTTCAACTTATCTGATGCTTGAGTGATTTTTGCAACTTTGGAGTGTAAGGCATCATTTTCATTGCTCAATATATCAATCTTTATTAATGTTTCGGCTAATGCCACTTTCACTTTATCAAGTTCTATTTGGGTCTTCAGTAACTGATCTGAGAGATTCTCACTTAGTTCTTTGAACCAATTCTTGTATATATGTGCTTGTTCATAGTTTTTGTCTGCCTCCATCAGTTGTTGTTGTTGAGTGTCCATGGCACTTTGAATCATATGAATAATGATAGGTTTTAGCTATGCCACGTCCACATTTAGCCATGTTTTCGGTATACATTTCTCCTGTTTGCAAATCTTTTCCCTTGATTGTATGTGGTGTTTCATTAAACAACTGTCAGATTTGTAATTGAGTCCTTTGTTCAGCCTCTTTCTCTAGGACTACTTTAGAGCTACTTCCTGCATGATGCACATCCATAGGAATAAGAGGCACTTGAGTCTGAGTCTCTCCTTGTGGTTGTTCCATTGCTTTTGGATGGATTGGAGCCTTTACACCTTCCAAGATAAAAATGTAACTTTATAGTATCATTTATTTGAAAGGTGAATTCTCTGAGTAGTTGTGGCATTTGTAGTACTCATTCTTCAGACTCGTTTGCCTCATTGGCCAGCTCTTGTGGCTTACTAGCTTCTTCTTGTTGATCCATCATTTAAACCAATTTGTCCCATCATCCATCATCATTTATATCGGTATTTAGTGTTGATTTTTCATCGTTATTCTCTGATTCTGAACTTGAGCTTGAATTTTCTAAGCCCAACTCTTTATAGTGACTCAGCTTTGGCAATCTCTTTCTTGCTTGTTTCTTAGTTTTGAACTCACTCATTTGTCAGTAATGATGAGCTTGGATATTAAGATTTACTTGCCCTTCCATGTATGTATGTGTAGCTTGCGGGGTTTCTTCCAACTTGGCTTCTCTAATTGGTGGTGGTTGAGCCAAAGTTGATGTGTGTATTGTATGGAATCTTTTTGTAGAAGGCATGGTAGGCACTTCTTTGAGTTCTCTCATTCTTTTGGATCCTCTCATTTTTTGTTGTGAACTAGTATGTGCCTCATCCATTACCACTATGCCACTTTTCTTCTTAGGTACCATAGCTGATTTGACATATTTTGCTATTTCTGAAGTTGATGGCATTTCCCATAAGTACTCTCGTATTTCCAAGACATGATATATCCAAATCATTAATGCAGTGCTACTGTTTAGGAACTTTCTGATGCCCCATTGCTTCTTAGCTTTGAATAACCGTTCTTGTACATAAGGGGTTAGATTAATTTGATTGTCGGCTTGGTTTGCTGCTTGAGATAATAACTCAACTACTTATTTTTGTGGGGCAGTGTATCTGTGCATATTGGGGAAGCAAAATGTTGATGCACCAAGCATACTTCCTCCTCAATGTCCATTCTATTGATATCTCACAAGGTTCATTTCTTAGCTTCATGACTCTCATCCTTCACATCCACAATGTTGTCTTTCACTCATCTGAATGCCTCCTTGATTGATGCATGCATAAATCTAATGGTTTGCCAATTTCCTTGTAAATCCATTACTCTTGGCTTTGGCACCGATTGCTTCCTTGATGCATAATGTAAGGTATTCATCACATGAGTGCATCTTTCAAAATCACATTGATAGATGTGAAGCTACAGGTAAGCTTCAATTCCAACTTTCATCCATGTTCCAATCATTGGAGGCATAGTGTGGAGAATGCGAAAAACCTAACTCATCATGGGTAATTGATGGTCATGATCAATAATCCATATGATGATTAAGAAGAGATGATCATTGATTAGTTGTTCATCCCTGAACCAGTGACCACACACTCCAAGGAAAATTCATGGACTTCCATTGGTTGCATTGCCTTGAAATATTCCGAAGCCATATGTACTTAAACCCAATGATTTGATTAAGATAAGAGAGTATGGAAAATTCTAGGTTTCATAGTGCTCATGCATTCAATATCCATCCTTTAAGTGAGTCCCCTCTCACAATAGTTGATCTAATCATGATACCTAAAAATACTTTTTTTTGCTGAAAAGAAATATAAAATGGTTAGTCATAGCCAAATCAAAATGCTAGTTTTAGTTATTATAAATCCTATAATACTATAGTACAAGTGAATATCTATTTCCTCTTAAGAAAATGTGCGCCACTTAATAGGTTAAAGAAGCCATGTGCCAAATGTGAGGCCTTGTAGTGTGGCCCTAAAGTGCATACTCTATGTGCATTAAGCTCAGCATGAGTGCAATCTCGACATTGCTTCTCCAGCTTTTGTTTTGCTTATCTCATTTGCTACTCCCATTGGTGGTTCTCCATGAGCCATCCTATATAAGTGGTCTACCCTAACATGCTTATTATCTTTCTTGACCACTACTTCAAGATCAAATTTGGTAAGTAAGAGAAACCATCTAACTAGCCTTCTTGTATTGCAAGTTTTATTTGTTGGTGCAAATGAATAGCCTTCACACTTGTCTAGGCATTGAAGAAGCTATATGCAAACACTTGAAGGACCACATGACCCATTGCTTGTAAAGTTAGATCATTTACTTCTTGTAAAAGATAGATCCTAGAGAGAATATTGTAATCCCATCTTCTTCGTGGAGTTTGGAGAACTAAAAGCTACGTTCACTTAGATGAGTCATTCCTAACTTAGAGGAACACTTTTACGTGGAGCTCTATTTGAATTTCGAAATTCAAAGTTGGAGAAAAGTCACTATATAAGGTCGTTGAAAACTCGCGGCTTTAAGCCCCCCATTAATGAGCATACTGTAGATCTTTTTGCTGAAGTTGAGAAGCCTACACTATAGCCTACCCTTATCACTATCATTGAGCATCACACTCATGCCAATGATCATGTATAACATTGTTACATAATACATTATATCATTGATCACGTTCATCTCCTTCTCTGCCATGTCTACTCAAAACAGTGTACTTGTGATGATCATATCTCAGTGAGTTGTTATCCATTTTCCATGATCTATAGCTTGTTGGAACAAGCTCAAAGTCTACTTCAAGCTGACAAATTTTGAAGGCATTTGATTCAGCCTGGATGAATACATACTTACAAGGAAGGAGTCTCTATGGATACATATCAAGAGATGAGGAGATGCCCATTTTCAGAAGCAAAGGACAACCTACAAGAGAGGAGCTTGAAAGACTCAACTCATGGTGTGCCAAAGATGCATTAGAAAGGTCATATTTACTTAACTCTATTTCTGACTTCCTTCTTCCACACATTAGGAACTGTAAAACATCCCAAGAGACTTGGGATACATTGTCTTCATACTTTTCTTCTAATACAAGAGCAAGAAAGAATCAATTGTGGATTGATTTTACCACTCAAAGGAAGCAACCCAAGCAAGGTGTTTCAGAGTATGTGACCAAAGTCAAAGATTTGGCTGACCATTTGGCAAGCATAGGAGAGGAGATTGAAGAAGAGCAAATAGTGAGACAAGTGATCAATGGCATCAAGGCAGATGACAAATGGGATGCCTTCACAACTGCCATGGGCTTATACATGGACATGCAGATTCCACATCTTACCACACTCATGGGGCAACTCTTTACCCATGAAGCCAAGCTCAATGAAAATGGAGAATCATCAAGAGGTAACAACTCTTCTGCCCTATACACAAATAAAAGCAAGTCTAAAGAGAAAGGGAAAAGCAAAAAGATTGAAGATGAAGGTACTACTTCTTAAGCTAACTATGCAGGAAGAGGTAGGAACTCAAGAGGTAGGGGTAGAGGAGGTAAGCAAGGTAGGGGGAGACCTTTCAACTCTTCCCAATGCAACATATGTGGATTGTCTAATGACACTATAGATGAGTGCTATAGGAACTTCAAGAATCAGAGAGGAAGAGGATATCAAAGAGGTGGCTACACACAATCAAGAGGAAGGTTCAACCATAATCAAGGCTACAACAACAATTACAATAACAACTATCAAGGAGGATACAAATCAAGAAAGGACTACAACAATTACACAGAGGATCGAGAGGATTCCCTTCTAATTATGAACATGAATTCAAAGCAAGGTATGAATGATGAACACCTCTTCTATATTGACTCAGGTTGTTCGAACCATGTGGTAGGGAATGTAGCTCTTCTCTCTTACCTTGAGGAACCCAAGGGAAAGCACCAAGTACAAACAAGTGATGACACCAAGCATTCAATAGTCAAGGTAGGAAATGTCAAAACCTCATATGGGAATAGAAATTTGTTGAGCATAGTTCTTTATGTACCTACAATCCCCCAAGAATTTGATGAGTGTTGGATAGATTGTGGAAAAGGGTTTGCAGGTTAGGTTCAACAAATATGGAGCATTTGTGGAGGATCCCCAACATGGATTCAAGAGAATCGCCAAGGGAGAAAAGACAGGTAGATTATTGACATTTGAACTTGAAGATACAAGGAATATTGCACTTTATAATTACAAGGATCAAACATTATCAGAGCTTGAGATTTGGCATAAAAGATTAGGGCATATTGGTGAGAGAACCTTAAAGCAAATATGTAGAGATCAATGTGTGTTTGGGATGCCTAATGTATCCAAGCAACACATGATCTATAAATGTGGTGCATGTCAGTTTGGTAAATCACACAGGTTACCCTTCTCAAAGAAAGGCTACATGCATGAAGATTACTTAGAACTTATCAACGCAGATGTGTGGGGACCAAGCAAGGACCCTTCTATTTCAGTCTCAAGGTACTATGCGTCTTTCATTGATGATTTCAGTAGGTGGACTATCTTGTATTTTATGAAGCACAAAGATGGTGTTCAGTTTCTTTAAGAAGTATCTTGCACTTGTGGAAAACCAAACAGGAAGAAGCCTAAAAAGACTAAGATCAGATGGAGGAGGTGAGTACTTCTCAAATGAATTTGATGTATTCTTGCATGATAGAGGTATCAAAAGGGAAATTACAACAAGGTATACCCCTAAGCAAAATGGGGTGGCAAAGAGGAGAAATAGGTTGATTGTTGAAACAGCTAGGTCAATGCTAAATGAGAAAAGGTTACCTAATTATTTGTGGGCAGAGAGTGTATCTACTACTAGTTATCTTATTAACAGGTTGCCATCCAAATCACTTGATGGGATGACCCCATATGAAGCATGGCATGGTAGGAGGCCATCACTTGATCATTGCAGGATCTTTGGATGTGTTGTTTATGTGCATGTTCCATCTCAAATCAGAGGTAAGCTAGACCCTAAGGCAAAGAAGTGTATCTTCATTGGGTATGATTTAAATCAGAAAGGATACAGGTTTTATAATCCATCCAACAAGGGTTTTATGGTCAGTAGAGATGTTGTGTTTGATGAGAATGGCTCTTGGTTTGAAAGTGAATGCAGGAAAGTTAAGTTACCATATGACTTGGAAGAGGAATTTCCAAGCCTCACCAAGGAGGAGCGCCAAATTGAAGACATCAAATCAGATGATGAGGACATCATCAACCTAGAAGAATTCAAGGCATAGAAATCAAAGGGCAAGGCCCAAATGAACAGGTTAGAAGACTTACCTGAATCATCCACCCAAGCTCTAAGGAGATCACAAAGGGAGAGCAAGAATCCAATCAGATATGGGTATGACACTTCTTTAGTTACTAAGCACTCCATTTATCTTGCTAAGGATTTATCATTTGAAGAACCTACTTCATATGAAGAGGCAAAAAACAAGGTAGAATGGAAGGAGGCTATGGATGAAGAAATAGAAGCACTCAAGGAGAATGATACTTGGGAGCTAGTACCAAAGAAGGAATCAATGAAGGTAATTGGTTCTAGATGGATTTATAACGTCAAGAGAAACTCAAATGGATCCATAAACAGGTATAAAGCTAGACTTGTGGCTAAGGGTTTTGCACAAACCCAAGGAGTTGATTATGAAGAGACATTCTCACATGTGGCTAAAATGCCAACCATCAGAGTATTGGTAAGTGTGGTTGCATCAAGGAATTGGACTATGTACCAATTGGATGTAAAAATTGCTTTCCTTAATGGCTGGATTTCAGAGGAGGTTTACATGGCTCAACCTCCTGGATATGAAGACCCAAGCAAGGTAAATTATGTGTGTAAACTAAACAAAGCTCTTTATGGATTGAAGCAGGCACCTACGACATGGAACCATAGGTTAACTACCTATCTTCAAGATCAAGGATTCATCATGAGCAAAGCATATACTTCTCTGTTTGTCAAGAGAAGTAATTTAGAGGTGATATACGTGTATGTCGATGATATCATACTTACAGGTAATGATGCTAATGGCATCAAGCAGATCAAGAACCAAATGATGCACAAGTTCAAAATCAGTGATCTAGGGTCACAAAAGTATTTTCTTGGACTTGAATTAGTCTATACAAATTTTGGAATTTATATTACTCAAAGAAAGTATGTGCAGGACATGTTGAAGAAGTTCCACTTGGAAGCAATATAGCTAGCACCCCTATGGAGATAAACCAAAAATTGAGTGCTCATGAAGGTGATGTGCTTGAAGATATTGCAGGATATCAAAGCATAGTTGGAAGTCTAAACTATGCAACTTTAACAAGGATTGATATAGCATATGGAGTAAGTGTTTTAAGTCAATTCATGCAAAAACCTAGAGCACCTCACTTGGAAGTTGCCAAAAGGATTTTGAAGTATCTTAAGGGTACTCAAAATCAAGGTTTATACTTTCCATATACATTAGATTTGGACATCAAACTTTATTTAGATGCAGATTGAGCAGGTTGTAAGGATGACAGGAGGAGTACTTCTGGTTATCTTTCTTTTGCAAGTGATAAGCCCATTTCATGGTCTTCTAAGAAGCAACCTACTGTTGCTCTATCTTCAACAGAGGCTGAATACAAGGGATTGGCCAATGCTACTCAAGAAGCCATATGGATTAGATTGCTATATTTAGAGTTGGGACTACATTCTAACTCACCTATGATCTTTGGTGACAATACAAGTTCTTTACATCTTGCAGCCAATCCCATCTATCATGCAAGAACCAAGCATATAGAATTTCACTATCATTATGTGAGAGAGAAGCTATTGAGCAAGGGGATTCAATTGGCATATGTATCCACTAATATGCAATATGTAGACTTATTGACCAAAGCACTTGATGGTACTAAACTTTGCAAGTTAAAAAGTATGATTGGATTGCAGGACATTCAAAAGGATTAATGAAGAAGATCAAGCCAAGATGTTTGGCTTGAGGGGGAGCTGTTGGTGAAAATTCCAAGCCCTCACACTTGGCTAGCATTGAAGAACCTATATGCAAACACTTGAAGGACCACATGACCCATTGCTTGTAAAGTTAGATCATTTACTTCTTGTAAAAAGATAGATCCTAGAGAGAATATTGTAATCCCATCTTCTTCATGGAGTTTGGAGAACTAAAAGCTACGAATCTCACTTAGAAGAATCATTCGTAACTTAGAGGAACACTTTTAGGTGGAGCTCTATTTGAATTTCAGAATTCAAACTTGGAGAAAAGTCACTATATAAGGTAATTGAAAACTCGCGACTTTAAGGCCCCCATTACTGAGCATATTGTAGATCTTTTTGGTGATGTTGAGAGGCCTACACTATAGCCTACTCTTATCACTATCATTGACCATCACACTCATGCCAATGATCATGTATAACATTGTTACATAATACATTATATCATTGGTCATGTTCATCTCCTTCTCTGCCATGTCTACTCAAAACAGTGTACTTGTGATGATATATCTCAGTGAGTTGTTACCTATTTTCCATGATTTATAGTTTGTTGGAACAATCTCAAAGTCTACTTCAAGCTGAAAAATTTTCAAGGCATTTGATTCAGCCATTTGGGAGAAAAAATCCTCGAAGTGGTCACTAGGCATTCTCTGCACATTCCCTAAAAAGTCGGAGGTAAGGATTCAGTTGCTAAATTGATTGCTCAATGTGTAGTTTATCATTTTGAGTAATTTCACTTGGAATAATTAGCTCTCTAAGCTAATTAGATACCGTCAGAAGGACGTTTTCTAATTGCTACTGTAGTGTGAGTATTGAGCAAAACATTCAACAGGTGTTAAGACCAAAATAGCAAGTTTTTGGTCACAAGCTAGTTGCAAAGTTATCTGTTTTGATCTAATTGTTTGAAGCATCATTTCCAAAGTACATAGGCACTTATTTAGTGTCATTGGGAAGCTAAAGGGGCCTACAACACAACTCTGAAGTGAAAGAGGGTAGGTACAAAGCTGGGATTAGCAATACCAACTCATTTCTTGAGGTGTCCATCCATTTCTCCCAACATTATTGACCAAGTACAATAGAGCTGGGTGATCAATAAATAACTTAAATTTGTTGGCTAGTAGGTGATGTCTAAACTTCTTCACTACATAGACCATCCCTAATCCTTCGCATTCAATTGTGGTGTAATTTTGTTCAACCTGATTTAGTTGTCTACTTGCATAGGCTATTGGTTGATCTAGCTTTCCCTCATCTGCTAGTTGTGCTAGTATGCATCCAATGGCAAGATTAGATGCATCAACATGTATATGGAATGGTTTATTCCAATTTGGCACTTTCAGAATTGGTGTTGAACTCAATCTTCATTTTAACGCATTAAATGCATGCTTGCATTCATCCATCCAAGTGAACTGAGTTGAAAGTATGTAGAGGGGTTTTGCAATAAAAGCATACATGTGAATATCTACGATAATATCCAGAATGACCCATAAAGCTTTCACTTATTTCAGGTTCTTGGGTCTACAAAATTCAAGAATTACTTTGATCTTGTCTTCATTTTACCATTCTTGGACACTATATGCCCCAATATCTTTCCTTGTCTCACCATGAAAACACATTTCTCCAGATTCAAGCATACTCTATATTATTGGCATTTGTCAAATATTCTTCTTAGTTTAGGTATATGGGTTTGACATTGAGTTGAATACATAGACTTCCATACTTTTTCTGAGAAATTATTTCAAAACATGACACATTAGTCTTTGGAAATTTGCTAGGGCATTAGTTAAACCAAAAGGCATAACCCTAAATGCATACACCCCCCATTCTGTGCAAAAGCAATTTTGTGTTGATCTTAAGTAGCAATTGCTACTTGATTATATCTTGAAAATCCTTCAAGAAACTTGTACACTTCCTTGCTTGCTATTCTTTCCAAAAGATGATTTGTAATGGGTAATAAATAAATATCTCGAATAGTGGCAGCATTCACTTTTTTTTAGGTCAATACAAACCCTAAGCTTCCCATTCTTTTTTGGTACAACCACCAAATGAGAAACCCATTGAGTGTGTTCTATCTCATATATGAATCCAATCGCCAACATTTTGTCTATCTCTTTTTTAATTTTGGTTTAATACACATTGTTATAAGTATATAGTCTTTGCTTAGTGGAATTAGCATCAGGTGTCATAAGAATTCTATGTGAACATATCAAGGGATCAACCCCTTTCAGATCTTTGTAATTCCAAGCAAATATGTCCCTATATTCTCATAATAATGTTATGAGCTCTTGTTCCTCTTCTATGGACACATCTTTACCTATGTAGGTGCATCTCTCTTTATGAATAGGAATTTTTTGTTCTTCCACTTCATACTTTTTAAAATGCTCAGGTACTTCAAAGTATTCCTGATGTTGGTTTTCATTCTCCATTTCACTATTCTCCTTCTTGGGGTTTTTTTGGTATTCTTCTATGGAGAATATTTTCTTACTTTCCTTGGAGCCTTCCATTTCCACTTCTTTTAAGTGTTGTTGAACTAAATTCAGGTTCCAGTTCTATACTTTCATATTCCTCTTTGCATTCATTTTCTATTATTGCTCCTTCATTTGCCCCTTGATGTACTACCATATACAAACTCAAATCATATCCTTCTTCATAGACACATTCATTCATGGCTAGCACTTCTTCATTTACGCATACATCTAAGGTTGCTAATATTTCCATCCATCCATGAGGTTCAAAAGCTTCATCAAGAAAGATATGAGGCATGTATTTTGGATCTTCTATAGGTCTGTCTTCCTCTTGTTCTAATTGTCAATGTTGTAACCTTTTTTCCTCACGTTGAGCTGCCTTACAAATCCAAAGTTGGGTATCTTCATTCATCCATGAGTGATCATTAGATCTAGTACTAGGGATTGATACCTCATCCCCCTCCCTATGGATGGCATTCTGTAATAAAGTGATAGGAAGGAAATGATTGAACCACATCCTTGATAGATAGAAGATGGTTGAATTACACCCTAAGAGAGAGGATTAGGAAGTAATCCTAAACCATGGCTTTTGGGGCAAGTGGTTAGCCCATCACATTCCTAACCAAGAGGTTGTGAGTTCAATTCCTTACATTGGTATCAGAGCCTAAGAAGTAGGCTTGGGAAATATGGATTGACCTAATGGCCTCTAAGAAAGGCGCTTGGACATCCTCTATATGAAAGGGTATAAAGTAGCGCACGTCGCTTTCACAAATTAGCCTAACAAATATTGAGGTATATCTCTCAATCCGTAGGTCGGATTCAGGCATATAATATGCCATTGGAAAGCTCTCGGAATGAACTTTCCAAATCTACTGAGCTATCTTGGAATTGTGAAGGCTTTGAGAAACTATGGGTGGTGCTTGATTGAGGGTTCAAGATACCAAACATGGGTGGGAACAATGTTCAAGACTAAGGTTGAGAACAAGGGCTCGAGACACCAAGGTTGCGAACAAGAAGGTTCAAGACACCAAGGTTGAGAGCAAGGGTTCAAGAGACCAAGGTTGCGAACAAGTTTCAAGAAACTATGCGAGGTTGAGGGACATCAATTCAAGGGCACCTAGGGAGTTCAAGGGGCTGATCGCCGAGGCTAGAGGGATACAGGAGAAGATCATTGAGGACAATGATTGACCAAGGGGGGGAGAATGCAATAAAGTGATAGGTAGGAGATGATTGAACCACATCCTTGACACATAGAAGATGGTTGAACTACACCCTAAGAGAGAGGATTAGGAAGTAATCCTCAACCATGGCTTTTGGGGCAAGTGGTTAGCCCATCACATTCCTAACCAAGAGGTTGTGAGTTCAATTCCTTACACATTCCATTGTAGAGGTAGATCATCTCTATATGAAAAGTTTTGGAGATTTATTTTAGTTGTCATACCTTGGTGTTGAAGATATAAAGCATCACATCCCCAATCTTGAACTACTTGTTGCTGCATGAAAGGTCTTTCTAAGATCATCTCATAGTTACCTACTTTTCCCAATTTACATATGCCTAAGGTATGTTCAAATTCTACTCCACATGTGAACAAAATCACATTCTTTGAATTCCTAAGGGGCGTTCTATATGGTCATCTCCCAATTGTAACTTCATCCTTGCCAATTGTAGGGCTGGTTTTGCCCATTTTTCCGAAATCTCTTTGGTAGCTATTCCTACTCAAGCACTGGTATCTAGTATGTTCCTGGTCATATACTCTCGAGAAGTAATTGGGAGACAAGTATTTCCTTCATCACCTTCACTGAATTTTCCAACTTTGTCCATAGGTATTTTTATGATTGGTGTTCCTTCAACATTCTCTACTTGAGTGATGTGTTTTGTTCCTTCAAAATTCAGCTAATTGGCCGATTTCTTCCATAGATGAGGCTTTACTTGCAAGATCTCCTCTAAGATTAAAGTGAACTTTTGTTTTTTTCAACTCTTGCAGAGTGTTCGACACTTCCTCTCAAGTTCTCTTCTCGTCGCATCTTATTGTTGGGGCATGAAAGAAATCTGGTATGTTCATATTCACCCATATAATTTAGAAGCGTAGTCAATCTTATGGCTTCATCCCTATCCTATTCTTGGTTGGATAGTTCCTCTGATTTTATTTCTTGCTCCATCATAGGTTGATTCATGGAAGCATTTAGTTTTGTGAAGGGAGGGATTTCATCTTCAGTTTTCTTCCACCTCTCCTCTTGACCTATGGTCCACAAGTCATGTGGCCAATTAACCTCTACTTCTTGAATCATAGAGTCTGATTCTATGGTCTCCAAACCTAATTTTTCTTCCACTTCCTTAGTTGTTCTTTCCGTTTTGAGTTGACATTTTGCAAATATCCCTAGAATGACTCTTTTGGAATTCTCATTTTTGGGAGGTTTGGTGTTGATTGTTCTAGCATAGTCTGAGCAATTTCTATCATTTTCTTACATATTTCTAACCTTTCCCTTTCCAGATCTCCTCATGGATAATTGCAGTCACGTTGTTGTAGACTAGGTCCTATCTCCACTCTAGACTGATAAGCTTTCAGCCACATCTTTAAACCTTTAGGCATAGGGTGTGCTAGAATCAATCCTGTTTGTTCCTTCATTTGTTCTTCCTTCACCACATTCGTGTTTTGTTCGGCTAGACTATTTAACCTCGACTTAGTTTGTACATGTTTCTCTTTTTCTTCATACAACTTCTTAATCCACTTGTTCTTTTTTTTCTCTCGTCTAACTTTCAATTTTTGAGCTTTTCTTCCTCTTTAGATTTTTTATGGTTCTTCCGAATCTTCTACTACTTGAGGTAAAGATTTTGCCTCGTTTTCACTCTTGGGGATATTCACTCTTGGGTTTGCTAGGTTTTCCTTAGCTTTGGCTCTTATCATGGCTTTTAGTAGTACTGGGTATTCCTTATCACTTCGTGAGGAATATAATACTTTGATTACATTGATCTAAGTAGCAGATGATGCTTTAGCAAGTTTTTTGGGACAATCTCTAAACAAATGTTCTTTTCCACAATCATTGCAATACCCTTCCCATACCCTCTGAGGTGGTGGGTGGTAAGGCATTATACAATCCCTAATGTAATGATATCCTCCACATCTATAACATGGTCCTCTAGGTGTACGTGGTCTAATTATAGGTCCTCCTAGAGCTTGAGTCCTAGGTGTGACATAATTAGATTGGCATATTCAAATCCATATGCATTTCCATAGCCATCATTTTTGTAGTATTATTGCTCATAAGAAGATTTGTACTCTATGAGATTTTGATCATAGGAAATTATAATCTCCATAGCCTTGTTCATAGCCTTGATTTAGATTTTTTACGCTAATTAACGAAGTCACATGTACTATCACTCTTTCTAGGTTCTCTTCTGGTTGTACATACTTAAGTGGTACTACATTTTGAGGATGTGGGGCGCCTACCACTGGTTGAGGTTGGTTGTATCCTTGATACTCATAAGGCCTTGGAGCCATGGGTGGTCTTTGATATGGAACATATCTTGGAGCCTCCCTGACTTGTTCTCTCAATTGGTAAACAAATGGCCTATATTATGGTGGTGGAAATGGTTTAGACTCTCTGTTGTAAGGACAATTTTCAGTAATATGATTGGTGTATCTCTGCTCAATATGACAGTAGAGATTCGACCCTTGTGTCGGCTCCCTATTATATTGATATGGTTGTGGGGGAATGGTTCCTCCTCTTGCACAAGCATGAGATGGGTGGCCTCCTCTTGCACAAGCATGTGATGGGTGGTCTCCTCCACAATCCACACACCTTCTCATCATGGGCATTCTCATAGTTGACTTTGATAATGTTTTTGACCTTGTTGGTTTTGAACTACTTATTTTTTAGCCAGCAAGCCTGCTAATTCCTCAACATTGTTAGATTTGGAAGAAGCATTACTTGCAATATCATCACATTTTTATGAAGTTTGTGGAATCTTCAAATCATCTTCTAAATTATCTTCCAAGTCTATGCACTCTCTTAGACATTCATCCAGTGTTTGTAAACATTTTACATACATTAAGGTTCTCAAATTTCCATTGGTTGGGCCATCCAAAAATAGTGATATCATTTTTTGTTATGTGGGTCTCTCAGCCATAGGACATCTATCCACATATTGATTGAATCTCCTGGCTAACAGTCTTACTAATTCATTAGGTGCTTGCTTAAAACTATGGATCAAGGAAGATAATTGTGTTTGATACCTCTCTTTGTAAATTATCCAATGCATTCCTCAAAGAATTGTTGTATATCAGTAAATCAATTGTGGTGCAAGGGTTGAAGCCAAGTTAAAGCAGTTTCAATCAACGTAAGTCCAAAAGATACGTACTGGATAAAGAATTCATCCAGTTATTTTGCTTGCAACACTTGTTTAAACTCTACCATATGATCGTAGAGATCTCTTGAACCATCATAGTGATTCCCTATGCACTTTGCCACCTGAATATGTCTTAGTCTTCTACCCACTTCCGATGGTGGAGGAGTTGAACCATAGGATGCACACCTAGTCCACTACCTTGTGGGGCCCTCACAAGAAAGTTTGGTTAGTTCATTGTCTTACTTCCCAATTGAGTATCACATATAGTGTTGGTATTTGGTGTAGTGAAGTGAACATGTGGTATGATTGGAACACTTGTTGGCTAGTTTTCCCTATGAAAGGATTTTCTTGGTCCCTTGAGGATTTTGGGATGTGGTTTCTTGATCCCTTGGTGGTAACATTGGCAAACCCAAGTACTATAGCCTAGATCTCTCTAGATCAATAATTGTCCAATATCTTCTCTTGTTTTGATCTGAATAAGTGGCTCTAAAAGATTCTTCGGGATCATGCAATTCATAGATGGTGGTTGGGTTGATACTGCTTCCCATTATGGGTGAAGTGGCTTGCAACAATTTATCTTATCTAGCTAGTAGATAAATATCCACCACATCCTCATCTTGAGGGATTTTATCTCCTCTCCAGACATTTACTACTATCGATCTTCCTCTTGGGGTAGTCACTACTTCTCATAATTGCCCTCAGTTGTTCATATAAAATCCTCCTTTGAATTTCATAGCTAGTCTGAGCAAAACTCTAGAGTCTATGGAATTCCTAAGTCTTGCTAAGACCATCTAAGTAAATAGGAACTCCATGCAAGTTTGTAGAGACATAGTGCAAAGAAGTCCTATACTCTCCCTCTATCAAGGACATGAGCTCTGCTAAATGGATAGAGCTATGCATGTCTTCAAAGGCCATAATTGATTCACCCTCTAAATTACCAGAAGTGTTAGAGTAAATGGAGTGAATGCTCTTTTGAGTTACACTCCTTGAGGATATCATGCTTCTTCAACTCCCTAGGACACATCCGGATTTTAGGTTCATTCACAATCTAGGGCCTTCACTAGTTTTTGTGACCTTAAACCCTCTATTTTGTTCCTAGGGTATTCTTCAAGTCTTGAAAATAGCTTTTGCTTAATGTTTGAGTATTGGAAATCCTTAAAATTTCAATTCATGACCAATTAGGGTTTTCTCCTAATTTCCTTGATACACGATGCTTGTGATCTTCATGATATACAATACTTGGAATCTCATGATACTCGATACTAGACCTCCATGATATAATACTTGAGTTTTTATGATACACAATACTTCACACCTCATGATACACAATACACAAAACTCACAATACATGATACATGATACCTCGAGGTCAGATGATACATGATACACATAGGACACAATATGATACTTGTTCCTCAATGATACACAATACTTCAAATTAGACAATACATGACACACGTCCCAAATCAGTGATAGATTATATTTGCGGGTCACAATACTCAAGTAGGCGATACATGATACTTGAGTATTGTGATACATCTAGGAGTACAATATTGGTGATACACGCTACTTGCCAAGTATCGACAATACACATGAGAATTTGCTTTCGCGATACCAAACTCAATTGATCATGATACTTGGACTTTTTTAAGTCCGAATTAAAAACATTTGTGCTAGTATCTTCTTTGTGCTCTCCTTGTTAGCCCCATGTGCCTGTAGCTAAAAACTTCTTCCGAAATCATGTTATTTGTATCTCACGATACCCCACGGACATTGTGTTACCCAGTTGAAGTGATCAAACAATGAAATGATTTGCTCACAAATAAGTGCTCACCTCAAAGAGCAATCTCCCAAATTTTAGCACTATAACCCAGCTAGACTTTGAGGTCCATGCAATACAATATCAATGATACTGATCATCCTTGTAACTCACCATTCCAAAATGTAATATAAATGTCCAATTGATGTACATTCCAACCATGATGAGTTACAAGTGCACAAATGCTAAGAATAGTGGTCATTTGAGATGTGGAAGAAAAGATTTGATCAAAACCAATGTCTTTCTCTTGAGCATAACTGTTGGCAACAAGCCTCACATTATACCTATCAATTGCTCCATGAAGCTTATGTTTTAGCTTGTATACCCATTTAGTGCCAATAGCCTTTTTTCTTAGATGCAAATAACATAAAGACCAAGTACCATTCTTCATAATAGCATCATATTCTGATTGCATAATGACCATCTAATTTTTTGAATTTTGTGCTTCATCAAAAGAAACAAATTCACTCTCATCACAAAGACTAGAGACAGCCATTGCATAATAATTTGATGCAAAGGAAGCACTATGATATACTAAAATAGTACAATATGATAGAGTTGTATCTAATTTGTTATCTCTCAAAGTGTGAAACAACCATTTAGGCATAGCTTTACCCTCTTCTACATCAGTCCTCTCATCAACAAGTTGTAATCTACTTCAAAAATGGAATGATATGCACCATCATTTGGAAGTTGTAAAGGCTAAGAAATTGCCTCATTTGGAACACCACTTGATTGTCCACCTATAAAAAGTGGAAAAAAGTGTTTGATATCTCCTTGGTACATGAAAGTAATTGCTCAATTGCACCTTCCACAAAAACAACATCATGGCTAACAAAATGTATTAAGTCTATGGATGATACAGATGATAGCCTTCACTTTTATAATTGTGCCAAACAAAAATACATCTCACTACTTTATCGTCCAACTTTCTGCATTGTTGTTCAAGCACTAATGCATAATCCAGACAATCAAAGACATGCAGATGAGAAAGAGATGGCTTGTGACCATGCCAAGCCTCATATGGAGTGATCGGTTGTAGTGCTTGCGTGGGACACCTATTAAGCACATACATTGCACACATAGCTGCCTCAAGCAAGAAGTTATGTGGTAAATCCTGACTTTTGACCATACTCATCATCTCCATGAGAGACATGTTTTTCCTTTCAACAACTCTGTACTATTGAGGTGTATATGACACTATACATGATGCTTTATCCTGCACTCTGCTAAAATGCATTAAAATCAAAAGACATGCATTCCCCCCTCGATCAGAAGAGGGGGTGCCCACTTTACATGCTGACAGATTTTCAACCATAACTAGGAATTGTTTCAAGGGCATAAACATTTTGGACTTTTCTTTCAATGGATACATACATGCATGCCTTGAGAAATCATCAATCAAAGTCAGGAAGTACAAGTAGTTCCACATACATCATTATGAACAAGGTGCAATTTATGAGAAACTCAAACTAAAACATCTTTTGGGAAGGAGGAATGCTACATTTTTCCCAAAATACAGCCTTCAGAAACATGTTTACAAGATGCCTCAAGTTTTTTCATAGAGGACACCATTTCATATTTCTATAGGCAAAGCAAACTAGAAAAATTTAGATGACCAAAGCATGCATGCCAAAGCTTTGCATCTGAGATAGCTTGAGAATCTTGAACTGCACATGTCAAATCTTATGAGATTGTGACTGGAGGGGTGTTGATGATGCCCTAGATGAAGTAACAATGTGCTCTTATACTGATTGTTGGAGTTGAAGGTCTGCAGAAGCATAGAAAGAACACAAGGAAGAAGAAGATGCTTCGAGCACGACACAATACATAATGTGATAAGTGAAATTTTAGGGATATAGGCATATATGCAAGTGTAGCATGATGATGTGATTGCGAAAATACTCAACCACTTATGTTCATGAGTGTCACTCTAGCACAATGGTGAGAACCAGCATGAGGAGATCAACCTCATAATTATCAATTGCGAAGACATGAGGGTGGTATGGCAACCATGAGCAAGTGGAATACACCTGTGTGCGAATGAGAAGCACACAAGCATGCACACACATACGCGCACACAAGGCAAGACAAAGAGTGGAACAATTGTATCTTGTATTACCCTAACTCCCATATACAATCATGTTCTTACAAGCTCAAATCCCAAAAATGCTAACCTCTAGCATGAGCTCTCTAGCTCTTTTTATAGTTTTTAGACTAGTTTTGGCCTGGTTCAGACGTGTTTGGCATCGTTAAAAAATAAGTTCCTAAGCTATTTTGGAGATTCAAATGAACTCTAAAAATTATAAAAATTCGTACACCAAATCTCCTAAGACTCTTCAAGATTGAGGAATCCTTGGCTTGAATCAAATGGAGTGAAAACTATAAAAAACAAGTGATTACAATGGGGTGTAGTGATGAAAATCATTGTTTGAATACAAGATTGATTTTGAAAAAATGTAAATAGGCCTATTCCTTCATTGATCGACATTGACTTCTCTAAGTGCTCGGTCCCTCTTGTTCTTCTCTCTAGCTCTCTTGTCTTTGACTTCCTTGTTGCATACTTCCTTGGTGTCTTAATCCACCTTAGTCACCAACACTCCCCCCTCTCTCACGTCTGTTATCCTTGACAAACCCTTGATGTGGAGGGTGATCTGTGTAATACTATATCACATGAGTTGCCAATTTGTGTTCATAGCTTGAGTCCTTGTGCAAGATCTATCATAAGTGGATCCCAATCAAGAGTGCCTAGAACTTCAGGATGGCACCCTTAACTATTCAAAGTGGATGGCTTGCTTGACCATGAATAGTTGTAGGAGATGAGTAGACCTCGATATAAATATCTCTAAATGATATTCCCAAAACCCAGTTGATAACATCTCTTCGAAGGTTTGTTTGTAACATGTGGTACATATTTTATGCAAGCATGCCAAGCATATATGGTCTAAACAGATGGATTAGTGCTCATACCATAAACCAATTCAAAGTCCCCTTCACTAAAACTTGGTGCTGAGATGTATGGTGCTTATACTTCCTAAACGTCTTAAAGACCATGGACATCATCTCGAATGTCTTTATACACATCTTGGTGGCTACATCTGGCATATTCTTCAAGCATGGTGTCCAATGGTGGATTGCGGACACCATGTAGGCCATTGTAGGAGGTCCTTGGGGTGGAGCAAAATAGGGATAGTTTAACCAATCTTAGCACCCTAGAATGTTCCTAACTTTGATGGCAAAGGCTAGCCATGGTCTTCTCCGTGGTATCGAGCCATAGCATGGATTGTAAATAATGTGTACGGGTGTCATAGACCATGTTTGCATCATTTCTAGTTAAGTTTCTAATATGTTTCCATGCTAGTTGGGTTGAAATATATTGCCCCATTGAGCTCTCTCTAGAACATTGCTAGGTTGGAGTTTTGTGGCAAAAGTCGATTCCTTTCCTATCATATTCCTATCTTAATTAGTTTGCACATTGAATCAATGCATAGATGCTATATTTATAGTGGGAAATGAAGGGGGAAGGGAAATGGAGATGGAAATTGTGGATGCAATGCATAGTGGTGTAATCACAGGTGATGTTGGTGAAGGGGGAATGGGATACGGTGGAAGTGTTGGGGGAGAGGGAGGTACTGTGGGTGGTGAGATGTCCATCGGATTAGATGTGGATGTGCATGAAGGGTATACCATGAATATGGGGATGGTAGACATGGTGCTCATGGTGTCGATGAAAAGTGAGGATGTTACAAATTGAAGACCTTGGGAATGGCCAGACTGCCATGAAGTAGATTGAGCGGGTGGTCGAAACATCGCATCGAGGAAGGATGCCCAAGGTGATAGTGTGGTTGAAGTTGAAATAAGGATGAAAATGTGGATGTATAGATCCTTCAAGGAAAATTGAGTTGTGCGGTTTGCAAGGCAGGATGACCTAACATGGTGGCAGTAGGGATTGGGTGACCCATTACAAGGTGTCGAAGTGGGTGACCTAATGCGGGTTCAACTGATGAGGAAGAGGTATTGTACAATGGATTGGTGCTTGAAAAGAATAATTGGGAATGAGACATTGGGGCATGGAAACTAAAGGTCAGCATCATTGTTGGTACTTTGGTGGTAATTATAGTGGCTTCGAGCCTAATGGGTGAATGGGGCGGGGTGTAGAAGACTAGTTCTTCTTGTTGGAAGGTGACTTCTACAATGACTTTGGTTTGAGGTTCTTGCATTTGAGTAAGGATGGAGGGGGAAATGGGTAAGGTTGGATATATTGGTACAAAATTCTTATTTGTGAGATTGATAGTGATTGTCAAAGGAGGGGTTGTGTCTGCCCTCATCGCCCCTTGAGTCGTTGTGGCCTCTACTTGAATGTTCATGGTCATTTTAGCTTGGGTGATCAGTATTTGTATATTTTTACCTTTTCTTTGTCTGGTATTGATGTGCCTCTAATCATATTGTGGGTGGAGTCTCTACAACATATAATCGATAGCTTCAACAATGCTACAAGTTTTTGTTAAGATTCGTAGGGAGTCGATGAATTGAGGATCTAGTCCTTTTTCTGCTAAGATTTGGTTCATTGACATGCGACTGCTCTCTGTAGAGAGTCATCCTCTAGATTGAAGGCTCTCCATGGTCTCTCTTAGTCGATAAATTTCAACTATGTAGGTTGAGGTCCCTTCTTCCTCTTCTTCTTCTTCTTCATCTTTGTTGGGGATGTAAGGGTCATGTGACCTTACCCCCATATTCATATATATACATCATATATAGAGCATTGCCTCAAGAGAGATCATTATGTGGGTTTTGAGGCTCCCACTCATCTGTGCGCGTCTCTCCTCTCTTCTCTCTCCCTCCATTTCCTCCTCTTGTTCTGCACAGCAAAGCCCTTCATTGGTATCGGAGCATGCTAGAAGCTTGTGTGCAAGAAGCTTCAATGGAAGCTAAGGTCACAAGAGGTGAAAGTGCAGGTTGGCATCTTTCAATAATAGTTTAGTATTTCGGTCATAAATCGAGCTAGGAAGCTTGGATTGATGGGTTTTAAAGTTTTGCATGTAGCTAACACAGAGAGCTACAACTTCATAGAAGAGTGTAGAACCTGATTCGAAGTGCTACAGCGCCGAAAATTTGAAAAACACATACTGATGTAGAAGACGAATCTACAATCATTTGGACAGCAGATCAGTGTTTTGGTTATAAGTTGAGTTCTAAAAATCAGAATGAGACGATTCGACTTGCTATGCATAGCTTGGAATACCCTCTACAATTTCTAGAAGAATACAGTTCCAAATTCTGAGTGCAAGGCTGCCAAAATTGCAAAATACAGAGCAACAGTGTTGTAGGTGAAGGTGAAATTGACAGCTGATGCTTGTTTTGTGCATATCTTGAGCTACACACCTCCGATTCAGGTGTTCTTTATTTCATTACGTAGGCAAGAATAGGATCTTGAAGTTTGCTGAAGAGCAACAGTTCAGATTCAGAGGTTATCACCTTTGAAATAGCAAAACATAGAGCATCATATTTTTGCTATAAGAACCCTAATTGCTCTTGGAGGTTGAATTTGCTTTGGAACTTTTTCGAGAGAGAATTTTTGGTATGCAAGCTCTTATTCTTAGAGCTTCAAAGAATTGTACATGTATGATCACTGTGGTGGCTCCTCCATATGAGAGTAGAGCATAATCTTGTCATGTGTTTGGCATGTGAGATGACATTGTGATATGCTGTTTTTTGAGGTTTTGGGTCATCATGAATTTGATCATGGATGTATAGTGGCATTGTGGTCTATATCTTGCTTATGCCACTTGGTTATGGATTTGGTTACCGGTGGCTATGTCCTCTAGGTGTTTCTTAATTGTCTCTACTAGTATCCACTCCTGATATATCTCAATGTAAAAGATGAGGACACAAAAAATCAAAGAAAAAGGTAATCTATTAATAACCTTGCACTCTACACAGAGCCCTGCAGGGGTACGCATCAGGCTAAATGAGACACAAGGGAAGAAGGGACACATGCTAAAGAAATGCAATAGACCCCAATGGATGTAAGTAAGAATTGTCAATGGGGGAATTGAAGCATCAACCAGAGGACCAGAAGTTAGAAAGGGGGATGTGGTGACAAACAGCCTTGCTAGCAAGTTTTGGAAGCCATGTTATCCATTGATTGTGTGCAATTCAAAGAAGTAAAAATAAGAAAATCAAAGCCTCAGCTAGGAGAGGGGGGTCTTGGGTCTTTTTGGGCATTCTTCTATAGAGAATATTTATTTACTTTCCTTGAAGCCTTCCATTTCCACTTCCTTTAGGTATTGTTATTTTGAACTGAATTCAAGTTCCATTTCTATACTTTCATATTCCTCTTTCTATTCCTTTTCTACTATTTCTCTTTCTTTTCTAGCTTTGAAGTACTACCATATGCAAACTCAAATCATATACTTCTTCATTGGCACATTCATTCATGGTTAGCGCTTCTTCATTTATGCATACATCTAAGGTTGCTAATATTTCCATCCATCCATGAGTTTCAAAAGTTTCATCAAGAAATATTTGAGGCATGTATGCTAGAACTTCTATAGATTTTTCTTCCTCTTGTCCTAATTGCCTATGTTGTAATCTTTTTTCCTCTTGTTGAGCTGCCTCAAAAATCCATAGTTGGGTATCTTCATTCATCCATGATTGATCACTAGATCTAGCACTATGGATTGATACCTCATCCTCCTCCCTATGGATGGTATTCCATTGTAAAGGTGGAACATCTCTATCTGAGAAGTTTTGGAGATTTATTTTAGTTGTCGTGCCTTGGTGTTGAAGATATAAAGCATCTCATCCCCAATCTTGAACTAACTCTAGTTGGTGCATGAGAGGTCTTCCTAAGATCTTCTCATAATTACCTACTTTTCCAAATTTACATATGTCTAAGGTATGTTCGAATTCTACTACAAATGTGGTCAAAATTACGTTCTTTAAGTTTCTAAAGGGTGTTCTACATGGCCATTTGCCAATTGTAACTTCATCCTTGTCAGTCGTAGGGTTGGTTTTCCCTATTTTTCCCCAATGTCTTTGGTAGCTATTTTACTCCAACACCAGTATCTAGTATGGTCCTGGTCATGTACTCTTGAGAAGTAATTGGCAGACAAGTATTTCCTTCATCACCTTCACTGAATTCTCCAACTTTTTCCATAGGTATTTTGATGTTTGGTGTTCCTTCAACATTCTCTACTTGAGTTGATGTGTTTTGCTCCTTCAAATTCAACTAATTGGTCAATTTCTTCCATAGATGTGTCTTTACTTGCAAGAGATCCTCTAAGGTTAAAGAACAATGAACTTTAGTTTTTTTCAACTCTTGCAAAGTGGTTGACACTTCCTCTAAAGTTCTATTCTCCTCACATCTTATTGTTGGAGCATGAAGGAAATATGAATTTTGTTCACATTCACCCATATAATTTGGAAGTATAGTCAAGCTTATGGCTTCATCCCTATTTTGTTCTTGGTTGGACGGTTCCTCTAAGTTTATTTCTTACTCCATTATGGGTTGATTCATGGAAGTGTTTAGTTTTGTGAAGGGAGGGATTTCATCTTCAATTTTCTTCCACCTTTCTTGAAATTTGGCCCATAAGTCATGTGGTCAATTAGCCTCTACTTCTAAAATCACAGAGTCTAATTCTATGGTTTCCCATCCTACTTTTTCTTCCACTTCCTTAGTTGGTTCCAGTTCTTTCCATCTTGAGTTGAAGTTTTCCAAATATCCCTGGAATGAATCTTTTGGAGTTCTCATCTCTGGGAGGCTTAGTGTTGATTGTTCTAGCATAGACTGAGAAAGTTTGATCAATTTCTTACATATTTCTAACCATTCCTTTTCTAGATCTCCTCATGGGTAACTACGGTCATGTTGCTCTAGACTAGGTCCTATCTCTATTCTATATTGATAAGCTTTGAGCCACATCTTTAAATCTTTAGGCATAGGATCTCCTAGAATCGACCTTGCATGTTCCTTCATTTGTTCTTCCTTCACAACATTCGTGTTCTGTTTGACTTGACTGTTTAACCTTGATGCATTGTTTTGCACAGGTTTCTCTTTTTCTTCAATCAATTTCTTAATCCACTTGTTCTTTATTTTCTCCCATCTAGCTTTCCATTTTTGAGATTTTTTTTTCCTCTTGAGGTTTTTGATGGTTCTTTTGAGTCGTCTACTACTTGAGGTAAAGATTTTGCCTCACGCTATTGGGGCTATCCACTCTTGGGTTTGCTAGGTTTTCGTTAGCTAGAAGCATCTTTGTCATATATTACACATGTTCAAGATTTCATAGTGTTTCCTTTGCATCATATTGCTATGCAATGGCTTCCTCGAGTCTTTGTGATGAGAATGAGTCTATTTCTTTTGATGAAGGATAAAATTCGGAAAAGTGGATGGCTGCAATGCAATCAAAATATGAATTATGAAGAATGGTATTTGTTCTTTATGTGATTTTCTTCTAGGGAAAAGGCCATTGGCGCTAAATTGGTATACAAGCTGAAAAGTAAGCCTATTGGAACAATTCACAGATATAAGGTTAGGCTTGTTGCTAAAGGTTATGCTTAAGAGAGAGGCATTGATTTTGGTAAGATATTTGCTCCCACATGCAGAATGAAACTCTTCCTATCATTTGTGCACTTGTAGCTCATCATGTTTGAAATGTACATCATGTGGACATTGAAAATACATTATTGAATGGTGATTTACATAAAGAAGTGTATGTTTTTCAGCCCCACGATTTTGTATAGAAAGGGCATGAAAACAGAGTGTGTAGATTGAAAAAGGCATCATATGGTTTGAAGCAAGCACCACATGCTTGGTATGAGAAGCCTATTTGCTAGCACATGGTTTTGAGAATTGTCCAACTGAGAGAACCTTATATCTTAAGTGTGTAGACGATGTATTCCTAATCATTGTTGTATCTGTTGATGATGTGTTGCTCATTGGTCCTAATGAAAAGCATATTCCTAAATTTAAAGTTTCCATGCCTCTTTTGAGAAGTCAGATTTTGGGTGTTTGCATCATTACTTGGGCATTCAATTTATGCAAGTTGATGGAGGACTAGCTTTGTGCCAAGCAAAATATATTGACACATTATTGCAATGCTTTTGTCTTGAAGATTGCAAACCTATTGCCACACCCATGGAAACATGTTTACGGTTGAGTTTTCATGATGTTGGAGATGTGTTTGATGTTGTTCTCTATCAACAAGCTATTGGATGCAGGATTTACTTATGCATAACTCGACCTGATATCGCAGGTTTATGTATTGCCCAGTGCCAAGCAATTGAGCACATCTTTCGCTATTTGAGCATTAGTTGTCTACTTGGATTGTTTTATCCCAAGGGGGGATCCTTAACGCCAAATTTACATGCTTTTGATATGGCACTCATGTGTCCACTAGTGGTTTTTTCTTCAAACTTGGTAGCTCATGCATATCTTGATTGAGCAAGAACAAGCCATGCATGGCCACATCTAGTTATGAGGCTGAGTATAGGGAAGCTTTCATAATGACTATTGAGTGTGCATGGCTCATATACCACTTAGCTTATTTGGGTGTTGGTCAGTCTTCTACCATCACCATCTTCACTAATAGTCATAGTGCATTGGTAGTTGTGAGGGACCCTATGTTCCATGCTTTCACAAAGCACATTGATGTGTAGTATGATTATGGAAGGGAATGTTTCTCTACTAGAGAGATCAATTTGGCTTATGTGCCTGCATAGGATAATGTTGCTAACCTTTTCACAAAGTTTGAAGTTATCACAAAGCTTTGGGCTTACTTACTTTTGTGGATTGATCTCTTTCCAGATAGCTTGGCACTTCCTTATAGATGAATGACAACTCCTTGTTCACCACATCACTTAGAGGGGGGATTTGTTGATATATTTTGGTATTGATGTGTGTGAACATGCTTAGGATCACGGAGGCACCTTTGTCCTTGTTTAGCAGTTTTTTTCTCTCCCAACTTGTGTATATGCTTATAACCTTAATTGGTCAATTATCTTTGAACATCCACTTGGTAATACATTTTGTATTGTGTTGTGCTCCAAGCTTCTTCTTCCTCCTTGTGCTATTCTTGTGCTTCCGTAGACCTCGAACTCCAACAACACACATGCACATGCACACACACACACACATCTCTCTCTCTCTCTCTCTCTCTCTCTCTCTCTCTCTCTATATATATATATATATATATATATATATATATATATATATATATATATATATATATATATATATATATATATATATATATATATATACACACACACACACACACACACACACAAACGTGCATTGAAATTAAGGTAGAATAAACCTTATATATAAAGGGTTAATTATTTATTCATGAATTTATAATTATTTATTTTTAAAATAGTGGTATACACATAGTTCTCTATTAATACACATATGAATGCTTATTTTTTTACTAATTTTATATCATATAAAATAGCAGATTGCTATTTTTGCTTTTCTTGTTAAAAACTAGTTTCAAATTAATATTTGTTTTTAAATATGTGTTAGTATGTGACCTATGTCTACCCCTCATGATTGTATGTACTAATGCACATTTTGTAATGTTGCCATTATGAGGAGAAGCCAAGCATGCATTACCCAATTGATGGGAATCCCAAATTGCATGTTGGATGAAGGTTGGATTGGACCACCTAAGGTATTGTAAGGAAAGGGAATTACCAAGGTCCCCAATTGTCGGATCAAGGGCAATAGGGAGAAGCCACGGTTGGGGGGTCCAAGGGGGGCAAAGGGTCCCCTAGTGGAGGTATGGGGGCAGCACTCCAGCACGATGGTAAAGGGAATATTCTCTATCAAAGTAAAAAAAAAAAACATTCATATTTGTTAGGTCAGTTGAGCAGACCTAAGTCGCATATAGGGATTACATGGGCAATGGCCGCACACATTCTACCACCTATGCATAACTTGTATGTGTGTATGCATGTAAGCATGTATGTATGCATATGTATAATTGTATGTTTATGTGTGTGTGTGTATGTCTCTTTACGTGTGTGTGTGTATGTGTATGTGTGTATGTGTGTATGTGTGTGTATGTGTGTATGTGTGTGTATGTGTGTGTATGTGTGTATGTGTATGTATGTATGTGTGTATGTGTGTGTATGTGTGTGTATATGTGTGTGTCTATGTGTGTATGTGTGTGTGTCTATGTGTGTATGTGTGTGTCTATGTGTGTATATATGTGTGTATCTATATATATGTGTGTATCTATATATATGTGTGTATCTATATATATGTGTCTATATGCATGTGTATGTGTGTGTGTGTGTAAATGTGTGTCGATGTGTGTGTGTGCGTAAGTGTGTATGTGTCTATGTGTGTATGTGTGTGTGTCTGTGTGTGTATGCATGTGTCTGTGTGTATATATGTGTGTGTATGCATGTGTATGTGTGTATGTAAATTAGTGTGTGTGTGTGTATGTGTGTGTCTATGTGTATGTGTGTGTTTCTATGTGTGTATATATGTGTGTGTATGCATATGTATGTGTGTGTATGTGTGTGCGTACCTGGCTTCATGCTATGTGTTGATCTCTCTCTCTCTCTCTATGCATCCAAATCGAGAAATCAATTTTTTTTTTTAACATTCCAGAGCATCGCTTATGCGACGCTCTTGAACATAGGACGTCGCTTATGCGACGCTAAAGCGTAGCAGCCAGTTTGCCAATGTCACAAGAGCATTGCTAATTAGCAATGCTATTTGCGACACCTACTTTTAGCATCGCATAAGCGACGCTAACATCGCTTATGCGACAACTGCCCTTAAAAAAAAAACCAGGGCCATCGCATAAGCGATGGTTCCTGTTTTTTTTTTCAGTTTGGGGGCGTCGCTATGCCCCCCTATTTCTTGTAGTGTTTTTTCCCTCTTTAAGAGGTTCCCCCCTTGTATATACCATATTAATGGGTTACTTATCTTTGTACATTCACTTGGTAATACATTCAGTATTGTGTGTTGTGCTCCAAGCTGCTTCTTCTTCCTTGCGTTGTTCTCGTGCTTCAGCATACCTCAAAATCCAACAATTGGTTTCATAGCATGTTGCCACTTCATTTGCCAGCCTTCTAGTCACAATTTCAGAATCGCATGAAAATTGGTGAGCATACTCAATGTGATTAGGAGTTCAAAACATCTTTGCTATGTGGTGTCAAAATTTTGATCTAAGCTTATTTTGACCTCCGAATGCACTATCATAGTGCCTATGTAGGCAGTTCTATCCTTTTATACCAAAGATATATAGAGGTTTTGATTCGCTAGTAAAAGTGCCTCAAAGTTTGCTATAGGTTTAGTAGATCTCGATAGGGTAGTTTTGTTCAACTTTTTGAGATACTGTCATTTATCTACATCAAGGTATTTTAGTCAGTGGCCGTGGCTGAAAGCAATGATGTTTTCCATATGTTGGCTGTTGCAGACAAGTTAGATGGTACCAATTACCCATTGTGGGCATATATGATGCCTCATGTATTGGTCGCAAAAGGATTGTGGATTATTGTGCAGGGCATTGAAAAATGACCTACTACACCTGCAAATACAGTTATTGAAGGTGATGCAAATGGTGTTAAAGATGAGGATCTTCAAATCCCTATTCATGTTGTGGTTCTTGTTGCACCTACTGTAGATCAACTTCAATGGCATGGTAGAGATGCTCAGGCACATGCATTGATAGCTTTGTTGGTCAAACATGTCGTTATCCCTCACATTCTCTCTTGCAAAACAACAAAGGATGCTAGGGATACACTTACCACTTTATACCATGCAAGAAATGAGGCTCATGTTGCTTACCTCCGAAAATAGTTGGAGAGTGAGCATATGAATGAAGGAGATTCTATGTAAATTTTTTTGACAAAGATCAAAGATTTGAAAGAGTAGTTGATTTCTGCAGATGAAATCTTGCCAGATAGTTCACTTGTGAAGATAGTTCTTAATGGTCTTCCAGATTCATATTAGAGTTTTGTTTCTGCTCTTTGGTTGATGATGAAAGACAATCCAAATGCCGTTGCCTATTACTTCATTAATATGAAGGCCAAAGGTGAATGGAGCTCATCTAGTAAGTAGAAATCTGCTAATTTTGCATTGTAAAAAAGCGAAGACAAAGACAAAAAGAAAACAGAAAAGCAGAAATAGTTTTGCAAATACAGTAAGGGAGATGATCATGTCACAAAGAGTTGTCGAAAACTGGCTGCAAAAGAGGCAAAGAAGAAAGAGGTTGGAATGGTTGTTGCAGAAGCCTCTACACCTAAAACAAAGTCTACTAATCTTGTGCATAATGAAGAATAGGCATTTACTACTATTTGTAGCTATGATGCATCTTCTCATGAATAGTGTATGTCTATAGTAGACTCAGATGTTTGGTACTTTGACAATGGGGCAACCAAACATATTACCTTGCAAATTAGTTTCTTTACTTCACTTGAGCTTGCCCCTATAGGGAATATTGTCACATGCACTAACAACTCCTCTTATACTATAATGGAAGTTGGTAAGATCATTTCAACTACTGCTGATGGTAGTTCTTTCACATTGTCTGATGCTTTGTTTGTGCTAGGGATCAAGAAAAATCTATTGTGAGTTTCAAGATTATCCAAGATCACATTGGTTGTCAAATTTCTTGATGATAGTTGTACAATACATGATCTTTCAAATGGCAATGTTATTATTGCTTCTGGCATTTTATGTCGTGGGCTATATAAGCTCATAAACTATGCAAAATTTGTGAAAAATTCAGCATGTGTAGGTCAAGATTCTCAGGCTATCTTAGATGCAAAGCTTTGTCATGATCGCTTTGATCACTTAAATTTTGCTAGTTTGCTATGCCTATAGAAATTTGGAATGGTGTCCTCTCTGGACAAACTTGAGACACTTGTAAACATGTCTGTGAAGCTATATTCTATGCAAAATGTAGCATTTCTCCTTCCCAAAAGATGAGCTACTAAAAAATTTCAGCTTGATCATAGTGATGTCTTCGGTCTTATGGAGACAACTTCTTTTCAGAACTGCCTTTAATTTGTGAGTTTAATTGATGATTATTCTAGGCATGCATGGGTGTATCCATTGAAAGCAGAGTCTGAAGTGCTTATTGCTTCAGACAGTTTCTATTTTTGACCAAAAATCTATCAGCATGTAAAATGGGCACACCCTTCGTTTTGATCGAGGGGAGGAATACATGTCTTTTGATTTTAATGCATTTTTGGCTGAATGTGGGATAAAACATCAGTGTAAAGTGTCGTATACAAGAATAGGACTCTCATGGAGATGACAAGGGATAAGGTCATTAGTCAGGCTTTACCAGATAGCTTCTCGCTTGAGGCTATTATGTATGCAACATATGTACTTAATAGGTCCCACCAAAGAACTATAGTCTATCACTCCATATGAAACTTGGCATGGTTGCAAACCATCTATTGCTCATCTGTGTGTCTTTGGTTGTCCGGCGTATGCATTAGTGCCTAAACAACAATGCAGAAAGTTGGATGATAAAATAATAAAATATATTTTTGTTGGGTATAGTTTTGAAAGCAAAGGCTATCGTTTGTATCATCCATATACTAAACACATTTTGGTTAGTTGTAATGTTGTTTTTGTGGAAACCATTACTTTCATGTACTAAGGAGACATCAGTTAGCTCCAAAGATGTGTATGACACTTTGTTGCCTCTTTTTATAGGTGGACAATCAAGTGCTGGTCCAAATGAGGCAATTTCTCAAACGTTACATGTTTCACATGATGATACAGATTATTCATTTCTGATGCAGATTTACATGATGCATTTGTTGATCAGAGGGCTAATATAGAGGAGGCAAAAACTATGCCCAAATGGCTGGTGCAAACTTTGTGTGATAGAAAATTAAATGCACCTCTGTCATATTGTACTCGTTCATGATCTCATAGTACTTCTTTTGCATCAGATTGTTATGGAATGGCTTCCTTTGTGATGAGAATGAGCTCTGTTTCTTTTGACGAAGCACAAAATTAAGAAAATTGGATGACTATTATGAAATTAGAATATGATGATATTATGAAGAATGGTAATTGGTGTTTATGTGATTTTCCTCCAGGGAAAAAGGACATTGGCACTAAATGGGTATACAAGGTGAAGCATAATCCTGATGGTACAATTGATAGGTATAAGTCTAGGCTTGTTGCAAAAGGTTATGCTCAAGAGAGAGGCATTAGTTTTGATGGGACCTTTGCCAACGTGCTGAATGACCATTGTTCGTAGCATGTGTGCACTTGAAGCTCATCATGGTGGGAATGTACATCAGTTGGACATTATAACTGCATTTCTAAATGAAGACTTACATGAAGAAGTGTATGTATTTCAACCTCATGGTTTTGTGTAGAAAGGGCATGAAAACAAAGTGTGAAGGCTGAAAAAGGCATTATATGGTTTGAAGCAAGCACCATGTGCTGGGTATGAAAAGATACATGCCTACTTGACTGCACATGGTTTTGAGAACAATCCAACTTTGAGCACCTTATATGTTAAGCATGCAAATAATGTGCTTATGATCATTGTTGTCTATGTTGATGACATGCTACTCATTGGTCCTAATGAGAAGCATATTGTTAATTTCAAGGCTGATTTGCATGCCTCTTTTGAGATGTCGGATTGGGGCATTTGCATCATTATTTAGGCATTCAATTTATGCAAATTGATGGTGGAATAGTTTTGTGTCAAACAAAATATATTGACACATTATTTTGGCCTTGAAGGCTACAAACCTATTGCCACCCCTCTGGAAATAGGTTTACGATTGAGTCGTCATGATGCTAGAGATGCATTTGATGTTGTTCTCTATCAACAGATTGTTAGATGCTTGATTTACTTATGCATAACTAGACCTGATATTCAATTTATTGTCTCTCATATGAGTAGGTTTATGCATTGCTGAGGTGTCAAGCATTGGGAGGCGGTTAAGTGCATCTTTTGCAACTTAAGTGGTATCCGGCTCCTTGGATTGTTTTGTCCCAAGGGGGGATTACCACCGCTAGATTTACATGCTTTTTCTGACTTTGTCTGGGTTGGTTGTTATGAAACTTGTGTGTCCAATAGTGGTTTTCGCTTCATGTTTGGTAGCTCATGCATATCTTGGTTGAGTAAGAAGTAGCCTATTGTGGCCACTTCTACTTGTGAGGCTGAGTATAGGGAAGCTTTCACAATGATTGTTGAGTGTGTGTTGCTCAGATGCCTTTTAGTTGATTTGGGTGTTGGCCAGTCTTCAGCTACCATCATCTTCACTGATAGTGAGAGTGCATTGGCAATTTTGAGGAACCCTGTGTTCCATGCTCACACAAAGCACATTAAGGTGCATTATCATTATGTCAGGGAGAGGTTCTCCGCTCGGGAGATCAATTTGGCATATGTGCCTAGATAGGAGAATGTTGTAGACCTTTGCACAAAGGCTCTACCTCGGGAGAAGTTTGAAACTTTCCACAAAGCTTTGGGCTTACTTCCTTTTGTGGATTGATATCTTTCCGCATACCTTGACACTTCCTTATACATGAGTGCCAACTCCTTGTTTACCGCATCACTCCCAAGGGGGATTTGTTGATATATTTTGATGGTGATGTCTGTGAAGACACTAGGACCATCAGGGCACTTTTTCCCCTCTTTAGGAGGTTTTTTTCCCCGGCTTGTGTATATGCCTATAACCCTAACGGGTTACTTATATTTGTACATTCACTTGGTAATACATTCAATATTGTGTGTTGTGCTCCAAGCTTCTTCTTCTTCCTTACATTGTTCCTATGCTTCTGTAGCCCTCAAACTCCAACATCCACAATTGGAACACTCAATAGATTGGGCCAATAATTCGATCCATGACTATTTAATTCCTTAGTTAGTAGAAGATTTTTCACTTGATCCCTTCTTATCTTCTCCTTATAGGGAGTTGATAACACTTTTTGGAGGAGGAGTGTGGTCCTTCTCCTTTGAGAGCTAAACAAGATTACTATAGCTTGTCAAAAGAGCTTTAAAGATGATGGATGTTGCTTTACTTTTTTTTTTAAATGGAAAATATATGTATGTGAGTTGAATTTATATGTTGTATGTCAATGATGAGACTGGGTAGATTTTCTTCATTTGGCCATAAAAGCTAGATTTTCTTCATTTGGCCATAAAAGCTCATAGAGTTGCATCTTTAGTGAGGCATTCTAGTGTTTGGATCTTGCTTCAAAGTATATTCTAGTATATCCCATGCATGGCTTGATGAAGTAGCCTCGTTTATGTAGCAAATGAGATCATTTCCAAGATTAATATAATAAATCTCAAAGCCTTTTCATCCGTTCATGCAAAGGGTGCCTATTTTGCTTCTAAGTTTGCTTCATCTTCTTCCCGAGTTTACTAAATTGAATTCCAAAGGCCTTTCGTCATGAGATAAAATTTCAATAAAACTTTCCATGTGTGGAATCCAAGACTATTCAGCCATCACTTCCCATGGTTGTAGAACTAGGTGAATGAGAGAGTGAGAAAGTTCTTTCCAATAGGCTCTCTTGGTGGTATCTAAACCCTAAAAAAGGAAGATATTTATGAAGCAAAGAGGATTGAGCAAGAGGGATTTAAGGTATCATTAAATTATTGGCATAACTAAGAATGCTTCTCTTAAAATAATCAAATGATGCATGAAAAAACAGATAGTCGTTACCCTTGTAGGCTACTTCTCCTTCACTTGTAGCTTGTCGTTACCCTTGTAGACTACTTCTCCTTCACTTGTAGCTTGTTAGTCTAGAATTTTGGTGAGGAATGGATGATAAATGTACATTTTACTTGCTACAAAGTTGTTTTGAAAAACTAAAACAGCCTAATACGCAAAACATAACATGTTTCCATCACTTATGCATAAATGATGAGAGAATATATGAGACGAAGGAAAACATCTTATAAAAATGATTTAGCCCCATAAAACATGATTTTTTATTTTATTTTTTAGAGCTATATAAGCAACCATAGAGGAGCTAAGTCCATTAAACAACCATAGAGGAGTTATTGAAGTACCATTTTGACCAAGAATGATGAAAGATGCAACTTTCATGCATGTGTATAGAAAGTTGAAACACACACCTATCATTCCCTTGAAACATAAAGAACATAACAATCAAAGTTGATGTTATCTCCAAAGTAGGGCATATGAGTGTAGATATAAGTGTAGATATGAGTGTAGATATAAGTGTAGATATATGTAGGACACAATGATATAAGTGGGGATATGAAGTAGATAAGTGTAGAGAATCACATACCATGTTTTCTTGAGCAAAAAACTAGCTTTATAGCTAGAGAAATGTATGTTTATCTTTGTAGATGTTTGAGTTGTTTTAAACCCCCTTCCATCCCACCATAACTTTGATACCACATGTTGAGTTTATGTGAAGAAGAGAGGGAAAAGCCTTATGAAACTCACTTTAGCAACATGAATGAGAGAGACATTAATGGTGCATAAAGAAGAAGGAGATATTAGCCACATGCACCAAAGGTAAACGATAGACACAAATGAGTGAACTCATCAAATGACATTCCATTCAAAAGTGCCATCTACATGAGTTTATATAGAGACAACTATATCTTTGCTTATGGGGAAAGCTAATCTGTAGGTCTAAGTGTGAATGTAATGGGCACCAAAAATGGACATAAACTAAACAGATATGTGAAATAGAATAATAAAATATGCATATGAAGGAACCATTTAAAACCCTAACATAAAGTTCCATCACCATCTTCCCATCTCTATAATGAGTTTCCCAAACTAGAATTCATTGCACAATTCCTACTATGTATGGTTAAGGAATTTGGCAATGAAATCTAGCTGGATGAAGGAGTTGCCCTAAGGCCAAAATTCAAGGAAAAAAATTTAGGCAACACGAACCAAGATGGTACATGTGGATCTTAATATGGTCTTTTGGTTACACATGAAGACTACAAGTAGATTACTTCCATAAACCGATAAGTTTTAGGATTTCAAAATATGAGTTTTCAAATTGATGAACCTTCACACTATTGTATAACCGTTTTGTAATGGACTAACCATTTTGTGATGGGATGCTCATTCACTTTATGAGGAGTTCATGAACACTTATAAACCAAATGATAGACCGAAAGAACAAGACTTGAAACAATGTAATGTTGGACTTCATTTTTCAACACTAATTTTTTTTTGAGAGTACAATGAATTGAGAAGACACACACCCGATCTGTAAGGTAGAGGCACCCATCTTGAGGAACTCATGGACACCCATCTTGAGAAACTCATGGATATATCCAATGAGGATTTGAACTCAGAACTTTGTGAAACCTCCTAGAGATACAAAGCATCAATCACTAAGCTATGCGCACATGGACAACATAATTTCTTTTAAAAGGGGCCGTCTCCTCAAAGATTCAACCTTTTGTCCAAGCCTGCATAGCCTAGTGGTTGATGCTTTGAATCTCTAGGAGGAAGTCCTGAGTTCAAATCCTGGCTGGACATATCCATAAGTTCCCAAAGATGGGTGTCCATGAAATTTCCCAAGATGGGTGCCTCTACCTTACGAGGTCTCTACCTTACGAGGTCGGGTAAAAAAAGATTCAACCTTTTACTTTTCAAATGATTTTTTTAATAATGATTATTTTTTTAATATATAAAGGAATTTCGATCATTAAGATCTTTTCAACATGCCTTCGTCCCGACGCACCAAGCAGATATAATTTCAATAGAAAAAAATAAGCCGCTGTGTTAATGAGATACGTTGCTATCCGAAGCGTCCTTTGAATGAGCCAGGTTGCGCTCTCGTCAACCATCGGGACATGCTGACATCGCCGCCCCGCACATTTCGAGTTCATTTTCTGTGGCATCGCGTTCGTAGATGAAACAAGAAGGCCTTCTCAGGGAAACAGGGGTCATTTAAACGCGAAGAATTGAACAACTCTGTGAAGAGGCATGAGGGCTTTCAGCACGGAGGACAACCCCCTTTCCCCTACTTCATCGTCTTCCCTTGATGAAAAGCCAGATTTTTTGTCCAACTGCAAAAATGCAGATGAATTATTCGATTATATGACCTTTTTGGAGTATGAGTTGGAAAGGTCGAAGCAGCAACAAAATGCTTCCCAAAGCAAACATAAGGAGGAGAAGCAACGGCTGCTCGAGCGGCTTGAAGTTGCGTTGGACAAGATGGACCAGGCTGAGCGGGAGTTGAAGGCGCAGAAGGAGTCTGATGCGCGCTTGCAAAATACTGTACAGCAGCTCAGAGATGAGTGTCGCCGGAAGGAGCGCTTGCTTCAAGATGAATTGCGGAAAGAAAAGGTTTTTCCCCGACTTGGTTTCAAGTTCTGTATATCGCAAGCTACTGTAAGGAATGCACCATATTTTCAACTAGGTATGAGCTGAATGTAATGGAACTTCCGAATACTTAGGACGAAGTTTCATGCTTCAGTTGTACTTAGGTAGCAATATAGTCTCTTGTCTATGTACGGGAAAAATTGTGAGTGTCTGTAAAGTTCGTAGGTGCATTATAAACCCTCGTTTATCTTTTAACATGGGAATACATGTTCATTTCGTTTGACGTGTAGTGGGCTCTTACTGGATAATGATACAGCCATATTTATTGAATGCATTAGAATCTTGAGGATAGAATCCAGATGTTAGAGATGGAACTACAGATTAAGGATGACCTCATCAATCATAGATGCAAAAGGGATGAGAAATCAAAAAAGCAACTTCAGAAAGAGAACGAGATATTGAAAAAAAAGGCCACTCTTGGTTGGATGCTTGGCTGTCTATCTGGTAATCTCATGGTCTCCCAGAAATCTGACGGTATATTTGTGGTTCTACAGTTTAATTCTAAATAGAAATATAAAGCAATTTTCATATGGATCATTTATTGTAGGGTTTGCTTCAAAGTCGTGATACCCATTTCAACTATTTTCCACATGGTAAAAAAGAGCTTATCAAACTGACATGTGGTCTCCATTAATTGCAAAAGCAAGATGCCCTTTTCTTCGTTGATCATTATTTTCATATTTGGTAGCGTATTGATGCACTTGGCTCGGTGAAATTGCTTGCATCATTTCATACATACATTCTGACTGTGATAGTCTAAAGTTTTGTGGGCTTCAAAAGTCGTAAATGTGGCATTCCATTATGGTCAATCTTATAACTATTGTGAGCACATCAGAGTCTGCCAATGAATGTGCATTGGAGGATTTCCTGTAATACGTAGCATTTTCATGGTTCTGTAGAGGTCTACTTGCAATCAGAACTAGAGGGCACTGCAGCACCCCTTTTGAAGATGGTCAGGAACATACAGAGGGAATTAGAGAGAGAGAATGTTGTTTTAAGCTATACCAATATGCCGCCACAAATCCAAGTAGAATACATAGAAAATGAGATCCACCGTCTCATTGAATGTGTGAGGTTAGCTGATGCTGAAGCAGAGATGTCCACTTGTAAACTATCAGATCAAACACAAACTGCTAAGGTAAACAGGTTTTTATTGAGTTTATTTTTCTGATGTATATATGTTTGTTAATTTGTGAATACGTCGATATGAAAGGTCTGAAATTTCATTCATGGGTAGCAGTCTGGGCCCTCTACACAAAGGTCTTTGCCTGAGGATGTCGATCGTACAACGATCTCCAGCGGGAAGACACTGGCCTATGGTATTGAGGACAATGGAAATACTGGTTCCACATCAAAAGCTGTAATACCAAAATTACAAGATAGGCATTTTTTGAATCCAAGGTTTGATACTTTTTTCTGAAATTTATTTGAGTATAGTTTCATAAGTTTTTGCTTGTTTGAAATTTGACTGAAGCCTCTGGATATTGAGTTGAATGTGTAAATCATCACCATGAAATCTGAAATTTGGTCATCAAGTTTTAGTGCATTGATTATGTGATATGTAAAATTTCAATATTTATGTAATATATATGTAATCACAATAATTGAAATCCAAAATTTAAATATAAAGCAGGATTAAAATTTAAATGTTTTAAACTTTAATGAACTTACATGCTACAAGTCCATGTGTGCATGCATTGACACTGTAAAGGAACATTATGCCTTTTCAACAATGCACAGATATACGTTTCTATTTTGAGCATCTATCTATCTGTCCGTCATACATATTAGTGTATCCATACTTTTTCCAAGTGTCCTTCATATGCTCCAATTGTCTTTCCACTGTCGCAGTTTTATGTAGTTCATTAGTCATGAACTCCTAATTTGTAGGGCCTTGCCAACTATATCTTTGTGTACTTAGTACTCACCAATACTATGGACCTATGTCATGCATGTGTGTGGTAACATTGAATGAAAGTCCACATTGAATATGAAACCTTCATGATAGCTTGAGTGGCCTCTTGCTTGCATTGCTTTTAAGTTTTGGAGGCCAACTCAAGCATAGTACAAACGAGAGAATAAAGCCGTGATAATTAATTTGGAAATTATATACGATGTGTAATGATACAAAACTGAATATAGGCTGAATGAAAAGGGTTTTAACTTTTAGGTACAAAATGTAGAGAGAATGTGCCTAAGAGGTAATGTGCAAGAGAATATGTGCAATCGGGAGTGAATGGACTGTCAAAAACAGTAAATACAGCAAATCCGAATCTGAAATTAGGTGTTCTCTGATGTTGAGCAGTCATTATGGAACCTTCAAGTGTTGAAGAGGTAGGTAAAAACTTGGTACAACAACAACACACAAAGAAACCCTAAATTAAGAAACCAATGCTCACCAAATCAGCATGCACACTATGCCAAACTCCTCCAAATCAGTTTCAAACTCCTTCAAAATGACCTCCTAGCTGTAATCCTAATCCTGAGCAAGTATGGCTCTCAAAACTTGATGATTATTGTGTGCTTAAGCTTTGTTTATATAGACTTCAGCCCGTGCGAAAATTTCCAACGAAAAAGCTGAAAATCAACTTTTAAAAACTAAAAAAATCGTAAATTTCAGCTTTAAGATTTTTTTTTTCCCTTTCTTTTTTAGCTTTTCGTGGATCGATTTTTCTTTCATGCTTTAAGTGGGTCAATTAAATTAGGACCATCCGATGGAGTGCTTTTTCTACTTTTAATCTTAGCCATTCATTTTAATTTGATGAAAAGCTTTTTAATGATCAGAAATTAGGGCTTGACTTTTTGACCATTTTGAGGCGTTAGATGGTGGAATGTTATATACGATTAGAAAGCTCTCAATGAGTACTTTTCAATAAGCCAATAGAAAATTTTGACCATTTTCGATCCAAATTCGACTAAGTCCTAAAATTAGGGTTGCTGGAAATTTGGCTAATCTGAGCTATTTTGACATGTTTTCCAACAATCCCTTGCTCAATGTCATAATGGCATAAGGTTCAATAATTTGTATAACTTTCAATGTCTGTCTCTGGATAATGCTTTGGTAAATATATTTGCTACATTCTCACTTGTAGGTACATAGATAAGCTCGATGTGCTTTCTAGCTACTTGTTCCTTAATATAATGATAATGTACTTTAGTATGTTTTGTCCTTGCATGATGAACAAGATTCTTTGCTATAGTAATAATAGAAGAGGTTCTCCACGATGAAACTCGTTAAAAAACTCAAAATTTGCTTCAACTTTGCTGTAGGCTGAAGTAATCCTCAAAAAACAACACTTTTATTGTGGAAAATGAAGGTTTTTTGCAATGAATTTTTTCTAAATGCAAAAAAATGCCTTCAGCTTAGCATAGGCTGAAGTAGAAAAGCATTTGGAGAAAACTTCATCGTGATGGAACAACTCAAAACTCTGATATCAATTGAAAGAGGCTGTGGAGAGCTACGTGATGGTCCGCTCAGTTGCTCCCAACGCCAAGGGAGTGGGCTCTTGCAAGAGCAGAGAGAAAGTAGAGAGAGAAATTTGCACAGAAATTTGGAGAAGAAGATGTATAACTCCCCAATTTGGGGTCCAAAAATTCTAACAAAAATATGTCTGGAAAGCTCTTGGAAAGAGCTTTCAGTTGGAAAAGGAGGGTTCTTTGGGCCTTTATCCCCATTAAGTTGTAAGTTGTTACCCTAATCCTGAGCAAATTTGGCTCTCAAAACGTGATGATTATTGTGTGCTAATAGACTTTATTTATGTAGACTTCAGCCCATGCGAAAATCTCCAACGAAAAAGCTGAAAATCAACTTTTCAAAACTACACAATTGTAAAGCTTTGCCTAAGTTATTTTTTTTTATAAACAATATAATTTTAAGCTCTTTGTGGATTGATTTTGCTTTTCAGGCTTTAATTGGGGTCGATTAAAGTAGGACCATCGTATGTGGTGCTTTTTCTAGTTTTAATCTTAGTCATTCATCTTAATTTGATGAAAAGCTTTTTAAGGATTAGAAATTAGGGTTTGACTTTTCAACCATTTTCAGGTGTCACATGGTGAATGTTATATACCAATGAGTACTTTCCTCATCCAATAATTTTTTTTGACCATTCTTGACCCAAATTTGAGTGCTGCCTAAAATTAGGGTTGTTGGAAATTCGGCTTATTTGAGTTATTCTGACTTTGTTTTCCAACACTAATGATATCAATGTGTTTTATGCATGCATGAGACATAAGATTCTCGACTAGAGATATTGCACATTGGTTATACCCTATCACATCCGAGAATAGGTGCCTTTTCATGGGTTGAAACTTGACACACAGGTTCTCCCTCTCCACCGAGGTAGGAGAAGAAGCCACCCACGGAAGTTGTCATGTCAGAGAAGAGAATCATAGCCCCTCAGTCTCTTATCAATATAAAGACATATAAAAGAGGAGAACTTGTGTCTCCAACCATTGGCTTGCATGTGCCCCGCATTGTGCTCTCCTCTTGTTGGAAGTGTCCCATACCACCCCATGCAAGAGGTTTAAGAACATGTTGGGCTGAGCCATCTAGACTCCATGAGTTGTAATCGTTTTGTGCGTTTTTCTTTGCATCATTCCAGGAGCAAGGAGATCCTCTGATATCAATGTTAGTGGCATTCCGTGATCCTTCTTGCCAACAAAACTCACCTTCTAGCCATAGAGTCTTGAGTGATCCACCCCTCGGCCTAAGAGCCTATAGCTATACCAATGGTCATGACCTCAAGGGTTGGTGTTGTGAACCACCACACCCACACCATATAAGTATATGGATTATTCCACCAAAGGCGAAGAGCCCAAGTGCCTCATACAAGGAATGCCTAATAAATGAGCCCAAGGATCCTATTTAATATTTATTGACTCATTTAAGGAGGTGGCCACTCTACACTTTACTAGCCACTTTCACATTTGTTCATCAAGATATCCTTTGGATTTGGGGATGTAACAAGAAGTGATTCTAATGTCTATCCTTCTATGTTTTGTGAATATGGATTGTCCTTTGTTTGATTGACAGGGAGGATCTTGGAGAGTGCTAACACTGTTGTGTGTAGAATACGTCATATGTTATATCGGTGTATACAATTGTAGGATGGAGAAAGTGAAACTATATCCTATAAAAGTACAACCATGAAAATAACAGCACAACGGAATAGACCGGTAGAAAATAACAACACAATGGAATAGACCAGTAGACAGAGTTGAGAGAAAATCACAGACAAAGATAGACGAAGACTGAGAGATAGAGAACTCAAATTCTCATATTGCCAAGCATAGTGTAGTTAGAACGATGGTGTTGTCCACCCATGTGCTCCCAATGTGGAGCTTAGATGGCGATTTAGACAGACTCTAGATGAAGGGTTTTCTAGTGCGCAATGCTATGTGAAGCTCAATGCCATGCCTATATAGCTTTTACAAGGGGAATTGGTATAGATAAATGTAGTCGAGAGATACAAAATAGTCGGCAAAGTATACAATCCGACAATATCTCCACGGCTAGAAGTCTTACCGTCTCGACCCTACAGGTGGGGAGGATAGGCCCTCTGAACCTTGCAGAAGGAGGCAAGCCCCCCTCTACACTCCCCCCATTAAGGTTCTATGGGGAAACTGCGCGATGCGACAGGGCCTTTATTTTCGCCTTGAATGGCAACCCAATGGCCCGGAAGTTTATGCCCTACCTAACCTAATGGCTAGGCTCACAAAGATCATCTATAACCATTAACAATCACACATAGACATCATCTAACTTAGAAGTTAGGGTTTCACAAATGTCCAAGCTCTCATAATGGCTTATCCTCATAATGGGAGCCTTACAACTTAGAGCACCATGGATCATTTGTGGTCACTTGAGGGTGGAGTATTGAGCATATCTAACAGTTGCATCGGTGTATACACTTGTAGGATGGAGAAAGTGAAACTATATGCTAGAAAAGTACAATCATGAAAAATGCATAGGGGGAGTTAGAAATAACAACACACATAACACATGGTAAGTACACAATACAATACGCATCCAAAAAGCTAAGTCTGTGAATGAACCCTTAATTTGCTATTTTCATGAAGTGCTCTTGATAATAATGCACTATAGATGGAGAGGCTCTTGTGAGTGAATAGACCTTTGACTTACGTATATCTTGTTAGTTCAAGAGACAAAATAGATACAAGTATACACACCAAGAGGGCGCACACACAAATAATGTATCCAAAATAGAATAATGATTCCAATAAAAATCTACAAGAGTATATATGTACAAAGGAACCATAAAACCATAAAGCTGTTTGCGAGTATGGCTGCACACACGTGCATGCATGCCCCCCCCCCCCAAAAAAAAAAAAAACCCCAACACACACACGCGCGCGCGCGCGCACACACACACACACACACACACACACACACATACACACACACACCCCTCCAAGGCTGATGAAGAAGCTCTCATAGATGTCCAAGAAAAGAAGATTGATCACCCACTTGTAGAACCTATGAGGGAGATAGGAATTGTATATTAAGCTTGTAGATTGAGGTGACATTTTTAGGCAGCATTCTTATGAAAAGTAAAGAAAAGCCAGATTTTATTTCGCAAATCCTAGATTAGAGCCACATTACCTTTCTTTTAATTAGAGCTGTTGGTTTTGTGGCTGATCGTTTGAGCTTTTGGTGGTTTTAGATTGACTTTCGATCATAATTACTTTGACTTTTTGGAGTTAGTTAATTTAAAATTTTGACTTCACCACTTTGTATACAAAGACTTGAATGATTCAAAAACAAGATTTCTTCTGCAGTTAGGAAAGTTTTCTCTTTTAAATTCACCAAAAGGTAGATGTAAGACTCTTTTGGTAGAAAAGTTTGCATTGAATTATAACTAATTATAAAGTTTGCATTGAATTATAACTAATTATGGTTGAAATCCAAGTCTGTAGATATAGATAGTAGAAAAGACATTACACTAGAGTAGTAGATGAAAAAAACATTCTTGTTTGGTTATATTTTCTTCTAGAAAACTTGTATATTCCAATTGGTGATGCTTTATTCAAACAATGTATTGGAATTCCTATGGGTACAAATTGTCTTCGTTTCTAGTTCTTTGTTGTCAACTAATCTCTTTTCTTGTTCAGAAAGGGTATTCATTCAAGAAAATTTTAAGAAGATAAGGACTTTTTTACTTCGTAACAAGTTCATTTATGATTCTTCTTCATTTAATGTGCTCAAATTGATAATCAGTAAATTCAATAGAAAAGGGGAACTTTTTAATCATTAATGATAAGATATTTTGGGGGTTCTTTCACTCCTTATGTATAGCTTTATTCTAGTCCTTTGTTCATTTTTCATTTCTTAATTATTATTATTAATAATTTGACTATTTATTTATTTTATTATTATTTTTTAAATTTGTTTTTATTTTATATATGTTTTGGGATTTTTGAAGTTTTTATTTTACTCTATTTTTCCTTAATTTCTTTATTTGACGTTTACTATTATTATTTATTTATTTATTGTTATTTCATCTTTTTTGTTATTTGCTTATTATTTTTATTATTATTGGTTTATTCTTTGTGCAAAACTTTATCATGGCTGAGTTTGTCCTTCACTTCGGAAATGATAGAAACTCAGCCGGTTGACTCTGTTAGAGGTCTTTATTTAGAAAGACTCTTCTGCACCTACTCTAGGGCATTTGACGATGTGAGTAGGGATGTCATAGTTATTGTTCAAGCTATGCATGATGAAGATTAATTCTGATATTTCTTGTTTTGGATAGACATAGAGGTTGAAGATGCACTTTTTGTTTTGTTTTTGTTTTTGTTTGAAATTTGTATTTTTATATATATTTGTGTATTTTTTAATATTGTTTAAATTTAAATATTATTTACTATTTTTTAGTTTGGTTCATTTGGTATTGGTTTTCTTACTTGTTTGTATTTTTCATGACATATATTAATCTTATTTTTTTGTGTAGTCTCTTGCTTTTTTTGTTGTTTTTTCTTGTGTGTCTATGTTTGTGTTCTCTCTTGGGTTTGTAAGTTTCTCTCTCTCTCTCTATCTATCTATCTATCTATTTATCTCTCTCTCTCTCTCTCTCTCTCTATATATATATATATATATATATATATATATATATATATATATATATATATATATATATATATAGAGAGAGAGAGAGAGAGAGAGAGAGAGAGAGAGAGAGAGAGAGAGAGAGAGAGAGAGAGAGAGAGAGAGAGAGAGAGAGAGAGAGAGAGAGAGAGAGAGAGAGAGAGAGAGAGAGAGAGGGAGGGAGGGAGGGAGGGAGGGAGGGAGGGAGGGAGGGAGGGAGGGAGGGAGGGGGGGGGGGGGGGGGCGAGAGAGAGAGAGAGAGAGAGAGAGAGAGAGAGAGAGAGAGAGAGAGAGAGAGAGAGAGAGAGAGAGAGAGAGAGAGAGAGAGAGAGAGAGAGAGAGAGAGAGAGAGAGAGAGAGAGAGAGAGAGAGAGAGAGAGAGAGAGAGAGAGAGAGAGAGAGAGAGTATAAAGCTCTCTCCGAATAGTACAAGATAGGATAATTAGCTTTCTTAATTCTAACAACTCAAAAATGACCTAATCTGGAGTCCTCATTAAAACCTTAAGTACAAAAAGGAGCTATGTACACTACCAAAGCTCTTGCCTGATCTGATGGGAAAGTATTGACCAAACAAAGAGTTGTGGTTGGAGCAGTTAGTACTCATAAAGGGAAGGAGGATAAAAAAAGGAAAAAAGATGGCCAAATCTTTTTCTAATATTACTTAGTTTAGAGTAGAACTCTTGATTACCTTTACTTTTTTAATTGATCCCCCCCCCTCCCCCCCTTTTTTGAATGTGGTGAATAACTGCATTTACTACATGAGGGAAAAATAAAGCAATCAAATGAAACCAAACCTGAAAAGCAAAGAAAATGAGAAAGAAAAATTTTTAGTCATGGCGATTAGTTTATGGTATCCACAGGAGCCTTAATATATTACAGCTAGCTTTGACACAATGAGACAGGTATAGAGCTGGAAGATGATATATGGCAGTATTTTGCTCATGTGCTAATTTGAACACAATGGTTTGTTAGTTTGCTTCCTAGCATGGTCTCATTGACTTATTTTCAGAAATAACCTAAGTCAAACATGTGATGTGGCATTCCCTATGGTTAATAGAGTGTGCAAATCAACTGATTCTGTATCACATCCATAAGCTAAGAAAACTGTTTTGAGTTAGTGATTAATGATGCAGGATTCAAGAAGAATGCGGGTGTCCTTCCACACGCTACATTATTAACTGTTTTAGTGGAGGGTCAAGAAATTCCATGGATGGTACCGTAAGCAATAGAATAGCCAGTGAGAATGGATTGGCCACAGTAAGAGATCAGTATGTTTCTGCTGCAAATAGTGCTCAGATAGAGATGTTTGAGGCTGATCCCGAAGCTGAGGTGGAGCACACTAGGCTATCTGGGAGTACGTGGGCAGAAGTGAACGTGATGAACAAAGAGAGAGCTGAGGCAGCAGAAATGATGCATTGCCAGAGTGACATCAAGCATATGCTATCACGCTTGGAGCTTGCAATGGATCATCTGATGCAGCACCAAAGACAGCTGCCTCAGGCATCATTACTACCTTCACCACCATCACAACAAGCAGTACCCCAAGTGCAGGATAGAGGCCTCAATGACCTTGATGGCATGCTGTTGGGAGCACATGCACAGAAAAAGAGAAACAAAGGAGTCAAAGGATCAGGGGAAGTGAAACGTTCTGTAAACAAGCATGGATCTGTTAAAAAACGCAAGGCCTTATCATCTAAACTCAAGCCTCCTATGAAGCTATAGTAGTGCTTTGATAAACCCACGTGTTTGCCTTCGAGTAAAGTTGTATCAATGATGCCTCCATTTTTTTTACAGAATTCAACTGAATTGGCCTTATGATGCAGTTTGCTCACAACTAAGAATGTACTGAAATCCTCTTTCTGCACGTGGTTTCAGGAAGATACAGTAGGCTACTGTGCTGGAAATGTCCTTGAAGGTGAGATCATATCATGCGTTCATTTAAACTTCATAGTGTCATTTTGTTTTCCCTTTGTTTCTCAGGGATGGGAAGAAACTTTTGAATGTGAAACACACCACCAATCCTAGAAGGTAACAGATGCCCCCTCAGGTAAAGTAGAAGATGGCCAACTAATTTTGGCAGTGGTGCTTGAAGGTGAGACCATATCAGGTGTTCATTCAACTTCATAATACCATTTAGTTTTCCCAATGTTTCTAAGGGATGGGAAGAAACTTCTAGGTGCACATAAGCAATCCTAGAAGGTAAAAGATGCCCCTTCAGGTGAAGTAGAAGATGGCCAACTAATTTTGGCAGTGATTCCTCTTTTATAAAGTCATATAAAACTCTCTTTATGGGTTTTATTTCTGCTTGAAGGGATCGAATTCTAATGGTAAGGGTACAAATGCAGAAGTCTCGATTTGGCGATTTTTTCCATCTCTTGTTGCACCTGTATAGAAGGCATTCCAAATATTTGATCACATGACACTTGTATTGCATCAAGGGTTGTGAGTAGTTATTTTGCTCATCTTGATGAGATACCACATATGAACATTAACACCAAAGCTTCTCACTTCACTTCCGAATACTGTTGAGAATTCTTGTGGTGTCTTGAATCCTGTACCCTATGGGATTGAGCTTCCCCTGCAATCCCATGCATATGGGCAAGATGTGTGTGCACAAATGAATCCAATTACATCTATATTGTTGTGATGAGCATGTTAGAGACATCCGGAAATGGTTTACTTTCAATTCCATCTGTTAATAGAAATGTGAATGAATACATTTCTAGCAAATAAGGAGCTAGACACATGTACACATACACATGCATATGTACATATTCTCATGTGCATGAACACATGCAAGCATAGACACAACACACACACACACACAAAAGAAAAGTGAAGACAGTCCTTAGTGTTGTGCATGTGGTACATGTACATATAAACACATGAAATATGCAAATTAAGTATTGTTACAACTATCCATATCAACAAATATGTGCATCGGTTTGTCTATATACATGGTACATAACCTTTACATGTGGACAGACATGTATTTATAGTGACACATATATCTATGTTCAACACCTTGCACATGCATTTGCATGTAGCCTCAACTATGCTTGATTCTGTGTCTGCACTTATATCCATGCCTACCCAGATCAATGCTGTAATGCACATGCTTACACATTCAACTGCTAGGGATGCATGCAATGTATGAATGTGCTATATACGTAAGCTTCAATATGAATGCAAATGCAAGTGTGAATATAAGTGTCGACATGGTGCATGCATTTACACAAGTTTATTTTCATTGGCTTTGAGTCTTTTGGAAGACTCCTTCCAACACCTTAATCCCAACACATTGCATTTGGGTTGAACAAAACCATAGATATACGGATATGAATTTCCATTGAGGTCCATTTGGCCGTTTGGATGATTCAACATGTACTCCCAAAGTGTGCAGCTTTTAAAGGTAGTGACGTGACACTTTCTACCTAATCACAAGATATTATCTTGAAGTTTTCTAGAACCTAGTTTTGTTGGGTGATGATATACTATGAGACATATAATGTATGTTGTACTCTATTGCTAAGCTTTGGGAAGGTGTTAGAAATCCCTCTCAGCACCCTGATTTCAACTGTTTGAGTCTTTTGTGATGGGAGCCATTATTTATGAGACATGGCCATGTGGATTTCTATCAAGGTATTGATGTGGAGGTAAATGATGAGGTGAATTTTGAACAAAACAAAGAGGATGCAGACACTAAAGTGCTATTGTGATGGCATGATGATATTTTTTTCCTTTTGTATCTGATTGCAAGATGGATAAATTTGAATATGCTTGAACCCTTGTCACATTGTTGCGTGATGATGCATTATGAGATGTGTCATGTCCTCTTACTCCATCATGTTGGTTCTTAGCTTTTGTTAGTCAAATGGGTGCAAAACAACAATAATGCACAATCAACCTCTATGAGTGCTTGGCTTTCAATGTTTCCTTCACAAAGCTAGGATGAAACCTATACTTGCAGTGGAGGTATGGGGTAAATCGTGAGGTATCACTTGTCCTATTTAAACATGTCCTTACCAGATGTTGATTGAGGGCACATTGAAAGAAATTGTTTATATATGTATGCTTTTTTGCTTTTCAAAAAGCTCAGATTTTTTCATCTATAGATAGAGGTCAAGTTTGGGACTCCTTTGATATCAGTGCCCTTTTTGCTACTCACTTTTAGAGCATCACTTGGTTATCATAATCTGCCCCCCATTTCCATTGCCAACAAATGCCCACTTAGAATATTGTATTTGTGATGATCTGAAATGTTTTCGATCATATAAAAATGAGTGATGATAGAGTAATGCATTCATGTCTTTTTAATTTGTAATAGAAGTTTTGAATGATATTCTAAGCTCAATAATGTATAAGAAGTATCATTCTAGTGTTATGTCTAAATTTTTGGAGTGTAAAAGTTTTTGCTGCTCATATTTCCATCGACTTTTTAGATGTTTAAGGAAGCTACCTGAAATAATTGTTTGTTGCATTCTCCTTGTTTCATCTTGCAAGATGTGGATGCATGAAGTAGATAAGTATGATCAATCCATAAATGTCTAACTCTAATAATCTAGTCTATTTGGTAAAGGATTTACCTTATCTTCATGTCATATTGTAATCTTTTTTTCTTATTGATCTCTCTCTCTCTTTTGAGATTCATTGAGATCCTTAGAAAAAAGTTTTTAATCCACTAAACAAGTTATGTGCATAAATGTTTAAATCTCATTCTTTTGATTTCGTTTTAAAATTGGAAGTTTAATTTTAGTTATTGATGTACTCTTCCATTTCATAGAACTTAACACCACACCAATTTGCGAGTCTTGAATCCTTGACCTTTTGTGCAAGGGGACAAGGGTTTCACCATTACACCATATACCTGGGACATGATGCATCATTCTTGCAACATGTTCTGTCTCTTCCATTGTCATCTTCTTAAATAGCGAGCTTGAGATGCACTTCATAAGAAAGATAATGGACCTGTTAGAAGAATGATGTGTTAATGTTCTTGTAATGATATATTCGATTGTTTTTCATGCTTTAAGGTCCCTCATCACATCTAGTCTTATACCTTTTATTTTATTTACTTTTCATACTATAAGGCTTGTTATCATCACTTAATCTTTTTAATTTGTTATATTGTTATTGTTGTTATTGCTATTAGTATCATCACTTTGAGCGTATGTTTTCAATAAATCTTTTTTTTTTTTTTGATGTTAAGGTAAACCAAAATCAAGAATATGCCATTGATGTTCAAAAGTACTTTTAAACATACAAATAAAACATGTTTAAGCGTTGAAATTGTTGGAGATAGACGTTTGCGGAAGCACGCGAACAGCACAAGGAAGAAGAAGAAGCTTGGAGCACAAACACACAATACTGAATGTATTACTAGAGAATGTACAAAGATAAGTAGCCCATTAGGGCAAAAGGTGTATATACAAGCCGGGGGAAAAAAACCTCCTAAAGAGGGAAAAAAGTGCCCCGGCGGTCCTAGAGTGTTCACACACATCACTACCTAAATATATCAACAAATCCCCCCTGGGAGTGATGCGGTGAACAAGGAGCTGGCACTCATGTATAAGGAAGTGCCAAGCTATTTGGAAATCACTCCACAAAAGGAAGTAAGCCCAAAGCTTTGCGAAAAGCTTCAAACTTCTCCCTAGGCAGAGACTTCGTGAAAAGGTCTGCAATGTTCTCCTGCGTGGGCACATATGCCAAGCTGATCTCCCCAGCAGAGAACCTCTCCCTGACATAGTGATAATGCACCTCAATGTGCTTAGTGCGAGCATGGAACACAGGGTTCCTTGCAACTGCCAATGCGCTCTGACTGTCAGTGAAGATGGTGGTGGAAGAAGATTGGCCAACACCCAAATCAGCCATAAGGCGTCTGAGCCACACACACTCAACAGTCGCTGTGAAAGCTTCCCTATACTTAGCCTCACAACTGGAAGTGGCCACAGTAGGCTGCTTCTTGCTCAACCAAGATATACATGAGCTACCAAGCATGAAGCAAAAACCATTGGTGGACACACGAGTGTCATAGCAACTAGCCCAATCTGAGTCAGAAAAAGCATGCAAATCTGGCGGTAGTGATCCCCCCTTGGGATAAAACAACCCAAGTAGCCGAGTACCACTCAAGTAGCGAAAGATGCGCTTAACCGCTTTCCAATGCGTGACTCCTGGGCAATGCATAAACCTGCTCATCTGTGAGACAACAAACTGAATATCTGGCCGAGTAATGCATAAGTAAATCAAGCATCCAACAACTTGCTGATAGAGAACAACATCAAATGCATCTCCAGCATCATGAAGACTCAATCGTTAACCTGTCTCCATAGGAGTGGCAATAGGCTTACAGTCTTCAAGGCCAAAACGCTGCAATAATGTGTCAATATATTTCGTTTGACACAAAGCCATTCCACCATCAACGTGCATAAACTGAATGCCCAAATAGTGATGCAAATGCCCCAAATCAGACATCTCAAATGAGGCATGCAAATCAGCCTTAAAATCAGCAATATGTGTCTCAATAGGACCAGTGAGCAACATGTCATCAACATAGACAACAATGATCAGAAGCACATCATTAGCACGTTTAACATATAAGGTGCTTTCAATTGGACTGTTCTCAAAACCATGTGCAATCAGATAGGCATGTATCTTCTCATACCAAGCACGTGGTGCTTGCTTTAAACCATATAATGCCTTCTTTAACCTGCAAACCTGGTTTTCATGCCCTTTTTGCACATAGCCACGTGGTTGAAAAACATACACTTCTTCATGCAAGTCACCATTCAAAAATGCTGTTTTAATGTCCAACTGATGTACATTCCAACCATGATGGGCTGCAAGTGCACAAATGCTCCGAACAGTAGTCATACGGCATGTAGGTGCAAAGGTCTCATCAAAATCAATGCCTCTTTCCTGCGCATAACCCTTTGCAACAAGCCTAGCCTTATAACTATCAACGGTACCATCAGGTTTACCCTTCAGCTTGTATATCCACTTAGTGCCAATGGCCTTCTTGCCAGGAGGCAAGTCACATAAGGACCATGTACCATTCTTCATTATAGCATCATATTCAGATTGCATAGCAGCCATCCAATTTTCTGAATTCTGTGCTTCATCAAAAGAAACAGGCTCATTCTCATCACAGAGACTAGATGCAGCCATAGCATAGCAATCTGATGCAAAGGAGGCACTATGAGAGCGTGAACGAGTACGATATGACAAAGGTGCATCTAATTTGCTGTCACGCAAAGTCTGCACCAGCCATTTTGGCATAGTTTTTGCCTGCTCAATATCAGCTCTCTCATCAGCAAGTGCATCATGTAAATCTGCATCAAAAATGGAATGATTTGCATCATCATATGAAACCTGCAAAGGCTGAGAAATTGCCTCATTAGGACCAGCACTAGCCTGTCCACCTGTAAAAAGAGGCATCAAAGTATCATACATGTCTTTGGAGCTAACAGATGTCTCCTTAGTACATGAAAGCAATGGTTGAATAGCATCTTCCACAAAGACAACATCACGGCTAACCAGAATGCGTTTAGTCTGTGGATGATACAGACGATAGCCTTTACTTTCAGAACTCTACCCAACAAAAATACATTTTACTGCCTTATCATCCAATTTTCTGCGATGTTGTTCAGGCACTAATGCATATGCCAAACAACCAAAAACACGCAGATGAGCAACAGATGGCTTACGGTCATGCCAAGCCTCATATGGAGTGATAGACTGCAACGCTTTAGTGGGACACCTGTTCAGTACATATGTTGCACACATGACAACCTCAAGCCAGAAACTATGTGGTAAAGCCTGACTTTTGACCATGCACCTCGCCATCTCCATGAGTGACCTGTTCTTTCGTTCAGCAACTCCATTCTGTTGAGGTGTATACGGTACTGTACACTGGTGTTTTATCCCACGTTCAGCCAGAAATGCATTAAAATCTGAAGACATATATTCCCCCCTTGGATCAGAACGGAGGGTGCCCATTTTACATGCTGACAGATTTTCAACCAAAACCAAAAATTGTTTGAAGCACATGAACACTTCGGACTTTGCTTTGAGTGGATATACCCATGCATGCCTGGAAAAATCATCAATGAAAGTCACGAAGTAAAGGTAATTTCCAAAAGAGGGTGTCTGCATAGGACCACAGACATCACTATGTACAAGTTGCAATTTCTGCGTAGCCCGAACTGAACCATCTTTTGGAAAGGAAGAACGCTGCATTTTGCCCAAAATACAGCCTTCACAAACATGTTTTCCAGGTGCCTCAAGTTTGGGCAAAGAGGACACCATTTCAAATTTCTGCAGGCGTAACAAACTAGCAAAATTCAGATGACCAAAGCGTGCATGCCAAAGCTTTGCATCTGACATAGCCTGAGAATCATGAATTGCACATGCCAAATCATTCACAGATCTTTCATAGTCTATGAGCTTATACAGCCCACGACATAAGATGCCAGAAGCAATAATCACATCACCATTTGAGAGATCATGGACTGTACACCTGTCATCAACGAATTTCACAACCAAGCCAATCTTGGCTAATGCAGAAACTGATAACAGGTTCTTTTTGATCCCTGGCACAAATAAAGCATCTGACAAAGTGAAAGAACTACCATCAGCAGTAGTCAGAATGATCTTACCAACTCCCATAACAGGATAAGAGGAGTTATTGGTGCATGTGACAGTATTCCCTGTAGGGGCAGGGTCGAGTGAAGAGAAGAAACTGCGCTGCGAGGTAATATGTTTGGTCGCCCCATTGTCGAAGTACCAAACGTCTGAGTCTACTGCAGACATGCACTGATCATGAGAAGATGGGTCAAAACTGCAGACAATAGTAAACGCCCATTCTTCTTCCTGCAGAAGATTTGCAGACTCTGTTTTTGGTGTAGAGGCCTCTGCAACAACCATTCCAACCTCTTTCTTCTTTGCCTCTTTAGCAGCCAGTTTTGGACAGTTCTTTATAATATGATCATTTCCTTTACAGTACTTGCAGAACAATTTCTGCTTTTCTGATTTCTTTTCATCTTTATCCTGGTTCTTCGATTGTGCAACATTTGCAAATTTTTGCTTACTAATAGAAGAGCTCCATTTTCCTTTGCCCTTTTGACTAGCCAGGAAAGCTTGATCTGCAACACGCATAATGGACCTGTTCTGCCTGGACTGATCTTCCTGCAACAAAACAGAGACTAATTCCTCAAATGACAAGGCATTCGGATTGCCTTTCATCATCAACCGAAGAGTAGAGGCAAAACTCTGATATGAATCAGGAAGACCATTCAGAACGGTCAGCACAAGTGAGCTATCTGGTATAACCTCATCAGCAGAAATCAATTGTTCCTTCAGGTCTTTGATCTTTGTAAGAAAACTGTCCATAGAATCACCTTCATTCATGTGCTCACTCTCCAACTGTTTTCGGAGGTAAGCAACACGAGCCTCATTCCTAGCCTGGTACAAAGTGGTAAGTGTATCCCAAGCATCCTTTGCTGTTCTGCAAGAGCGAATGTGAGGAATAATGGCATGTTTGACAGACAAGGCTATCAATGCATGTGCCTGGGCATCTCTGCCATCCCAACGAATCTGCTCTGCAGTAGGTGCAACAGAAACAGCAGCACGAACAGGAATCTGCGGAATATCATCTTCGACACCATCTTCATCAGCTCCAGTACCTCCAGCACCTGTATTTGTAGTACCTGTAATCGCAGGTGTAACAGGACGTCTTTCAACACCCTACACAATGTTCCACAGTCCTTTTGCAACCAGTACATGTCGCATCATATAAGCCCATAATGGGTAGTTGGTACCATCCAACTTATCCTCAACAACCAACATACGGAATACATCACTACTTTCAGCCATGGCCGGTGACTAAAATACCTTGATGCAGAAAATTGACTGTATCTCAAAAAGTTGAACGAAACTGCCCAGACGAGTTCTGCTAGACCTGTAGCAGACTTCGAGACGCTTAAACTGGCGAACAGAAACTGGTATATACCTTTGGCACAAAAGGACGAAATAGCCTGCACAAGCGCTGCGATAATGCGTTCGGAGGCCGAAACGAGCTCAGATCGCGATTTCGGCACCACAAAGCGAAGCCGTTTTGATCTCGGAAACACCTTGAGTATGCTCACCAAATTTCGTGCGAATCTGAGACTGCAAACGGAGGAGTGTCGACGGCGCCCTAGAAGAAGCGACGACCTGCTCTGATACCAATTGTTGGAGATAGACGTCTGCGGAAGCACGCGAACAACACAAGGAAGAAGAAGAAGCTTGGAGCACAAACACACAATACTGAATGTATTACTAGAGAATGTACAAAGATAAGTAGCCCATTAGGGCAAAAGGCATATATACAAGCCGGGGGAAAAAAACCTCCTAAAGAGGGAAAAAAGTGCCCCGGCGGTCCTAGAGTGTTCACACACATCACTACCTAAATATATCAACAGAAATTTGTATTCTTTGGATTCATTTATCAATGGGCACTTGCTTTACGTATGTGTTGTATAACACAATATTGATATTTGTATGAAATCAAGAGCAACAAAGGAGGTGAGGTGTTTTACAAAATAAATACGTTCTTTATCAAGTGAAACACAATCATTTTTTTGAATTAGGGTATTTTAGTCAATGGCCATGGCCAAAAGCAATGATGTATTCTGTATGTTGGTTGTTGAGGGAAAGTTGGATGGTACCAATTACCCATTATGGACATATTTGAAAGGTGACTTACTATACTTGCAAATAAAATTATTGAAGGTGATACAGATAGCATTGAAGATGATGATCTTCAAATTCTTATTTGTGCTTCGGTTTTTGTTGCACCTACTACATAGAAGCTTCGATGGGATGGCAGAGATGCTCATATGCATGCATTGATAACTTTTTCTAACAAACGTGCCATTATCCCTCATATTCGCTCTCACAAAACAACAAAGATGCTTGGGATACACTTACCACTTTATATCAGGCAAGAAATGAGGCTCGTTTTTCTTACCTTCGAAAATAGTTGGAGAGTGAGCATATGAGTGAAGGAGATTCTATGGAGGGTTCCTTGAAAAAGATCAAGGATTTGAAAGAGCAATTGATTTCTACACATGACTTGTTAGATAGTTCACTTGTGAATACCTATTCTTAATGTTCTTCCGGATTCATATTAGAGCTTTGCTTCTACTCTTCGGTTGTTGATGAAAGGCAATCCAAATGCCTTAACATGTTAGTCTTTGTTTTGTTGCAGGAAGATCAGTCCAGGTAGAACATGTCCATTATGTGTGTTGCAAATCAAATTTTCTTAGCTAGTCGAAAGGGCAAAGGTAAATGGAGCTCATCTACTAGTAAGCAGAAATGTGCTAATTTTTCACTGTAAAAAAGAAGACAAAGAGGAAAAGAAATAAAAAAAGCAAAAAGAGTTCTGCAAATATTGCAAACAAAATGATTAGGTCATAAAGAGTTGTCCAAAATTAGTTGCAAAATATGCAACGAAAAAGAAGGTTGGAATGGTTGTTGCAGAGGCCTCTACGTTTAAAACAGAACGTTACTACTTTTTGAAGTTATGATCCATTTTCTTATGAATAGTGTATATTTGTAGTAGACTCAAATGGTTGGTACTTTGACAATGAGGTAACCAAACATATTACCTTGCGGTGCAATCTCTTCAGCTCACTTGAGCCGACCCCTATATGGAATACTGTCACATGTGTGAAAAACTCCTTTTATCTTGTCATGGAAGTTGATAAGATCATTCTGACTACTACTGATGGTAGTTCTTTCACATTATCAAATGCTTTGTTTGTGCAGGGATCAAGAAAAAATTGTTGCTAGTTATAGCATTAGCTAATGTCGGCTTGGTTGTCAAATTTGTCGATGACAGATGTATAGTTCATGATTTATCAAATTGTGGTATTATTATTGCATCTGGCATTTTATATCATGGGCTGTATAAACTCATAGTTTGCAAAATTCGTTAATGATTCAACATGTACAATTAAGATTTTCAGGCTATCTCAAATGCGAAACGTTGGTATCATTGCTTTGGTCATTTAAATTTTGTTAGTTACTATATTTGCAAAAATATGAAATGATGTCTTCTCTGCCCAAACTTGAGGCACCTTATAAACATGTTTGTGAGGGTTGTATTTTGGGCAAAATGCAGTGTTCCTCCTTCCCAAAAGATGTTTCAATTCGAGCTACTTAGAAATTGCAGCTTATTCACAATGATATCTATAGTCCTATGCATACATCTTTTGGGAACTACCTTTACTTTGTGACTTTTATTGATGATTTTTTCAGGCATCCATGGATGTATCCATTGAAAGAAAAGTCCGAAGTGTTTATGCGCTTCAAAATAGTTTTTGGTTTTGTTCGAAAATATGTCAGCATATAAAATGGACACCCTTCGTTTTGATCAAGGGAGGGAATACATGTCTTTTGATTTTAGTGCATTTTTGGTTGAATGTGGGATAAAACATTCGTGTACAATGCCGTATATACCTCAACAAAGTAGAGTTGCTGAAAGAAAGTATAGGTCTTTCATGGAGATGGTTAGGTATATGGTCAAAAGTCAGGCTTTACCATATATCTTTTGGCTTGAGGCTATTATGTGTGCAACATATGTACTTAATAAGTGTCCGACCAAAGCATTGCAGTCTATTACTCCATATGATGCTTGATATGGTCGCAAACCATTTGTTGCTCATCTACGTGTCTTTGGTTGTCTAGCATATGCATTAGTGCTTGAATAATAACATAGAAAATTGGACGATAAAGTAGTAAAATGTATTTTTGTTGGGTATAGTTTTGAAAGCAAAGGCTATTGTCTATTTCATCCAGGAGGCAAAAACTATGCCTAAATGGTTGGTGCAGGCTTTGTGAGATAGCAAATTAGATGGATCTCTGTCATATCATATTCGTTCAAGCTCTCATAGTGCTTCTTTTGCATCAAATTGCTATGCAATGGCTGGCTTTAGTCTTTGTGATGAAAATGAGCTTGTTTCTTTTGATGAAGCACAAAATTTAGAAATTTGGACAACTTTTTTGCAATTAGAATATGATGCTATAATGAAGAATGGTACTTGGTCTTTATGTGATTTTCCACCAGACAAAAAGGCCATTGGTACTAAATGGATATACAAGTTGAAGCGTAAGTTTGATCGAATAGTTGATAGTATACTAAATGGATATACAAGCTGAAACATAAGTTTGATCGAATAGTTGATAATATAAGGCTAGTTATGTTGCAAAAGGTTATGCTCAAGGGAGGCATTGATTTTGATGAGACCTTTGCTCCCATATGCCAAATGAACATCATTCGAAGCATTTGGATACTTGTATCTCATCATCTTGGAATGTACATTAGTTAGACACTAAAATTGCATTTATAGATGATGACTTCAATGAAGAAGTATATGTGCTTTAGCCCCGTGGTTTTGTGCAGAAAGGGCACAAAGTGTGCAGGTTGAAAAAGGCATTATATGGTTTTAAGCAATCATCACGTGCTTGGTATGAAAAGATACATTCCTACTTGATTGCATATAGTTTTGAGAACACTCGAACCACGAGCACCTTATATTAATTAAGCAAATGATGTGCTTCTGATCATTATTGTCTATATTGATAACATGTTGATCACTAGTCCTAATGAGAAGCATACTATTGATTTTAAGACTGATTTGCATGCCTCTTTTGAGATGTCAAATTTGGGGCATTTGCGTAATTATATGGGCATTCAATTTATGCAAGTCGATGGTGGAATAGCTCTGTGTCAAACAAAATATATTGACGCATTATTGCAACGTTTTGACCCTGAAGATGTATACACATACATGCTTGGGGATAGAGGATTGTAGCCTTTGCCATTGGTGATAGCTATCAGGGGAGAACTAGATTGTGCCCTCTGACTAGACTAGATAAGATTTTAGAATTATACTTTTGATTACAGGATTACCCATGGAGGGTAAATAATATAAGAATATGTAATTGATACAAGAAGTCCTATAACTCGGGGTTGATAGGTATAGATAATTGGACTAGATGGAATACAAGAGATCTCAAGGACTGTATGTATGAAACACGATATTTGAGTTACAAGAACTCCCTTGAGGGAGATGAAATAGAGTCAAGAAATAACTTAATAAGAACTCATACTACGAAATTACAAGAGGATAAGACCAGATGTCCACGAACTAGACTATTCAGTACTAGAACAAAGAACAAGACAAGAACTCGAACTAGAACTTGAGAATGTTTACTTGGTGATCACGGCTCCCTGAGCTCCCAAGATTGACATTGACAAGACTGAGGATGTATGTGGCTAAGCCCTTCTTATATAGGTGTCCAAGGGCAGTTATGAATTGATGATATCATTGATGATGCTAGCAATCCGAAATAAGACATCTATATATGAGAATCATGCAAGTAGACAATCGATCTTAGAGTTTCGGCACGTTTTGAATGTGATGGAAGCATTAGTTTCTTCGAATTTGGGACGAATCATGAGATATAGAAAGTCACATGGAATCTAAGGTTTAGGATGATTTCATTTATGTCCATGACATAATCTCTGCAAGTGACGAGTTCCACGAGGAGCAGTTATGTGATGGTGAGATCTTTTAAGGATTGAATCTTCATAACTCTTGGTCTTCATAAAGTTCTTGATATGTGGTTCTAGAACACTATGGTGATGGATATCCATGATGAAACTAGAAAGGGTTTGTAGTATATCTAGGTACAAAATCAAGGGCATGATTCTCATGATGGACAATATATTGACTTTGATGATGATCCTTTTGATATGGGATGGTGATTGTGGAAGTCTTGAACTCAACTTGTTTCTTCTTCTTAGGACATTTGAATACCATGTCATCATGATATTGTATGCTCGTGAGCTTTATGGAAGGGAAAAAGTTAGAGAGGAGGAAAGTCATAATTTCCTCACAATACCCCCTCTAGAAGGGCATAGCTCCAAAACCTAACCTCACTCTTTTGGCCATAAGTTCTTCACTGGTCATCCAAATGGAGTGATTCCACTTATTATGCAATCTCTACTCAGAGAGTGATTGTTTGAAAGCTATCATTTGGTGAAAGATGGCTGTCCACTATCAATGACTCTCATTGAAGCACATTTTCTTAACGAGGAGGATCGAGAGCAACTTGAAGACTCAAGAGAGCCACATGCTGATCATTTCTAGTACCTGCACCATACCTGGAGGTAGAATTTTCAATACTTAAGATAAGTTTTCTCGTGATGTTATGCATTTCTACTCTTTTATGCATTATTTTGCATTTAAGATAAGCATAGGCACACGGCATATGCATATATGTTTGCCCATATGCCTGTTTAGCTTTGCACTTTTGGTACAAGTAGGATGGTAGCATGTCCTTTTTGTAGGTATAGAGAGGAGAAAGTAGGAACATCCAACGTTCTTGCCATTTTATCCATGCCGCAAGCACGTGGAGTTTTATTCAATGGTGTGTAGCGCCCTTTATTTATATTTTTGTATATTATGTGCCCACTAGCACACTTGCTTAGAAGTGCATGTAGAGCACTTAGTTGATAATTTTCTGATTTTCAATATTTTCTTATTGAAACGCTAATGAAAATTTTAAAAATTTTGCATGCATAGATGATTCCTGCATAAAAGTAGAGAAGCTAATTAAATTTTTAAAAATTTTGCATGCATAGATACTTGTTGTTTTATTATTTTCTTTACAAAGGCTTGTGACTAATTACTTTTTGCTACCACTCTTTACTTTAGGCATATACATAAACATAGATAAAAAACATAAAAAAAGAAGAGAAAACAATAAAAAACATAAAAAAAGAAGAGAAAACAATAAAAAACATAAAAAGGATTCTACTCTTTCTTAGTCATGGACTCAGGATCATCTTCACCTCTTAGGGATGACATGCACATGGTTGACCACTCTATTGATACCATAGAAACCATAAGTGCTAGTATCTCTCAGTTAGGGAGTATGCTTTAGAGCATCTTAGAGCACATATGTAGCTTCAAGAAGGATGAAGTAGTATGAAAGAGTGACCTTCCAAGAATGGAATTAGATACTGTAGGTGAGCATCCGGCTCTAGAAGTTCCTAGCGAGAGTGTCCTAGTGAGAGAAGCTAGATGGAAGCTTAAGGATCCGAAGCCACCACGATATCACGGCTCCACTAGTGCACAAACTACTAATGATGTTGAGCAATGGCTCAACAAGTTGGAGCATTACTTCTAATTATGCCATATCATGGACGATAGACATAAGATTTAGCAGGCTACCTATAATCTCATGGATGGTTCCCATAGGTGATAGCATAAAATCGAATAGGAAAAGGAAGAGCCCACTACTTGGGAACAATCTAAAGTCCTTTCTTATAATAATTTCATGCCATCAGATGAGAGGTCTAGGGCACTAGATACTTGGTTTTTCATTAGTAAGAAAAACCAAACAATTTAGGACTATGCATACAAGTATAGGGAGGTACTTCTTAAAGTACTTGGATCTATTCCAGAGTTTCTCCAAGTTTACAAGTTCTTCTTGGGACTTAGAGAAACCATTCGACCTTTAGTAAGAAAGGAAAGATATCACTCTTTGTCACATACCATAGAGATGGCTCTAGTCTACGAGGACGGTCATAGGGGCATGGGCTTATAGGCAGAGAGATGCTCATGGACTAGGATGAGTCACGGCCCTTTCCCACTAGTACTCCTAACTTGACCAATGCAGAGCCTCAGAAAGATAGCAGAAAGAGAAGGCAATGAAAGAAGGGTTATGCTATGGGTGCTTAGGACAACATTGATTCAAAGACTCTCCTAAGAAGAAAAAGATAATAGCCACCAGTCATAAATTTCACACAGGCAGGGAGTGATGCAGATGAGGATTTTGGAGATTTTCCATCTCAGATATCATCTCCTATAGTGACCATGACCGTCATGAAGAAGGTGTCTTTTGTGCTTGATGATGTGCTTTCACTAGTGGGATAGAAAGGATACAAGTTTCTTGATACAGAACTCATTGTCATGAGAGAAGTTATGGCAGGACAACATGTCAAGGTCCTCTTTGACACTGGGTCTACACATAATATCATTAGTTCCCGACTTGTCACAAGGTTACATTGTGTGGTCAAAGGATTCCTCATAGTTGAGTTAGCCGACAAAAACGGTACTAACACATGAGACCAACGAGTAGTAGATCTACCTATCCAGGTCAAGTCCTATGAGGACATATTGGATTTTGAGGTAGTATGACTAGCCCGTTTTGTGGTCCTAAGTAGAGTTTGCTTGTAATAATATACCTCATAAAGTGATAAGAATGTCTCCTTTTGAGATAGATTATGACATGAGCCCGATCGCTCCTAGTACCATAGGAATGCCAAAGAAATGTCCTAGTGCTTCAGAGTCCTTAGCAAATCTCCAAGAAAATTTAGAAATAGTGCAAAAGAATATGATGAGAGGAAGAGATCTCCTAGAGTTTTTGAGGAAGGAGATATATTTTTTCTTCAAGTGCCAGCTAGATCTACTTCACTATCCACAAGGAAGTGCACTAAGCTCTCATCAAGGTTTTGTAGACCTTGCAAGATAGTTAAGAAGCTTAGTGATATTGCTTACCGATTAGAGCTTCCTCTAGCTTACAGAGTCCATCCAATGTTTCATGTAAGTAAACTTAGAATCTATATTTCTAGTGAGAATAATCTAATAGAGGGTATTTTTCTTTGCATGAAAATGATAACATAGATCATTCTCTAGATAGGATAATAGGTCAGAGATAGAAATGGTTGAGAAAATATGTCATCCAGGAGTATCTAGTAGCTGCAGAGGATTACCACTTACATAATCTACTTGGGTATCAAAAGCTCTAGTTTGCAAGTATTTTCCCTCATTGGTCATTGAGGACAATGATCTTTAGAAGGGGGAGAGAATGTTAGACATTGATCCACAGAGACCACCACATGTGTGTATGCGACAAGGGCTAGTCATAGCCAAGGTCCCTAGCTCGAGGGATATCATAAAGTATTCAATGGTAATGGGAATGAGTGTTGCATGGTGGCCACATGTCGGCACTAGATCATTCCAGAGCATTGCTATTTTGAATACAAGGGGATATAAAGGATGGGAGGAGAGTTGCACACACAACTTATTATGTGTTCTCATTTGCAAGTCTTTTAGAGAGTTTAGGAAAGTCCTACACTCACTAGCTGTTTCTCTATGTCTGACATAGGAGTGGTAGAGTTTCTCATCAATCTCTCTTACATGCAGCCGATTTCCTACTTGGGTAGAATTGCTAACTATGTTCAATGACAATGATGTATTCTGTTGGTTGTTGAGGACAAGTCCTCTCTTCATTTTTTCTCATAAATAGTCAATTTACTACACCAAAGTATAATCACTTGCAAAGGACAATAACAATAATGGGTTTTATATGTTGGTTGTTGAGGACATGTTGGAGGGTTTGAACTCTCTATCATGGGCATATGTGATGGTAGCAAAAGGCCTATAGAACATTGTTGCAAGTATTCAATACATTTTATTGTAGCTACAATTAACAAAATGCAACTAATTCAAGTGATCGTGAGGACGGTGCAAGTTCTAGTTTTTCTACAATTCTTATTTTGACAATATCAAGTGTAACATTAGCATCCCTAGCCATTGTAAAACAACTTTGATGGAAAGGAAAAGATGCATAGACACATGCTTTGATTCTTTTTCGATCAGATATCATTCTGTGTAGTCTCTCATGTAAAACATTTATAAATACTTGAGATACTCTTGCCATATATATTACAAAGAAATGAGGCTTATGCTACTTAGCCTCTAAAAATAGTTGGAGAGTGGGCACATTGCCCACGAATAATGATTCTATTGACTTCTTTTTTTGGCAAAGATCATGGATTTCAAGACAATTTGATTTTGCAAACTATTCTTAATGATTCGCTTTTGATTTTTGCCTTCATTCTTCATTTCATGATGAAAGTAAATCTTGACACCTTTTTATTTGAAGACATTGTTTATATGATTTTACAAGAGGACCAATCAAGAAAGAAAATGTTTGGTGCATTTTATATATGAGCATTTTATTGCTAAGGCAATGGGTAAAATTAGCTCTTCCTCTTAGAACTGGAAATCTATCATGCTATACAATCAAAGAAATAAGAAAAGGATGATAAGGAAAAGAAAAGTAGAAACAATTTTACAAGTGATTTGAGAATAATGTTCATGTTATTAAATGCTTATAAAAATTGACTACTGAAGAGGCTATAATGCTTCTTTTAGATACCTTTGCTTATGAAATTAAGATCTCCAATTTTATGAAGAATGGAAGAATGGGCTTTTACAACACAATGTAGTTATGATCCATCATCTTATGATCAATGTATGTTTAATGTGGACTGATATTTTGATATTTTCAAAGTGATGCAACTAAACATATTGTCCCTCAAGAAGTTTTCTTTACTTCAATTGAGTTTTCTCCTAATGGGAATATCATCAGACGAAAATTAATTTTTTTTAATCCTATTAAGTGATTTGGGGAGATTGTACTTATTTGTGCTAGTGGGAATGCTTCATTTTTGCAAATTCTTTACGTATTCCAAGTAAAAAAAAAACTGATATTTCAATATTGGATAGGATTGACTTGGTAGTGAATTTTAGTAATAATAGGTATGTTGGACTTTGAGGAACAAGAGGACACAAAGAGCATGAGAAAAAGAAGAAGCTTAGGAGTATAGCACAATGTATTAATAAGTGTGGAATGTATTAATATACGGGGAATATTAGGCTTATGTGCATGTACACAAACCAAGATAAAAGAACCTTTTGAAGATGGGAAAAAGTATCTTGGAAATCCTAAGCTGTTTACATAGATCATTGCCAAAATATACTAAAAAATCCTTTGTAATAATGATATGATGAACAAGAAATTGGTGCTTATGCATAATGAAGTGCCAACCAATTTGGATAAAGATAAATCCAATAAGCCCAAAGCTTTCAAAAAGCTTCATTTCTCATGAAGTAGATCTTTATGAAAGGTTCTACAACATTATTCATGTGGGTACAAAAGCCAAAGTAGTCTCCACAATAGAGAGTCCCCTTTTGATATAATGATAATGCATCTCAATGTGCTTATTGCAAACATGCAATACTTATTGCAAACATGCTTTGATTATGAGTAAATATGATGGTGGAAGAAGTCTGAGCAACATGAAAATCATCAATAAGACACGTCAACCACACACATTTAGAAAGTAACTATGGAAGTTGCCATATACTTAACCTTATAATAAAAAATGGCCACAATAGGCTACTTCTTACTCAACCAAGATATCATGATTTGCCAAGCATGAATCAAACCACTTTTAGGCACACAACTGTTGTGAACATAGTTATATTCATAAGAATCATGTAATCTTGGTGATAGTGATTGCCCCTTGGAATAAAAAAATCCAAGTTTTTGAGTACAACATAAGTGCCAAAAGATATTCTTAATTGCCTACCAATGCTTGACATTGGGTGATACATGAACTCATCTGACAGACAAAGAATCGAATGTCATGTTGAGTAATGCATATATAAGTGAGGCATTGAATAGGTTGCTAATAGAGATCAACATCAAATAACATCATGAAAACTCAATTACAAACCTGCCTCTGGGAGTTGCAAAGGGTTTATCCTCAAAGAAAGAATATTGCAATAAAGTGTCAATGCATTTTATTTGACATGAACTAGAGCCACCATTAGCTTGCATGAAATCAATGCCCAAATAACGATGAAAATGCTCCAAGTTTTAGATTTCAAAAGAGGCATACAAATGAGTCTTAAATAAAAAATATGCATCTCATTAGAACCAACGAGGATCATATCATCAATATAAATAATAATGATTTGAAGCACATCATTTGTAACCTTTACATAAAAGGTCCTTTTAGTTGGAATTTTTTGAAATCCATGTGCTAATAAGTTGGCATACATTTTTTCATACCAATCATGTCGTGTTTTCATCAATCAATAGTGTGCATTCTTGAATTTGCAACAATCTTTTCTTTTGTGTTTTATCAAAGAAAATTTTCTCATTATCATTTGAAGGCAAAAAACAACCATTGCATAGAAATGTGATGCAAAAGAAGCACCATGGGAGCTTGAAAAAATATGATAAGAAAAAGATGAATTTAACTTACTTTCTCTTAAAGTTTGAACTAAGAAATTCAAGTGATTTTGTCTCATTAATATTCCCTCTCTCATTAACAAGTGCACCACATATATTTGTATTAAAAATAAAATAATTTATGTGCTCATTCAGAACTTGTGTAGTTTGAGAACTTTGCCTCACCAAGAGATACATTTGAGTGCCCATTAGGGAAAAGGGGGAAAATACTAGCATTCATATTCTATTATGCGTTATTTTTGAGCTCATTGAAGATTCTATGATACATGAAAGTAGAGGTTGAAGTACATCCTCCGCAAAAATTACATCTAAACTAGCCAACTTATATGTATAATATAAACAATGGCCTTTGCTTTTACAAATGTAGTAGTAAAATAACATTTCACAACCTTATCATCCAATTTTTTTCATTGTTTCTTAGATAGTAACACATATGCCAAACAACCAAGACACACATACAAGCAATAGATGGCTTGCTACCATGCAAAGACTCATTATGAGTGATAGACTCTTATGTCTCAATGGGACAAATTAAGTATATACACAACACACATTATGACATTAAGCTAGAAAACTATGAGGTAATGCTTGATATCTTTCCATTTTGATGAGAGATATATATTTTTTCTTAATAATAACATTTTTATGGTGTATATGACATTATTTTCCAGTCTAAGGCAAAAATGTGTTTAATTCAAAAGTTTTTTTTTGCCCTTGATCACAATGAAGATTGCCTACTTTACATGTTGACATATCTCTAGCCATGAATAATAACTAACTAAATCAGCTAATAAGCTTCAAAATTTGAATTGAGTGGATAAAACCATGTATACTTAGAAAATTAATCTATAAGAGTCATGAAGTATAGATAACTACCAAAAGATGGTGTCTACATTGGACTATGTACATTTCTATGAATAGGTTGCAACTTACTTTCAATTGTTATCATAACACCTTTGGGAAAGGAACAACACTACATCTTGCCGAAATTGAAGGTCTCATATACATTTTTAAGAGGTGCCTCAAGATTAGGTAAAGAGGATTCCATATGATATTTTTGCAAGTGTGGAAAACTAGAACAATTCACATGAACAAAAGATGCACGTGAAAGCTTTGCATCTAAGATGGATTTCAAATCTTGAACTACACATGAATATCCATCTATATATTTTTCATAATTTGCAAGATATAAAGCCCACACCATATTATAATGGATGTAATGCCTTTATCACCTGTAAAGAGATCTTGAATTGTACACCTATAATATAAAGACTTAACTATCAAGGGAATCTTGGCTAGTGCTACCACTAGTAACAAGTTCTTCTTGATCCCGTCCATGTGTAAATGATGTGATAATGTTAATATACAACCATTAACAATAGTAAGGATGAATTTTTCAGCTTTCACAACATGCTAATAGTATTTGTTTGAACATGTGATAATCTCCTAGTAGGGAGATGCTCAAGTGAGGGAATATGTTTGGGCACCATTGTTAAAGTACCAAATATTACATAGGGCAAAAAATGGTAAAAATTGGGTTGTGTAAGGATTTAAATTAGTTGTGCTTAATCAAGATTAATCTTTTCAAATCATTTTTAAAAACCATGTGTAGGTTCTTTTAAAATGTATCTCACATGAATATATTTGTTTTGGAAGAGAGAGAAAGTTCGTGTGAAAATAATGAAAAGTGATATCCCCAAAGTTTGTGTCCTTCGAATGTTCAAAAAATTTGAACTTTTTCTCTTTCCGATCTATATAATGTGCTTCTAGGACGTGTTCTATTTTTTTACTCTATTTTTCAAAATACACCGACATAATACTCTCTTTTTCATAATCTAGATACTTTGCCGTAGAGAACCTCAATCTAGACACTTTCAACGAGCTTTCAACCAACAAGACTCTGCATGATAAGTTCCATACCCATATTGTGCTCATTCATGAGTATGCAACAATGAGAAATGTATTCCAAAGAGCTCTATAATCTTGTGAAGTTGAAGCATTAAACAACGAAGCCATAAAGAATATTGATATATGGACAAATGGAGCTATTTATCCAATTGATCCTCCAACTGGAAGGTACCCACCTTTTCATAAGCTTCATGATTTTATTATATTTTTAGGAGATGGTGATGATGGTTTATGTGGATATTGTTCAATGCTTTGGGAGTTGTTAAACAACTACATGCAATATAGAAACAATCTACAAAATATATAACATAAGAAGGATTTACATCAGAAGGATCTAGAAAAACAATTGGTGCATTTGACTTTTGAGATATGAAGTTTTAAATAAATGAAAGAAAATCCTATAGGATTGAGAATGGTTCAAAATGAATAAATCCTTTTTTAGATTTGATTGAAAAATCTGGTCAGAAGAAAAAGGGAATGAAAATTACAAGAGATCATGCAAAAAATGTGCTAGGTTTAAACATGTTTAGTAGCTTTGAGTGAGCACATTTTTGGAATGAAATTATCAATTACTGTAATGTTTTGAAACTATTGAAATTGAACAAGAATGCATGCTTAAAATGGTTTATTTTTAAAAAAATAATGAAAGAAATGAATTTGTTGTAAGACCCATTTCAAATTCAAGAGGTTTGTGATGGTGTTCGAGTGAGTAGAAAGGATTATAGAGAAATTTCCTAGACCTCATCATGTAGAAAAGTATAGGCTCTACTTGGCTAAGAAAATCACGTCCATGTTTGGTGATTATAAACATATTCATGAAAACATGCTTTTTTGACTCTGATTGGGCTCATTGCAATGACACTTGTGTGTCCACTTTGGCTCAGATGCCATTTGGCTGATTTGAGTGTTGATCAGTCTTTTGCCACCACAATCTTCACCAACAATCAGAGTGCATTGGAAATCGCAAGGAACCCCATGTTCTATGCTCGCACAAAGCACATTGAGGTTTATTATCATTATGTCAAGGAGAGCTTCTTTGATGGGGGGATCAGTTTGGAATATGTGCCCACATAGGATAACATTACAAATATTTTCACAAAGGCTCTGCCTCAGGAGAAGTTTGAACCTTTTCGTAAAGCTTTGGGCTTACTTCCTTTTGTGGATTGATCTCTTTCCACAAAGCTTGGCACTTCCTTATACATGAGTGCCAACTCCTTGTTCATTGTATCACTCTCGGGGAGGATTTGTTCATATATTTCATTAGTGATATTTGTTGATATATTTCGGTAGTGATGTGTGTGAACAAAAGTGTCCCATGGAGTGACAAAGGCTGTTTTGTCTCTATCTTCAGGGTGAATAAGAATTTTATTGTAGCCACAAAATCCCTCAAGAAAACTATACAAAGTGTGTCTGTCTACTTCTTCCAGTGTTTGCTCTGTGAAGGGTTGAGGGAAACCATCTTGAAGATTCACTTTGTTCAAAGCACGAAAATCATCACACACTCTTATTTCGCCATAATTTTTCTTAGGTACAATAACCATAGATGAAATCCACCTTGAGTGTTCTACAAGAACAATAATACCTGCCTCCTTTAATTCTGTTATTTCCACCTTGGTTGCCTCTATATATTTGGGATTGAGTCGATATGACCTTTCTTATAGGTGTAGCTCTCTCTCCTAAGGGTATTCAATGCAATCCAAGCTCCTCTAGAATACCTAATAGATCCTTGTAGGCCAAGCAAAGGCACTTTTATAGGTTTAAAGAAGAGAGATTACCTTCTATAATAAGAATGGATAATGAGACAACCATGTGGCTAGGTGGACTACTTGCGGCTTTTCTTTATCTCCAAGGTTCACTTCTTGAGCAAGTACTTCTTGGGTAGCCTCACTTGAAAAGTCATCAACACTATGTGTTGGGGTAGCATTGAGCTTATGCTCCACGATGTCTCCCCTGGTCTACCCATCTAGAATATCTGGAAACGTGAGGTCTTCTCTGGTCCTAGCATCAAAATTAGCCTCCGAAGGTGCTTGCAAAGATTTGAAACCTTCTAGCCTTGTGTCCATAAAATTGTCAAATTCATCATGATTACTTGTTTTCTCCTTACATAATTGTGTAGCCCAAATGGAGACACTAGTCTCCCGAGAGGTGCCTACAAAAAGTTTGTTCATCTTGCTCCATAGGAAGACTCGGTTCCACATAGAAAATTGGCCCATTTTGACCAAGGGAAGCCTCCTTGCATCCTTGCCCAATATCTACTAGGTGCGTACTTTGTGGTGGCCCTTCAAGATGTAATTTCCCAAATCCATGGGAATCACCAAAAAATAGGTGCGAGATTTCCAAAGGTGTGCCAAAATTTAGTCGCCTAGGTTTCTCACCATGACCACCAAAATTTAGGTACCTACCTTGATTACTTGAGAGATCTTGCCCATGGGCCACCTTGGGCCACATGTGGCCCTGTTTTGACTTCTACATCTAGTTCCCTACAATCACTTGATTTACCTCTTTCCTTACTAATAAAGTGCAAATTACCTCTTTTGAACTCTTTTTGGCCTCCCTGTGCTTCTCTTGCAAGAACTTCATTTTTGTGCACAGAGGGTGGATATGGTTCATTTTCATCTAGGTCCTCATTTATTTCACTTATTTCAACGGTGCAACATTCTGTGCTACCCATCATCCAACTTAACAGATTGTCGTCTTCATGAGGGAGAGAAGACATTACTTGACTGTCCATTCTATATCCTATTGCCTTGGCAATGTCACATCCTTCCTCCAAGTGTATCTACTTGACTGTCCATTCTATATCCTATTGCCTTGGCAATGTCACATCCTTCCTCCAAGTGTATCTACAATTGATTATTAGCCCTTGTAGAGATCCATAGCCTATTCCTTCCCCAATCTTATAATGCTTTGTCTTGCCTTAGCCAAGGCCTTTCTAGGAATAGAGGGTAAGATGTCTCCTTGGATAGGAGAATGACAATAAAATCCAAGAGAAATTAGCAGCCTTGAACTATCATGGGAACCTTTTCAATAACGCCTAATGGTGTGACTTGATGCTGGTATGCTATTGTCACAATGAAAGATTCCTTTGCGAGGTCCAATTTCAATTTCTTCATGGTAAAACAAGGCATCAAATTGATACAAGAACCATCAACTACAATGGAACCTATCAAAAATTGAATTTTGATGGAAACAGGCAATCTTAAACTCTGGTATTTTGTCAATGGTGTGGCAAGAAAATCCACCATGAATGCATCTATACTTGGTGGTGGACTTAGGTAGGTAGAATGCATGGCTTCAAGTAAATCATTTCTCACTTTTGCATCCATTTTTATGAGTTTGTATAAACTGATCTTGTGATGAATCCCCTTCATGTTTTCTTCAATATTCACCTGTGTGCATTCTCTTGAGGGCAACTAGGTTGGCCTTTCTATGAAGTGCTCACCCTATCATAGGCTCCTTCAATGGCCACCTGGTCCTCAAATTATCCTTGTTAATCTCTTCTTTTTCATTGACTCCTTATTACTCTTCCATACAAGTTGTCGTTGCTTGCCTAGCTCTAGTAATCATAGGTACTCTAGGTGATGAAACAACAAAGCATTGTGGGAGTCATACCTTCTTCTCTTGAAGAGACTACAATCATATGAGTTGGGGTGGGGCATATTTGGAGACACTCCCTCATGCAATGATCCTTGGCATTGGGGCAATGTTGATAGGGAGGTGTGTCCTCAAGCAGAGAGCATTTACTTTTCACATGACGATATTCCCCACAATCATAACACACTAGTGGTCTAGTATATCTAGGTTAATTCGAACGATTCTCCTCTTTGTTGTGTATATTTGAAGTACCAACATAAAATGTGTGAGGAACTTGTGTATTACTCTCTGTTGAGCTCCTTTGAGGTAGGCATGGTTGCACATCTCATGCCACCTTTGCCACAAAATTGACAACTTATTCAATTAGGATATTTCATGTTGAAATGGCCACTATCGTTGCATGTGGTGCACCAAATCTATCAGTGTATGTCTTGAGTAGTCCACAAATCCTCTATGTCACATTGAAGTTTAAATCATCATTGTATCATGTAGGTAGAGAAGTAACATTATCCTCTTGTTGACTTCATTGCATCTTCAATGCTTCCAATTCCCTCCTAAGTTTCTCAATTGGGTACGAAATTGTGGCATAATTTGCTTGAATCCCACCTTCGAAATGCACTCTCGCCTTCTCTATGTAAGAAGTAGCCACCACAAAGTCATCCAATGTGGCATCCAGTCTCAATGATTCCCAAAGCTTTTATTGGGAAGACCTTGGAAGACCCTTTTCTATCTGCTATCACTCTCGATAGATAAATCTAAATCTCACTAAAGTATCCCTGACATATATTGGTGTGACCACTATACATGTCAGAGAAATGAAAAAGTGATACTGTCATGCTCGACCATCACATGTTGAGCTTGATATCTGAACACTTACCCTCAAGCTTAATGTCATGTTTTCCAACATCTTCCAAAACATTTTCAGCTTTTCTGCTCCAAGTGATTTAGTGAAGGTATTAGCAATGTGCTCATTTCTCCTCACATAAACAAGATCAATATCACCAGTGAAGTATTTCAGTGGCAATGCACCACAATGCGCTCTCCTTCTCAAGAGCTCCACGATGATATCCTCAGAGTAGAAAATTGAGCTCCTAGGGCCACACATGGTACTCCGCATCGAGGCTACAAAATACACAAAAAAACATAGTACACATGGAGCGCAAACACAGACTTCTTAGGTGTTACAAATGCGTCCGAACTCATAGTCTGTGACTAAACAAACCATTATATGTTTTATTAAAGAACATATACAAAGAAGTGTCTGGTGGCCATTTGGACTTTCGCATGGACACTAACGGTAACAATCTCCGACTAAAGGCCAATATGGCAAAAGTAACTATGGGAGAAAAATAAAAAATAATAAAGAATACCTAATTGTAAGTATTGATGGAGAGTGTTAATATCCAAAAGAACAAGTTATCCTTGATGTTAGAGCACCTCTATATCAAGAACAACTCATAACCTCAACCAATTTTGGAAAATTATTGCCAAATTATAAAGATTTGAACTAACTGTGAAGAAATCGAATACTCAGAAAAGTCTGCTACACTTAATCCACTCATTGACTGATCAAATGTGTAAAGTTTTCAATGAAACTTTATATGGGTTCTAAAGATTACACATCTTCTCCAAGTTAAAACTTCTCAAAAGGATTGGAAAATCTTGAGATTTCCTCCAAACAATGTACCTATGTCTGAAACTGTTCTTCTGTGTAGTCGACTTTGACACTTGCAACTTCGAATGCATGATTCTCCCAAACTAGACTCCGCTTATTCAAATGCTTTTAGCCACAAGTAGCTTACCTTTCAAATTAAAGAATGAGTGCTTATTTGCTAAAAACTTTACACTGTGGAGGGAGATTTGATCAAAACATTATCATCAAATTTGCACTGGCACCTGTCTTCACTTCTTCATATTTACACATGTAAATGTTCCTTCTTAAAATTCTCTCAGCTTGATTACAATTAAACTCTCAAAACTTGTACAGAGGTTATTCAACTATAGAATTAGACTTGTACAAAAGCATTCCTCAATAGGATAAACACAGAAGGAGCACTGAGCAAAAGATCGAGGTGCAACTTTCTTCTATTCAGAAAAAACATACATCTCATTGATAATTGATGTTCTTCTCACTTTCTAAAGTCTCTAATGACTTCTAAAACTTGTGACTCATCATCTCTCATACTCGTAGTACATCTATATCAAGTATATATAGATGTTTACATCTTAACTCGTCATAGATACAAAGTTTTTATGAACTAATTACAAGATTAGTATACATGTATATACAAGTCTTCATCTTTCGACCATGCACTAAACTTCAAGCTTCATATGTTGATCTTTGCTTCATTGTTTGACTTCAAACCTTGTCCTAATCATCAATTGATGATTGTCCTACACCAACAACTCCCCCTCAATCATCAATTGTGATTTTCTCCATCTTCTTTAGACCTTCCATGTCTTTAAACCTCTGCAACTTAGGACCATCCAAGCTTTTGGTTAACATATCTGCAATCGGATCTTTTGTAGAAGTGTATGATTTCAATTTTTTTATCAATCACCTTCTCTCTCAAGAAATGATATTGGATCTCAATATGTTTAGTCTTGGCATGAAAAACAGGGTTAGCAACTAGATACAATAAAATCATATTATCTCCATGAATGATAGGTGTACTCTGATTGATGTCAAAACCCTTCATGAGAGTCTTCAACCATATAACCTCCTTTGCGGCTTCAACCATACCTTTATATTCTGCTTCAACCATACCTTTATATTCCAACCTTTACATGCAACAATAGCTATGAGAGTCCTTATAGTTGTCATCTTTGCCACAGGACTATAAGTCTCATCATAATCTACTCCATATGTCTGAGCATACCCTTTCACAACAAGGCTAGCTTTATACCTAGAAACATTTCCATCTGCATACCTCTTTGTCTTGTAAACCCACTTGCATCCAATGATTTTTTGATTAATTGGTTTACGAACCAAATCCCATGTCTCTTTCTCCATTAATGCATCATACTCCTCTTGCATAGCTTTCTCCCAATTTTCCTTACCTTTTGCCTCTTCATATGTAGAAGGGTCTTCCTCTGCTTTCACCATATAAGCATAATCTTTAGTAGTGAAAAATGAACTATCATAGCTATACCTTGTGGGTTTCCACTTATGCCTTGATGATCTTCTGAGATCTCCACTTGAAGTTTTTGGTTCATCACATTCTGGATCAAATCTTGGCATTTCTTGAACTTCAACTATTGCCTCATTATTCTCTTCTTCATCAAATATTTGAACCTTTGATTTACCTTTCTTCTGATTCAATGTTTCTTCATCACCCGCATGAATATTACTTTTACCTGCATACCAAGTACCTTTCTCATCCTTTGACACAAGGAATTGTTTTGTGGATGGACTCCACAACCTATAACCCATCTGCTTATCATCATAACCAATAAACAAATACTTTTCAGCTTTAGGTTCCAATTTATGCCTAAACTGAGATGGTACATATGCATAGGCCAAACATCCAAACACTTTCCAATGATCTAAGGTAGGTCTCTTACCCCACCATGCCTCATATGGTGTCATACCATTCAAAGCATTACATGGAAGTCTATTAACTAAATAAGTAGCTATATTCATAGCCTCAACCCACAAATAATTAGGGAAATTTTTCTCTTTCATCATTGACCTTGCAAACTCAACAAGAGTTCTATTGCTCCCTTCTGCTACTCCATTTTGTTGAGGAGAGTACCTACAAGTAACTTCCCTTTTTATACTTGCATTCCATAAGTAGTCACTGAACTCATTAGACAAATACTCCCCCTCCATCTGACCTTAGTCTCTTCAATTTTTGTCTTGAAACTCTTTCTGCATACACATGGTAATGTTTAAATGTATTTTGAACACCTCTGATTTATCTTTGATCACATATATAGTGATCCACCTGGTAGCATCATCAACATAAAGCACATAATATCTCAAACCATTAATGCTAAAGTCCTTTGATGGACCCCATACATTTGTATGCAGCAATTCAAGCTTCTCTGAATAAATGAAACCATGCTTATTATATGATTGCTTATGAGCCTTGCCTAATTGACATGCTTCACATCTGTATGTCATGTGTTGACCTGCAACGTTAGGCAATCCAAGCACTAAACCATTATTAATCATATCTTTAATACCTCTTTCATTGAAATGTCCAAGTCTTTTGTGCCAAAGATCTAACTCAGAGATCTTATGTCCTCCATAAGTGAACAAGGCATGACCAACATTGCCTTGAATCCTCAATGTAAAGAGCCTTCCTTTTTTCTTCCCTAAAACAATTTGTTTATACCCATTGCTAGGGTCTTCCACAAAAACTCCATCATTAGTAAACCTTACTTCGTAAACTTTCTCTACAATTTGCCCTACACATCAAATTCTTTGGGATTGTAGGAACGTACAAAACCTTACTCAAAAGAGTGCTTCCATTCTTGGCCTTTACTGATCCAATGGACTTCACATTATGCTTTGTGTTATCACCTATTTGAACTACATGATCACTCACCTTATTCTCCAAATCAATCATCAAAGCTATGTTGCCACTCAGATGATTGCTACACCCTGAGTCAATGTAAAAGACTCTTTGATCTTCACTTTGTCTTTCAAAAGCTGCATTCATAATTAAGGTTGAATCTTCTTTCTGATCTGAAGAATAATTGTAGTAGGTATTATTGTAGAATTGAATTTGAAAGCCTCTACTTGCATTTCTTCCAAGGAAACCTCTACTACCTCTACCCCTGAAATTACCTCTCTGATTTCTACCACCTCTTCCTCTTGAATTAAAATTTTGATTATATCCTCCACCATTCTGATTATTATATCAACATTCATGAGCTAAATGATTAGTCTTACCACAAATCTAGCAAGCTTTGACACCATCTTTATTGCTTCTACTTCTTTCTCTTCCTTTGCCACCTCCTCTTCCTCTCAGGAACTTAACTTGACTAGTAGTGCCTTCATCTTCATTCAATTGTTGCTTGCCTTTATTAGTTTTCTTCTTGTCCTTTGAATACATTGCTTGACCTGTACTCTTATCAACATCACCTTTGATATGCTGCTCAAAGGTTAGCATATGTCCTAGCAGTTGATTCAAATCAGGAGTGAAATGATCTAGTGACAATTCAGTGGATAGAATGAAAGGCTTCCACTCCTCATCTCCTCTCAAACTTGTGAGAATTTGTCTTACCAATTTTTCCTCTTCAATATCTTCATCAACTGCTTCTAATGCATCTGCAATTTCCTTCATCCTCGCTACATAATCAGAAGTGGATTAAGAAGCCTTCTTCTTGAATGTGGTGAATTTTGCCCATAAAGATGCCTTCCTTGACTTTATAGTGTTTTGGAAATGCTGCTCCAAAGCATTTCATATGTCACTTGCACTTTCAAGTCCTCTAATATGAGGTAGCAAGTAACCATTGACTCCCATGTAGATAATGCTCCTTGCTTGAGCATCCTTCTTCATCCATGTTTTCAAATCTGAGAGCTCTTCCCTAGTTGGAATACTAGGATCCTTAAATTCTGATTTTTCCTCTTCACCTGTGATATATCCTATCAGGTCCTTGCTCATAAGATGAGCTTCCATCCTCATTGATCAAGCAGGATAGTTTTCTCTATCCAATTTCTCTATGTGAAGAGAATCTCCCATCTTTTCTTCACCTATGCAATAAATTCTTCAATCTTTGTGAATAATGAATGTACCTTTACTTTGAATGTAGTTCCTTTTGATCTTCTTGATAGCTTCAGGCCTTCTTCTCTAGCTTTCACTTCAACCTTTCATCTTTTGAATCTTCAAGGATTGATTTCTGTATATCTGCAATAGTCAGGCTCCTCCTTTCTTCAAATCTGATGACTCCTACTTTGATACCATTGATGGAGAGTATTAATCTCCAAAAGAACAAGTTATCCTTGATGTTAGAGCACCTCTATATCAAGAACAACTCATAACCTCAACCAATTTTGGAAATCTATTGCCAGATTATCAAGATTTGAACTAATTGTGAAGAAACTGAATCTCAAAAAAGTGTGCTACACTTAATCCACTCATTGACTGACCAAATGTGTAAAATTTTCAATGAAACTTTGTATGATGTGTTAGCTAAAGATTTCACACCTTCTTCAGGTTAAAACTTCTCAGAAAGATTGGTAAATCTTGAGAGTTTTGCCAAATAATGTACCTATGTTTGAAACTATTCTTCTGTGTAGTCGACTTTGACACCTACAACTTCTAATGCATGGTACTCCCAAACTAGACGCTGTTTATTCAAATGCTTTTAGCCACAAGTAGCTTACCTTTCAAATTAAAGAATGAGTGCTTAGTTGCTAAAAACGTTACACTGTGGAGGGAGATCTAATCAAAACATTATCATTGAATTTGCGCCAACACTTGTCTTCACTTCTTCATATTTCTTTTCAGAAAAAACGTACATCTCATTGATAATTCATGTTCTTCTCACTTTGTAAAGTCTCTAATGACTTCTAAAACTTATCACTCATCATCTTTCATACTCGTAGTACATCTATATCAAGTATATATAGATGTTTACATCTTAAATCCTCATAGATACAAAGTTTTTATGAACTAATTACAAGATTAGTATACATGTATATACAAGTCTTCATCTTCTGACCATGCACTAAACTTCAAGCTTCATATGTTGATCTTTGCTTCATTCTTTGACTTAAATCCTTGTCCTAATCATCAATTGATGATTGTTTTGCACTGATAAGTATACAAATTATACCTCCCACCTGATGGGCATGTTACACAATATACAAGTAACTGTGTAGATCATAAATCAAGTAACCCCCATCAAGTGAAAACAATGTCGAAAGATATCCTATGGTATAGCTTTAGTCAAAGCATCTACAACATTATCTTGAGTGTGAACCTTCTCAAGAATAAGGTGCTCAGTGGCTAAGCAATCTCTAATGAAGTGATACATCACCTCAATGTGCTTGGTCTTTGCATGATAGATTGGATTCTTAGCCAAAGCAATGGCACTCTGACTATCACTGAGCAAATGAGGTACATGCTGAGGTGAACCCATATCACAAGCAAGAAGAGAAAGCCACAATGCTTCCTTACGTGCCTCACTTGCTGCAACATAATCTATTTCTGTGGTGAAAAGAATTGTACGTTCTTAAAGACAAGATCTCCAAGAGATAGCACCTCCCTCAAAATGAAAAACGTACCTTAATGTAGACTTATGATTGTCTACACAACCAACATAGTCAAAATCTGTGTAACCAATAATGGATGATTTCCCTCTACCTAAGCATAGACACTTGTCCTTAGTGCCACTCAAATATCTCAAAATCATCTTGATTGCTTCCCAATGTTTCTTGCCAGGATTAGAAATATATTTGCTCACAACTCCCATTGCAAATGCAATTTCTGGTCTTGTAGCTACCATAGCATTCATTAGACTACCAACAACAGACTGATAGGGAATTTTGGTCATGAATTCCTTTTCCTCATCTGATTTAGGGAAATCATCCTTGCTCAATTTCACATATGTGGGTAAAGGTGTACTCAATGCCTTTCCACATTGCATATCGAACTTGTGAAATACTTTGGATATGTACTCACTTTGAGACAAGTATATGCATCTTTGAATCCTATAACTAGTATGCACATGCCAATAATATGTTTGGCATCCCCCAAATCCTTCATATCAAATGTCTTAATCAACTACTTTTTGAGAATTGACAAGTCATAAGAGGACTTGCCAGTAATTAACATATCATCGACATAAAGTGTGCATATCAAGCTGCCATATGGGCATATCTTTGTGTAGAGACAATGATCCTCATTGCTTCAAGAATAGCTTTGAGACTTCATAAAAGCATCAAACTTTTGGCACCATTGTCTAGGGAATTGTTTAAGTCCATACAAGCTCTTCTTGAGCTTACAAACTAGACTTTCCTTGCTAGGAACAACATAACTCTTTGGTTGTTCCATATAGATCTCATATGTAAGATCTCCATGCAAAAAGGTAGTTTTCACATCCACATTAGGGCCGAAAAGGGGCTGTTTGCTAATGAGAGATTAAGGAAATTGACAAATAGAGTCTTTCCACATGTACAAGAATATAACATTGTTGTCTCCTTTAACCGTACAAAGAAATTCTTTTTTTAAGAGAATATGATCTAAAAGCGCCGCGAAAGTGATGAAGATTCTTGTATTCAGTGTACAATTTCTTGGTTTGATGCAAAAAAAGATATTTTTGCACATCACACAATGCATATCTTTAAAGTTCCAAGAAGGAAATGATTTTTGAAGATACGAAATATTTTTGGGTTCACGAAATTCCATGGTCATTCGGCGACAGGATTTACATCAAATCAAAAGTTTCCACGTGTACAAAGCCCTTTTATCTATAAATGTTGGCAAAGTTTGTGAATGTCGGTTTCTCGCTTTGAGCATTCTTCTTCTTCTCAATTCTAATGGCTTCTTCTTCTTGTCGTCCTTCCAATCGTGTAACCTCATGTGAGGTTTACAACAGAAGAGAGGATTCTTTATGGAAACCTCTTTCTGTGAAGTTAAATGAATGAGTAACTATGCTTCCTAGCTATAGAGGTGCTCATAAAGTCAAGCATGCTAAAAGAGACGACACAAGAAACCATTGCAGGGGACTTATTCTTAGTTTCAAATTGAAGAGATGCGGTTGGTTTGCAAGAGTACAACATGTGTACAACGCTAAGGATCTTGTTCTGGAAAAGCATATGCAATTCCCTTTGTACTGTAAGTGAAGTTTTACAATGATCGTCTATCATTTCAGTTGGTTTTGTATAACAACATATATGTTTTTGTATTGCAGATATTTTTCCTTTCAATATTTTAGAGTGGCAACCTCTTGAATGTTTAACACGAACATTCAGAGTTCTTCGTAAGGAATATGAAGAGCTTATGTATGCAGACAAATCCGCTCAAGTTTTCAATAGCACAGAGTTATTTGTCCATTTTGCATATTATCAGGTGCCATTAGGGAGGAGCTCTTATGGAAATCTTATACATTTGCCTAGTCCTTGCATCTCTTCATTAGATTGGGATGCTTCTGATCATTCAACAAAAGGTGGAAAAGAAAGCTTGGAGTTTGGATAGCCTTGGACTCAGAGGAGAGCTGTCCAGAAGTATTGATTCATCCAGTTTTTCAATCTAGAAAGATAATTGTCACTGCAAATTGGAAATTCAAAAATGTAAGGGAGCTCTAGAATACCTTGATGAGGCATCATCACAATTCAAATTCTCAATTGATGATGCAATAGTTAACATTAGATTAGAGAAAAAACATTATCTTGCATCAAGTTGCAACCCTTTAGATTGTAACAAGTCTCCTTCTTTAAGAAGCTTTTTTTCAAACTTCCATTGATTTTTCTTTGCAGAATGGTGACTAAGAATGTGACTGATTACATCACTTCAATTATGTCTTTTTATGGACTATATTCATATTGGCATTTTTTTGTTTAATTTCAAGATTCTGAGGAGGTTTCAATGGTGCAATGATTATACAGGAATTTGCATATGACAAAATGGAAAAGATTGGATGACACGACCGATACAAGCGATACGGGCCATCCGAAATTCTCCGATTGCCCATATCGCTTGCATCGGTCGTGTCATAAAAACTTCTCTATCCTCCTCACATTTAACTTTTCTGCAGGATGGTGACTAAGAATGTGAATGATTACATCACTTCAATTATGTCTTTTTATGGACTAGATTCATATTGGCATTTTTTGTTTAATTTCAAGATTGATGAGGTTTCTATTGTGCAATGATTATAAAGGAACTTGCATGAGTAAATTCTAGGTGATTCAAGAATATAAACCAAGAAATTCTTACATAATATATCTCCCCTTTTAGAACCTTTTTCCATACTTCCATTGATTTTCTTTTGCAGGATGGTAACTAAGAATGTGACACATTACATCACTTCAATTATGGCTTTTTATGGACTATATTCTGATTGGCAATTTCTTTGTTTAATTTCAACATTTTGATGAGGTCTCAATGGTGCAATGATTATACAGGAACTTGCATATGAAAAAATAGATGGTATGAAAAAATGGAAAAGACTGGATGACACGACCGATACAAGCGATATGAGCCATCCGAAATTCTCCGATTGCCCCTATCGCTTGCATCGATCGTGTCATAGAAACTTCTCTATCCTCTTCACATTTAACTTTTCAACAAGAATAAAGCAAAAACCACACAAAATAGACATTTTGATGATAAGAACAATTCAATTTTGCTTGAACCATGCAATGAAGTCACTTTTGCTTAGTTCTCAAGAGGATCAATTCAACATTACATTACTCAAGGCATATAAATATATTACAATGTATCTATGTACATTTCATGAGTAATAAGCTTTGAATAGAAATATATTTAATCCTTCTTGAGCCTTTTGAATGAACTTGTCTCTAGCAAATCTCCTCTATATCTGAGGTACTCTTTTCTCCTGTAGACAATAATACTTTGAACATATGACACCCCTACAGCCATTGCATAGCTTGAGTAACAAAGGAAGTAGCCTGCCCTTGAAGCATTGAATCCTGGGGCATATCCAAAAATTCTTAATGCACCTGTTCTTTCAAGTAGAAAAACTCTGTATGCATTAAAGGGTATTGAAGTAAAACCCATGTATCTTGAAAGAGTCCTCAAGGAGAATAATGAAAAATCTACCTCTTCACTATACTGCTTATGAATAACACAAAATAATTTTGGATTCAGTTTTGGAAGATAGTGGATCACTGAATGAATATCCATCTTTGTCTTTCCTTTCTTCTCTATGGTTTTCCTTGTTCCCTTCCCCCTCCCAATGTAGTTGCCTTCATCCAATATAGATATCTGTGGAAAAAATTGAAAATCTAGGTTAGAAAAAGTAAACGATCTTTTAAAGTCATAGAAATAACTAGAAACAGAAGTAGAAACAAAGCATGAGATACGACCGATCCAAGCGATTAGGGTCATCAGAGAATATCCGATGGGCATAATCGCTTGCATCAGTCATGTTTGATTTATCATCCTTAACTTTACAAAAACATACAATTAATGTTGAAAATAATATTTATAAACACATTTAGTTGTTCTATATGGAGCATTCATTCATATAGCTATAAATATGATACTTGATTGGACACAACCAATTCAAGTGATTGGGCCCATCAAGGAAGCTTGGATGGTCCTAATCGCTTGAATTGGTTGTCTCCAAAGGAGGTCATCTTAAAGCTTAGATTGCATGTGAACTTTTGTATCTTATTATTGGTTAAGAATTTGGAGAAGATAATGCTACCATTGCGTCCGGAACGTGTCAAAACCCTAAGATTGACTGTCTATTTGCATGATTTCGATACCCAGAGGTCTTGATAAGCCTTGTTGTATTGATTTTCAGACACGACCGATGCAAGCGATTAGGCCCATCCAACATTTCCAGATGAGCCTAATCGCTTGCATTGGTCATGTCCTAGATTCATGCACAAATAGGCTCATCAAGACCTTTCCATATCAGAATCATACAAATAGACAGTCATTGATAAGCTTTTTGTATTGATTTCCAGACACGACCGATGCAAGCGATTAGGCCCATCCAACATTTCCAGATGAGCCTAATCACTTGCATTGGTCATGTCCTAGATTCATGCACAAATAGGCTCATCAAGACCTTTCCATATCAGAATTTGCATGATTTCGATACCCAGAGGTCTCGATAAGCCTTTCTGTATTGATTTCCAGACACGACCGATGCAAGCGATTAGGCCCATCCAACATTTCCAGATGAGCCTAATCGCTTGCATTGGTCATGTCCTAGATTCATGCACAAATAGGCTCATCAAGACCTTTCCATATCAGAATCATACAAATAGACAATCAATCTTAGGGTTTTGGCATGTTCCTCCGGATGCAATGGTAGCATTAGGTTCTTGATTCCGAGCCAATAGTAAGATAGGGAAGTTCATGACCGATGCAAGCGAAATAAGCTAGTCAAAGGTAGGTCAAACGCATGTAATCGCTTGTATCAGTCGTATCGGGTATGTAGCACAATTATGCATGGGTGATGAAGAGAGAAATTCTATGAAGGTTGAAAATGTGAAATGGTGAACGGGACCCGTATTTATAGTCGAGAAGGACCGGGTAACGGTCACATGACGTGGACTAATAAGTGAGTGCCACGTGGCAAAAGACGTTGGGAATCACAACGGCTAGATGACGTGGCCCACTCAAATGATGCCACGTGGCATTGTAACGTTGGGATTCGCAACGGCTAGATGACATGGACCAATCACACATTGCCACGTGTCACCAATGGTCAAATCATCCCAGAGACCTATTTAAGCTCTTCTATTCACTTTTTTCATTTTTTGTGAAACTCCTTGCTACCATCAACTTACCGTTGTCTTTGCGTTTTTACATGCTTTTCAAAACTTTCCATAGACCACATTTTGTGTGAGGGTTTAGGGTCATCATGATCAATTATTTTACAACACGACCGATACAAGCGATTAAGGACATTCGAGGATTTCCCGATGACCCTAATCGCTTGTATCGGTCATGTTTCTTGAGTGCTTTGTGAAAGCTTTTTTAATTAGTTTTTCTGCGTTTAAAATTTGTTCCAAGCTTTTAAACTCTTTTTTGTGCAAGTTGGCTTATTTTGCTTGCATCGGTCATGAATTTCCCTATCTTACTATTGGCTCAGAATTTCAAGAAACTAATGATACCATTGCATCCGAAACGTGCCAAAACCCTAAGATTGACTGTCTATTTGCATGATTCTGATATTGAGAGGTCTTGATGAGCCTATTTGTGCATGAATGTAGGACACGACCAATGCAAGCGATTAGGCTCATCTGAAAATGTTGGATGGGCCTAATCGCTTGCATCGGTCGTGTCTGGAAATCAATACAAAAAGGCTTATCGAGACCTCCGGGTATCAAAATCATGCAAATAGACAGTCAATCTTAGGGTTTTGGCACGTTCCGGACGCAATGGTTGCATTATTTTCTTAAAATTCTTAACCAATAATAAGATACAAAAGTTCACATGCAATCTAAGCTTCAAGATGACCTCCTTTGGACATGACCATTTCAAGCAACTAGGACCAATGCAAGCGATTAGACCCATCCGATATTCTTTGATGACCCTAATCGCTTGGATTGGTCGTGTCTCATGCTTTGTTTCTGCTTGTACATAGATACACATATTTATTGCCCAAAGGGGTACAAGACATTGCAAATATGAAGGATGTAATCTTTTTTTGTGTAATTGATCCATGTCCTAATATTAATCCTTACTGATCCATGATTTGTTTTTCTCTAGTAAAAGTCCTATTTATCTGATGATAATAATCTTTTTTTGTAGGTTATGGCTAGGACAAAGAAGACAGCAAGGAATTCTCTCCAATCACAACATGGAAACTCCAAAGTGTAAGCCTCACCATACATTTTGTTGTGTTCTATTTTAAAGCCTTGCCATCCATTCTAAATTTAAGTTTACCTTGCAGTGCTGCTAAGCTTCTCAAAATGCATATTGATCAAAACATTCTAGGAATTCCTTCATTGAAAGAAGAAAAAAGGTTTGGATACACTCAAATACATGTGCCATTACAGAAATACAACACCTCGTGTGACTGGAGAGTGATTGCAAATGCAGTAAGGTTCTTGGAAAGTAGGTTTTACAACCCTGAGTTGAACTTGTCAGACTATCCATATGCTTGGGTCATCTTGATCAAGGAGAGAGCAATAAATGCCATTATGGAACATGCAATATGCCCTTATATTTTTGGAATGTAAGATTGTAATCTAATGTGTAACCAACATATGTTGGAAGATTAATTGATGTACAAATTGTATGTAATTATGCCAGTCTTCATCTGGAAGATGGTCATTGTAACTATATTTATATGCCTTGAGTAATGTAATGTTGAATTGATCCTCTTGAGAACTAAGTAAAAGTGACTTCATTGCATGGTTCCAGAAAAATTGAATTGGTTCTATCATCAAAATGTCTATTTTGGGTGCTTTTTGCTTTATTCATGTTGAAAAGTTAAATGTGAAGAGGATAGAGAAGTTTTTATGACACGACCGATGCAAGCGATATGGGTAATCGGAGAATTTTGGATGGCTCATATCGCTTGTATCGGTCATGTCATCCAATCTTTTCCATTTTTTCATACCATCCATTTTGTCATACCATCCATTTTGTCATACCATCCATTTTGTCATATGCAAGTTCCTGTATAATCATTGCACCATTGAAACCTCATCAAAATGTTGAAATTAAAAAAAAATGCCAATATGAATATAGTCCATAAAAAGCCATAATTGAAGTGATGTAATGAGTCACATTCTTACTTACAATCCTGCAAAAGCAAAATCAATGGAAGTATGGAAAAAGGTTCTAAAAGGGGAGATATATTATGTAAGAATTTCTTGGTTTATATTCTTGAATCACCTAGAATTTACTCATGCAAGTTCCTTTATAATCATTGCACAATAGAAACCTCATTAGAATCTTGAAATTAAACAAAAAAATGCCAATATGAATGTAGTCCATAAAAAGACATAATTGAAGTGATGTAATCAGTCACATTCTTAGTCACCATCCTACAGAAAAGTTAAATGTGAAGAGGATAGAGAAGTTTTTATGACACGACCGATGCAAGCGATATGGGCAATCAGATAATTTCAGATGGTCCATATCGCTTGTATCGGTCGTGTCATCCAATCTTTTCCATTTTGTCATACCATCCATTTTGTCATATGCAAGTTCCTGTATAATCATTGCACCATTGAAACCTCCTCACAATCTTGAAAATAAACAAAAAAATGCCAAGATGAATATAGTCCATAAAAAGACAGAATTGAAGTGATGTAATCAGTCACATTCTTAGTCACCATCATGCAAAGAAAAATCAATGGAAGTTTGAAAAAAAATCTTCTTAAAGAAGGACACTTGTTACAATCTAAAGGGTTGGAACTTGATCACCCTGGGTGGCAGGCAAGTTATGCAAGATAATGTTTTCTCTGATCCAATGTTAACTATTGCATCATCAATTGAGAATATGAACTATGATGATGCCTCATTAAGGTATTCTAGGAGCTCCCTTACATTTCTAAATTTCCAATTTGTTGTGACAGTTATTTTCCTAGATTGAAAATCTGGATGAATCAGTACTTCTGGATAGCTCTCCTCTGAGTCCAAGCTATCCAAAGTCCAAGCTCTTTTGTACATTACCTATATTTTGTAGAAGCTTTGGATCTTTTCTTAGATGAACATCACCACCAAGAAATCCCATTTATGAAAGTAGAGATTCACACTTTTTAATGAAAAGGTGAACGATAGCCTTGTGAACGTAGACTTGCGTGCACTTGATTGCAGTGCTACCCTTGTAGACGACATTGGTCACTTCCTGCACGGTGCCATAGTGCTCCTGCACATACATAGATAGATGGGCACTACTTCAACGGATGCCGCTATCATCATCACGGGAGTGGACGAAGCAGAGGAAGTGTGATTACCTGATTGATGGAGTCCAAGCTCGTGACAGTTCTGGTGTTATGAAATAGAACAGTCGCTTGTGTAGCTCTCCACATAACGGCTCCGAAAAAAAGTGGTAGGAGCAGTGTACGCAAGTCAGTCGCCATCCTGAAATGTAGCTTCCACTGCCTGTGATATTTCTTTTACATAAGAAGGGATGCCCATGTTTCTCCTAAAAGTCTAATTAGATCATGAAGATTATGAAAAGGGGTATACCTTCCAGTTTGTGGATCAATTGGATAAACAAATCCATCTACCCATATGTCGATATGTTTTTTTCCATCGAAAGTAGAGTAAAAAAGTGCAAAACGGCATAAGCACACATTATATAGGTCCGTGAACAAGAGGAAAATTCAAATTTTCATGAACGCCCGATGAGCACAAACTTTGAGGCATAAGATATCACACATACTTTTCATGATTATCACACGAGTTTCTCTCTCTTCAAAATTTGCACAAGATACGTTTTAAATGCGCTTACACGGATTTTTTTAAAATGAGTTGACAACTTTAATCCAGATTAAGCACAACTAATTGAAATCCTTACACGGCCCTTTTTTGGCCGTTTTTTGCCCTAATGATTTGGACTAGCTCAAACTTCTCCATTGCAACGAATCCAAGAAACATGTGCAGGCGAGTCATGTTGACCACCGGAGAGAAGATTTCCTCAAAATCAACACCATGTTGTTGCCTAAAACCCTTTGCAACAAGTCGTGCTTTATACTTTGGAGAAGCACTATTTGATATGAATTTTAGCTTATATACCCATTTACATGGTAAAGATTTCCTGCCCTTTGGCAAAGGTACTAAATCCCAAGTACCATTCTTGTGAATAGAATCCAACTCACTCTTCATGGCACGCTCCCACTTGACATGGTCCTTTGTCTTTATAGCCTCTTTGTCACAAGAAGGCTCACCGGAATCTATTAGCATAACAAAATCTAAACCTCGAACATATCTATCAGGTGGATGTGAGACACATGTAGAGCGTCTTAATGGTTGCTGAACAGGAACATGTGCAGAATGATCTGATCGGATATTCTCTTGAAATTCCCTATGTGCAGCATTTTTATGCATGCTAACTGGAGGACTAGTATCCTCAAACACCACTCTTCTCACTCAACCTCCTTAATGGGTTGTTTATGCATCTTAGAATCATTGAAAATGACATCACTACTTCTGATCACTGATCGTGTTTCAGGATCCCATAAGCGATATCCAAATTGCCCTTCTTGACCATATCCAACAAAAATGCATTTCTTTGACTTATGGTCCAACTTTTGTCTAAGATTCTTGGGTATATGAACATATGCTTCACACCCAAAAACTCGGGTATGATCATAATATGGGGGCTTCCCTGTCCATAACTCTTGTGCCACTTTCAAACCTTTGGCAGTACTAGGTGAAAGGTTAATCATATGGACTGCAGTCAATACCGCTTCTGCCCGAAAGCCTTGTGAGAGGTTTACATGATGCAACATAGAAATTACTCTATCTTGAATAGTTCTATTCATCCTTTCAGGTACACCATTCTATACTGGGGTATAAGGAGCTGTTAACTCTCTACAAATCCCTCTAGATTGACAAAAAAGGCTGAATTCATGTGAGGTATACTCTCCCCCATTATCTGAACATAAAGCCTTAAGCTTAGTTCCTTTTTTAGTCTCAACTGAAGCAAGCCATTTTTTGAAAGTAGGGAAAACCTCATCCCTCAATTTTATAGGATATACCCAAACTATTCTAGTAGCATCATCTATGAAAGTGACAAAGTAAAGAGAACCACCTAAGGGCCTAGTGGGCATAGGACCACACACATCTATATGAACGAGATCTAAAGGCTAAATTGAAGAGTCAATGTGCATTCTATGCACATTTGTGGTTTGCTTTCCATATTGACAATGCTCACAAAATGAAAAATATGAGAAAGATAACACAAGTAAGTAGCCAGAACGAAAAAGATTTTCCATTCCACTACAAGATGTATGGCCCAAACAACCATTCCAAATACAAGCCATAGGCTATTCAGTAACAACTAACAAGTGTCTCTCTGTGATATAAATAAAGGATAAAGTGAGCCAACTTTGCTTCCTTTTGCAATAACCATATTACCCTTTGATATATGAAATGACTCAGCATCGAAGGCCACCTTGTAACCAAGGTCATCAAGTTGACCAACTGACATCAAATTGCACGATAACTGAGGTACATGGCATACATTATGCATAGTAAATTTTGAACCATCAATGAACTGCACAACCACATCTCAAATAAATTTGATTTCCAACTTGCTTCACCACATGTGATAAGAGTTGAGCTACGATTTTATGAGGAGTTGTAGAATGATGCATGTTCAAAAAACAAAAGTATTGATGCACTAGGTGCACTGTTGAAGTTCAAGGTCTGCGAAAGCATGCAAACAACAAAAGAAGAAGAAGAAGAAGAAGCTTGGAGCACAATGCACAATATTGAATGTATTACCACTAGAATGTACAAAGATCAGTAATCCGTTAGGGAAGTAGGCATATATACAATACAAGGGAAAAAACCTCCTAAAGAGGGAAAAAAGTGCCCCGGCAATTCTAGAGTGTTCACACACATCACTACCTAAACATATCAACAAATCCCCTCTGGGAGTGATGCAGTGAACAAGAAGCTAGAAATCATGTATAAGGAAGTGCCAAGCTATGTGGAATCAATCCACAAAATGAAGTAAGCCCAAAGCTTTGCGGAAAGCTTCAAATTTCTCCCTAGGCAGAGCCTTCATGAAAAGGTCTACAATGTTCTCCTACGTGGGCACCTATGCCAAGATGATCTCTCTAGTAGAGAACCTCTCCCTCACATAATGATATTGCACCTCAATATGCTTAGTGCAAGCATGAAACATAGGGTTCCTCGCAATTACCAATGCGCTCTAATTGTTAGTGAAGATGGTGGTGGCAGAAGACTAACCAACACCCAAATAAGCCATAAGGCATCTTAGCCACTCACACTCAACAATCGCTATGAAAGATGTTCTATACTCAACCTCACAACTGGAAGTCACCACAGTAGGCTGCTTCTTGCTCAACCAAGATATACATGAGCTACCAAGCGTGAAGCAAAAGTCACTAGTGGACACACGAGTGTCATAGCAACTAGCCTAGTCAGAGTAAAAAAAAGCATGTAAATCTAGCGGTAGTGATCCCCCCTTGAGATAAAACAATACAAATACCTAGGTACCACTCAAGTAGCAAAAGATGCGCTTAACTGCCTGCCAATGCTTGACACTCGGGCAATGCATAAACCTGCTCATCTATGCGACAACAAACTGAATATCTGGCTGAGTAATGCATAAGTAAATCAAGCACCCAATAGCCGGCTAATAGAGAACAACATCAAATGCATCTCTGGCATCATGAAGACTCAATAAGGCCTATTCAGGAAATTTGGGAATTATTCAAGTCCCATTTGTATTACTTAATATGTTAACTACTTAAGTTTGAGCCCAACCCTCATAACCTATTTATAATACAAGTATCCTTAATATTAAAGTGTCAATTTAATATACTCCAATCAACATATAATAACATGTTGTAGTGTATGAATGAGTCAAAATGTGAAACATTGGGACACAAAGAATAGTCTCAAAATCATGTGTAATTCCCATTTTTCCTGAATAGGCCTTCAATCGTAAACCTGTCTCCATAGGACTGGCAATAAGTTTACAATCTTCAAGGCCAAAATGTTGCAATAATGTGTCAATATATTTTGTTTGACACAAAGACATTCCACCATCAACTTCCATAAACTGAATGCCCAAATAATTATGCAAATGCCCCAAATGAGACATCTAAAATGAGGCATGCAAATCAGCCTTAAAATCAGCAATATGCTTGTCATGAGGACCAGTGAGCAGCATGTCATCAACATACACAACGTTGATCAGAAGCACATGATTATCATGCTTAACGTATAAGGTGCTTTCAGTTGGCTATTCTCAAAACCATGTGCAATCAGATAGGCATGCATCTTTTCATACCAAGCAAGTGGTGCTTGCTTTAAACCATATAATGCCTTCTTCAACCTGCACACTTGGTTTTCATGCCCTTTCTGCACAAAGCCATGGGGCTAAAAAACATACACTTCTTCATGCAAGTCACCATTCAACAATGCAGTTTTAATGTCCAACTGATGTACATTCCAACCATGATGAGTTGCAAGTGCACAGATGCTACACATAGTAGTCATTCAACATGTAGGAGCAAAGGTTTCATCAAAATTAATGCCTCTTTCTTGTGCATAACCCTTTGCAACAAGCCTAGCCTTATACCTACCAATTGTTCCATCAGGCTTACACTTAAGCTTGTATACCCACTTAGTGGAAATGGGCTTCTTGTGATGAGGCAAGTCACATAAAGACCAAGTACCATTTTTCATGATAGCATCATATTCTAATTGCATAGCAACCATCCAATTTTCAAAATTTTGTGCTTCATCAAACGAAACAGGCTCATTCTCATCATAGAGACTAGAGGCAGCCATAGCATAGCAATCTTATGGAAAAGAGGCACTATGAGAGCCTGAACAAGTACGATATGACAGAGGTGTATCTAATTTGCTGTCACACAAAGTCTACACCAACTATTTTGGCATAGTTTTTGCCTCCTCAATATTAGCTCTCTCATCAACAAGTGCATCATGTAAATTTGCATAAAAAATGGAATGATCTTCATCATCACATGAAACCTGCAAAGGTTGAGAAGTTGCCTTATTAGGAAACAGAGGCAACAAAGTATCATACATGTCTTTGGAGCTAACAGATGTCTCCTTCATACATGAAAGTAAACGCTGAATAACATCTTCCACAAAAACATCACGACTAACCAAAATGCGTTTAGTCTATGGATGATACAGACAATAGCCCTTGCTTTCAAAACTGTACCCAACAAAAATACATTTTACTGCTTTATCATCCAATTTCCTATGATGTTGTTCAAGCACTTATGCATATGCTAGACAACCAAAAACATGTAGGTGACAATAGATGGCTTACGACCATGCCAAGCCTCATATGGAGTGATGGACATCTATTAAGTACATATGCTGCACACATAATGGCCTCAAGCCAAAAACTATGTGGTAAAGCCGAACTCTTGACCATACTCCTCACCATCTCCATGAGTTACCTATTCTTCCGTTCAGCAAATCCATTTCATTGAGGTCTATACGACACTATACACCGATTTTTTATCCCATGTTCAACCACAAATGCATTAAAGTCGGAAGACATATATTCCCCCCCTCAATTAGAACGGAGGGTGCTCATTTTACATGCTGACACATCTTCAGCCAAAATAAAAAACTCTTTGAGCTTTGGAATTCGCTTTCAATGGATATACCCATGCATGCCTATAAAAATAATCAATGAAAGTCACAAAGTAAAGATAGTTTCCAAAAGAAGGTGTCTGCATAGGACCACATACATCACTATGTACAAGCTACAATTTCTGAGTAGCTTGAATTGAACTTTCGTTTGGGAAGGATGAATGTTGCATTTTTGCCAAAATATAGCCTTCATAAACATGTTTATAGGGTGCCTCAAGTTTGGGCGAAGAGGACACCACTTCAGATTTTTGTAGGTGTAGCATACTAGGAAAATTTAGATGACCAAAGCATGCATGCCAAAGCTTTGCATCTGACATAGCCTGAGAATCATGTACTGCACATGCTGAATCATTCACATATTTTTCATACTTATACAACCCACGACATAAAATGGCAGAAGCAATAACCACGTCGCCATTTGATAGATCATGAATGTACTTCTATCATCAACAAATTTCACAACCAAGCCATTCTGGGCTAAAGTTGAAATTGATAATAGATTCTTCTTGATCCCTAGCACAAATAGAGCATTCGACAATGTTGGGGATTCGGGGACAAGAAGGAGTTTGAGGGTTTGTAGGAGAAAAAAGAGATGATGAAAATGGAATAACAGTGAGAACTTCTGCAAAGAAATACTCTTGGAAGCCTTGAATATTAATTATCCTTCAACAATTACAATGACTGCGCACAGTCTAATCAATGACTAAATACCACTTCAGAGAGCATCTGAAGACCAATTATCTCAAGTCTTCCAGCGGCCGTGCACCAATCCTTCACTTGCTTCCCGCTTCCCTTGTGCACACCTTGCACTAAGCTTCCGCCAAGCTAAGGAATTGGTATCAGTGCACACGCACGCAATAGCCCTTGGGACTCTTGGAATCCAGCCCGCCTTCTCTCTTCTCTGCACACTTTCCTCCTGACACCTCTTACACTCTTGAATGTCGTCGCACACAGGAGGCTCTTCTTGCTTCCTCTCTTGCTCCTCTGAAGCTCTCTCTTGCTTCAACTTCCGATGTCCAGAATAGCCTTTGTCCTTCCTTTTGTTTGAGAGTCCGCCGGTTCGCGCACTCTAACTGCAATACAATCTTGGTGTCCTTTCAATGTCCCAAGATTGTCTTTTTGAACTGGTCCTCAACGATTCGCTACTTTGTCTTGTAGTGACTTTAGAACAAGAGTGACTTTTAAAATAAAATTTTGATTGGGCGGCCTATTTCCTCCTTTGCGTACGCGGCCTTCCACCTTCACTTTCCCTTGTAATTCTTTCACTTTTGCACCTTAAGATTTTAGATTCAACCTTTGAACCTTAAGAGGAAAAATACTTTGTACCTTTAGTTTCGACCGGTTAGGGCTCTACAGATGCCCACCACCTAAAGATCTCTCCGTCCCGGAGAGACAACAGCGATACCAACTGAGAAATTGCAAAGACACAGAGATGAAAATAACGTAGGCAAGAAAAAATTAATATAATGCACCCCACAAGAATGGTTAGAGATCAAAAGTATGAGGTAATTATTGTAAAATGGAAACTGGAAACTAAGAGGAATTATTCTGACTGTGGATGAGCAATTTATTTAGACTGAGTAAATTTATTGTGGAGGTTGATTGAGGTTGTCAGCTGAGGTTGATGGAGAAGGGGGCAAAGGAGCAGAAGCTTGTTCGATCGTCAGCTGTAGCGAACTAAGGCATTGTCTAAGGTGATCCCTTTCCCTGCGGATACGTCGGCATGCAGCATTAGCACAAAGACCTAAATTGGAGCGATTCTGAAGATCTTCTAAGGCTTTCATCGCAGAGTCGGCCATATCGCGATAATGATCTCGCTCTTCTTTGAGCAATCGGGCCGTTTCGTTGAGGGAGTGCCATTGAGAGGTTGCCATGCGATTGATGTTTTCTATTGTTGAGATATACTGTTGATGAACCGAAGCTGCTGCGGAAACCGAATCCAAGGAAATCTGAGAGGCCTGAGCATTGCCGATAGCTACTACACTCGCGTCTTGGAGTAATTGCAAAAATGAAGGGGTTGATGGGAGGTCAACAGGCGGAGTGGGAGTGACCGTTGGAGCGGTAGGGGAAGGGGGAGGGGGAATATTCTGCCGAGGAGGAGGAATGGTTGGAGTGGAAGATGGAGTGGGAAGTGAAAGATTGGGGGAAGGGATCGGTTGACTGACAGGAAGGTTACGGATAGAGGGGGAGGTGAAATCCGGGTGAATTGGTGGCATACAGGTGGGGTTTTGAGGGTTGAGCTGTGTTTGAATAAGTGGGGTGAAATCAGAAGAGAGGGGAGGTCTAGGGATAATAGGAGGGGTAGGCATGGATGGAGAATGTGTAGTTACAGGAGGGAAAGGGGGAGAAGATTGGGTAGTGAAGGAGGGGACGTGAGGTGGGGGAGTCATGAATGGAGAAATTGTAGATGCAGGAGGGAGGGGGGAAGAAGAGTGGGCAGGGAAGGAGGCTACATCAGGGGGATACATCATGAATGGAAAGGTGGTGGATGAAGGAGGGATAGGAGAAGAAGATTGGGGAGGGAAGGAGGGCACATCAGGGGGATTAGTTATGAACGAAGAAGAGGTAGAGGCAGGAGGGAGCGGCGAAGAGGAATGGGGAGGGATGGAGGTTACATCAGGGGGGTTAGTTATGATTGGAGAGGCGGTAGAGGCAGGAGGGATGGGTGAAGAAGATTGGGGAGGGTAGGAAGTTACATCAGGTGGCGCGGATGTGGGTGTCGAGGCGGAAGCTGAGTCAATAGAGATTAGCGGGGGGGAGGGGGATGGAGCAATGGAAGGTTCAGGGTGGGTAGGTAAATAAGAAGCATTGTGCGCCGAGTGTGCAGGGATTCGATAGAGCCAAGCAACGAAGGGTGCAGAATAGATGGAAAATGCATGAGATCCTCTAGAGATAGACTCGCGGAGTCGAAGGGAGCGCAAATTCAAGGAACTATAAATGAGATGTGCGTAAGGGTAAGGACGGCTATGGAGAAAGCAAAAAAGCGGATCGGCGATACGAATATCTGACCAGGGGAGGGAAGAGGTTTGGCTGCGAAGTAAGAAGAAAAAGATGAACGCATTGAGAAGGGTGGTCATGCGGAGCGAAAATCGAGCAGTACTTTGAAAGTGTGTGGTACAAAAGGCAATAGTCGTCGAGGCGGATAGGCCAGAGTATAGGAAAGGGGGAGCACGAAATTCTATTAGGGGAGACCCAATACTGGCGGCAATGTCTGGGATGAATAGAGTGCCGGTTCTAAAATGAGGGAAGTGGCGGATAGCTTCATAAACGTGGGAAAAATTGGCGGGGTTATTGAAGAAGACATTAGCCAAGCCCCACAAGCCCGCCTGCTGAAGATCTTCAATGGAAAACATTTGACGAAGGGCAATGGTAGGGATGGATAGATGCATTCGGATTTGCAGGTTTATGTCAGGTGGGAGAAACAGGCGCATATAATCTCCGGTTGGTGAAGATGGGTGGGATGAATGAGACATAGATGGGGAAGGAGAAGGAGGGTGTGGGAGGGGAGGCGGGGAATAAAGGTAGCTGGAATCGGAGTCGATGGAATAAATGGGAAGATCCAGGGCCATAGTTGCTGTTGAAGTCGCTTGAACTGATGGTGCTGCCGATGAAGGAGGAAGTGGATTGGGAAGGTCAGATGGAATTGTGGAGGGAGGATCGGAACTAGCAGTCGGAGCGGGATCCGCCATTGATGGAAATGGGGAGAGGCAGAGGGGTGGAGGGGTGGAGGGTGATGGGAGAAAGAGGGTGGCGGACGGGGAGGATGGAGGGGGGTTCGATGGGGTTGGAGGCGGAGAGTTGCGAGGGGTTCTATGGATGCGAAGCGGTGTTGAAGAGAGGGGGTTGATGGTTGTCGGGCGGAGGGGGGTTGGGGGTAGGATGAGAGGGTGGTTATGTTAGGTTGGGTGGGGCGATGTGCGGTGAGGGGAGGGGGGGAGGGATGATGAGGGGGTGTTGAGGGGAGGTTGAGGGGGGTGGTGCGGTGAGGGGAGGGGGGAGGGAAGTTGAGGGGGGGGGGGGGGGGCGCTTATTGGGTGATGGGGGGTTGGGGCGCTGGTGAGGGGGGCTGCGGGGTGGGGTGCTGCGGTGTGGGGAGGGGAGGGGGGGGAGGGATGATGAGGGGGGCGCTGAGTGGGTGAGGGGAGGGGGGGAGGAGTGTTGAGGGGGGGGGCGCTAAGTGGGGGGCTGCGGGGCGCTTCGGTGCGGGGAGGGGAGGGGGGGAGAGGAGCGGTGCGGTGAGGGGAGGGGGGAAGAGGAGGTGATGAGAGGGGGGCTGCGGGCGCTTGCGGTGAGGGGAGGGTGAGAGGAGTGTTGAGGGGGGGGGGGGCGCTTGTGAGGGGGGCTGCGGGGCGCTTCGGTGCGGTGAGGGGAGGGGGGGAGAGGAGCGGTGCGGTGAGGGGAGGGGGGAGAGGAGGTGATGAGAGGGGGGCTGCGGGCGCTTGCGGTGAGGGGAGGGTGAGAGGAGTGTTGAGGGGGGGGGGGGCGCTTGTGAGGGGGGCTGCGGGGCGCTTCGGTGCGGTGAGGGGAGGGGGGGAGAGGAGCGGTGCGGTGAGGGGAGGGGGGAGAGGAGGTGATGAGAGGGGGGGCTGCGGGCGCTTGCGGTGAGGGGAGGGTGAGAGGAGTGTTGAGGGGGGGGGCTTGTGAGGGGGGCTGCGGGGCGCTTCGGTGCGGTGAGGGGAGGGGGGAAGAGGAGCGGTGCGGTGAGGGGAGGGGGGGAGAGGAGGTGATGAGAGGGGGGCTGCGGGCGCTTGCGGTGAGGGGAGGGTGAGAGGAGTGTTGAGGGGGGGGGCGCTTGTGAGGGGGGCTGCGGGGCGCTTCGGTGCGGTGAGGGGAGGGGGGGAGAGGAGCGGTGCGGTGAGGGGAGGGGGGAGAGGAGGTGATGAGAGGGGGGCTGCGGGCGCTTGCGGTGAGGGGAGGGGGAGAGGAGGTGATGAGAGGGGGGGCTGCGGGCGCTTGCGGTGAGGGGAGGGTGAGAGGAGTGTTGAGGGGGGGGGGCTTGTGAGGGGGGTTGCGGGGCGCTTCGGTGCGGTCAGGGGAGGGGGGGAGAGGAGCGGTGCGGTGAGGGGAGGGGGGGAGAGGAGGTGATGAGAGGGGGGGCTGCGGGCGCTTGCGGTGAGGGGAGGGTGAGAGGAGTGTTGAGGGGGGGGGCGCTTGTGAGGGGGGCTGCGGGGCGCTTCGGTGCGGTGAGGGGAGGGGGGGAGAGGAGCGGTGCGGTGAGGGGAGGGGGGAGAGGAGGTGATGAGAGGGGGGCTGCGGGCGCTTGCGGTGAGGGTAGGGTGAGAGGAGTGTTGAGGGGGGGGGCGCTTGTGAGGGGGGCTGCGGGGCGCTTCGGTGCGGTGAGGGGAGGGGGGGAGAGGAGCGGTGCGGTGAGGGGAGGGGGGGAGAGGAGGTGATGAGAGGGGGGCTGCGGGCGCTTGCGGTGAGGGGAGGGTGAGAGGAGTGTTGAGGGGGGGGGCGCTTGTGAGGGGGGCTGCGGGGCGCTTCGGTGCGGTGAGGGGAGGGGGGGAGAGGAGCGGTGCGGTGAGGGGGAGGGGAGGGGGGGGGAGGGATGATGAGGGGGGCGCTGAGTGGGTGAGGGGAGGGGGGGAGGAGTGTTGAGGGGGGGGCGCTAAGTGGGGGGCTGCGGGGCGCTTCGGTGCGGTGAGGGGAGGGGGGGAAGGGATGATGAGGGGGGCGCTTAGTGGGTGAGGGGAGGGGGGGAGGAGTGTTGAGGGGGGGGCGCTAAGTGGGGGGCTGCGGGGCGCTTCGGTGCGGGGAGGGGAGGGGGGGAGAGGAGCGGTGCGGTGAGGGGAGGGGGGAAGAGGAGGTGATGAGAGGGGGGGCTGCGGGCGCTTGCGGTGAGGGGAGGGTGAGAGGAGTGTTGAGGGGGGGGGGCTTGTGAGGGGGGCTGCGGGGCGCTTCGGTGCGGTGAGGGGAGGGGGGAAGAGGAGCGGTGCGGTGAGGGGAGGGGGGGAGAGGAGGTGATGAGAGGGGGGCTGCGGGCGCTTGCGGTGAGGGGAGGGTGAGAGGAGTGTTGAGGGGGGGGGCGCTTGTGAGGGGGGCTGCGGGGCGCTTCGGTGCGGTGAGGGGAGGGGGGGAGAGGAGCGGTGCCGTGAGGGGAGGGGGGAGAGGAGGTGATGAGAGGGGGGCTGCGGGCGCTTGCGGTGAGGGGAGGGTGAGAGGAGTGTTGAGGGGGGGGGGGGGCGCTTGTGAGGGGGGCTGCGGGGCGCTTCGGTGCGGTGAGGGGAGGGGGGAGAGGAGCGGTGCGGTGAGGGGAGGGGGGAGAGGAGGTGATGAGAGGGGGGGCTGCGGGCGCTTGCGGTGAGGGGAGGGTGAGAGGAGTGTTGAGGGGGGGGGGCTTGTGAGGGGGGCTGCGGGGCGCTTCGGTGCGGTGAGGGGAGGGGGGAAGAGGAGCGGTGCGGTGAGGGGAGGGGGGGAGAGGAGGTGATGAGAGGGGGGCTGCGGGCGCTTGCGGTGAGGGGAGGGTGAGAGGAGTGTTGAGGGGGGGGGCGCTTGTGAGGGGGGCTGCGGGGCGCTTCGGTGCGGTGAGGGGAGGGGGGGAGAGGAGCGGTGCGGTGAGGGGAGGGGGGAGAGGAGGTGATGAGAGGGGGGCTGCGGGCGCTTGCGGTGAGGGGAGGGGGAGAGGAGGTGATGAGAGGGGGGGCTGCGGGCGCTTGCGGTGAGGGGAGGGTGAGAGGAGTGTTGAGGGGGGGGGCGCTTGTGAGGGGGGCTGCGGGGCGCTTCGGTGCGGTGAGGGGAGGGGGGGAGAGGAGCGGTGCGGTGAGGGGAGGGGGGGAGAGGAGGTGATGAGAGGGGGGCTGCGGGCGCTTGCGGTGAGGGGAGGGTGAGTGGGGGGCAAATTATGTGAGGGGGGGTGTCAAAGGGTGATGACGAGTGGGGATTTGGAACGGAGAGGGTGGGAGAGGGGGGATTGGTTGGTGCCGCCGGGGGGGTGGGTTGTGGAGGGTCGGAGAGAGGGGTGGAAGAGGGGTGTGAGGAGGGGGGGTGTCGAAGGGTGACGAAGAGTGGGGATTTGGAACGGAGAGGGTGGGAGAGGGAGGATTGGTGGGTGCCGCCGGGGGGGTGGGTTATGGAGGGTCGGAGAGAGGGGTGGAAGAGGGGTGTGAGGAGGGGGGGTGTCGAAGGGTGACGAAGAGGGGGGGGGGAGGTGGAACGTAGAGGTTGGGAGGGTGGGGATTGGTGGGTGCCGCCGGGGGGGTGGGTTGTGGAGGGTCGGAGAGAGGGGTGGAAGAGGGGTGTGAGGAGGGGGGGTGTCGAAGGGTGACGAAGAGGGGGGGGGAGGTGGAACGTAGAGGTTGGGAGGGTGGGGATTGGTGGGTGCCGCCGGGGGGGTGGGTTGTGGAGGGTCGGAGAGAGGGGTGGAAGAGGGGTGTGAGGAGGGGGGTGTCGAAGGGTGACGAAGAGGGGGGGGGAGGTGGAACGTAGAGGTTGGGAGGGTGGGGATTGTCGAGGGGGATTGAGGGTGAGGGGGTGTGAGATGCTCTCCTTCTTCCTCCCTAGCACAACATGGCACTGAAATTAAGAACGGAATTCCTGAGGATGGTGAAGCAAGAATGAAAAAAGGGGCCATATTATATAGCTGGTTCGAATGAGGGAGCACCTCTCAAGAAGGAGCGGACTAGCATAAAAAGGTGACCAAAAAGAGAGGAGATGACAATGTTAATCTCCTCCATCCGAGAGACAAACAAAGGAAAGGGCAAAACTGAAAGTTACTTAGCAAAACTAAGAGCCATTCAAGTGATGAATTTCTTTTTATGAAGTGGTGAATTCTTGATTTATTGATGGAAAAGAAAACATGCGCCCAAAATTGATAAGGAAAAGAAAAAATTCGTGCGCCCAATTTCCGGAATTTCAAAAGAACGACACCCAAAACTTGCGCCCAACATTTTTTATTTATTGACTTCTATTGAGAAAGAAAGGAAAAAAATCGTGCGCTCATATTTTTGATTTTTGATAAAAACGACGCCCAACAATCCGATTATTACTACTTATTAAAACAATCAAAAACCAACAAGATAAAGGAAAATGCAATGTTTATGATACTTGATAATAAGCCTTGAGTCTGGAAATGTTAACCAAGGGTAGGGTGTTGCCAGCGAGTGTTTCCAATTGCACTGCACCCCACTGCAGTATCTTCGTAATGCGAAAAGGGCCTTCCCAGTGAGGGATCCATTTCCCTTTGTTTTGATTAGAAATTTGTGGTCTGTGTAGCAGGGCTAAATCTCCAGGCTTCAAATTGTTTAGCCATAGATTTTTGTCATGAGTCTCCTTCCTGTGTAATTGCAGCTTCTCTAACTGTTTGGATGCTAAAATTCTCGATTCTTCCAGTTTATGCAAAGCAGTTAGTCTTGCTGAAACTTCCATCCCATTTCTCTCTAGTCTTTCCGTTCTTATAGAGCCTCTGATAAATTCAAATGGTTCGATAGGAACCAAGCCATAAACTAATTGAAAGGGGGAATACCCAGTCTCTTTATAGGCCAGTCTGTATGCCCATAATGTACCCAGATAGGCCCGTCCCCAAGAGGTCGGCTGCAACATGCATTCTTTTCATAACATTGAAATTAATACTTTGTTTGTTGACTCGGCTTGTCCGTTAGCTCGTGGGTAGTATGCACAAGAAGTCCTGTGTAGGATGCGATACCTGTTTGAAATTTCCTGTAGGACTTTGTTAACAAAATGAGTACCCTGATCGGTACAGATTTCCAGCGGGCATCCAAATCTGCAAATGATGTTACAATACAGAAAGTCAGCCACTGTTTGTGCAGAGCAATCCGTTGATGCAATAGCTTCAGCCCATTTTGTTGCGTAGTCCGTGGCTATCAGTAAGTACTTTTCCCTTTTTGGAAGTGTCGGAGGGTATATAGGCCCAACAAAGTCTAACCCCCACTTCTCAAAGGGCTGCCAAGAAGTGGAAACTACCAAAGGGTGATGTCTTTGCTTGGTGGGTTTAGGTCCACACCTCTGGCACACATCACATGTTTTTCTCCAATTCTCTGCATCCCTAAAGAGTGTAGGCCACCATAGACCAGCATCTAGTATTCTCTGGCTCATGATATGCCCTGGAAGGTGCCCACCACCTGTTCCTTCATGTGCAAATTGCAGTATTTCCCTCACTTCATCTTCCTCTAAGCATTTCCTCATCCTGTCATCCTTGCCTTGTCTGTAGAGTTTACCCTCAATGAAAGTATATGGTCTACTCTTGATAAGCAGCCTCTTCCTTAGTACAGCACTAGCACTTTCTGGGTACACTCCGGTATTAATGAACTGCTTGATATCATCATACCATCCTTTAGGTTGTATAGCAAACAAGTGCGCATCAGGGAAATCATCATTGATACCACTGGTTTGATCCTTCCTATTGATTCTGGACAAGTGATCTGCCATCACATTTTCTCTTCCTAGCTTATGGATTACCGAGAAATCGAACTCTTGGAATAACAGTAACCACCTCCATATTCTACCAGTAGCATGTGGTTTGTTGAGTAAGTACTTGAGAGGTTGGTGATCTGATATAATAATAAATTTTACCCCCAATAAGTAATGGCGGAATTTTTGAACTGCAAAGACCATTGCTAGTGCTTCCCTTTCGGTAGTACTGTAATTTCTTTCAGCCTTGGTCAAGATTCTACTGGCATATTGAATTGGCCTGTCCATTTTAAATTCTTCACTGGGTTGAGTCAGAACTGCTCCCACTGCATATGCACTGGCATCGACATGTATATGAAAGATTTTTGACCACTCCGGGGTGACCAAGATAGGAGCACACACTAGCCGTGACCTTAATGTCTGATATGCTTTTTCCTCCTCTTCTTCCCATTTGAAAGGTACTTCTTTACCTGTGAGTCTAGTCAGAGGTCTGGCTATTTCTGCATACATTTTTATAAACCTTCTATGATAACCGGTATGCCCCAAAAAACTCTGGATCTCTTTAGGAGTTTTGGGTTTAGGTAACTTTAATATAGAAAGAATTTTGTCAGGATCTGGGGCCATACCTTTAGCGGATACCACATGTCCTAAGAGGGTTCCTTCTGTCACAAAGAAATGACATTTATTTGGATTGAGCTTTAACTTAGTTTCTCTGCATCTTTGGAAAATATTCTGCAGCTGTCTCAGGTGATGGTCCAAACAATCTAGATGAGTTTCTTTGTGAGATCCTGAGAATGAAGAGAAATCATCCATGAAGATTCTAAGTGATTCCAGCAATAAGGGGCCAAAAATGAGATTGACCGTTCTGTTAAATGTGGCTGGAGCATTTCTTAGTCCAAATGGCATTTTTACATACACATACGTTCCCCACGGTGTGATAAAAGCAGTCTTTTCACGATCCTCTGGGTGTATTGATATTTGATTATAGCCACTGAAGCCATCCATAAAACTATATAGTGCATGCCCCGCCACTTCTTCAATGACCTGTTCTGCGAAAGGCATAGGGAACCTGTCTGGAATGGTCACCTTGTTGAGAGCTCTAAAGTCCACACAAATCCTGATTTTATTAGTATTCTTCTTTGGTACTATAACCATAGGTGAGAGCCACTCTGAGTGTTCCACAGGAATGATGATTCCTGCATCTTCCATCTTTTGGATTTCCACATAGACAGCTTCAGCATACTTTGGATTGAGTCTATAACTCCTTCCTCTGATGGGTCTGGCTCCCTCAACCAGAGGAATTCTGTGCTCTCCATAAGATGCAGGCACTCCTTCTAAGTCTTTATAATGCCAGGCAAAAACATCTGCATACTGGGTTAAGAATGATTTTACTTTTTCCAGAAGCTTTGGGTGGCTCCACAACCAAGTGGCCACTAGAACTGGTTGATTATTGTTTTGGGTGCATAAATGTACTTCTTGAACCGGGTTTCTTGTTACCAGATTATCTTCTTGTGCATCTGCTTCTTTGTCTTCTTCTACTAGCTTTTCGTGCATTGCTTCATAAGCAGGTGTATTTTGAACTTCGATGTTTTCCTCCTTGTCCTGCATCCATCCTGCAGGGATTTCTTGAATTGGGAAAGAACATTCAACCTCAGAATTTTTTACCTTGCTTTTAGCTTGGGAAACTTCGCTATCTGATGTTGACACATCCTCCTCCAATTTGTATTTGAGGGGTATCTTCCTGCCCCTTCTGTGGTCAATGATGGGCTCTCCCAATCCATCAACCTGGACCTTTCCTTTGTCTTCATCATAGCCTCCAATTGTACCAGGATTATCAAGAAAAATTCCAAAACAAGAAGAAGAGTTGCCGGCATGAAGCCAACTTAAAATATCCTCTTCTTCCTCAAAATCTATTTGGGGTTGATCCTCCGCTTCTGTTTCCATGCAAATGCTCACTGTTTGCATCATACTAGTGTTTCCTTGATTGTCTGGGCCTTCTTCTAAATGAATTTGTGTCAACTCCTGCCCTTTCTTTTGTACCCACATGGTGTCCTTACCCCAATCATGAATGACACTGGCATGCCTCAGCCAAGGTCTTCCAATTAAGAGGGGAAATCCTCCTTCAACCTGGGGCAATCTTAAAACCACAAAATCCAGGATAAATAGATTACCTTGTACTTCAAGTGGAACTTTTGGGATTACCCCTAAGGGCCTTACTTTGCTCTGATCTGCCAAAGTGACCGTGAAATTTGCAGGTCTTGAAGGGTGGAGTCCAATCCTTTTCATGGTATGTTCAGGCATCAAATTAATGCCAGAACCACCATCTACAATAACACCTTGAAATTCATGGCCCTTGATTGATATTGTAAGCCGAGGGCTTTTATAATCTGTAAGGGGTGCTTCCCCCCTAATTATCCCTTGATGTAAGATAGCAGTCTTCGCCACTAAGCTTGTCATAGAAGCTTCATCAATTATGTGCAATAATTCTGACCTGAATTTCCCATCCATCTTTATTAAATCAAGAATACTAACCTCCTTCTTAATAGACTTGAGTAGCTTTGAAGCCTCTGATTCTTTAAGGAAGTGAGCTTCATTTGCTTTGCTAAACTCTTCTTGAGCCCTCTTGAAGGCATGCCCAATGGCATCTCCGGTGCCTGTGAGACATTCTTTGTGGTTTGTGTCTGCACCTGTAGTATCTTTGTCTTCCATTGCAACTCTGTCTTTGGTCAACTCCTTAATTGTCAATTCTTGATTTTCTACCACTTTTGCTGTTCCCTTGCTTCTTGTCTGTACTGCAAAAGATTCGAGTTCTTCTAATTGTACCACTCTAGTGGATGGTGAGGGTTCATTTACCTGAGGCAATATCTCCTCCTTGAATACAGAGATCATTTGGAGATGGGGTCCGGAAGTAGAGGCTTGATTCTTAGGACAACAGTTTGTATAATGATCTCTGGCCTCTGGACAATTTCTGCAAGGGGGTGCATTTTCCGGCAGGGTGCATCTAGATTGGTAGTGCCCACATTCTCCACATCTGAAGCAAATAATTGGCCTTCTAGGCCCATTTGCAAGGTTAGTTCTTGGTCTAGGATTATAGTTATTACCATGGTTTGTTGCTGCTGCCATTACATTTGCTGGTGGCAGAAGCCCGCCTTGTGTCCAGTATGTCGTTGTCGGTATCCCCCTTGATTGGCATTCATGGGCCTCATGCCCAATCTTCCTGCATAATTGACAAGTCACATTTAGCAAAGGACATTCACTTACTATATGTCCTTGCTTACTGCACATGGAGCACCATAGTCCGTTCTTAATGCCGCCTCCTTTTAGTTCTTGCAACTCCTGCCTCAGCTAAGCTAGTTCCTCTGCTTGGGCTTCCTCTTCCTTTTGGAGCTTGAGGGCTTCGATCTCTCTTCTCAGCTGAGCTACAGTAGTCTCCTCCTCTGTATAGGGCTTATTCCTCTTCAAGCCTTCCAATTCCCTTCTTAACTGGCTCACAGGGTCCTCCAGTTCTGTACCATATGATAGTTGGGAAGACGTTGTACCATACTGGTGCCTTATTTGTTCCAAGCGGGTGGCCGTGTTGATGAATTCCTCAACAGAGGCCGTAGGTAGCACCAACTCTTTTATTTTGCATTGGGTGACCACAGGTAAAGGTTTGGCTAACCACTTCTTGACAAAGAAGTCGTGTGGTGGATCCGGTAATTTGGCCATTAATGCTTTTGCCCTGGTCACGAATTCGGGGAACTTCTCTCCTGGACCCAACTTCAAGTTTTCCAATTCTTCTATAATGATTTCAGCCGTGTTGCCATGCTGAAATTGATTCTTAAAGGCCTCTTTCATCATATCCCAAGAGGTAAAGTGATTTTCGGCAAACTGACTGAACCACTTGTCTGCCAGACCTTCCAATGTGGCGGGGAAGAGTATCAAGAAAGCATCTTCCCTACCCATTAGTCCCCTAGTCTTACATAATGAAAGAAATCGTCGAATGTGCTCATCTGGGTCCTCATGGGCTAAACCTCTGAAGGAGGGGAATTTTATGTTTAACCTGGAGAGCAAGATTTCTAGGTCCACCTGCCCTGCCATGCTTCCTACCGATGAAGTCGATGAAAGTGGACTTGATGATCTTCGGTTCGTCTTTCTTCTTGTCTGCTTGCACTTGATTCTCAAGGTTTGTGACCGGGTCGCGGTCATGAGCTATTCATAGTCTACTAAAAATGAGACACTTGATAAAAGGATGTACCTTTTGGCCCACTGGAGTAATGTTGTCGACACTGGAATGTTGTCCTCCAATGGCAATATATAGTCTACTATGCTCAAAGCTCCTTGGAAGTCCCACCGTGCGTGCCAAATTTGTTGGGGATTCGGGGACAAGAAGGAGTTTGAGGGTTTGTAGGAGAAAAAAGAGATGATGAAAATGGAATAACAGTGAGAACTTCTGCAAAGAAATACTCTTGGAAGCCTTGAATATTAATTATCCTTCAACAATTACAATGACTGCGCACAGTCTAATCAATGACTAAATACCACTTCAGAGAGCATCTGAAGACCAATTATCTCAAGTCTTCCAGCGGCCGTGCACCAATCCTTCACTTGCTTCCCGCTTCCCTTGTGCACACCTTGCACTAAGCTTCCGCCAAGCTAAGGAATTGGTATCACTGCACACGCACGCAATAGCCCTTGGGACTCTTGGAATCCAGCCCGCCTTCTCTCTTCTCTGCACACTTTCCTCCTGACACCTCTTACACTCTTGAATGTCGTCGCACACAGGAGGCTCTTCTTGCTTCCTCTCTTGCTCCTCTGAAGCTCTCTCTTGCTTCAACTTCCGATGTCCAGAATAGCCTTTGTCCTTCCTTTTGTTTGAGAGTCCGCCGGTTCGCGCACTCTAACTGCAATACAATCTTGGTGTCCTTTCAATGTCCCAAGATTGTCTTTTTGAACTGGTCCTCAACGATTCGCTACTTTGTCTTGTAGTGACTTTAGAACAAGAGTGACTTTTAAAATAAAATTTTGATTGGGCGGCCTATTTCCTCCTTTGCGTACGCGGCCTTCCACCTTCACTTTCCCTTGTAATTCTTTCACTTTTGCACCTTAAGATTTTAGATTCAACCTTTGAACCTTAAGAGGAAAAATACTTTGTACCTTTAGTTTCGACCGGTTAGGGCTCTACAGACAATGTGAAAAAACTACCATCAGCAGTAGTCAGAATGATCTTACCAACTCCCATGACATGAAAGTTCAAGAGAGGATGGGTCAAAACTACAAACAATAGTAAACACCCATTCTTCATTCTACATTACATTCGCAGACTCTGTTTTTGGTGTAGAGGCCTCTGTTAGTATATGATCAATGTCTACCCCTCATGTTTGTATGCACATTTTGTAAGGCCCCCATTATGAGGAGAAGCCAAGCATGCATTACCCAATTGATGGGAATCCCAACTTGCATGTTGGATGAAGGTCATATTGGACCATGTAAGATATTGTAAGGAAAGGGAGTTACCAGGGTCCCCAATTGTGGGGTCCAGGGAAGCAGTGAGCAACCCAGGCTAGGGGGTCCATGGAATATTCCCTGTCGGAGTCAAAAATCATTTATATTTGTTAGGTCGGTTCAATCGACCTAAGCCGTGTATGGCAATTACGTGGGTGGTGGCCGCCCACGCTCTACCACCCATGTATAGCCGTCCACAGAAGGCCACCCATGATCCTATATATACATGACTTCTGCACTACCTGAGACATCGAATTGAGCCAGCATACCTCTACCTTGTATCTCCCTATGTAGATTTGTCTAGATCAACATTTAAGCTCTACTTTGAGAGTGCACGGGTGGACAATGCCATCATCTTTGTACTTGCTATTAGTAGAAAATGGTTGAGATTCTCCTATATCTGTTATCTTCTCTGCTACTGCTCCTGTGTTATATTGTGTAACTATTGTCTTACATGGTATCAGAGCCATAAGGTTCGAATAGTTGAGAAGTATAACTATTTTAGCCTACTAGCATACTAGAATATCAATAGATTATTCAAGTGGCTTCATCGTCGAACACTGGTCTTGGTGTTTCAGCTAATGTTAATGCTACACCTATTTGAATTCGCCCACCTGCATTCACTGAAGGGAAGCTAGATGGAACCAACTATACACTCTAGAAGTACAAAATTTCTGCAATTTTGGACTCCTATGAATTACTTGACATTGTCATGGGACCGATGGGATTGGATCCAGAGACTATACCAGTTGAAGATCTAGCAAATTCAAGATTGATGATTCAGCCAGATCCAGATCTTCTACCAACTTGGAAGAGGTAGAATGTTGATGCATTATGTGCAATTGTCACTAGTGTAAGTGATTCTGTGCTTACTTTGGTTCAACATACTACTAAAGCACATGAGGCTTGGGGCATATTGGCTCGTCAATATGAGACCAAGAACCACACTAGGATACAGAATTTAGAAAATCAGTTGGCAAATGAAAACCATTTTGATTCTGAAAAGGCTGAAGATTTTATCAAACGGATAAAACATCTTCAAGATCAATTAGCTGCAGTTGGTGTTGTTATAACACCAGAAGAGCTAGCGCGAAGATGTGTACGTGTTCTTCTAGAAAATCATGATGGATTAGTAACAACACTTAATACTCAGGAATACAAACTCCCCTTACATTTGAAGAGTTTTGTGCTATGCTTTTAGAAGAAGAGATGCGGTTGAAGAATCGGCAAAGTACAAGTGATGCTACATTCTCAACAAATGCAAAAGGTAAAGGCTCTTCTGATGGATCAAAGAAGAAGTCAAAGAAGAAAAAGTTCAGAGGAAGTTGCTTCTATTGTGAAAAGAAAGGCCATGCTATCAAGGATTGCAGAAAGAAGCAAGCTGATGAAAGGAATGGGACTATAAAATCATCATGGAAGAACAAAGAGTCTGCAAACAACACAGAGCTGGAACTACGGGTAGCTATTGAAGAGGTATGCTCATCTGCTCAAGCTCGTGTTGATGAACCATGGATTTTAGATAGTGGAGCTTCTAGCCATATGACCAGTAAAAAGGATTGGTATAGTTCCCTAGCGCCTCTACGGGAATCCATCAATGTAGTGGTGGGAAATGACTCCAAATGTCTAGCGAAAGGAATTGGAACCATCTCTTTTATCACTTCTCCAGGTCTTGAGAAAAATTTATCCGATGTTCTCTATGTACCTACACTTAAAAGAAATATGTTGTCAGTTTCTGCAATAACAGATCATGGACTCGAAGTTCACTTCAATAAGAGTGGTGCAGAAATCATGGATTCATCAGGTAATGTTGTAGGTAAAGGCATACGATGGGATAACTTGTATGAACTAAGTGCCTTAACTGCTACAGAAGATAAAGATGTAAGCACGTTATGGCACCAATGATTTGGGAATCTCAGATTCGCAGTTTTGAAGGAGATGCAAAGAACAGGGATGGTTGCTCATTTGCCTGCATTTTCAGAGTTGCAGGAACCTTGTGAAGCTTGTATGATGGGCAAGCAACAATGGAAGGCATTTCCAAGAGAGACCAGCAATCGATCTCAAGCTCTTCTAGAGTTGGTACATGCTGATCTTTGCGGTAAAATCTCTACAACTGATTTAGGAGGATCTTTCTACTTTTTGTTGTTAGTCAACGACTATAGTAGAAAGATGTGGGTTTATTTCATTCGAGAGAAGGTTGATGCTTTTGAAAAATTTAAAACGTGGCATAAGTATGTGGAAAATGAATCAGGAAGGAACCTGAAGAAATTTAGAACAGATAGAGGAGGTGAATCATAATTACTGTTAGGAGCATGGTGTGAAAAGGCAACTTACCACAGCTCATACACCTCAACAAAATGGCATTGTTGAGCGAAGGAACAGGACAATAGTTGAAATGGCTCGTTGTATGTTAAAGGCTCAAGACCTGCCTGATTCATTCTGGGTAGAAGCTGTCAATACAGCAGTCTACATCCTCAATCGAAGCTACACAAAAGCACTGAAGGGGATGACTCCTCAACAAGCATATTCTAGTAAAAACAAGTACGCTGCTGCAGAAGAAAATTTGAATAGAGCTATAGTCCCAGTAACTCCATTACTTTCAGAAAGTGACCCGAATGACCATAGCTTTGATTCTACACATATTGATAGCCCCCAGGCTTACTACATGCAGTATCCACCACAACAGTATGCTAGGCCTCAACAACCCTATCAACCACAATATCCGGCCCAGCAGAGATCCCAACCAGTGCTAGCCCAGCAACCTCCTGCTCGAGCCAATGTGATTCCAGTGAAGTACACTGCTGCAGAAGAAAATTTGAATAGAGCTATAGTCCCAGTAACTCCATTACTTTCAGAAAGTGACCCCAGTGACCATAGCTTTGATTCTACACATATTGATAGCCCCCAGGCTTACTACATGCAGTCTCCTGAACATGGTGAGTCCTACTATAGTGAAGAACTGAGTGAACCTAGTTGGAAGCCAGATTACGCAAATGTCATGTACGCAAACCCCAACCCTAGATCTCAACCTAGGCAAGTAAAACCCCCATTCCCTAGAGGACCATGCTATAGATGTCAGGGAGATCATCTCATTCGTGATTGTCCAATGCCTACCCCTACACAAACCCAATCAGTGACAATTCAAGGCTTTTGTCAAGATTGCGGAAAGGAGCATCTCTTATGAGATTGCCCAAAGAATCCCAATAATATGCCAAAAATAACTCCTATTAACATTATTGGGTTAGTAGTAGACTCTACAGGAAGTGTAACTTCCACTGCACTAGTGCAAGTGGTCACCAAAGCTCAGGCATTGCAGCAGAATCAAGGTGTAGGCCAAGAAAAGAATGCCGAGGTTAGTGAAATTGAGAGCATAGCCAAGAAACGGATGAGAGCATGGAAAGATAGCTGAGAGAGAATGAAAAGACAATGGTCTAAGAAGATGAGCGAATTAGAAGAAAGCATAAGAGAAACAAAAGCCAAAATTGTTGAGCTCACCTCTCAAACAAACTCTCACATACCACCACCACCTTCATCCCTATCACCATCTAATCCACCATCATTCAACCCACCTCATACAATTCCACCACCCCCTAGAGTAGGATTGGTATTAGCTGACCCCACTCCAGAAGACATAGACATGATGCTTAAGGCATATCAGGCCAGAATTCAAGAAGGGCCAAATGTGACAGATCATGACAAGTGCTACCCTAGAGCTGACCTAGAGATAGAAAGAACTAATCTTTGCGCAAAAATGGTAGCATTGGCTCAGACCATGTTTGAAGCTAGTAGCCTCTTCAAAAACTCTAAACTCCTCTATGCTTCTTGCCCACAACCACCGATGGAAAACATGGTATAAATGTGAAGAATATACAAAAAAAAATTGTTGCTAAGATGAAGGTGGGAGAAGATGGAGACGATGAAAAAGATGAAGATGGAAAAAAAAACAGAAACTGAACTAAAAATGGTGATTTTTTACCTTCCAACATTGCTACTCTACATCTTATCGTCACCTCATAAATGTCAATCCACATGGATGTGAGGATTGGTATGAAGACCGTGAGCAAGTGAAGGCACAAGTGCATGAATGAAAGCACACAAGCATGCACACACATACACACACACGTGCATAAGGTAAGAGCAAAGAGTGGAACAATGGAAGGACTTTGATTACAAAAGAGTTCTCTTACAAAAGCTCAAATCTACAACAAGCTAACCTTTGAAATGAGCTCTCTAGATCTTTTTATAGTTTTTTGAGTGGTTCTAGCCATGTCCAAACCTAGTGTTTAGCCTAGTTAAAAACTAGGTTCTAGGGCTTGTTTGAGGGCTCAAATGGAGTCTAAAAATTATGAAAAATGGTAGGATGATATTTCTAATACTCCTCAAGCTTGAGGACTCATCGACTTGAAAAAAATGGAGTTGAAAAAATGGAAAATGATATTTACAATGGTTTTTAGTGATAAAAATCACTATTTTTATAGGGATTTCTTCGAAAAATTAACATGTGCTTCTTGGAGCTCCCTACATGCTCTCTCTTCTTCTGTGTCCACTTCTTTGATGTATTTCTATGCTTTATCCTTGACCTTGAGCTTCAACATGGTCCACAACAATTTTTCTACAGCTATAAGAATCATTTATAAATGGCATAGTTAGATTAGGAATGAAGTCATGTAGAGCCATATTCATGGCATTCATCATGTGTGCTACTGAATTTGTAGCTCCTTGTGACAAAGTACACATATGGACTAAGCCTAGAGGAGTTTTCATAGTCATGATATCCCTACTCTTAATAGCAAGTTAAACTTGATCATAACCAGAGTATAAATCTCCCATTGAATAGATAGCATGATCAGCGAATGCTTCAACAAATTCTTCTACAATAGGAATAGTTCCTACATTCCTAATTGTAACTTTATTAAAAGGTTGTAAATCTTATATAAACCTCAAATTGCCATTTTTCTTAGGTATCGTGAACCATCTATTTGAGTAAGGTGTTGAAGATGGCTCAAGGATCTTCATGTGAATCTTTTCCTTAAGTAGCCTCATTAACTTAGATAAATGAGCTTTTGGAACCGGTATAGGATGAAGATTCCATGGGATATAAGGTATCGTGAAGATAATCATTAGAGGTATGAGTTGTGGATCAGCAAAACCTATTTCATGAGGATGTAATGAAAAGGTTTACCATGGTTTTTAATAACGCTTTGGAATAAATCAGGTTCAGCAAGTAACAAAAATTGATAATCATTTCCTATTTTGATTAGTTTCAAAGTTTCATCCATAAATGTATCAACAATATTTGTACGCTCTCGTAAACAAGGATCTTTTGAGATCTTTTTAAATTTCTCTTCAATGTTGATATATTTAGGTAGTGATGTGTGTGAACACACTAGGACCGCCGGGGCACTTTTTTCCCTCTTTAGGAGGTTTTTTTCCCCGGCTTGTATATACACCCATTGCCCTAATGGGCTACTTATCTTTGTACATTCTCAAGTAATACATTCAGTATTGTGTGTTGTGCTCCAAGCTTCTTCTTCTTCCTTGTGTTGTTCGCGTGCTTCCACAGACATCTAACTCCAACAATTGGTATCAGAGCAGGTCGTCGCTTCATCTAGGGTGCCGTCGACACTCCTCCGGTTGTAGTCTCAGAATCGCACGAATTTTGGTGAGCATACTTAGCGTGTTTTCGAGATCAAAACAGATTTGTTGTGTGGTGCCAAAATCGCGATCTGAGCTCGTTTCAGCCTCCGAACGCATTATCGTAGTGCTTGTGCAGGCTATTTCATCTTTTTGTGCTAAAGGTATATACCAGTTTTTGTTCGCCAGTTAAGCGTCCCGAAGTCTACTACAAGTCTAGCAAAATTTGTCTTGGTAGTTCTGTTCAACTTTTGAGATACAGTCAATTTTTTGCATCAAGGTATTTTAGTCACCAGCCATGGCTGAAAGCAGTGATGTATTCCGTATGTTGGCTGTTGAGGATAAGTTGGATGGTACCAGCTACCTGTTATGGGCTTATATGATGCGACATGTGTTGGTTGCAAAAGGAATGTGGAACATTGTGCAAGGTGTCGAAAAACGTCCTATTACACCTGCAACTGTTACAACTGCAGGTACTGAAGCTGATGCAGAAGGTGTCGAAGATGATGATATTCTGCATATTCCTGTTCGTGCTGTGGTTTCTCATGCACCTATTGTAGATCAGATTTGTTGGGATGGCAGAGATGCCCAGGCACATGCATTGATAGCTTTGTCTGTCAAACATGCCATTATTCCTCATATTCGCTCTTGCAGAACAACTAAGGATGCTTGGGATACACTTACCACATTGTACCAAGCTAGGAATGAGGCTTGTGTTGCTTACCTCCGAAAACAGTTGGAGAGTGAGCACATGAATGAAGGTGATTCTATGGACAGTTTCCTAACAAAGATCAAAGACTTGAAGGAACAGTTGATTTCTATTGATGAGGTTATACCAGATAGCTCACTTGTGCAGACCGTTCTGAATAGTCTTCCTGATTCATATCAGAGTTTTGCTTCTACTCTTTGGTTGATGATGAAAGTCAATCCAAATGCCTTGTCATTTGAGGAGTTAGTCTCTATTCTGTTGCAGGAAGATCAGTCTAGGCAGAACATGTCCATTATGTGTGTTGCAGATCAATCTTTCCTGGCTAGTCAGAAGGGCAAAGGAAAAGGGAGCTCTTCTACTAGTAAGTAGAAATATGCAAATGCTGCACATTCGAAGAACCAAGACAAAGATGAAAAAAAAAACAAAAAAGTAGAAATTGTTTTGTAAGTACTGTAAATGGAATGACCATATCATAAAAAACTGTCCAAAACTGGTTGCAAAAGAGGCAAAGAAGAAATAGGCTGGAATGGTTGTTGCAAAAGCCTCTACTCCAAAAATGGAGTCTACTAATCTTGTGCAGGAAGAAGGATGGGCGTTTACTACTGTTTGCAGTTTTGACCCATCTTCTCATGGGCAGTGCATGTCTGCAATAGACTGAGATGTTTGGTATTTTGACAGTGGGGCGACCAACATATTACCTCGCAGCGCAATTTCTTCTCTTCACTTGAGCCTGCCCCTACAGGGAATACTGTTACATGCACCAACAACTCCTCTTATCCTGTTATGGGAGTTGGTAAGATCATTTTGACTACTGCTGATGGTAGTTCTTTCACTTTGTCAGATGCTTTATTTGTGCCAGGGATCAAGAAGAACATGTTATTAGTTTTTGCATTAGCCAAGATTGGCTTGGTTGTGAAATTTGTTGATGACAGGTGTATAGTTCATGATCTATCAAATGGTGATGTGATTATTGCTTCTGGCATTTTATTTCGTGGGTTGTATAAGCTCATAGACTATGAAAGATCTATAAATGATTTGGCATGTGCAGTAAATGATTCTCAGGCTATGTCAGATACAAAGCTTTGGCATGCATGCTTTGGTCATCTGAATTTTGCTAGTTTGCTACGCCTACATAAATCTGAAATGGTGTCCTCTTTGCCTAAACTTGAGACACCTAGAAAACATGTTTGTGAAGGCTGTATTTTGGGCAAAATGCAGCCTTCGTCCTTTCCAAAAGATGGTTCAGTTTGGGCCACTCAGAAATTGCAGCTTTTACATATTGATGTTTGTGGTCCTATGCAGACACCTTCTTTTGGTAATTATCTTTACTTCTTGACTTTCATTGATGATTTTTCCAGGCATGCATGGGTAAATCCATTGAAGGCAAAGTCCGAAGTGTTCATGTGCTTCAAACAGTTTTTTGTTTTGGTTGAAAATCTGTCAGCATGTAAAATGGGCACCCTCCATTCTGATCGAGGGGGGGAATATATGTCTTCTCAATTTAATGGATTTCTGGCTGAACGTGGGATAAAACACCAGTGTACAGTGTTGTATACACCTCAACAGAATGGAGTTGCTGAACGAAAGAACATGTCACTCATGGAGATGGTGAGGTGTATGGTCAAGAGTCAGGCTTTACCACATAGTTTCTGGCTTGAGGCTATCATGTGTGCAGCATATGTACTGAATAGGTGTCCCACTAAAGCACTACAGTCTATCACTCCATATGAGGCTTGGCATGACCACAAGCCATATCTTGCTCATCTTTGTGTTTTTGGTTGTTTGGCATATGCATTAGTGCCTAAACAACATCGTAGAAAATTGGATGATAAAGCAATAAAATGTATTTTTGTTGGGTACAATTCTGAAAGTAAAGGCTATCGTCTGTATCATCCACAAACTAAACGCATTCTGATTAGGTGTGATGTTGTTTTTGTGGAAGATGCTATTCAGCCATTGCTTTCATGTACTAAGGAGACATCTGTTAGCTCGAAAGACATGTATGATACTTTGCTTCCTCTTTTTACAGGTGGATAGTCTGATGCTGGTCCTAATGAGGCAAATTCTCAGCCTTTGCAGGTTTCATGTGATGATGTAGATCATTCCATTTCTAATGCAGATTTACATGATGCACTTATTGATCAGAGAGCTGGAGTTCTTCAAATAATGATAATGTGGATGAAGTTTCAATCACATGTTTGATATGTTCTTCATATGAAATGTATCCTTTTTCTTTGTAAGATTTTCATAATTTTTTAATAATTTTTAAAGGAGTTTTTTTATGATGAATAAATTGCAAATAAGATAAAGGAAAGTAAAGTGTAAAATTATCTAAAGTATATATAGAAGGATGCGAGACATCAATCCAAGGACCACTATTGTCTCGCTCAGCAGTAGCATTTAGACAAAAATTTTGGTCAAAATAGGTTCCAAATTCACGAACAAGTATATGATCATTGCATACCTTCTTGTTTGTACGGATGGGAATCTTTCTAATTTATTCCCAATTTTGAATATGGTTAGGACTTACTATCATTACTTGGAGTGATTGCAAATCATCCTTAGATCTAATTCTCGCATATGCGGACCCATCATCCATAACTTTAGTCTCCATTCTAGCATCGCATATAAATGGTTGACCTAAGATAATCTCATAGGAGCAGTTATCTTGGATTCAAAAGTGAAATATCTTAGAGATTCCACCTATCATCACAGGTATATTTTCACATGCTCCTAATAAGAGTGAACCACATCCGTTGTCTGTAGTTCTCATAATCCAACCAAGATTTTTATATTTCGGCTATTTAAATTTATCATAAAACTCTTTTGAAATCACATTAGTCTCCAACCTAGAATCAATGAGACCCAAAGTGGAATATGATTTCTTTTTGTCACCTAAATTGATAGTCATCTAAGGTGTGCCTCTTGCCCAAAAGCTTTTCCTAAAGTTACTTTCATAATGCTTGATTTCTTCATCTGGCATAATTAGACCTAGAAAATTTTTATTGACTTTGCAATCATTTTTCCCTTCTTTATCTGAATCAAAAGAAAGAGACTCTTGCATTAATTGAGTCAAGCCAACAACATCTTGCATTTCCACCTCTTGTGTAAGAGAGAATCTACTCCTTTTAATTAATTTGATGAAATTCTCTTTGAACTCAATCTTTGCAGTTGAAAATATTTGTTCAAGTGTCATCATCACTAGGCTTTTCAACAAAATATCATATAATATTTCTTTTGCATCAATTTTCTGATCAATTTCGGATATTAGAATAGCTTTTGGAGTTCTTTTAGGCCTCTTAACTTGTTTTTTATTAGGTTGTTTTTCATCATTTTGTTTTTCATTAATAGGAGTTTCCTGCAGTTTTTGTGAAGTTTGTTTTGGTTCATTGATCATAGGTTGTTTACCTTATTTAATTTCTTTTCTTCTTTGTTCACTTACTTTGGAAGTGTCTTCTTGTTCAAATTGTACTTTCTTTGGTTTAGGTTCATCTCTCATCTTGCCCCTAGTAATTCTTCCACCTAAATCATTTAATTCTTGTTCATCATCCCACTTTCTCTTTTGTTCAACATTTGCAATATGAGAATATATAGAGAATCGATCAACGGGTGAATTCCAAGTGGTCTTTTGCATGATATCATCTCTAACTTTAATTAGAGCTTCAATAGAATAATTTCTTGTTTTCGTAGATTGCCCAATTTCAGAATCACTACCTAGACACCCTAATTTAATTGCGGAAGATTCTTTCTTTGATTTAGAAGGATTCTCATAAAGTTTTTATATTCCTTTGTTCCTTAGCTTCCTTTAAAGCCTCACAAGTATAGGTAAGATGGTCAGTGGAATCACGCCAAACACATCTCGTAATGTTGGGAGTTCGATGCTCGTTAAAGTTCCTTTGATTGGTCAATTGAGGAATAGGTTGAGGTACTATTGGAGGATTAAGGGTTGAAATAGGCCGAGGAAATACAATAGGTTGAGTTTGTGCATAGGATTTATCTTGAGAATTTAGTGCATAGACTACATTTTGTAAAGCAGACACCTCCTTTCATATATTTTCATGCATTTGCATCGTATGATCCAACTTATTAAACAAGATTTCAAATTGTAGATCAATTGGAACTTTTGATGTAGATGCGGTTTGCTCAACCTTTGCAGCTATATGAGTCTCTCTAGGTTCATGATTAGAGAGAAAATTAGGAGATGGATTAGGAATTGAATCATAAAGAAGAGATTGGTCTTGCTTCATATGTGCAGCTGCTTCAACCACTGTCTTGATAATAGCCCAATCGTCAGTAAGTCCATATCACTTACCTGGCTCCTCAAATCATCTCTCAACCTCAATTCTTACATCTAGAGTCAAAATCTTAAGGAAATATAGTACTATGTCCAGAGTAAGGGCTACCCTATCATTCTCTAGTAATTGGGAAAAATGTTTTATAAATTCATCATGAAGTTGAGTAATTGAAACTTGAAGTTTTGGGGAGCTAATCCACTTCATGAAACCCTTTCTGCTGTGTTGGCTATAGTCTTCTAAATAGAACTCTTTATGTAGCTCCTTCCTAAATTCATCTCATTCAAGTTCATTATGAGATTCAATTACAGCCATAACTATTCCAATTGCAAGTCTACCTAGATACGTTATCCACTTAGATTCTGGCAAGCCATGAAGCTTAGCTAATTCTTCAAATATATCTAGATAGTTTGTAATATTTACCCCTGTAAACTTGCCTTTTTTCTTTAATAAAGTTTTCGTAACTTTTTGGCCTTGAATTTCATGCATCATGTTTTTAAATAATTCATCCATTTGTATTTCTTGACATGATTTAATTTTAACGATTTTAATAATGTCTTGAGCTTCTTGTTTAACCTTCCTTTATGTTCAACTACCAAATCTACAATCATGTTGGTCTTCAGTTTTGTTTCTTTATAATTTCATAAAGATTTGCAACTAAACCAAATGGTTTGAGAGTATAAAGAAACCTTACTGATTAGGGCTCGAAGAAGAGGTTCTATCAATGTGCACATGTGAATGTTTGATACATTATTTGTAAATTATTCAAATCCTAAATACAACTTTTGCTAATAATATGATGTGTGTGTGCAATCGTTTGGTTCTTCAATTGTCGATGGGAAGGGTGGCATGATGAGGATTGCCCACTTGCCAATTTTTGTGGAGGTGCTCAGATCAAAATGATCAGCCCTCAACACCCAAGAGATTGCAAGGTTTAAGAATAAGCTACCGCGGCCACTGATGTAGAAGCAATTGCAGCAATTGTCGATTCACGAGTATGCATATGCAGAAAAATAGAAATCATATGTACCTGAGTTGTAGTGCCGGATCTTCACATCGGGTTCACAAATGTCAGAAAGATGGGAACACTTAGTTGGTGGATCAAGTCAACTTCCAAAATCAATGGCTCACACAGAGTGACTTTAGCAGACTCAGGTGTCTAATGAAAATTCAGAGATGAGTAGTCATTCAAGTGCAAAACCATTCATTTTCTCCCAATGTGCATTTGCAACAATTGTTTCATCATTCTTTGTTCATAGAATTTACTATTCATTCATCATGAGGAGAATCATATGTCATATGCAGGAATTGAATATGCAAACTCCGTAACATGGATTGTGAATCATACACAATCAAAATTCAAAACACTATGAATCTTCCAATTCTATTTCAATTTTTGCTATTAACGATTGAAAACATTCATTAACTCTTAAAGCACAGTTTGTTTGATTAATTTGATTTTCCCGGAAAACAAAACTTCGATGTTCTGAGTTTACAAACAAGAGTTCCTAATTGGTTAGAGAATTTATCAAATTTTCTGCGAACACATTTGTTTCACTTTTATCGTTGATTAGATTTGACATTTAAAATCTTTTAAATTCAAAAGCTTTAAAGTTAAGATCTCTAATATGCGTCAGATGTTTCTTTCCCTAACATGCGTGAGGTTTTGCATGGAGTATGATAGAAAAATCTCCAAAAAAAACAAAGCCACCCTTTCAATGTTTTTTTGTTTTGAGAGTACAATGAATTGAAAGATGCACACACCCGACCTCGTAAGGTAGAGGCACCCATCTTGGGGAACTTCATGGACATCCATCTTAGAGAACTCATGAATATATCTAGCGAGGATTTGAACTTAGAACTTTCTCCTTGAGATTCAAAGCGTCAACCACTAGACTATGCGGGCTTGGACTACCCTTTTGCTGCATTCCTTTTATATATCTAAAACTCCAAAATTAGAGTTACTTTTAAACTTCGATATATTTGGCAATCTAAAGGATCACGATCGCTTTATCTGTGTTGTTCCTTTTTCCCAGAAAAGAGCACCATTGTTATTTCAATCTAAATTTAGAGTTTGATCAAAGAAATTTCTTCTATTGTCCGACAGGAAAAGTCTCTGCAAAATTTCTATTATGTTGTAAAGTCTTGGCATCATCCATGTGAACTTCAATAAATTGCAAATTCTATGGATGAAATCTTTTGATTTTGACCACATTCAATCATCATCGTTAGAGCTTTAAGTGTCCCATTCCATTGACAATTCCTAGCATTAGTTGTGCCTCTCAGACATGGGAATAAATAGTTCTAGGAGCCCGTGTCACAGCCATATTCGTGATGGATCTCCTCCTAATTCTTTGAAAATCACCTGAAGGTTCTATATTAGTTTAGCCACACTCTTGGTATATGGAACCATCTCTGTAAAGGTTCACCACAATGTTGTGAACACTTCTCTACATGGTATTTTTCATTGTAGCTTTTCTTGGGCCTCTACTTCAATGATTTTCCTGTATTACTAATTGTATTTCCAAATGGAAGAGTAAATCTCTCTGATATCGATATGACCATCTACATTTCTAAGAATATAGCGACGCTTATACCAGCACCTATATCGATGCTTATATCGATGCATATACCATCACATATAACGGTGATGTTATTTTCCGACACCTATACTAGAAAAAAACTTTCAATGGCTATAGAGATGATCAAGTGACCATCAATATGATTACCGTGGTCTTTCCAGACATTTCCAACGGTCATACCGATACCGATGACTAATGCCGAGGTGTGACCATCGGTATGCCTAGCATCAGTATGCCCCTTATATGTTGTAGTGAAATTAATGATTCGAGTGCAAATGGTTTTTGAAGATATAGAAGAAATGCAACAAATGGAGATAGAAGAATTCCCATTAGATTGTGTAGTTAAGGGTCGTGGTCACTAGTTCAGGGATGATCAACCTATCAGTGATCTCATCTTTTTTATTACAGTGCATATCATGGATCATGAACATTAGTTTCTAGTGATGAATCAAGATTTTCATATGCTCCATAACATGTCGTGAACCATCGAGATATTGAAGAAAGCAGGGATATATGCATATTTGAAGCTTCCAATCTATAAACCCAATTATGAAAGATTTACTCAAGTAATGAACACTTTGCATTCAAGAGAAGATAAGCCATCAATCCCAAAAGCACGGGTCACAAATTTCCAAGGTCAACTATGAACCATCAGGTTTATGCATGAATTAATCACAGAAACATTTGGATGGATTAAAGATGGCATTATGAACTTAAAGAATGAGAATCATGAAGCAAAGAAGAGATTTTTTTTATATAAATTGCATGGATGTAAAGGAGGAAGTGCATGCTGATATATTTAGGTAGTGACGTGTGTGAACACTCTAGAACTATCGAGGCACTTTTTTCCCTCTTTAGGAAGTTTTTTTCCCTTGGCTTGTATATACGCCTACTGCCCTAATGGGCTACTAATCTTTGTACATTCTAGTGGTAATACATTCAGTATTGTGTGTTGTGCTCCAAGCTTCTTCTTCTTCCTTGTGCTGTTCGTGTGCTTCTGTAGACCTTGAACTCCAACAATTGGTATCAGAGCAGGTCGCCGATTCATGTAGGGCATCGTCGACACCCCTCCGGTTGCAATCTTAGAATTGCATGAAATTTGGTGTGCATACTCAAGCTGATTAGGAGATCAAAACAACTTTGTTGTGTGGCGTTGTAATCATGATCTGAGCTTGTTTCGGCCTTCGACTGCACTATCATAGCGCTTGTGTAGGCTATTTGGTCCTTTTGTGCCAAAGATACATATAGGTTTTGGTTCGCTAATATAAGCATCTCGAAGTCTGCTACAGGTTTAGTAGAACTCATCAAGGTAGTCCTATTCAAATTTTTCAGATACAATCATTTTTCTGCATCAAGGTATTTTAGTCACTCGCCATGGCTAAAAGTAGTGATGTATTTTGTATGTTGGTTGTTAAGGATAAGTTGGATGGTATGAATTACCCATTGTGGGCTTATATGATGCGTCATATATTGGTCACAAAAGGACCATGGAATATTGTGCAGGGTGTTGAAAAACATCCTATTACACCTGCAAATACAGGTGCTAAAGCTGATGCAGATGGCATTCAAGATAACAATATTCTTCATGTTCCTCTTCATGCTGCAATTTTTGTTGCACCTACTCTAGATCAAATTCATTGGAATGGCAGAGGTGCTCACGAACATGCATTGATAGCCTTGTCTATCAAACATGCCATTATTCCTCACATTCACTCTTGCAAAACAGCTAAGGATGCTTGGGATATACTTACCACATTGTACTACGCTAGGAATGAGACTCGTGACCTCCAAAAATAGTTGGAGAATGAGCATATGAATGAAGGTGATTCTATAGACAGTTTTCTAAGAAAGATAATAGATTTGGAGGAACAGTTAATTTTTGTTGATGAAGTCTTGCTTGATAGTTCACTTGTGCAGACTGTTCTGAATGGTCTTCCCGATTCATATCAGAGTTTTGATTCTACTCTTCGTTTGATGATGAAAGGAAATCCAAATGCCTTGACATTTGAGGAGTTACTCTTTGTTATGTTGCACAAAGGTCAGTCTAGGCAGAATAGGTCCATTATGCGTGTTGCAGATCAAGCTTTCCTGACTAATCAAAAGGGCAAAGGTAAATGGAGCTCTTCTATTAGTAAGCAGAAATCTGCAAATTCTGCACAATCGAAGAAGGAAGACAGAGAAGAGAAGAAAACAGAAAATCAGAAATTGTTTTGCAAGTACTGTAAAGCAAATGATCATGTTATAAAGAATTGTCCAAAACTGGATGCGAAAGAGGCAAAGAAAAAAGAGGCTTGAATGCTTGTTGTAGAGGCTCTAAGACAATAGTTACGCAATATAACACAGGAGCAGTAGCAAAGAAGATAACAGATATAGGAGAATCTCAACAATTTTCTACTAACAACAAGTACAAAGATGATGGTTTGTCCACCCGTGCACTCTCAAAGTATAGCTTAAATGGTGATCTAGACAACTCTAGATAGGGAGATACAAGGTAGAGGTATGCTGGCTCAACTCGATGTCTCAGGTAGTGTAGAAGTCATGTATATATAGGATCATGGATGGCCTTCCGTGGACGGCTATACATGGTTGGTAGAGCGTGGGTGGCCACCGCCCACATAATTGCCATACACGGCTTAGGCCGGTTGAACCGACCTAACAAATATAAATGATTTCTGACTTCGGTAGGGAATATTCCATGGAATATTCCCTTTATCATCGCGTCGGGGGCACTGCCCTCGGACCCCCACCAAAGGGCGCACTGGCCCCCTGCGACCCCCCAGCCAGGGGGCCCGCTGGCCCCCTTGGACCCCCCCCCTGCCGGGGCTGCTCACCACTGCCCTGGACCCCACAATTGGGGAACCTAGTAACTCCCTTTCCTTACAATATCTTGCATGGTCCAATATGACCTTCATCCAACATGCAAGTTGGGATTCCCATCAATTGGGTAACGCACGCTTGGCTTCTCCTCATAATGGGGGCCTTACAAAATGAGCATACAAACATGAGGGGTAGACATTGATCATATACTAACACCCCCCCTCAATGTTTACCGATGATAAATCAAGTAGGTCTCGGTCCTATGCCCATCTGTTGAAGATGCCTGTTGAGCTGCTCTCTTCCAAGTGCTTTAGTGAATATGTCAGCACAATTCGCCTCTGTTGGCAATATTCTAGCTCCACAATTTCATCTTCAATTAGCTCACGAATGTAATGCTACTGTACTTCTATGTGCTTGGTGCGAGCATGAAATCCTGGGTTCTTTGCAATAGCCATACAACTTTGATTATCACACTTGAGTAGAGTCGCCATATTTTATGGAAAGCCTAGATTTGTAAGAATTCTTCTTAACTAGACTACCTCACAAGAAGCAAAACAAGCTGCTTTGTACTCTGCTTCAGTGGAGGAGAGTGCGAGAGTTGGTTGCTTCCTAATTACCCAAGAAAATATTCTTGAACCAAGTGAGAAACAATATCCAAAAACTGATTTTCTAGAATCACAATCTCCAGCCCAATTTGAATCACAATATCCTTGAAGTGTATCACCTGTGGTATAAAAAATACCAAAATCCAAGGTTCTTGCAATGTACCTTAGAATTCACATTCCAGCATTCCAGTGACTCTCCTTAGGTTTGTTGGAAAACCTGCTTAACACTCCAATAGCATAGCAAATGTCTGGTCTAGTGTTGCACAGGAAAATAAGACTTCCAATGAGCTTCCTATACTTCTTAGCATCTACATCAGGCATGTTATCATCCATAGATAGCTTATGATTTACCTCCATAGGTGTGCTAGTTGGTTTGCAATCCATCATTCCAAATGCCTTGAGAATTTCTTTGGCATATTTTTTTTGTGAGATGAAAATGCCATCCTTCCTTTGCCATACTTCAATTCCCAGACAAAAATGGAGTAGACCTAAGTCTGTCATTTCAAACTCAATTCCCAAGCTGATTCGAGTTTGATTGATGACTTCCTGATGATCTCCTGTAATGATCAAATCATCTACATATACAATGATAATAACTAGCTTTCTATCCCTTTTCGTTACATACAACTTACCATCAGAAGTACTTCTTTCAAAACCCATATTTTTGAAAAAATTATCTATCCATTGGTACCAAGCCCGTGGAGCTTTCTTAAGTCCATACAAAGCTTTCTTCAACCTGCAAACTTTATTTTCTGAATTGGGCACCTCAAAACCTGGTGGTTGAGATACATATACCTCCTCCTTGAGGTGACCATTCAAAAATGCAGATTTGGCATCCATCTGGAAAATAGGCCAGGCCTTTTGTGCAGCTACTGCAGATATCGTCCGAATAGTTGTCATGTGTGTTGTTGGCGCAAAATTTTCTTGAACATCAAATCCTTTGATCTGTGAAAAACCCTGTGCAACTAATCTTGCCTTATACTTTTCTAATGTTCCATCTGCTTTATACTTAGCTTTCCAAATCCATTTAGTACCTATTACCTTCTTCTTTGGTGGCAAGTCGACTAGATCCCATGTATCATTTTTTAGTATACTATCATACTCAGACTGCATTGCCGCTCTCCAACCTGGATCATCAAGGGCTTCTTCAATGCTGGTAGGTTCCTTTATCAAGCCCATGATATCTGCCATTAGAGCCATGTTAACAATGTGTTCTAAGGCTCTTCTTTGCTCCTCTATTCTCTTTGATCTTTGTAATCCATCAGAGGATGATTCTGGTACATCTACATGTGGATTGTGATCATCAAAGAGTTGTTGTGCCCACTTCGGTAGTGGCTTACGCTGTGCAGCTACAACTAGTTGGCTTTTTATTGAGGAAATTTCTCCATCAGATGTTTCCTCCTCCTCAACTTTAACCATCAGATATTTCTCCGTTCGATGAGATAGTAGATTTACCTTAATCTTCTACTAGGTGTGGTCGTTCATCAAACACCCCATCTCGACTGACAAAAATCTTCCTTGCCTCAGGATCCCACAACCTGTATGCTTTAGACTCTTCACTATATCCTAGGAAGACACACTTTTTGCTTTTTGAATCCAACTTTGATCTTGTTGAATCAGGAATATGTGCATAACAGAAACAAAAAAAAAATGAAATGCAAAACTGAAGGTTTTTTACTAGAATATGCTTCTTGAGGAGTCATCCCCTTCAGTGCTTTTGTGTAGCTTCGATTGAGGATGTAGACTGCTGTATTGACTGCTTCTACCCAGAATGAATCAGGCATGTCTTGAGCCTTTAACATACAACGAGCCATTTCAACTATTGTCCTATTCCTTCGCTCAACAACGCCATTTTGTTGAGGTGTATGAGCTTTGGTAAGTTGCCTTTTCACACCATGCTCCTAACAGTAATTATGATTCACCTCCTCTATCTATTCTAAATTTCTTCAGGTTCCTTTTTGATTCATTTTCCACATACTTATGCCACGTTTTAAATTTTTCAAAAGCATCAACCTTCTTTCGAATGAAATAAACCCACATCTTTCTACTATAGTCATTGACTAACAACAAAAAGTAGAAAGATCCTCCTAAAGCAGTTGTAGAGATTTTACCGCAAAGATCAGCATATACCAACTCTAGAGGAGCTTGAGATCGATTGCTGGTCTCTCTTGGAAATGCCTTCCATTGTTGCTTGCCCATCATACAAGCTTCACAAGGTTCCTGCAACTCTGAAAATGCAGGCAAATGAGCAACCATCCCTGTTCTTTGCATCTCCTTCAAAACTATGAATCTGAGATTCCCAAATCATTGGTGCCATAACGTGCTTACATCTTTATCTTTTGTAGCAGTTAAGGCACTTAGTTCATACAAGCTATCCCATCGTATGCCTTTACCTACAACATTACCTGATGAATCCATGATTTCTGCACCACTCTTATTGAAGTGAACTTCGAGTCCATGATCTGTTATTGCAGAAACTGACAACAAAATTCTTTTAAGTGTAGGTACATAGAGAACATCAGATAAATTTTTCTCAACACCTGGAGAAGTGATAAAAGAGATGGTTCCAATTCCTTTTGCTAGACATTTGGAGTCATTTCCCACCACTACATTGATGGATTCTCGTAGAGGCACTAGGGAACTATACCAATCCTTTTTACTGGTCATATGGCTAGAAGCTCCACTATCTAAAATCCATGGTTCATCAACACAAGCTTGAGCAGATGAGCATACCTCTTCAATAGCTGCCCATAGTTCCAACTCTTTGTTGTTTGCAGACTCTTTGTTCTTCCATGATGATTTTATAGTCCCATTCCGTTCATCAGCTTGCTTCTTTCTGCAATCCTTGATAGCATGGCCTTTCTTTTCACAATAGAAGCAACTTCCTGTGAACTTTTTCTTCTTTGGCTTCTTCTTTGATCCATCAGAAGAGCCTTTACCTTTTGCATTTGTTGAGAATGCAACATCACTTGCACTTTGCCGATTCTTCAACCGCATCTCTTCTTCTAAAAGCATAGCACAAAACTCTTCAAATATAAGGGGAGTTGGTATTCTTGAGTATTAAGTGTTGTTACTAATCCATCATTATTTGCTGGAAGAACACATACACATCTTCGTGCTAGCTCTTCTGGTGTTATAACAACACTAACTGCAGCTAATTGATCTTGAAGATGTTTTATCCGTTTGATAAAATCTTCAGCCTTTTCAGAATCAGAATGCTTTTCATTTGCCAACTGATTTTCTAACTTCTGTATCCTAGTGTGGTTCTTGGTCTCATATTGACGAGCCAATATGCCCCAAGCCTCATGTGCTTTAGTAGTATGTTGAACCAAAGTAAGCACAGAATCACTTACACTAGTGACAATTGCACATAATGCATCAACATTCTACCTCTTCCAAGCTCGTAGAAGATCTGGATCTGGTTGAATCATCACTCTTGAATTTGCTAGATCTTCAACTGGTATAGGCTCTGGATCCAATCCCATCGGTCCCATGACAATGTCAAGTAAATCATAGGAGTCCAAAATTGTAGAAATTTTGAACTTCCAGAGTGTATAGTTGGTTCCATCCAGCTTCCTTCAGTGAATGCAGGTGGGCAAATTCAAATAGGTGTAGCATTAACATTAGCTGAAACACCAAGACCAGTGTTCGACGATGAAGCCACTTGAATAATCTTTTGATATTCTAGTCTGCTAGTAGGCTAAAATAGTTATACTTCTCAACTATTCGAACCTTATGGCTCTGATACCATGTAAGAAAATAGTTACACAATATAACACAGGAGCAGTAGCAGAGAAGATAACAGGTATAGGAGAATCTCAACAATTTTCTACTAATAGCAAGTACAAAGATGATGGCATTGTCCACCCGTGCACTCTCAAAGTAGAGCTTAAATGGTGATCTAGACAAATCTACATAGGGAGATACAAGGTAGAGGTATGCTGGCTCAACTCGATGTCTCAGGTAGTGCAGAAGTCATGTATATATAGGATCATGGGTGGCCTTCTGTGGACGGCTATACATGGGTGGTAGAGCGTGGGCGGCCACCACCCACGTAATTTCCATACACGGCTTAGGTCGGTTGAACCGACCTAACAAATATAAATGATTTTTGACTCCGACAGGGAATATTCCATGGACCCCCTAGCCAGGGCTGCTCACTGCTTCCCCGGACCCCACAATTGGGGACCCTGGTAACTCCCTTTCCTTACAATATCTTACATGGTCCAATATGGCCTTCATCCAACATGCAAGTTGGGATTCCCATCAATTGGGTAATGCACGCTTGGCTTCTCCTCAAAATGGGGGCCTTACAAAATGTGCATACAAACATGAGGGGTAGAAATTGATCATATACTAACAGAGGCCTCTACACCAAAAACAGAGTCTGCGAATGTAGTGTAGAATGAAGAATGGGTGTTTACTATTGTTTGTAGTTTTGACCCATCCTCTCTTGAACTTTCATGTCATGGGAGTTGGTAAGATCATTCTGACTACTGCTGATGGTAGTTTTTTCACATTGTCGAATGCTCTATTTGTGCTAGGGATCAAGAAGAATCTATTATCAATTTCAACTTTAGCCCAGAATGGCTTGGTTGTGAAATTTGTTGATGATAGAAGTACAATTCATGATCTATCAAATGGCGACGTGGTTATTGCTTCTAGCATTTTATGTCGTGGGTTGTATAAGTATGAAAAATATGTGAATGATTCAGCATGTGCAGTACATGATTCTCAGGCTATGTCAGATGCAAAGCTTTGGCATGCATGCTTTGGTCATCTAAATTTTCCTAGTATGCTACACCTACAAAAATCTGAAATGGTGTCCTCTTCGCCCAAACTTGAGGCACCCTATAAACATGTTTGTGAAGGTTGTATTTTGGCAAAAATGCAGCATTCATCCTTCCCAAACGAAAGTTCAATTCAAGCTACTCAGAAATTGTAGCTTGTACATAGTGATGTATGTGGTCCTATGCAGACACCTTCTTTTGGAAACTATCTTTACTTTGTGACTTTCATTGATTATTTTTATAGGCATGCATGGGTATATCCATTGAAAGCGAATTCCAAAGCTCAAAGAGTTTTTTATTTTGGCTGAAAATGTGTCAGCATGTAAAATGAGCACCCTCCGTTCTAATTGAGGGGGGGAATATATGTCTTCCGACTTTAATGCATTTGTGGTTGAACATGGGATAAAAAATCGGTGTATAGTGTCGTATAGACCTCAATGAAATGGATTTGCTGAACGAAAGAATAGGTAACTCATGGAGATGGTGAGGTGTATGGTCAAGAGTTCAGCTTTACCACATAGTTTCTGGCTTGAGGCCATTATGTGTGCAGCATATGTACTTAATAGATGTCCATCACTCCATATGAGGCTTGGCATGGTCGTAAGCCATCTATTGTCACCTACATGTTTTTGGTTGTCTAGCATATGCATAAGTGCTTGAACAACATCACAGGAAATTGGATGATAAAGCAGTAAAATGTATTTTTGTTGGGTACAGTTTTGAAAGCAAGGGCTATTGTCTATATCATCCATAGACTAAATGCATTTTGGTTAGTCGTGATGTTTTTGTGGAAGATGTTATTCAGCCTTTACTTTCATGTATGAAGGAGACATCTGTTAGCTCCAAAGACATGTATGATACTTTGTTGCCTCTGTTTACAAGTGGACAGTCTAGTGTTGGTCCTAATAAGGCAACTTCTCAACCTTTGCAGGTTTCATGTGATGATGAAGATCATTCCATTTTTTATGCAAATTTACATGATGCACTTGTTGATGAGAGAGCTAATATTGAGGAGGCAAAAACTATGCCAAAATAGTTGGTGTAGACTTTGTGTGACAGCAAATTAGATACACCTCTGTCATATCGTACTTGTTCAGGCTCTCATAGTGCCTCTTTTCCATAAGATTGCTATGCTATGGCTGCCTCTAGTCTCTATGATGAGAATGAGCCTGTTTCGTTTGATGAAGCACAAAATTTTGAAAATTGGATGGTTGCTATGCAATTAGAATCTGATGCTATCATGAAAAATGGTACTTGGTCTTTATGTGACTTGCCTCATCACAAGAAGCCCATTTCCACTAAGTGGGTATACAAGCTTAAGTGTAAGCCTGATGGAACAGATGGTAGGTATAAGGCTAGGCTTGTTGCAAAGGGTTATGCACAAGAAAGAGGCATTAATTTTGATGAAACCTTTGCTCCTACATGTTGAATGACTACTATGTGTAGCATCTGTGCACTTGCAACTCATCATGGTTGGAATGTACATCAGTTGGACATTAAAACTGCATTGTTGAATGGTGGCTTGCATGAAGAAGTGTATGTTTTTTAGCCCCATGGCTTTGTGCAGAAAGGGCATGAAAACCAAGTGTGCAGGTTGAAGAAGGCATTATATGGTTTAAAGCAAGCACCACTTGCTTGGTATGAAAAGATGCATGCCTATCTGATTGCACATGGTTTTGAGAATAGCCAACTGAAAGCACCTTATACGTTAAGCATGATAATCATGTGCTTCTGATCAACGTTGTGTATGTTGATGACATGCTGCTCACGGGTCCTCATGACAAGCATGTTGCTGATTTTAAGGCTGATTTGCATGCCTCATTTGAGATGTCTCATTTGGGGCATTTGCATAATTATTTGGGCATTCAGTTTATGGAAGTTGATGGTGGAATGTCTTTGTGTCAAACAAAATATATTGACACATTATTGCAACATTTTGCCTTGAAGATTGTAAACTTATTGCCAGTCCTATGGAGACAGGTTTACGATTGAGTCTTCATGATGCCAGAGATGCATTTGATGTTGTTCTCTATTAGTCGGCTATTGGGTGCTTGATTTACTTATGCATTACTCAGCTAGATATTCAGTTTGTTGTCTCATAGATGAGCAGGTTTATGCATTGCCCAAGTGTCAAGCATTGGCAGGCAGTTGAGCGCATCTTTTTCTACTTGAGTGGTACCTAGGTATTTGTATTGTTTTATCTCAAGGGGGATCACTACCGCTAGATTTACATGCTTTTTTTTACTCTGACTAGGCAAGTTGCTATGACACTCGTGTGTCCACTAGTGACTTTTGCTTCACACTTGGTAGCTCATGTATATCTTGGTTAAGCAAGAAGCAGCCTACTGTGGTGACTTCCAGTTGTGAGGTTGAGTATAGAGCATCTTTCATAGCGATTGTTGAGTGTGAGTGGCTAAGACGCCTTATGGCTTATTTGGGTGTTGGTTAGTCTTCTGCCACCACCATCTTCACTGACAATTAGAGCGCATTGGTAATTGTGAGGAACCCTATGTTTCATGCTTGCACTAAGCATATTGAGGTGCAATATCATTATGTGAGGGAGAGGTTCTCTACTAGAGAGATCAGCTTGGCATAGGTGCCCACGTAGGAGAACATTGTAGACCTTTTTATGAAGGCTCTGCCTAGGGAGAAATTTGAAGCTTTCCACAAAGCTTTGGGCTTACTTCATTTTGTGGATTGATTCCACATAGCTTGGTACTTCCTTATACATGATTTCTAGCTTCTTGTTCACTGCATCACTCCCAGAGGGGATTTGTTGATATGTTTAGGTAGTGATGTGTGTGAACACTCTAGAATTGCCGGGGCACTTTTTTCCCTCTTAAGGAGGTTTTTTCCCTCGTATTGTATATATGCCTACTTCCCTAACGGATTACTGATCTTTGTACATTCTAGTGGTAATACATTCAATATTGTGAGTTGTGCTCCAAGCTTCTTCTTCTTCTTCTTCTTCTTCTTTTGTTGTTTGCATGCTTTCGCAGACCTTGAACTTCAACAGTGCACCTAGTGCATCAATACTTTTGTTTTTTGAAAATGCATCATTCTACAACTCCTCATAAAATCGTAGCTCAACTCTTATCACATGTGGTGAAGCAAGTTGGAAATCAAATTTATTTGAGATGTGGTTGTGCAGTTCATTGATGGTTCAAAATTTACTATGCATAATGTATGCCATGTACCTCAGTTATTGTGCAATTTGATGTCAGTTGGTCAACTTGATGACCTTGGTTACAAGGTGGCCTTCGATGCTCAGTCGTTTCATATATCAAAGGGTAATATGGTTATTGCAAAAGGAAGCAAAGTTGGCTCACTTTATCCTTTATTTATATCACAAAAAGAACACTTGTTAATTGTTACTGAATAGCCTATGGCTTGTATTTGGAATGGTTGTTTGGGCCATACATCTTGTAGTGGAATGGAAAATCTTTTTCGTTTTGGCTACTTACTTGTGTTATCTTTCTCATATTTTTCATTTTGTGAGCATTGTCAATATGGAAAGAAAACCACAAATGTGCATAGAATGCACATTGACTCTTCAATTTAGCCTTTAGATCTCGTTCATATAGATGTGTGTGGTCCTATGCCCACTAGGCCCTTAGGTGGTTCTCTTTACTTTGTCACTTTCATAGATGATGCTACTAGAATAGTTTGGGTATATCCTATAAAATTGAGGGATGAGGTTTTCCCTACTTTCAAAAAATGGCTTGCTTCAGTTGAGACTAAAAAAGGAACTAAGCTTAAGGCTTTATGTTCAGATAATGGGGGAGAGTATACCTCACATGAATTTAGCCTTTTTTGTCAATCTAGAGGGATTTGTAGAGAGTTAACAGCTCCTTATACCCCAGTACAGAATGGTGTACCTGAAAGGATGAATAGAACTATTCAAGATAGAGTAATTTCTATGTTGCATCATGTAAACCTCTCACAAGGCTTTTGGGCAGAAACGGTATTGACTGCAGTCCATATGATTAACCTTTCACCTAGTACTGCCAAAGGTTTGAAAGTGGCACAAGAGTTATGGACAGGGAAGCCCCCATATTATGATCATACCCGAGTTTTTGGGTGTGAAGCATATGTTCATATACCCAAGAATCTTAGACAAAAGTTGGACCATAAGTCAAAGAAATGCATTTTTGTTGGATATGGTCAAGAAGGGCAATTTGGATATCGCTTATGGGATCCTGAAACACGATTAGTGATCAGAAGTAGTGATGTCATTTTCAATGATTCTAAGATGCATAAACAACCCATTAAGGAGGTTGAGTGAGAAGAGTGGTGTTTGAGGATACTAGTCCTGCAGTTAGCATGCATAAAAATGCTACACATAGGGAATTTCAAGAGAATATCCGATCAGATCATTCTGCACATGTTCCTGTTCAGCAACCATTGAGACGCTCTACATGTGTCTCACATCCACCTGATAGATATGTTCAAGGTTTAGATTTTGTTATGCTAATAGATTCCGGTGAGCCTTCTTGTGACAAAGAGGCTATGCAGACAAAGGACCATGTCAAGTGGGAGCGTGCCATGAAGAGTGAGTTGGATTCTATTCACAAGAATGGTACTTGGGATTTAGTACCTTTGCCAAAGGGCAGGAAATCTTTACCATGTAAATGGGTATATAAGCTAAAATTAATATCAAATAGTGCTTCTCCAAAGTATAAAGCACGACTTGTTGCAAAGGGTTTTAGGCAACAACATGGTATTGATTTTGAGGAAATCTTCTCTCTAGTGGTCAACATGACTCGCCTGCACATGTTTCTTGGATTCGTTGCAAAGGAGAAGTTTGAGCTAGTCCAAATGGATGTGAAAACTGCCTTTTTGCATGGAGATCTTACATATGAGATCTATATGGAACAACCAAAGAGTTATGTAGTTCCTAGCAAGGAAAGTCTAGTTTGTAAGCTCAAGAAGAGCTTGTATGGACTTAAACAATTCCCTAGACAATGGTGCCAAAAGTTTGATGTTGTTATGAAGGCTCAAAGCTATTCTTGAAGCAATGAGGATCATTGTCTCTACACAAAGAGATGCCCAGATGGCAGCTTGATATGCACACTTTATGTCGATGATATGTTAATTGCTGGCAAGTCCTCTTATGACTTGTCAATTCTCAAAAAGTAGTTGAGTAAGACATTTGATATGAAGGATTTGGGGGATGCCAAACATATTCTTGGCATGTGCATACTAGTTATAGGATTCAAAGATGCATATACTTGTCTCAAAGTGAGTACATATCCAAAGTATTTCACAAGTTTGATATGCAATGTGGAAAGGCATTGAGTACACCTTTACCCACATATGTGAAATTGAGCAAGGATGATTTCCCTAAACAAAATGGATGATTAAGGCGTGGTGCAATGGGCCCTCATGGGAAAAGTTGATCTCAAGAAACAAGAATGCATTGACTTTTGTGGGATTCCCAAATTGGAGGAATCTTGACATTCTGACCCTTTTGTTTTCCCCAATCTCGGTTTTCCCAAACGGCTCGAATCTTGTGTGCTCCCTATTGAAGAGTTGAAATAAAATCAAATGCTTCACAAGAATAAGTGAAGATTGGAAGTGGGCGCTGGTATCAGACAAAGTGACTCTATCTGGTTTCCGATCATGGAATCCAAATTGTGGAATCTTGGAACATTCAAAATGCCAAGATGCGATGGAACAAAGGCTTCAAAAAATGGAAACATCTCTAGAAACAAGACAACAACCAGTGGATCAACTTCACGGATATTGACCCTAGCATCAACATTACCTATGAAGAATTGAGTACTTTGCAAAAGTAGACATCTTGCCTGGAACCAATCTAAAGTTCATCTTCTCATGGGGCACGATACGCCAAGCCCGCTTGGTCTCAGATGGCACAATGGTAATTGCCTAACAAAAATCCCGAATATCAAAGAAACCATTGATTATCAGGTTAGTCTTAACAAGAAGTGATGCTTGTCATGGATGTGGCTATGGTGGGACATGAAGTTCATGGCAATTTGGCACCCTCTCATAGAAATCAAAAAGTCTATCCTCCTATACCGGTCTATTGAAGATGTTCCTCACATCTTCTTTACCTATCCCAACTCCAACAGGCTTTGGAAGATTGTCGAAAAGAAAATTAGACTTTAGAAACATATCAGTTGGAAACAAGCTCTACTCGGAGAAGCTATCAGCTGCTTTGTGGCTCTCTAAAACACCATCAAAGGGGAGGTCCTATGGAAGATCTGGTGGGAAAGATGTGCTTATAACTTTGGCGACTTCCCCAAAGAGTGGTCGATTGAGAAATCGTTGTTCCTCCTTGGCAAAAGAATCGCTAACTGCAAGAAATCCCGCCCTTCAGGCATCATCAAGTGCTCCTTCTGATCAACAACAAGCTAAAACCCAAGTGGGTCCCACACAAGGGTGATGAGAGGGTGATCAACCTTCTTTGTAATGCCATCTAAACTCTGTAAAAGCTACCCCTGCTCTGTGGGATTCGGGGGATCCTGTGGGCACCAGCCCCCTTCACTTGTACTTTTCTTTTAATTAATTCAACTCCAAGAGAGTAGGCCAAGGCCGAACTTCCCTTATATATATATATATATATATATATATATATATATATATATATATATATATATATATATATATATATACACAAAGTAATTGACAAGCAATCTCCGTGATAATATTGTTGATAAGCACAATCTAACTACAAATAGATCGAAGGGGATTACACACCCTGACAAATTTATATTTCTTTCCTCACTAACCTACAAGAAAATACTTACCTATTCCTGCAAGAAAGAATACATGCACCATACAATATGATTCCACGTCTTAACTATGCGTATACTCTAGGTACTATGCAAAATTTGCATGTCCTATATGCAATATGATGCAAAAAGAAATCAACAATGCATATAAATTTACAAGAGACTTATCTAGAGGTTCAAAAGATAATTTGTAGGTGTGTGCAGGTGTTGAAGATGGTCCACATGCCTTCCAAATAGCTTCCCAAGACTCTCTTGATAGTTTATGCTTCAAAATGATGCTCGAAAGAGGGTCATTGAAGGTGAAGGATCAAAGTTGAAGCTCTCAAAATGACTAAGATTAAAACTAAACTATGGCTTGTTAGCAACTCACTGGAAAGAGCTTTGAAAGAGCTTGCCATAGTAACAAAAATCTCCAAAATTGGATATTGGATGCTCAAGATATGGGCAATTAGGTGGGGAGAGTTGGCTCAACTTGGCTAATAGACAAAGCTTCTTATAAAAACAAACTGCGGATTGGCACGAAGATGCTCTCTATGTAAGTGTCCTCTTCAGCGACGTGCATGCTCAGCTACTGATTTATCCCGTATACAAAGAAAAACAAATTTGATCTGCCTTCATATAGCACTTAAGCACGCATGCATGCACTGAGTGGACATTTGTTGCTTGGGTGGGCAACCAATTAGAGCCACCGGGCAGACGTTCTTCTCCTATGTGTGCACTGAGCGGACATCTGCCGCTTGGGTGGGCAACCAATTAGAGACACCAAGCAGGTGCGGGCAATGCATGTGTGCGCATGGTTCACGTGTGGGGATGAACCCTCCTACTGAGGGAGGGTCCTATGGGGCTCCCGATCTCCTCCAATCTTTTGCTCCAGAGACTGCAAAATGACGATGATTCAGAGACACGTGGCAAGTGGGGGCAATGTGTGTGTGCATGTGGGTCACACGTGGGGATGAACCCTCCTATCGAGGGATAGTCTTATGGAGCTCTCGATTTCCTCGAATCTTTTGCTCCAGAAGACTGCAAAATGATGATGACTCGGAGACGGAGAAGATACCCATGAAGGCGACCTATATCATGCCGAAAATGCAACCATATGCAAGAAAAAATAACGACGGTAAAAAAACTCATCCCAAGAACTCAAGATATTATGGCTCTAATACCAATTGTAGGAAAAGGCTTGAATGATGTGTGTGTGTCTCTCCTCCCATCCATATATACCCTCTTGGACTCTAAAAATAACAATGTTCTAGAATAATCTAGTGTGAATATGTGGCCATCATGCAACACTTATCCCCGTTACTACTAAGTACCTTAGGGTATCCCCCTAGCTTGGGACCTGGCTAGCTAGCCCTTGTCCCTCACACACATGGACTGATCCCTATGGATTAATGTCATGATCCCTATGGATTAATGTCATGATCCCTATGGATCAATGTTTGATAGGATCTCCATCCATCATAGATGCAAACACCTATATTACTTTACTACAGTATGATAAAACATCTGTTCTACCTTACTACACCCTAATACATTCTGCAACAAAGGGATTCTTGTAAATTATAAGCTCTTCGGTCAAAATGGTTCTTCTCCCTATAGATCTATAATGGACATTTGTTGTATCTATTATTTTTTGTAACTCCTTTGAGGTAATATATAAACTTGTGGTTGGTTCAGTTCCTTCCTACATTTTATGAGTCAATTTGGATCTAATTCAATGTTATGTGTGGGTCCATTGACAATCAAATTCATTGTTTTTTATGAGTCATTCTATGGAGTTTTCCAGCGGTTAAGGTTTGTACAAACAATGACCCATGACAAATCAGATTTGGATAGCCTAGTTATATGGTATACATGCTGCCTCTTTGGCCTATCATAACAATATCGGCTCTATTGCAGAGCGAGTTGTACACTAGGTATGGGCATTATCAATTCTTAGTGATGGTAGTTGGTCTCACTAATGCTCCAGTCATGTTCATGACACTGATGAATAGTGTTTTGAAGCCCCACCTAGGAAACCTTGTAGTAGACTTCTTGATGATATCCTTATTTATAGTAAGTCAGAAGAGCAACATGTGGAACACTTACAAACAATCTTCCAAGTGTTGAGAGAAAATTCACTCTTCACAAAAGAAAAAGTGTGAATTTTTTAAGCTTTAGGTCAGATATCTTGGACATATCATCTCCAAACATAGAATTCATAGGGATCCTAAAAAGGTGCGAGCTATTATGGAATGGCCGCATTCTAGAAATGTGGAAGAACTATAGATCTTCCTTGGTTTATCAGGGTTTTATCAAAGATTCATTAAGAATTATGCCCAAATTGTTGTTTCAATGATAGAAACAACTTAAATGGAAAGGGAAAGACTTTCATTGGGGAGGTGAACAAAATTAAAGTATGGAAAACTTAAAAATTAGCAATCACAAAGATCCTCTAGTACAGATAGTAAATCCCAATTGACCATTTGTGGTTGAGACTCACGTGAGTGATTTTGCGAAGGGAGAATTTTTAGTTTATGATGGTTGATGAAAGGCTTTTGAAAGAAAAAAACTAGAACTTGCTCAAAGAATTACTCCAGATATGAGAAGGAGTTGTATGCAATTGTTCATGCTTTGAAGAAGTGGTGTCATTATTTTTATGGTGCCAAAGTTACGATAGTTTTTAATCAAGAGAGAATTAAGTGGATCTTTAATCAAATAGAACTTAAAGGTCATAAGGCCTATAGGGTAGGGACCCTTCAGGAGTTTGCTTATGAGCTTAGGTATAGGAACGGAAAGTTTAATGTGGTGGTTGGTTCACTTAGTTGCATGCCTTACTGAGATTTGGGAAACCATTGAGAAAGGGGATCTGCATACACGGGATTCCAATGAAGATGGAGTATCAATGGGTACCCAAGAAGGATTTAAGTGGAAGAATTACAGTATCCAGGGTGGATATCTATTTTATAACTGTAAGGTATGTGTCCCTAAAGACTTTGAGATGAGATGGAACATATTGTTTGAATGTCATGTCACACCTAGTGCAGGACACCTAGGAATAAACAAGACTTATGATCATGTTAAGAGGCAGTTTTACTAGCTTGGCTTGGACTTTATAAGGATTTCCTTTGAGTATGTGCTTAAGTGCACTAATGCCACGTCAATAAAGCTGAGGGGTTGATGATTGGATTATTAATCCACCCATTGGATATTCCCAATGGGAGGTGAAGGAGTATCTCCAAGGATTTTATAGTAGCATTACCTAAGACACAGAGAGGGCAAGACTCAACCTAGGTAATTGTGGATAGGTTAACCAAAATGTTTAGGTTCATTCCAACACGTAGTACAGTAAAGACACCTAAATTGTCTAGGTTGCTTGTTGAGAACCTATACTGATTATGTGGTCTTCCTTTGGACATTGTTTTTTATTAGGATAGGAAGTTCATTAGCCACTTTTGGAGAGAAATCTTTAAGAGATTGGATACAAAACTTAGTGTGAGTATATTTGTTCATTCATAGTCGTATGGGCAAGTAGAAAGGGTTAAACAAATCCTAGAAGATATGCTTCGGGCATATGTGAATGAAAGGAAAATTGATTGGGAAGAGTACTTACCTATTGTAGCATTTTCATATAACAATGCCGAGCACTCTTCCACTATGCATAGTCCATTTATGCTCATGTATGGGTTTCATCCAAGAGCTCCATATGAAGTAGGATTGGAGCATGAGAAAGTCCAACACTACAAAGGAATTCTTGGAATAGATGAATGATATGCTTAGGCTTCCTAAGGACATCATTAGGAAAGCTCAGGATAGGGCTAGAGCCTTATGCTTACCCTCAAAGGAGAGGGATCAACTTTGAGGTGGGAGAGCAAGTCTATCTTAGAGTTTCCTCTAGTTCAAAGACCATGAAGATGGGACCTTGTCCACAATTATCTCCTAGGTATTGTAGACCATTCCCAATACTTAAGAGAATAGGTCAGCTGGCATACCAACTCCAGCTTCCAATGAGTGGTTAGATCCATCCAGTATTTCATGTTAGTGGGCTTAAGAAGAGATTGGGTGATTCTAACAACCTCGTTCAAGGTAATGAGGTAATAGAACCTATTTCTATTCGATCTGTTCCACATGAGCTTGAGACCATATTGCATAAAAGAGAAACATGGACAAGGAGTCACTTATATAAAGAGTTCCTTGTAAAGTGGAAAGATATCTCAGAAGATAGTGTTACATGGGCGTAGTTTAGTACCCTTTCGAGATGGTTTCCCACCTTTATGAAGTTCTCAAGAGTCTTCTTAAGGGGAAGGATAGGGGAAACATGACAAAGAGATGATCATGTACATCACATACATGGGGTTCAGTGGGAGTAGTCTTCAAATATTATCTCTTTCTCATTTATGCCTTCCAATGTCATTTTGAGGAGAAAAATGGTTTTTAGGGGAAGGAGATGTATGAGTAAGGGTGGGAATCACCTCTTGTCTTACAAGAAGCTTAAGGTATCCACATGTAAGCCATTTAGTGCCCTTATGTTGGAAAAAAACTTCATCATATGATCCCCCACCCCCAACCGGAGGGTCCATGTTTTCAAGGGTTTTCCTTCAGCCACTCGTTGGGTGGCCAAGGAAGGTACTCAAGACAATGGAGCCACAAGTAGATATGAACAGAGAGGAGGCAAGCCATGAGCAACTCTCTCTCTCTCTCTCTCTCTCTCTCTCTCTCTCCCTCTCCTTGCTTTATAGTGGAATGGGCATAACTTGGATGTTATAGAGACTTGAGCACTAATATCCTGAGTGCATATGCACATATATGAGGCTTTTTAGCCTATCTCTCAATCATCCTTGGCCAAAAGGATGACCATTTGGCCCCTCCTTGGGGACATCTGATGAGATGCCAACCCACCACATGCTTTGAATGTGAAACAAAGGGAGAGACAATTGTAAGGCACCCACCCTCTTCCTGAGTCGATGACAAGCTCGAGATTACTTCTCCTTTTCATCCTCTTTGCAACCACTATTTGTGAAAACCCTAAGAGAAAAAAGCTCCCTCTTTAGAGCTTCTATGACTATCTTCCAAGAATGTTATCAAGCAAGATTTTGGATCTTCTAAGCTTTGTACCCATCATCTATCAAGAGATTTTTTGACTCACTTACAAGAAGATAAGGCTTAAAAAGGCATCCCAAATGTGGAATTGAGCTTCATCAAAGAAACTTTGAATTATGTAAGAGGAACAAGAAAGAGCTTTCTTTGTATTTGTAGCTTCTTCCTGTAAATTTTAATATCTATTACATGAGTGAATGCCTATAGCACCAAGTGACCTTTGGAGCATTGAAGAAGCTATGAAATAGAGACATCCATTCAATAAGATATGCAATGAATCACTATGGGTCAATGATAAACATAAGAAAGGATCTCCCCAAGGAGCACAAAAAGAACAATGTTTGAGTATTATTCCACTTACATTCCTTCTCAATTTTCATGACATGTCATGCATGATTTTCTTGATGGAGCATGAAGTTATTGACATCTTTTCATGCATCAATGTTGCATCTTTTAGTATGCATGCACATAATCGATGCATGATTTTGAAGCTGATGCACCTTTGGGCACATAAAGTATAGAACTTCCCAAGGACTTTAGCAATGGAAGAAGTGCAATACCATATAAATTAAGAACATGAAAGACATGTTACAATACGCATGAATTTAAAATGGATGCATCAATACTTGTGACCTAGATTGTTTGGTCACATATACAATTATACATGGAAATGATTCATATTATGCATAAAATTCATATGCTTTAGGAAAACAAAGATTGGTCATGTATGAGCATGGCCATGTTTATGTTGAATGCAGTCGATGAATTTTGGCAATGTGCATTTTGCAAAAAGAAAGTTGTGTGGAAGTTTTGCACCATCCTTTGAATGAAAGAAGTTCAAAATTGGAACTTTTTCATGCTTTAAGGAGGGGTTCAATTTCTAAACCTTATGCATGCTACACCTCTTTGAATGCTTTTTATTACATGAGTTTGTGGGATAAGAGGGAGATTCAATTTATTCAAGTTTGAGTTGGGTTTGGACTTTCAAAGAATAGAGGAATAATGGTAGTAGAGCCAATCAACCCTAGTAAACCATTAATTCATATGTTTTTGGCTTAAATCCAATTAATTATACATTAGTTGAATACCTTAAGCTTAAAGTCCCTTTTTCAGAATTCCAAATTCCATAAAACCTATGACATGTCTAATCAACAAGGAAAAGGACTTAAAATAATAGGTAAAAAATTTTTCTCTTCTTAAAACTTGAAGTGATGGAGGTAACTTAGAGTGATTGCTATCAGACTCTAAATAAGAGAAAATAAAAGAATTTAACTATTGTTCAAAGATAGAAGAATCAATACCCTATGAATAACCATAGGTTTTTCTTTAATATTATTTCAATTGATGATTGAAAGGATATTAAAGATATCATATTTTCAAAGCATCAGCTCCTCCCTTCAAGGAATTTCTTTATTAATTGTGAGAACTATGAACTATTATGCTCCAAGAAGATGAAACAGATTATCACATGATTAAGAATTTGCAAGGGAAGCTTGATGTAAATGAAAAATTTAATACACTCTACGGATTATGGGAATCCTTAGTGTGTTAGAAAGACCTATAAATGCAATCTAATAGAGAAAGACCTAGTCTTATCTCTTATTTGACAAAAGAGAAGATTGATGTGCCAAAAGCACTAAGCGACTCAAAGGTCTTTGAGTTTGATGAGATCAATCACACCGAATTAAAGTGCTTAATCAAATATTCTTAAAAGGCATATGAAATAAGTTGTGGTGTACCTAATTACCTTATTCCTTTGTTCTCATGATCATATGATATGATTTAAAGAGCATTAAATAGGACAAAGAAGGTGAAAAATATTGAGATCTAGTTATGTGGATTGGATGAAGGACCCATTAGTATGGGACAATGAGAATGGAATCCTATAGAGTAATTTGTTCAATGACCATAAGAAAAGGGGAATCATGATATGATGGAATACATGAAGAAGATAATGCGTGGAAATATTCATTTCTTCAAGTATCCTCTCAAAGGGGAGAAGAATTCTTCCATCAATACATTAAAGATTTTATATCTCAATAAACAACATTCAAGTTTGGGAGCCATAATTAAAAGTAAGATTAACTCTTAGGAGTTCGAAAGTAAAATCCAAAGATTGAAGTTCTAAAGTCTCATCCAAAAGTACGATTTGAAAATGAATAAGAAAAATCTAGTTACAATGTCAACATAAGACAACTTAAATATATCTAGAGTATAAATGGAGAGAATTCTTAAAAGATCAATAAGATATCTAGGGTCTGAGATCTAAGGATCCATAAAGATTGAATACGAATCAAAACATTAAAGAAATTGGTTGGAATAATCCATTTCTACAATGATCCATTAAAGAAATTGGTTGGAAATAGGATCCTTTCCAAAATTCTATGAGTTCCCATCTTGGACATAGTGAAAGGAAGCTATAAAGATCTCAATCTTTTTAGAAGAATAATCAAGACAGATTGAAAGACATATTTCAATCAATTGGAGTTTTTAGAAGTTATATTGATCTTTATGAACTTTAGTATTTTAAAAATGGACTATTAAAACTATGTAAAGTTTTGAAAAGTATATTGAACCACTTTTAGTAATTCCTTCAAATTCTCTTTCAAGACAAGAGGATACTATAATCCGTTAATAAACCAAGAAGTGAATCCACTCAGGGGCAAGGATTATTAAAATATTCCCCTCTATTTATTTTGATCTTTAATCAATAGAGGTGAAGCATAAGAAAGAGATCTACCCATTTCATTAATCCAAAGGTACAGAGTATGTGTCTATCTAAAGCAAAAGTTAATTGGGTAGGGACTATGAAAAAACTATTCCTCATTTTAGATAGGATATGACTATGGAGATAAATCAAATAAGAAAGTCTTAAACTAGCTAAGAAAATCCACATATTTTGCTAGATTCCTTCTCAAATGATGCATAGAAATAGAAATTTAGCTGGAAATACTTAGAGTCCACCTAGTTCATATGTTCATGCTATGGATACCCAATTCACACATAACACAACAGTGAAATAGGCATGGATGTTTTGTTCAACCCTTATCATTCTTTCCATACATTGCACTTAATTTAGTTTTTCACATGCAAAGATAATTGAGAATTTGAATGATTCTCATATGTATCATACCACACATGGATTCTCTTCTTTTCATGTCTAGTCCAAAAATAGGATCTTCTTCTAAATAAAGAGGTGGATCAAAGAGATGAAGAATATGATTAATTAGTTGATTTATTGTGGAGTTCGTTCCCTTCCACATTACATACCTATAAAAAAATACCTATAAATTTATTAGAAATGGATGTAAGTTTTGCATCCATGGTGAGAAGGATGTGAGAAACTCACCTCATCATATGCTTTGATTTAGATAGTCTAGATAATAGGCAACATGCTCAAGAGATGTATCTTTTGTATATTGTAGATTTTGATGAAGAGTTCATCTCCTGTACATCATGCTAGAAATGTAAATAAACTCTTGAATTTGTATTATTATATTCACAAGGATATTTAATTAAGGATTTTAAGCTATTAATGTTTGCTTATGAGGATGTTTTTCCCACTAACTTATTGAATGGCTCACCACCAAGAAGAGGGGATTTTGACCAGGGCATTGGCCTAGTCACTAACACTAAAACAATTTGTAAACCACCATATAGATTGAATGCTACACAACATCAAGAAGTAGAGTGTCAAGTTCAAGAGTACCTATAGAAGAGGTTTATTAGGCCTATTAACTCATCATGGGCATCATCAATTCTCCTCATGAAGAAGAAAGTTGGCTTTATGAGCCTATGCATAGATTAAAGAGCACCAAACAAAGTAACTATTAAGAAGAAAGTCCAAATACCTCACTTGGATTATTTATTCAATCAATTACACAAAGCACAATATTTAACAAAGTTAGACCTTAGGTCAAGATATCATCAAGTTAGGATAAAGGTGAAAGAAGTACCTAAAACCACATTTAGGACTAGATATGGACATTACAAGTTCTTGATGATGCCATTTTTTCGCACCAATGTTTCTACCATTTTATGAAACCCATTATGACCGTATCTATGTCAATTTGTAGTAGAATTTCTTAAAGATGTCTTGGTATAAAGTAGGCCTAAGCAGGAAAATTTTGGAACACTTGCAAAAAAAGTGGTATGGGAGAATGCACTCTTTGACAAAGGAGTCAAAGTATGAATTCTTCAAACAAAATATTAGGTATCTTGGCCATATCATCTCAAAAATGAAATCCAAATGGACCCTCAAAAATTATAGGTTATTATGGGATCGTGTAACCTCAAAATCCCAAAGAAGCTTCATATTTCCCTAGGTTTATTAGGATTCTATAGATGAATTGTTTTCCCATGATGTATCGGCTTAAAGGGAAAAGGAAAACCTTTCATTGGGGATATGAGAAGAAGAAAAGCATGAAGAGGTAGAAGGTAGAAATTGCTATAGCTCCATTACTAAACATTGTAGATCCTATTCAACCCTTTGTGGTTGAAACTTATGTGAATAGTTATTGTTGATATATTTAGGTAGTGATATGTGTGAACACACTAGGACCACCGGTGCACTTTTTCCCCTCTTTTGGAGGTTTTTTCCCCCGGCTTGTATATACGCCTATTGCCCTAATAGGTTACTTACATTTGTACATTCTAGTGGTAATACATTCAATATTGTGTGTTGTGCTCCAAGCTTCTTCTTCTTCCTTGTGCTATTCATGTGATTCTGTAGATGTCTAACTCCAACAATTGGTATCAAAGTAGGTCACCACTTCATTTAGGGCATCGTCGACACCCCTCTCATCATAGTCTCATAATTGCACGAAATTTGATAAGCATACTTAGGGTGATTAGGAGATAAAAACGACTTCATTTTGTGGTGTTGAAATCACGATCTGAGCTCGTTTTGGCCTCCGAATGCACTATCATAGTGCTTGTGCATGCAATTTTGTCTTTTTGTGCCAAAGATATATATAGGTTTTGGTTTGCCAGTATAAGCGTCTGAAAGTCTGCTACAGGTCTAGTAGAACTCGTCAGGGTATTTCGCTCAACTTTTTTAGATACACTCATTTTTTTGCATCAGGGTATTTTTGTCAATGGCCATGGCTGAAGGCAATGATGTATTCTGTATGTTGGCTGTTGAGGACAAGTTGGACGATACAAATTACCCATTGTGGGCTTATGACATGTATTGGTTGCAACAGGACTATGGAACATTGTGCAAGGTGTTGAAAAACGTCCTATTACGCCTACAAATATATGTATTGAAGCTGAAGCAGATGGCATTGAAGATGCTTATATTCTTCAGATTCCTGTTCGTGTTGTGGTTTCTACTGCACCTAATGCGGAGCAAATCCATTGGGATGGAAGAGATGCTCAGGCACATGCATTGATAGCCTTGTCTATCAAAGTGCCATTATTCCTCACATTCACTCTTGCAAAACAACTAAAGATGCTTGGGATACACTTATCACATTGTAAAAAGCTAGGAATGAGGTTCGTGCTGCTTACCTTTGAAAACAATGGGAGAGGAGAATATGAATGAAGGTGATTCTATGGATAGTTTTTTGACAAAGATCAAGGATTTGAAGAAACAATTGATTTCTGTTGATGAAGTTATACCAGATAGCTCACTTATGTAGACCGTTCTGAATGGGTTTCCTGACTCATATCATAGTTTTTCTTCTACTCTTTGTTTGATGATGAAAGGCAATCCAAATGCCTTGTCATTTGAAGAGTTAGCTTCTGTTATGTTGCACGAAGATCAGCCTAGGCAGAACAGGTCCATTATGCTAGTCATAAGGGCAAAGGAAAATGGAGCTCTTCTACTAGTAAGCAGAAATATGCAAATGTTTCACATTCGAAGAAGGAAGACGAAGATGAGAAGAAATCAGAAAAGCAAAAACTGTTTTGCAAATACTAAAAAGCAAATGATCATGTCATTAAAACCTGTTCAAAACTGGCTGCTAAAGAGGCAAAGAAGAAAGAGGCCGGAATGGTTGTTGTAGAGGCCTCTACACCGAAAACAGAGTCTGCTAATCTTGTGCAAAATGAAGAATGGGCGTTTACTTCTGTTTGCAGTTTTGACCCATCTTCTCATGAGTAGTGTATTTCTGTAGTAGACTCAGATGTTTGGTATTTTGATAGTGGGGCAACCAAACATATTACCTCGTAGCGCAATTTCTTCACTCACTTGAGCCTGCCCCTATAGGGAATAGTGTCACATGTGCTAACAACTCCGCTTATCTTATCATGGGAGTTCGTAAGATCATTCTGACAACTATTGATGGTAGTTCTTTCACCTTGTCAGATGCTTTACTTGTGCTAGGGATCAAGAAAAATTTGCTATCAGTTTCAGCATTAGCCAAGATTGGCTTGGTTGTGAAATTTGTTGATGACAGATGTACAATTCATGATTTGTCAAATGGCGACATGATTATTGCTTCTGGCATTTTATGTCATGGGTTGTATAAGCTCATAGACTATGAAAGATCTATGAATGATTCGGCATGTGTAGTACATGATTCTCAGGCTATGTCAGATGCAAAGCTTTGGCATGCATGCTTTGTTCATTTGAATTTTGCTAGTTTGCTATGCCTGCAGAAATCTGAAATGTTGTCCTCTTTGCCCAAACTTGAGGCACCCAGAAAACATGTCTGTGAAGGCTTTATTTTGGGCAAAATGCAACATTCCTCCTTTCCAAAAGGTGGTTCAATTCGGGCTACTCAGAAATTGCAGCTTGCACATAGTGATATATGTGGTCCTATGCAGACACCTTCTTCTGGAAACTATCTTTACTTTGTGACTTTCATTGATGATTTTTCCAGGCATGCATGAGTATATCCACTCGAAGCAAAGTCCGAAGTGTTTATGTGCTTCAAACAGTTTTTGGTTTGGGCTGAAAATCTGTCAGCATGTAAAATGGGCACCCTCTGTTTTGATCAAGGGGGGGAATATATGTCTTTTGACTTTAATGCATTTGTAGCTGAACGTGGGGTAAAACATCAATGTACAGTGTCGTATACACCTCAACAGAATGGAGTTGCTGAACATGTCACTCATGGGAATGGCGAGGTGTATGGTCAAGAGTCAGGCTTTACCACATAGTTCTGGCTTGAGGCTATCATGTGTGCAACATATGTACTTAACAGGTGTCCCACTGAAGAGCTGTAGTCTATCACTCTATATGAGGCTTGGCATGGTTGCAAGCCATCTCTTTCTCATCTGCGTGTTTTTGGTTTTCTGGCATATGCATTAGTGTCTCAACAACATTGTAGGAAACTGGATGATAAAGTAGTAAAATGTATTTTTGTTGGGTACAGTTCTGAAAGCAAAGGCTATCTTCTGTATCGTCCACAAACTAAACACATTTTGGTTAGCCGTGATGTTGTTTTTGTGGAAGATGCTATTCAACCTTTACTTTCATGTACGAAGGAGACATCTATTAGCTCCAAAGATATGTATGATACTTTGCTGCCTCTTTTTACAGGTGGACACTCTAGTGCTGGTCCTAATGAGGCAACTTCTCAGCCATTGCAGGTTTCAAGTGATGATGCAGATCATTCCATTTCTGATGCAAATTTGCATGATGCACTTGTTGATGACAAAGCTGATATTGAGGAGGCAAAAACTATGCCAAAATGGCTAGTGCAGACTTTACGTGACAACAAATTAGATGCACCTCTGTCATACCGTACTCATTCAAGCTCTCATACTGCCTCTTTTGCATCAGATTGCTATGCTATGGCTGCATCTAGTCTCTGTGATGAGATTGAACCTATTTCATTTGATGAAGCATGAAATTCTGAACATTGGATGGTGGCAATGCAATCTTAATATGATGCTATCATGGAAAATGGTACCTGGTCTTTATGTGACTTGCCTCCTGGCAAGAAGGCCATTGGCACCAAGTGGGTATACAAGCTGAAGCATAAACCTGATGGAACAGTTGATAGGTATAAGGCTAGGCTTGTTGCAAAGGGTTATGCGTAGGAAAGAGGCATTGATTTTGATGAAACCTTTGCACCTACTTGTCGAATGACGACTGTTCATAGCACTTGTGCACTTGCAACTCACCATGGTTGGAATGTACATTAGTTGGACATTAAAACAACATTTTTGAATGGTGACTTGCATGAAGAAGTGTATGTTTTTTATCCCCGTGGCTTTGTGTAGAAAGGGCATGAAAACCAGGTGTGCATGTTAAAGAAGGCATTATATGGTTTAAAGGAAGCACCACGTGCTTGGTATGAAAAGATACATGCCTATCTGATTGCACATGGTTTTGAGAACAGTCCAACTGAAAGCACCTTATATGTTCAGCGTGCTAATGATGTGCTTCTGATCATTGTGGTGTATGTTGATGACATGCTGCTCATTGATCCTCATGAGAATCATATTTCTAGTTTCAAGGCTAATTTACATGCCTCATTTGAGATGTCTGATTTGGGGCATTTCCATCATTATTTGGGCATTCAATTTATGCATGTTGATGGTGGAATGGCTTTGTGTCAAATGAAATATATTGACACATTATTGCAGCGTTTTGGCCTTGAAGACTGTAAATCTATTGCCACTCATATGGAGACAGGCTTATGATTGAGTCTTCATGATGCTGGAGATGCATTTGATGTTGTTCTCTATTAGCAGGATGTTGGATGCTTGATTTACTTATGCATTACTTGGCCAGATATTCAGTTTGTTGTCTCACAGATGAGTTGGTTTATACATTGCCCATGTGTCAAGCATTGGTAGGCGGTTAAGTGCATCTTTCGCCACTTGAGTGCTACTTGGGTTGTTTTATCCCAAGGGAGGATCACTACTGTCAGATTTGCATGCTTTTTTTGACTCTGACTGGGCTGGTTGCTATGACACTCATGTGTCCACTAGTGGTTTTTGCTTCATGCTTGGTAGCTCATGGATATCTTGGCTGAATAAGAAGCATCCTAATGTGGCCACTTCCAATTGTGAGGCTGATTATAAGGCAACTTTCACAGTGACTGTTGAGTGTGTGTGGCTCAAACGCCTTATGGCTGATTTGGGTGTTGGTCAGTCTTCTACCATCTTCACTGACAGTCAGAGTGCATTGGCACTTGCGAGGAACCTAGTGTTCCATGCTCACACTAAGCACATTGAGGTACATTATCATTATGTCAGGGAGAGGTTCTCTATTGGAGAGATTAGCTTGGCATATGTGCCCGCACAGGGGAACATTGTAGACCTTTTCATGAAGGCTCTGCCTAAGGAGAAGTTTGAATCTTTCCGCGAAGCTTTGGGCTTACTTCCTTTTGTGAAGTGATTTCCACATAGCTTGGCACTTCCTTATACATGAGTGTCGGCTCCTTGTTCACCGCATCACTCCCATGGGGGATTTGTTGATATATTTAGGTAGTGATGTGTGTGAACACATTAGGACCATCGGGGCACTTTTTTCCCTCTTTAGGAGGTTCCCCCCCCCCCCCCCCCCCCCCCCCGCTTGTATATACGCCTATTTCCCTAATGGGTTACTTATCTTTGTACATTCTAGTGGTAATACATTCAGTATTGTGTGTTGTGCTCTAAGCTTCTTCTTCTTCATTGTGTTGTTCGCATGCTTTCGCAGACTTCTAACTCCAACAATTATGCTATAGGAGCGTTCTTAATTAGAATGGTGGGTCAATTTCTTTTTGAAATCAAGAAGTTTGTATGAGCTCAAAGGAATTACTTCGTCCATGAGAAAAAGTTTTATGTAATTTTCTATGCATTGAAGTAGTGACATCACTATCTATATGGTGTCAAAGTCACAATAACATTTGAAGAAGAGAGTGTTAAGTGGCTCTCTAATCAAGCATATCTTGAAGGTCATAAGGTTCGATGGGTAGAGGCCTTCTCGAGTTCAACTATGAGATTAGTTATAGGAAGGGAAAAATTAATATGGAGGTTGACTTGTTTAGCAACATGCATATGCTCAAATAACATAGTGCTACTCAAACCACCAACGAGCTGCTTGAGTCCATTAGATGAAGGTATACGTGTGACCCTACATATAATGGTACATGGGAATCTATTAAGGAAGGGGATCAAGATACACATTTTTCATATGAGGATGGAGTTTTGATGGATGGTCAAAGAGGGCTCAACTTGAAGAATTATAATACCCATGATGGATGTCTATTATGTAAAAGGAAAGGTATGTGTCCATATACATGTATAGATGAGGCAAAAAGACTTGTGTGAATGTCATGACACACCTAGTGTTTGACATCCATGAACTAATAGAACTTATGATCTTGTCGATAGGTAGATTTATCCGCCTAAACTACATTAGGGTATCCTTGAGTATGTGCTTGAATGCAAAAGATGCTAGGTCAATAACGTTGAAAGTTGAAGATTGGAAGCCTTTTCCACCCATTGGACATTCCCAATGGGAAATGGGAGAGCATCTTTGTGGACTTCATATTAGGATTACCCAAGACACGATGAGAGGCAAAACTTAGTTTGTATGTAGGTTGACAAAAATGGCTAAGCGTTTTCCAACATGGAGTATAATGAAGCCCCCCAAATTAGCTAGATTCTTTATCGAGAACCTGTACCAATTATATGGTCTTCAATTAGATATTATTTTAGAGTTGGATAGGAAATTCACTAGCCAATTTTGGATTGAAAACTTCAAAATTTTGCATACTACACTCAACATGAGCATGGCCAAACACCCATAAAAGAATGGGCATATAGAGACGGTTAAACAAATATTAGAAGTTATGTTTTTTGCATATTTAAATGAATGACAAGCTAATTGGAAGAGTACTTATATATAGTAGACATTGCATGTAATAGAGCCAAGCACTCATCCACGGGACATAATCCATTTATGCTTGAAAAGAAGTTTCAACTAAGATCTCCTTATGCAACAGGATTGAAATGTGAGAAGGTCCACGTTGCAATGGACTTCTTGAAAGAGATGAATGATATGTTTAGACTTTAAAACAACATCAAGAGAGCTCAAAGAGAGCTCAAGATAGAGGTAGAGCCTATGTTAAACCTCAAAGGAGAGAAATTAACTTTGAGGTAGAAGAGAAGGTATACCTTAGAGTTCCATCTAGATATGAAATGATGAAGATGGAAGGTTGCCCAACGCTATCTCTTTGGTATTATGGTTCATTCACAATACCTAAGAGAATAAGAAAAATGGCTTACCAACTCCAACTTAGAGAGAGTAGTAAGATCCATCTAATCATCTTTGTCCATGCACGTTAGGCTATCTGGTTAGGCCCTTCACCTCTTGAGGCAGGGGTGAGGTTGAACCCCTCTCTATGATAAGACAATTGTATGCCCTAGGCCAACGTATTGACTTTGGGCAAGTTTAATTCAGTTGCCTTCGGACAATCCTTTTCAAGTGTTACCTTTGGCCAGTCTAACCTTTGCTTTGTGAGATACCGAGGTCCCATGAGTACTATGCCCCTTCACCTCTAGAGTTGTTTTTTTAATCAAATTCAAGCTATAAGAGAGATTAGACTTCAGCCAAGCTTTCTCTTTAAAAAAGTGTAATCTTTGCTTTGTGAGATATCGAGGTCTCATGAATACTATGCCCCTTCACCGCTAGAATTGTTCTTTCAATCAACTTCAAGCTATAAGAGGCATTAGGCTTCGACCGAGTTTCCTCTTTAAAAATGTAATGGTGACGAATATACACCTTTTCCCCGCGCAAACAAAAAAGAGGCTTGCGCATAAATTAAAGGCAATGCGTGTCAATCAAATTCAAGCTAATAGATTTTTTTTTAATATAAAGGAAGTTCGGCCTTAGCCTACTCTCCCGGACTTGAATTAATTAAAAGAAAAGTACAAGAGAAGGGGACTAGTGCCCACGGGATCCCCCGAATCCCACAGAGCAAGGGTAGCTTTTACAAGGTCTAGATGGCATTACAAAGAAGGAGATGCTTAGAAGGGGAGATTTCTTACAATTAGCGATCCTTTTGCCAAGGAGGCACAGTTTATCTCAATCGACCACACTATGGGGGAGTCACCAAAGTTGCAAGCACACCTTTCTCGCCAGATCATCCATAGGGCCTCCCCTCTGATGGCGTTCTAGAGAGTCGTGAAGCAGCTGAACGCTTTTCCCAGCAGAGCATGCATCCAATTGATATGTCTCTGAAGTCTAATTCCTTTCCAACAATCTGCCAGAGCCTTTGTGGTGGACCATACAGAGCTTACCTGAAGTTATAGAGGAGGTTGATAAACCTCGCATCCCCATCATGCGGAGCCCACTTGGTTTTAAGCTTATTGTTGACATACTGTAGCTCTTTGTGGTGTCTGAAGGAGGGGGAGTTTCTTATAGTTAGCAATTCTTTTTCCGAGAAGGGATAGGGACTTCTCGATCGACCACTCCTTGGGGGTGTTGCCAAAGTTGTGCGTGCATTGTTCCCGCCAAATCTTCCAAAGGATCTCTCCCCTGATAGCATTCCACAACGTCGCTGAACAACCGATCGCTTCACCAATGATGGCTTGCATCCAATTGATTTGTTCTTGGAGTCCTAAAGAATGACCAAGGACCCTTCATAACCGAAGGGATTTAGGGCAAGCAAAGAACAGGTGACCAATATCCTCTTTGCTATGGCAACATCGCTTGCACCAGGGCAGAACACCACAGATCTTATTAGCTTTTGCATTGGTCCATACTCCACGGTGTAAAATTTGCCATAGTAGGACCAACTTTTTGTTTTCAATGAGAGGGTGCCAGATAGACATAAATTTCATATCCCATCGAAGTGGCATCCAATTGAGACACCATTTCCTATTGAGACTGATGTGAATGTCATTGCGAGCTTCGACATAAGGAAGCTTGGAGAGGCGATTTTACCATTGAACCATTTAAGGCCCATTAGGTCCGGAGCGTCCTGTCCCATCACTAGTCGGATTTTAGAGCGGTCCCAAGCATGGCGTCTGCTCAGTAAAACATTCCATTCCTCGTACATGATTGCAACACTAGGGTCAAGGTCCTCAAAGTCCACCCATCTATTGGTGTCCTGTTTCCAGAGGTGCTTCCATTGTTTGAATCCCTTATTCCAGAGTCTCTTGGCACTTAAGACATTCCAAGGCTCCACGTTTCTCATGCCTTGAATTGGGAACCAAATAAAGTCATTTTGTCTTATACCTGCAGCCCACTTCCAATCTTCACTGACTCTGATGTGAGGTTTGAATTTGTCCCAGCTCAACCACAAAGATCGTACCAGGATCGATTCTTTGGGTGAGACAAGAATCGGGGAGAATAAGACGGTGAGGATGTCGAGGTTTTTCCATCCAAAGTAACCCACCAGAGTAAGCTAATGGATTACGCTTCGGCCGAGCTTCCTCTTAAAAAAAATTTTAAAGTGTTATTTAGACGAATATACAAGGCCCCCCCCCCCCCGCGCAAACGAAAAAACAGGTCTGCGCGTAAATCAAAGGCTTTCTGGCTTTCAAGCTATGCGTGTTAAGCTGCTTTTGTGCGTCGCGATTGTGAGAGCTCTTGTTCTGGAGCTTTAGATCTGACGATCGTTTTGGGTGGGGGTGTGCTTGTGTGTGTGTGACAGAGAGAGAGGGTCAGGAAGGAAGAGGAGAGGGCTAGAGAGAGAATGGGCATTTTATCGAATCGTGTACCGCGGGAGAAGTTGCAGCCTGGTGACCACATTTACTCCTGGCGCTTCGCTTATTCTTATGCTCATCATGGTTTGTTTCTTGATCTCTATTCTGCGATATTTTGCATCCGACCTTTCCTCCATCGCGTACTTTTTTCCTGTTTGGACCAGATGCATTGAATTTTGCCTTGGCCAAGCACATGCACGTGATAATTTTCGCCTCTATGAATACATGCAGGGAGTCTAAGAAGTGCCTTTTCTGAACTGGTGATCCTGTGTAGGTATTTATGTTGGTGATGGGCAGGTCATTCACTTTACAAGAGGACAGGGGCAGGAACTTGGCACAGGGACTTTTCTTGACAGTGTGCTTGGCAGCACTGTCTCATCTCCTTCTCATGCTCACAACCCTTGCGATCAGTGTGGTATGGACAAGAATTGTACCGGGGTTCTCCTCTCATGCCTAGATTGTTTTCTCTGCGGGTACCCTCTCTATCGCTTTGAGTATGCTGAGAATATTGCTGTTTTTATGATGAGAGTCCGGCCTGGTACATGTACTCTCGCAGTATCAGACGCACCAGAGGTAGTACTCCATCGTGCAAAGTATCTTTTAGAGAATGGATTTGGTGGCTATCACATATTCCGCAAGAACTGTGAAGATTTTGCAGTGTATTGTAAGACGGGCCTTCTAATTGATGACAATATTATTCCAAGTGGTGGGCAGGCGGGCTCTTTTGTCTCGGGTCCTACATCAGCATTGACTGCTGGTGTTGTGCGGATGCTAATGGCAGAACCCTGGGGTATTGTTGCTGTGACTGCAGGAATGTATTGCATCAGTAGGTATGCTTTAGATCTGGGCAACCGGAAAGATGTTAACAAAGTTGCAGTAGAAGAGTTGGTTGCAAAAGTTGGCCTGGTATCACCTCTTTCTACAGAAATTCCTTCAATGATTGATGAAAGTAATGCCAAAGAAGAGGCCGTGGCAGGAAAATTCGATATCACAAATTAGGCGCTTATCTGTTATTGTTTACAAATGCGAACAAACATTGGAACTTATTATTGCTGCTCTTATGTGTATTAATTATCTTACGGGTTGCCCGTACTCTCAAATGTATATCTCAATATTCTTAGACTCTAACTGGGTCCAATCAAGCTGTGGAGGCTGTTAGCATTTGGATTCACAACTCTTACCAATAAGTAGTTTTGAACGCACATGATATACCTCTTAGCATCACAATGTTGTACTGCCTGAAGCATCACTTCACTGTTTGCCCTATTAGGGTGAATATATTTGTCAGATTCGCAGTTTCAATTGTGTGATCAGGTAAATTGCAATGCAAAATGCTAATTTTAAATTAAAGCAGGGTCTTTTCAGGAGGGTACCCAGTTCTTAATAATTACCAAGGTCTTGCAGGTTGATAGGGAAATGGTATTAATCATTTACTTGATGTTTATGTTAAAGTTACTTGATGATAGTCAATACTCACTCTATTTGGAATTATCACACATTGCATTTTGATTATGATAAGGAACTCTTGGTGCATCAGTATTTCAGTCAAGTGCCACAGGGGATCATTGTCTAGGTGTAGGGACAATAGAAAGAGTTGTTTGTTGCCTACATGTGTTTTTGGTTATTATCCCTTTCAAGGTTGGCAAGTATATATGTCACCGAGACTCTGAATCTTTCTTGAGGATCGCCTGCATATACTTGATTAGATAGGAACGGGATTTGATGATTCAGAAATGTAACAATCATTAGGGATTTTCTTTATTTTTTTTAAATCAGGGATTATGAAGTAGTTGTTTTGCTTGCATGCTGTTGAGACTGACCATTTTCCCAAATCATAATCCTTGAATGGTGTTCAATGTATTGAGAATTTGTTGATATTAGATTTAGACGCACATTTTGGATTGTTTACATAAAAAAAAAATTGGATTGATTGTTTGTAATCGCAAATCATCATTCATGTCAATATCTAATGTGAAAGGGATGTTTAGCTTCCTGCATTTTACATTCCTTCTCCTGAAGGTATGAGGAGCTCTTCAAGAGCACTACACCTTTTGATGTGCATAGTTTTTATATATTGAATATGCTTCAACCAGTTATATATAGAGGAAGTCTTACATTGATTACATAAAAGTTGCTTACACTTTTCAAACTGCACAGCGTTACATATGTTCAATTGACCACTCCAAACTTATTCAATGCCTTTCCACATCTACTGTCAGCAAGGTAAAGTATTAAAAACGCAGATAGAAGGAACAGAGACCTTCAGCTCCTTGAATGAGAAGAGTAAAAGAAAGGTAATACCACTCTAATCTCTTGCACAAGGCAAAAGAAAAGGAGAAATTCCTTCAAGAGAATACTAAGGGTACTCACATTCATGAAGCAGGAGAGGCATCTCCTCAGTTAACTGCCATTGTTGATAAATCATTTGACGTTACTGACCTTCCAAATGAGAACAAAGTCTATGTCCTTAACAGATGGTTGAGGACAAAAGGAATAAATCCATGTATAATCTGTCTACATGAAGTCAAAGCTGCAAGGGATATTGTCAAGAGAAGGTTGTATCAAATTTTTACACAATGCAATAATTCACTATCTTCTTGGACCATATGCTGAGGAGGAAAATGATTGGAAATGGAATTTTAGATGGAAAAGAGGTACCAACGACAGTTACATGGCTAGCCAATTTGGAGGGGTAACCAGACATGAAGTGCCAACTTATGCAGCACATGTAGGAGGTCCCTTCAAAATGATGTGTTTGCAAGTCACCTCCCAATCATATATCACGGTTCACTTTGTTCTTGAAATGGACAGGATCCGGAGTGATCTAGTATTGGACATGAGACCATCATGCACATTCACTCTACTCCACGAGACCATCATGCACACTCACTCTACTTCCCAGGTAGGAACCTTATGGTAATCCCACGAGTTTGGGACCTTAACAATGCTTGTACTACACACAGTAATCAATGGCTAACTTGGCCTATGTCAATACTCTCTTCTCTTTTAAAGATATTTTCTCTTTTGAAGATCATTGTCCTCAATGAGCAATGAGGGAAAGTACTTGCAAATCAGAACTTTTGATTCCCAAGTCGAATTGGTGAATGTAAGTCCTCTCCAAGCTACTAGATACTCTTGGATGACATGGTTTCTTAAATGTTTGCGTCTCCTATCTAGTATCCTATCTAGAGTCTAGTCCAAACTTATATGTCCTTGCAAAGAAACAATACCTTCCATCAGATTTATCCCCTCTAGAAATTTTAAACATGAATCACTAGATGGATTCTACAATTTGGAGAAAGCTCCAATTGGTGGGCAATATCAGTAAGCTTCTTATCTATATTTCAAGGTCACATTTCCATGAAGAAACATAACACACTTTCCTATGGATAATGAAGTAGACTTGCTTGCACTTGAAGAAGAACTTTATCTCCTTCATTAAAGATTCTAGGAGATCTCTTCCTGTGAGTCTACTATTAAGTTGTATTAGTGGATTGCTTCAACTTGCCTATAATTATTTTTATATTTCCTTGGAGATTCACCGGAAACTTTGAAACCCTAGGACATTTCTTTGGCATTCTGACAATATTGGAAGAAGTGAGATTAATATATACTTCATCTCGAAAGGAAACATCCAATTATTTTATGAGGTCTAATGTTATAAGAAAGCTTTGTTTATGGCAAATAACTATTCCAATATGTCCTCGACATGACATTAGCTAATAACTATTCTAGGATGTCCTAAACATGTCCTCTAATATTTGGTTGACCTTCTCGATCTTACCATCTGTCTATGGATGGTCACCATTACTAATCTTTAATACACTTAATGCCTGCAAAGGATAAACTTACAATGGTGCGTTTTAAATTTAGATCCCTATTTGAAACTATGGATGTATCTAATCCATGCAATATGAAGATATGTTGAATAAATAGCTAATAACTCGTGGAACTTCCCTCGTCTCTTATGGAGGTATAGATGAGTCATCTTGCTTCAACTATCTTCCATGTATCCTTCTTCCTTCGGATGTGGCAATCTCAGTTCAGTTATGGAACTTGTAATGCTTGTAGGTGCCTTGTTCTTATTCTTTTTGCTTTATTAACTTGACACACAAAGCATTGTCGAGATATTTTTGGCTAATCCAAGCCACCAAACGTTCATCTAACAAGGTGTATTGTCTTGTCAATACTTGAGTGTGCACACTAGGAACATCATTGTTCTTATGCATGATTTTTTGTCTTAAATCTCAAGAATCGGGTATGCAAAAGTTTTCTTTTTTGTTTCACTATTCTAGTCTCCAATGAGAATATGCTTTACTTGTTTGCTTTACAGTTTACTAGGTCGAGGATTTTGCTCCATCCCGTATAATAGAGTCATCATTGATGGCTCTCAAAACCTTTAGGAGGTGTGGATCTTCCACTTGCACTTCCTTTATTTTTTGAAGAAGAGAGCTTTCTAACATCATAATGCTCATCTTATATGCTTGTATAAGATAATTCATCAATAGCTATATTCTCTTTTCCTTCTTTTGTAAGAATATCTGTATGAATACGATGAGGCCATTGTGCTTGCATTCCACAAAGATACTGAAGACTATAAAAATACTCGAGTATATGGTGGTCTATATATACCTTAGAGTGTGCACCATACAAATGGTGCCTCTAGACTAAGTGAATGTACCACTACATACAACTTCCTTTATTGCACAGATCAATTGTGCTATGCATCGGGAAGCTTCTTGTTTTTTAAAGGGTATTGGCCCACCATCTTGACTAAGTACAATCCCTATAGCTATGCCACTAGCATCGGTTTCTAACTAAAAGGGTTTCTTTGGATCTACCACTTTTAGTACTTGAGCACTTAAAACAACTTGTTCCATTGCTTTGAAATTTTCTTAAAGGTCTCGCTTCCATCCAAAAGGCATCTTACCTCGAAGCAAATTCTTCATAGGCATTGTTATACATGAATAAGAACTTATAAACTTTTGGTGAAACCTCGAAAGTCCTATAAAATGATAGTAGTTTCCTCTCATCATGAGGAGTAGGCACTAGAATCATTGAGACCTTCCTGAATTTTTCGGTCGAAACTATGCCAACCGTCCAGTCACCTATTGTCATGGAAAACACAGTAAAGGTTGAAAGTCTTACCAGTGTATCCAACCAGTGGCTTGCATGTGCTCAGCTTGCTCCTTCCTGCTGCTGGAAGTGTCCCATACCATCCCGTGCAAGAGGGTGAGAAGCATGTGAAGCTTCATGAGCTCTAACGGTTTTTTTGCACGCCGTCCTTCCTTTTCTATACAAGCAGAGAGCTGCACTGATACCAATATCAGGTCTCTCTAGGATCCTCGTTGCTCGACAAGTCAAGGCACAAGTCATATTCACAAACAAAAGAAGGGTGCAAGAGTCCATCATGTGCATGCTCCTTGGTCCTGTCTCAAGAAGGTCAGGCAGCACATCAGCTTTGGATAAAAACTCAGCCATGGAAGGAGGCAGCATATGCCTCCCATACCTAGCTACAAACTGAGTTCACAACGGGTGAACACTTCAAAGTTGGTGGGACAGGTTAACCACAAGTACCCATCTTGATGTCCTTTGAGCTTTGGGATGCATTCTTCCTTCACGAGAAAGGTATCAGCTATACTTCACATAGCAAGATGAATCAAATATTTTCCATACTAGGATGCCTCTTAATGTGTCTGCAACTAGTGAGGAGATTGGAGACTTTGAATTGGGTGCGGACAACCCCTACGAGCTGAACCTCCTTTGTGGGACATGGCGTTCTCTTTTCAAGATTACATCAGGTAGGTAGTTTAGGGGGTGTTGAGTTTTTCTCAAAGTCCCTCGTACTCTAGTGTCATGTCCAAGGCATTGGGTATCTCACCACACTGATTCTCGTTTTTGGGGATTAGTAGACCACGAGCTTCGTGCGGGAAGGTCACTTAAGGTTGAAGCGATGGCCAATGGAATTTTGAGGCTCCCATGTAATATGGATGTGGGTCTCCTACTCCTTGGAAATACAATAGGGAGCTTCATCACAAGTCCATGAATGTTCTTCTTATGAGCTGCAACCAAGATCTCTCATGATGGCGAGTCATAGTTGGCAACTTAAAGGCATGGAGTATACAAGGTGGAAGCATACACGCTTCATATGTTCCAAATGAAAATTTGATTCAGGAGGGGGCAAGTGTTGTTAGAAATTTGGAAACTTGTTACTCATGTTTCTTGGCAAGGTGGGAGGTTGCCTTGTGGATTGATATTCAGATTTGTGCATGTACCTTGCTTGAGTGTTTGAAGGAAGTCTGTTCTTAGTAAGATGACAATAGGTAATTAGTACTTTGTTGTTTGTAGATACAAGGAAGCTCTCTTTGAAGTTTTGCTACATATTTGTGAGTAAAGTTTGAAGTGGGCTTCTTCAAATTCTTTGAGCCCTCTGGGTGATAGTTTATGAACTTCAAATTCAAGGATGTAGACTTTGCTTGCAGTTTTGTGCAAAGTTGATTGCATGACCTTGAACCTTGAAAGTTTACCTTTTGATGCATTGTCTTGAGACCTAGCCGAATGGTGATGCTTCATAAATCCAAGTGAAACCTAAAAGTAAGTGAATGTCTCTTTTGAAGTCGAAAAAGGAGTTTTAGGATTTGGAAACCAAGCAACAACACATTCAATTTGCATAAAAGACATGAGGAGTAGGTCAGATGGAGCGTAGAGCTTTAGACCATGGCCAGTGTGGCATTGTTTTATAGATCAAAGAACGATTCAACTCAATCGAGGGGCATCTTGCACGAGCGATGTACTAAATGGTGGCTTGCTCATTCAGATCAATCCAACTTGTAGAGCAATGCAACATGTGATAATATACTCATGCAATGAATGTACATCCTAGCAAGTCCCTTCTTTTGCTTCAAGCTGTCCCACAAGATCTAGTAGTTGGTACACTCATGCGCTCCTCGAGTAGCTTTGATGTGAACCTTTTCCCTATACATGGGAACTTTTTGCTCTAGTGTTTGCTAGAGGTTTTTTCCCATGTTACCACCTACATGATTCACTCATATGTGGTTGTACTTAGTACCTAAGGATATTATGTAGCTCTTATTTCAGTTCTGTCCATCATCAATAGAGAGAGCTATTCCAGCCATCCGTCTTCTTCGTGTGTCTTTTTGCATTTGTGCTCTTTGTGTGTGCTTCTTGTGTGTTTCTCTCACTTCTACACATGCAAGAGTGATATGAGAGAAGGTTAAACTCCTTGACTTTCGGTTTTTCGTGTCGCGACATGCGTTCACTTTTATGAGTGCAAATCGATTTCGGAACATAGAATAGTGTCTTTTAGCCGCTAAGAAACATTTCGAGTAGTTGCACTTGGGTTTTACCCCATTTCGAAGCCATTCGTGCAGTAAGAATTGTCATCAAAGTGACAGATTGTGAGCTGAAATTTCAGCATTCATTTCAACTTTCATTGAAGTAAAGATTTTGTCTCATTCTTGTTCTTTGGTGAAATGGAGGGGAGTAACGGCTTGTTTGGCATGCGTGAAGCTGAAGATAAGCTTGATGGGACAAACTATCCAACGTGGTCTTACATGATTGAACATGTTCTTGTTGCGAAACAAATATGGAACATAGTGACAAATATAGATCGAAGACCCGCAAGTTCTTCTACTCCACAGTTTATTGTCAGAGATTGAGCTTCTTCTTTAAGTACAGTGGTTACTTATTCTCTACCTACACAAGAGAAACTTCTTAGATTGGATGGAAAAGATTCTCAAGTTCATGCATTGATTGCACTTTTTGTGAAGCGTCATATAGTTTCACACATTCGGTCATGTTCTAAATCAAGACTGGCACGGGACACTCTTGCTTCTTTGTATAGTGTGTGTAATGAAGCACGTGTTGCATACTTTAGGAAGCAACCTGAGGATGTATATATGGCTGAAAATGAGTCTTTGGATGTGTATGTGACACGCATCAAAGACTTGAAAAAGCAATTTGCAAACATAGATGAGATTATTCGGATGCATCATTCATCTCTACATTGTTGAAAGGATTACCAAAATCTTTTCAAAACTTTGCTACTACACTCCATTTGGTTGCAAAAGGGAATTCAAATATGTGTGCATTTGACGAGATTGTATCTTTTCTTTTGCTGGAAGAGAAATCTAGAGTTAACAGGAGTGGTTTGATTGAGGGAACACAAGCACTTTCTATCTCACAAAAAAGGAAAAGCAAGTATGGTTCAGTTTTGGGTTCATCAAAATCAAAGCCCAAACCTTCCTCTTTCACTCATTCTTCTAGTGATTCTGATTTGCAAAAGAAAAAGAGATGCAAATATTGCCGGAAGGCTAGTAATACTATTGATGAGTGTAAAAAGCTTGCTAAGCGCAATGAAAAGAAGGAATTCGATATGTCTATTGTTAAAAATTCTTCAAATGCAAAGAATGATGAAGCCAACATGGCTCAAGATTTTTGGGCATGTGTTGTTACACGTCATTATGATGCATCATTGAATTCTAAATGTATGGTTGTGAGTGAGGTTGATTCAGATTGTTTCTTCGATAGTGGTGTTTCAAAGCACATAACTTCATGCAAAAGATTTTTTGTATTTTTGATGCACCCAAAGGAGGCCATGTGGTGTGTGCAAACAATGCCTCTTATCCTATCATTGGAGTAGGAGAAATTGAGCTTATGGTTGCAAATGGAGATTTGATTCTCTTGAAAAGTACATTGTATGTATCCGGTATCAAGAAGAACTTAATTTCAGTTCCTTTGATTGCTTTGATGATAAGTGTATGGTTCATGGTTTCTGCAATGGTGATATTATCGTGATTTCTGATACATTATGTAATGGTTTGTATCGCTTGGATACATACAAGAGGGCTTCTTCACATGTCTTGGTTGCACATACTTCTTTCATGGCTGAAATGGAGCTTTGGCAATGAATGAGGTATTTTCTTGCTTCTAAGCATTTTTAGCTATGTTTGAAAAATATATTTGGAAACAAGCTTTTGGCTCTACATACATATCGTGGTGATGAATACATGTCATATGAGTTTAATGTTTTGTTTTTCGTGAACGAGGAATTTCATACCAATGTACGGTGCTACATACACCTACATCATCAATTTGTTACTTTCATTGATGATGCTACTCGCCATACATGTGTGTATCCTATGAAAACAATGAATGAGGTATTTTCTTTCTTCAAAGCATTTTTAACTATGGTTGAAAAATATATTTGGAAACAAGCTTTTGGCTCTATGTACATATCGTGGTGATGAATACATGTCATATGAGTTTAATGTTTTGTTTTTCGTGAACGAGGAATTTCATACCAATGTACAATGCTATATACACCTAAGCAAAGTGATGTTGCATAACGTAAAAATAGAACACTCTTTGAAATGGAACGATGTATGGTTAAAGGAAAGAACCTTCCTTACAAATTTTGGATGGAAGCGTCATGTGTGCGGTCATGTGTGCAAACTAGTTGTGTTGAATTGCTTTCCTACAAAAACATTGAGAGTCATCACTCTTTATGAGGTTTGGAATGGACATAAACCTATGGTTAGTCATATGCGTGTTTTTGATTGTTTTGCTTATGCCCTTGTGCAATCACAACGACGTCACAAACTTGATTGCAAAGCAAAGAAATGTATATTTGTTGGTTATAGTGTTGAAAGTAAGGGATATCGTTTTTGTCATCCATTGATAAACACAATTATTGTGAGTCTAGACGTGGTATTTGCTTAAAATTCAGTTTTTACTCTACTTGAATGCGAAAAACAGCCAACAATTAGCTAACAAGATGTGTTCGATACACTCATGTCTTTGTTCCAAAGTGGTGCTCTTGACTATGGCCATGTAGATAAGCTAAGTGAGCCTCAAAGGGCTGAAAGTAAGGGATATCATTTGTGTCATTCATTGACAAACACAATTATTGTGAGTCTAGACGTGGTATTTGCTTAAAATTCAGTTTTTACTCTACTTGAATGCGAAAAACAACCAACAATTAGCTAATAAGATGTGTTTGATACACTCATGTCTTTGTTCCAAAGTGGTGCTCTTAATTATGGTCATGTAGATAAGCCAAGTGAGCCTCAAAGGGCTGAACAATTCCAACAAAATAGAATTGAAAATGTAGAGAATTTCTAGTCAAACATGACTGAAATTTTCAAGCAAAACATGGTTGGAATTGTTGGAAATTTCCAATCACATATAGCTGAACATTCTCGTCAAAATATGGCTGAAAATGAGAATGAAATTCAGCCAATGCATGATATACATGTTGACAATGTATTACATAATGGGCACATATCTATCAAGAGTGCACAAACTATGCCAAAGTGGCTGAAACAAACTTTGCAGGAAAGCAAATTGAGTTCACCTTTACTTGGTAGAATAAGATGAAGCTCTCTCCATGCATCTAAGAAATTTTGTAGATTATTATCTTATTGCAATAACATATAATGAAGAGCCACTTACTTTTGAAGATGCATGTGGCGATCAACATTGGATGAGTTTTATGCAATCAGAAATGGATTCCATAAATAAGAATGGTACTTTAGAGTTATGTGAATTTCCAAAAGGAAAACATGCCATTGGTACAAAGTGGGTTTACAAGATTAAGAGAAAATAGAGAAAGTCAGATGGTAGCATTGATCGCTACAAAGCTAGATTGATTGCCAAGGGATATGTGCAACAATATGGCATCGACTATGAGGAAACTTTTGACCTACTTCACGTATGACTACCATTCGTACTGTGGTTGCATTGACTTCCCAATGAGTTTGGAAAGTTCATCGGTTGGACATAAAAACGGCTTTCTTGAATGGTGATTTGCAAGAAGAGGTTTCTGTGAAGAAATCTCTTGGATTTGTCATGAAAGTTTGAAAGAGTATATGATTTGTTGCTTGTATAAAGCCTTGTATGGTCTCAAGCAAGCTCTACGTGCATGGTATGACAAAATCCATAAGCACTTGATTGCTCTTGGCTTCACATGTAGTCCAATTACAAGCACACTCTATGTATGCAAAGATGGTGCTGATATTACAATGCTTGTTCTTTATGTTGATAATATACTCTTGATTGGGTCCTGCGATGCAAAACTTGACATCCTTATGGTTGATTTGCAGCATACTTTTGATGTCACTTATCTTGGTCTTTTGAGCTACTATCTTTACATCCAGTCTGTATTCGTTGAAGGGGGAATTGTTTTGCATGAAGCAAAGTATGTTGAAAAACTACTTCAACGTTTTGACTTTGAGGATTGCATTTGAAACTTCTCTTTATCATCAAGTTGTGGGATGTCTTATATATGCATGCAACACAAAGCGAGAATATACAATATGTAGTTTCCGAGTTGAGTCGATTCATGCATAGCCCTAGCACTAAGAATTGGCAAACAGTGAAACGTGTATTTAGATATCTCAAAGGCACTTTGAGTTTAGGTTTATTTATGGAAGAGATATGCCACCATGCTTTCATGCTTTTACAAATAGTGTTTTGGCTGGCTGTTATGATACTCGTGTGTCCACTAGTAGTAATTGATTTTTCCTTGGAAACTCATGCATATCTTGGTTGAGTCAGAAGAAACCTACAATGGCGACATCGAGTTGTGAAGTTGAGTACATGGTAGTTTTCACAGCTATAGTGAAGTATATATGGCTCATACTCTTATTGATGGATCTTTTCATGGAGATTGATGTTGCTACACATATTCTCATTGATAGTCAGAGTGCATTGGTTGTAGCACGAAACCCAGTGTTTTATGCACGGACCAAACATATTGAGGTGCATAATCACACATGAGAGAGCGCTGTCGGAAGGATTTCCTCACTTTAATTGTCATATGGAAAAATAAAAATATTTTGTTTTAGAGTTGATTAATTGATATTTCTCCCACATATTTCTGTAATGCATTGATTTCGATTGACTAAATTCTTTTCTTGGTTACCTGCAGGAAAAAGAAGAAATCGTATTAAGAAAAAAGGGATAATTGATCAATATTTTCAATCTTCATTTTATATCTTCTATGTGTTTATGAGATCATGAATGCGTTAGCATTAGCTTACCAATATCGTTATGATTAGATGTATACTCGTAATAAAATAAGTGTGAGTTATTAACTCTTTGTATGGTGTAGGAGTATGAATCACTATGAAGAATATAGGTAAAATATCATTTTCTTATTTTAACAAGTAATATCTATATTAATATAAGTTAAAAAACTTATAATCTCTCAAGTTTTACGAATCATATGTACGTGTATCTGTTTGCATGGAAATAAAAGGTAAAACTGACACGTGAAACTTTTAGTGCGCATGAGTTGACATGTGGCTATTGCAAAAAAGGAATGCACGCATATATGAATATGTATATATATCTCAATTCGCTGAAGAAATTTTTCTAATGATTTTTCTTTTTCAGGTATAAATCTTCTCTTTATCTTCTTCATATCATTCTCATTTGTTTTTCGTTGTTGTGTGTAACTCAGAGAGAGAGAGAGAGTGAATGAGGCGGTAAAAAATAGATACGGGGTGTTGCTAACAGAGAAAAAGAGAAGGGCATGTTCCCTCCTTCCTGTTTCAGGATCCTCCATCCTCGTTCTTGCTCATGGATCTGTATGTTCTAAAGCAGCGGAACACTCCATTCATTCTATAACGATCATGAATGACTAGAGATCGGAGGAAGAGTGTGTTTTTTATAGTTTTAAGCATTACTTAGTGATTCGTCTGATCGCTGGTGTTGATATCATTGGGTTGGAGTTCTCTCAGTCCTCTATTCATGCTCTTGTAAACTGCTAGAGAATTCATGTTGCTCAATAGAGGAAAGAGGAAAGGGGAGTTTGAGGAGGAGATTTCACCATATCTCCTTCCTCTCCTCCTTCTTTCTTCGACAGTTTTTTTTTAGCAACGCTTTATCTTCCTCCTCGCGCTTCGGTTCTTAACTCTTTGTTTATTATGTGTGATGTGAATCAAAGAAGGTGAAGTGCCTGGACTACGTTAGACGTTCAGAGACATGTTTGAACTTGTGCGCGAAATCCGACAATAGTAGGGAGAGAGAGAGAGGAAGAGAGTCTGTTTGTTTGCCTTTCTTCTGGATGACTAAGAGAATGCTAGATATGCGTGACTTATAATAGAAAGAGGGAGCCTTATTCTTTGCTTCCCGAATTTCTACGAGCATCGGTGTGCATTCGCGTTCGGGGTCTGAAAGAAATATAGATCTGTAATAGAGAGAGGGGAGAGAAGGAGTTTTGTTTTCTTTTTTTCCCCCCTCCCCTCGCAGCTTCTGCAGAATGTTTCAGTCATCCCCATTTTTTTTAATGACGGTCCAAGATCATGCATGCATAAAGAGAGAAAAAAGAATTCTGTGACATGTTCACCATTGGATATGTGTCAACTCAGCTCGATTGTGCTTATCAGATAACTTTAGAATCTATCAAGCATACAGTACTAGCGCAACACAAATATTACATAGGCCGTTTCAGAATCGATAGTTATCCTATTAATGTTTAGTGCATATGCATTATTGATATGTGTCTCCCTCTAGTTTAGCACGATTGATGTAGCGTTCTAAGCTTTTGCAGGTTGTGCAGTCATGGTATTCAACAGAGAGAAATAAGTTTCACTGAACATTAATTAATAGTGTTGAGCTCGGGTGCTACCATGGCGAATGATATGAAATTGCTAAGCATGTTGTTGCATCACGCTCATTGATCTTGATTATCAATGATCCCTTGTAGGCGAGCTGTCCAAGTGATTCCCCTGCATACTAAGCTGCATGCTTTGTTTGAATGAAGAGGTCTTCTATGATATGTTAATACATGTATACAAGGTGAGAGATTTTTTTCCTTTTCTCCAATCAGTTGCAAGCGTGTAATTTGTAGAAGAGAGTGCTCTGAGGCGGAAGTAGGTTAAACTCAATGAGAGAGAGAATAATTTTGAAAAGAAGGGATGCTGGAACATCGGGTATACTTAGAAAATTAATCATCTATTCTACCTGCTGTCCTACCTATGCTGCACTCTTTAAAGCTTTGCTGATGCATTTCTAAATAGAATTCCATCGGTCTCTAGTTGGAGCAAAGCCATTTTTGATTAAGCAGAGTAACATAAATTAATCGGCTGTGTTTCACATTTTACTTTGCATAAGAGTGAGGAGAGAAGGAAAGATGTTTTGTTAGAGTTTGGCTCTCCTCGTATCAGATCTTGCAGGTATTCTTTTGATTCTGTGGATTATTTGCGTTCTCCCACGAAAGGGCGCCATAGTTTTTCCCCTCCAGTAGCATCTAGATCGAGTCAATAACCAGATGTGATAGTGATACTGTAGATGTTGCTCGCACATCAGTAAGTAGGCTGGAAAAACCAGTGCAGAGAATGGTGGAAGTCATTAGATGCTCTGTATCGGCATGTACATATACAGAAGGTGTGTTTCACGTATGCGAGTTCCGAGTGATTTTAGGGGCAGGCTCTTCATTGATTGCAGCATCATAAGTTGAGAGAACCCAAATTTGGGGTCAATATGAAAATAAAAGTAAAGTACTTTCATTACCTTCTGTGCAAGACCCGGGTTGAAATATGGATATGCCTAGACATGCTATGATAAGTTTAAGCTCGTAGCCATCTCAGCAATTATGCCTACTCCATTTCATTCCTAGCAGCACGTTTTACTTTAGACTTGCTATGACGTAGTTTGTTATATGGCCTGTGGGTATTACTGCATTTCTCGACGAATTTGCAATATTATATTGGTGATCTGCATGCCTTGCCAATATTTTATCGTATAGCATAGTAAACCGATGAATGGTGTAAGAGAGGGAGAGGAATAAAACCCCGCGCTCGCAGAGGAATATGGTTCCAAAAAAGAGAGAATTTTTCGTATTCTACCCTTCTAATTTCCATTAGCTGTAGTTGTTAATACACACAACTCAGCTGTATTTTCATATTACTGAGTTGCATATGACCAAAAGTTTTAAGGAATCCATTCCGGACATGTTATGTTTCCAGCACAGATGCACGTCAAGTTCATGCTGTCACCAATGGGAAAGTGCGGTGTGTCTGAGAACAGTATGACGCTTCTTGCATGATAATGCATGTTTGCTGTGAGGCATCTGCAAGGTAAATGTTGCTACTGTACAAGGATTGATGTTAGTAAAAGAAAAAGTTACTTACGTACAGTTGAATTACTTCCAACGTGCTTGTTTGGCTTGTTTGTTGATTAAAAAGCCTTATTATTGAGATTATGGGTATAAGAGGTACGATCCAGTTCATAAAGTCCATGTCAATAGTGTGGCAAAGTTTACTACCTATTTATTCATTAAATGCTCATTTGTACGGGTCTAGGAATTGTTAACGACTTTGATCTTTCTACTAGATATGCTGCACAAACTGGAGTACTTTCTTTTTCTCTATCTACCTTAATCGGCTAGTCATTTAGCACTGAATCTTTTTCTCCCTAGAGAAATCAACTTTTGGTGTTAATGAAGTGCTGATAGTTGGGCATTTATGTGGCCATTATGGTCGTAGGCCCTATCCAGAAAAAATTGATGCCATTAGTAGGATTTCTGAGAGATGTCACAATGTTAGTGAAGTAAGGAGATTCCTAGGTGCATGTGTTTTCTATGTCATCTGGATCCCTCACTTTGCTCATGTAGCAAATCCGCTTTATGATTTAATGAGAAAAAGAAAGAAATTCTTTTGGACTAATGAGCATTCTAGAACAATGAGACGTCTAAAGCAATTGCTAATCAATGCTCTTATTTTGAAACGTATTGACTATACAGGAAATAAGTCTGTAATCCTAACCGTTGACACTAGTCCTATTGGTATAGGCTGGGTCATTGGACACGATGATGACAAGGAGCAAAGGTACGCAGTTCGCTTTGGAGCGAAGATTCTTCATGATACTCAAAAGAATTACCCGCAAATTAAGAGAGAATTATGGGGATTAGTTACAGCTTTAAAAACAGATAAAGAGTACTTTATAGGAGCTAATGTAATAGTAAAAACCGATTGTCTTCCGTTAATAAGTTTAATAGCTAATTGTTCCTCTCCAGACATAGCTATGCTACGATGGATAGCCTTTATTAAATTCATCAATCCTTCTTTTGTACATATAGCCGGTAAACATAACACTGTCGCTGATATGCTTTCAAGAGCAAAATTCGACAATAATATTGAAGCATTAAATAATCATATTAATTTAATAAATTATGAAACATCTACCTATACATATGAGAGATTTAGAGAAAACGATTATGAAGGAGAGTGGCGAGATATAGGAAACTATCTGAGTTCATTTCAACCTTCCCCAAGCTGGTCTTCAAATCGATTTCGGAACATCAGAAAGAAGTCTTTTAACTTCTTCTTGAAGGATGGAGATCTTTGGAGGCACGCCAGAGGAAAGGTTCAAAACCCTCAAAGAGTTATAGGTTTGAAGGTTTTTCAAGTGCAAGTTATGCAAGAGATGCACGAAAGCCTTTGGGCTGGTCATAAAGGCTTTGTTGCTACATATGAAAAGATTAGGGAAAGCTACTGGTGGCCGAGGATGTATGTAACTGTCAAAGAATTTGTAAACACTTGTAGTATGTGCCAGTTACATTCCTCTGTCAAGCATAGAGACCCCCTTCACCCGACCTATCCACCTTGTATTCATTACAAGTGGGTAGTTGACCTTGTGACCATGCCTAAAAGCAATAGTTGCATGAGATACATCGTTCTTGCACGAGAGGATTTGACAAATCACGTCGAGGGTAGAGCGCTTCGTTCCAATACTACTTATAATGTATGTGTATTCCTTTTGGAAGAAGTACTATCCAGATTTGGATATATAGAAAAAGTAGTAGCGGATAGAGGTGAGTTAGATGCGAGAGAGGCAAAAGAATTCTTTGCACAACATGGGATTCGATTGTCTCTTACGACTGCTTATAATCCAGAAGCAAATGGCAAAATAGAACGAGGGCATCCTTCCATAGTGAAGGCCATTTCTAAAGCTTGCCATGGAGATATTGGTCAATGGCCAAAATATCTCCCATTTGCTCTTTGGGCTGATAGAATGACGTACACGAGAACAACTGGTTTTATGCCGGCTGAACTCATGTACTGTCAGAAACCATTATTTCCTGTTCATACTCAGATAGTTAATTGGATGAGTTTAGGTTGGAAGGATAATATTTCAAGAGAAGATTTATTAACACTTAGAATTAAGCAATTAAAACAAGGAAATGAAAATCTTAAAGAAAAAATAAAAAAATTAAAAACATCTAGATTGAAAAATAAATTATATTTTGATAAGAAACATAGACTAAGGCTGCAACCAATAGAGAGTGGTGACTGGGTGCTTGTGTATGATAGTACGTTTGATACTCAATATGATGCACGTCGGAAACTAACTAAACGTTGGTTCGGACCTTATGTTGTTGTTTCAGTTTATGAAACAGGTACATATAAATTACGTGAATTTGATGGTTCTATATTAAGAAACTTGATTGTAGGGAAAAGAATCAAGCTATTTAGAAGAAGAAAAAGCAATAAATTCGAATTGGATGAAGACTTTCTAGAGGACGAAGATGAAGATGAAGAATAACTAGGTGACTTCATTCTAATTATTCTTTACTGTTTATAACAATTTTTCTTTTTCATGCATTCATAAATAGGGATTTTCTTTGTTTCTGATATAAAGAGGGAATTTATTAAAATTATGTAAATAATGAACGAGAAATTAAAGTAGGAATATGCATATAGGTTGAAAGTATGATTTAGAGAACTTGTAATGCGTTGTGAAGATAGGAGAGCGGAAAACTTGAACTGCGATCCCTAGTAAAAGAGAAATTTACTTTATACTAGTAGAATTCTTTACTTTCTGAACCCTTCTAATGAGATCCTAATTCTACCTGTAGCAAATTTCTAGATCCTCTGCTCTGATTAGGGGTTAAGCCTTTCCCCTTAAACAAAAAAGTTGCGAAGAAAAATTAAGAAAAGAGAAAAATGAGAACATCAAGCAGTATATTAATGGCTACTGCAGTTAAAAAAAGAAAAAAAAAAAAAAAAAAAGAGAGAGAGAGAATACAAAAGAAAAGAAAAAGAGAAATATTTTCAGTTGTGGTCTCAAACCACTTTTGAAATATTATGTGGGCTATATGAGGCGGAGGTTTGCTACAGAAGAGTTAGTTAGATGCATCTTATAGCGGACGTCTAGAAAATAAAAGAAAGCATACTTATATAAATCAAATTTTCCTTAAGAATAGGGTTAATGGAATGGTAAGTACCTCAATTATCTAAATAACCTTTATAGGATTTTCTAAATTTGTATTTTTGACTATATGCATTAACCGAAACAATTTCTAATTCATATTTATGTAATTTTAGAAATTTTCTTTATTATCAGAAACATAATTAGAATTTAGAAGCATTTTTTATAATATAATTTAGAGATAAATTATAGATTTTATCAAAGAATTTGATACTGCTTCCTATTGAACTGCAGGTTGGCCCATCGAGGGCGATGTGCAGGTGTGGTGGGGGAAGATGTCGGAAGGATTTCCTCACTTTAATTGTCATATGGAAAAATAAAAATATTTTGTTTTAGAGTTGATTAATTGATATTTCTCCCACATATTTCTGTAATGCATTGATTTCGATTGACTAAATTCTTCTCTTGGTTACCTGCACGAAAAAGAAGAAATCGTATTCAGATAAAAGGGATAATTGATCAATATTTTCAATCTTCATTTTATATCTTCTATGTGTTTATGAGATCATGAATGCGTTAGCATTAGCTTACCAATATCGTTATGATTAGATGTATACTCGTAATAAAATAAGTGTGAGTTATTAACTCTTTGTATGGTTTAGGAGTATGAATCACTATGAAGAATATAGGTAAAATATCATTTTCTTATTTTAACAAGTAATATCTATATTAATATAAGTTAAAAAACTTATAATCTCTCAAGTTTTACGAATCATATGTACATGTATCTGTTTGCATGGAAATAAAAGGTAAAACTGACACGTGCAACTTTTAGTGCGCATGAGTTGACATGTGGCTATTGCAAAAAAGGAATGCACGCATATATGAATATGTATATATATCTCAATTCGCTGAAGAAATTTCTCTAATGATTTTTCTTTTTCAGGTATAAATCTTTTCTTTATCTTCTTCATGTCATTCTCATTTGTTTTTCGTTGTTGTGTGTAACTCAGAGAGAGAGAGTGAATGAGGCAGTAAAAAATAGATACGGGGTGTTGCTAACAGAGAAAAAGAGAAGGGCATGTTCCCTCCTTCCTGTTTCAGGATCCTCCATCCTCGTTCTTGCTCATGGATCAGTATGTTCTAAAGCAGCGGAACTCTCCATTCATTCTATAACGATCATGAATGACTAGAGATCGGAGGAAGAGTGTGTTTTTTATAGTTTTAAGCATTACTTAGTGATTCGTCTGATCGCTGGTGTTGATATCATTGGGTTGGAGTTCTCTCATTCCTCTATTCATGCTCTTGTAAACTGCTAGAGAATTCATGTTGCTCAATAGAGGAAAGAGGAAAGGGGAGTTTGAGGAGGAGATTTCACCATATCTCCTTCCTCTGCTCCTTCTTTCTTCGACAGTTTTTTTTTTTAGCAACGCTTTATCTTCCTCCTCGCGCTTCGGTTCTTAACTCTTTGTTTATTATGTGTGATGTGAATCAAAGAAGGTGAAGTGCGTGGACTACGTTAGACGTTCAGAGACATGTTTGAACTTGTGCGCAAAATCCGACAATAGTAGGGGGAGAGAGAGAGGAAGAGAGTCTGTTTGTTTGCCTTTCTTCTGGATGACTAAGAGAATGCTAGATATGCGTGACTTATAATAGAAAGAGGGAGCCTTATTCTTTGCTTCCCGAATTTCTACGAGCATCGGTGTACATTCGCGTTCGGGGTCTGAAAGAAATATAGATCTGTAATAGAGAGAGGGGAGAGAAGGAGTTTTGTTTTCTTCTTTTCCCCCCTCCCCTCGCAGCTTCTGCAGAATGTTTCAGCCATCCCCATTTTTTTTAATGAAGGTCCAAGATCATGCATGCATAATCTTTTGATTCTATGTATGCAGGAATAAAGAGAAAAAAGAATTCTGTGACATGTTCACCATTGGATATGTGTCAACTCAGCTCGATTGTGCTTATCAGATAACTTTAGAATCTATCAAGCATACAGTACTAGCGAAGCACAAATATTACATAGGCCGTTTCAGAATCGATAGTTATCTTATTAATGTTTAGTGCATATGCATTATTGATATGTGTCTCCCTCTAGTTTAGCACGATTGATGTAGCGTTCTAAGCTTTTGCAGGTTGTGCAGTCATGGTATTCAACAGAGAGAAATAAGTTTCACTGAATATTAATTAATAGTGTTGAGCTCGGGTGCTACCATGGCGAATGATATGAAATTGCTAAGCATGTTGTTGCATCACGCTCATTGATCTTGATTATCAATGATCCCTTGTAGGCGAGCTGTCCAAGTGATTCCCCTGCATACTAAGCTGCATGCTTTGTTTGAATGAAGAGGTCTTCTATGATATGTTAATACATGTATACAAGGTGAGAGATTTTTTTCCTTTTCTCCAATCAGTTGCAAGCGTGTAATTTGTAGAAGAGAGTGCTCTGAGGCGGAAGTAGGTTAAACTCAATGAGAGAGAGAATAATTTTGAAAAGAAGGGATGCTGGAACATCGGGTATACTTAGAAAATTAATCATCTATTCTACCTGCTGTTCTACCTATGCTGCACTCTTTAAAGCTTTGCTGATGCATTTCTAAATAGAATTCCATCGGCCTCTAGTTGGAGCAAAGCCATTTTTGATTAAGCAGAGTAACATAAATTAATCGGCTGTGTTCACATTTTACTTTGCATAAGAGTGAGGAGAGAAGGAAAGATGTTTTGTTAGAGTTTGGCTCTCCTCGTATCAGATCTTGCAGGTATTCTTTTGATTCTGTGGATTATTTGCGTTCTCCCACGAAAGGGCACCATAATTTTTCCCCTCCAGTAGCATCTAGATTGAGTCAATAACCAGATGTGATAGTGATACTGTAGATGTTGCTCGCACATCAGTAAGTAGGCTGGAAAAACCAGTGCAGAGAATGGTGGAAGTCATTAGATGCTCTGAATGGGCATGTACATATACAGAAGGTGTGTTTCACGTATCCGAGTTCCGAGTGATTTTAGGGGCAGGCTCTTCATTGATTGCAGCATCATAAGTTGAGAGAACCCAAATTTGGGGTCAATATGAAAATAAAAGTAAAGTACTTTCATTACCTTCTGTGCAAGACCCGGGTTGAAATATGGATATGCCTAGACATGCTATGATAAGTTTAAGCTCGTAGCCATCTCAGCAATTATGCCTACTCCATTTCATTCCTAGCAGCACATTTTACTTTAGACTTGCTATGACGTAGTTTGTTATATGGCCTGTGGGTATTACTGCATTTCTCGACGAATTTGCAATATTATATTGGTGATCTGCATGCCTTGCCAATATTTTATCGTATAGCATAGTAAACCGATGAATGGTGTAAGAGAGGGAGAGGAATAAAACCCCGCGCTCGCAGAGGAATATGGTTCCAAAAAAGAGAGAATTTTTCGTATTCTACCCTTCTAATTTCCATTAGCTGTAGTTGTTAATACACACAACTCAGCTGTATTTTCATATTACTGAGTTGCATATGACCAAAAGTTTTAAGGAATCCATTCCGGACATGTTATGTTTCCAGCACAGATGCACGTCAAGTTCATGCTGTCACCAATGGGAAAGTGCGGTGTGTCTGAGAACAGTATGACGCTTCTTGCATGATAATGCATGTTTGCTGTGAGGCATCTGCAAGGTAAATGTTGCTACTGTACAAGGATTGATGTTAGTAAAAGAAAAAGTTACTTACGTACAGTTGAATTACTTCCAACGTGCTTGTTTGGCTTGTTTGTTGATTAAAAAGCCTTATTATTGAGATTATGGGTATAAGAGGTACGATCCAGTTCATAAAGTCCATGTCAATAGTGTGGCAAAGTTTACTACCTATTTATTCATTAAATGCTCATTTGTACGGGTCTAGGAATTGTTAACGACTTTGATCTTTCTACTAGATATGCTGCACAAACTGGAGTACTTTCTTTTTCTCTATCTACCTTAATCGGCTAGTCATTTAGCATTGAATCTTTTTCTCCCTAGAGAAATCAACTTTTGGTGTTAATGAAGTGCTGATAGTTGGGCATTTATGTGGCCATTATGGTCGTAGGCCCTATCCAGAAAAAATTGATGCCATTAGTAGGATTTCTGAGAGATGTCACAATGTTAGTGAAGTAAGGAGATTCCTAGGTGCATGTGTTTTCTATGTCATCTGGATCCCTCACTTTGCTCATGTAGCAAATCCGCTTTATGATTTAATGAGAAAAAGAAAGAAATTCTTTTGGACTAATGAGCATTCTAGAACAATGAGACGTCTAAAGCAATTGCTAATCAATGCTCTTATTTTGAAACGTATTGACTATACAGGAAATAAGTCTGTAATCCTAACCGTTGACACTAGTCCTATTGGTATAGGCTGGGTCATTGGACACGATGATGACAAGGAGCAAAGGTACGCAGTTCGCTTTGGAGCGAAGATTCTTCATGATACTCAAAAGAATTACCCGCAAATTAAGAGAGAATTATGGGGATTAGTTACAGCTTTAAAAACAGATAAAGAGTACTTTATAGGAGCTAATGTAATAGTAAAAACCGATTGTCTTCCGTTAATAAGTTTAATAGCTAATTGTTCCTCTCCAGACATAGCTATGCTACGATGGATAGCCTTTATTAAATTCATCAATCCTTCTTTTGTACATATAGCCGGTAAACATAACACTGTCGCTGATATGCTTTCAAGAGCAAAATTCGACAATAATATTGAAGCATTAAATAATCATATTAATTTAATAAATTATGAAACATCTACCTATACATATGAGAGATTTAGAGAAAACGATTATGAAGGAGAGTGGCGAGATATAGGAAACTATCTGAGTTCATTTCAACCTTCCCCAAGCTGGTCTTCAAATCGATTTCGGAACATCAGAAAGAAGTCTTTTAACTTCTTCTTGAAGGATGGAGATCTTTGGAGGCACTCCAGAGGAAAGGTTCAAAACCCTCAAAGAGTTATAGGTTTGAAGGTTTTTCAAGTGCAAGTTATGCAAGAGATGCACGAAAGCCTTTGGGCTGGTCATAAAGGCTTTGTTGCTACATATGAAAAGATTAGGGAAAGCTACTGGTGGCCGAGGATGTATGTAACTGTCAAAGAATTTGTAAACACTTGTAGTATGTGCCAGTTACATTCCTCTGTCAAGCATAGAGACCCCCTTCACCCGACCTATCCACCTTGTATTCATTACAAGTGGGTAGTTGACCTTGTGACCATGCCTAAAAGCAATAGTTGCATGAGATACATCGTTCTTGCACGAGAGGATTTGACAAATCACGTCGAGGGTAGAGCGCTTCGTTCCAATACTACTTATAATGTATGTGTATTCCTTTTGGAAGAAGTACTATCCAGATTTGGATATATAGAAAAAGTAGTAGCGGATAGAGGTGAGTTAGATGCGAGAGAGGCAAAAGAATTCTTTGCACAACATGGGATTCGATTGTCTCTTACGACTGCTTATAATCCAGAAGCAAATGGCAAAATAGAACGAGGGCATCCTTCCATAGTGAAGGCCATTTCTAAAGCTTGCCATGGAGATATTGGTCAATGGCCAAAATATCTCCCATTTGCTCTTTGGGCTGATAGAATGACGTACACGAGAACAACTGGTTTTATGCCGGCTGAACTCATGTACTGTCAGAAACCATTATTTCCTGTTCATACTCAGATAGTTAATTGGATGAGTTTAGGTTGGAAGGATAATATTTCAAGAGAAGATTTATTAACACTTAGAATTAAGCAATTAAAACAAGGAAATGAAAATCTTAAAGAAAAAATAAAAAAATTAAAAACATCTAGATTGAAAAATAAATTATATTTTGATAAGAAACATAGACTAAGGCTGCAACCAATAGAGAGTGGTGACTGGGTGCTTGTGTATGATAGTACGTTTGATACTCAATATGATGCACGTCGGAAACTAACTAAACGTTGGTTCGGACCTTATGTTGTTGTTTCAGTTTATGAAACAGGTACATATAAATTACGTGAATTTGATGGTTCTATATTAAGAAACTTGATTGTAGGGAAAAGAATCAAGCTATTTAGAAGAAGAAAAAGCAATAAATTCGAATTGGATGAAGACTTTCTAGAGGACGAAGATGAAGATGAAGAATAACTAGGTGACTTCATTCTAATTATTCTTTACTGTTTATAACAATTTTTCTTTTTCATGCATTCATAAATAGGGATTTTCTTTGTTTCTGATATAAAGAGGGAATTTATTAAAATTATGTAAATAATGAACGAGAAATTAAAGTAGGAATATGCATATAGGTTGAAAGTCTGATTTAGAGAACTTGTAATGCGTTGTGAAGATAGGAGAGCGGAAAACTTGAACGGCGATCCCTAGTAAAAGAGAAATTTACTTTATACTAGTAGAATTCTTTACTTTCTGAACCCTTCTAATGAGATCCTAATTCTACCTGTAGCAAATTTCTAGATCCTCTGCTCTGATTAGGGGTTAAGCCTTTCCCCTTAAACAAAAAAGTTGCGAAGAAAAATTAAGAAAAGAGAAAAATGAGAACATCAAGCAGTATATTAATGGCTACTGCAGTTAAAAAAAGAAAAAAAAAAAAAAAAAAAGAGAGAGAGAGAATACAAAAGAAAAGAAAAAGAGAAATATTTTCAGTTGTGGTCTCAAACCACTTTTGAAATATTATGTGGGCTATATGAGGCGGAGGTTTGCTACAGAAGAGTTAGTTAGATGCATCTTATAGCGGACGTCTAGAAATTAAAAGAAAGCATACTTATATAAATCAAATTTTCCTTAAGAACAGGGTTAATGGAATGGTAAGTACCTCAATTATCTAAATAACCTTTATAGGATTTTCTAAATTTGTATTTTTGACTATATGCATTAACCGAAACGATTTCTAATTCATATTTATGTAATTTTAAAAATTTTCTTTATTATCAGAAACATAATTAGAATTTAGAAGCATTTTTTATAATATAATTTAGAGATAAATTATAGATTTTATCAAAGAATTTGATACTGCTTCCTATTGAACTGCAGGTTGGCCCATCGAGGGCGATGTGCAGGTGTGGTGGGGGAAGATGTCGGAAGGATTTCCTCACTTTAATTGTCATATGGAAAAATAAAAATATTTTGTTTTAGAGTTGATTAATTGATATTTCTCCCACATATTTCTGTAATGCATTGATTTCGATTGACTAAATTCTTCTCTTGGTTACCTGCACGAAAAAGAAGAAATCGTATTCAGAAAAAAGGGATAATTGATCAATATTTTCAATCTTCATTTTATATCTTCTATGTGTTTATGAGATCATGAATGCGTTAGCATTAGCTTACCAATATCGTTATGATTAGATGTATACTCGTAATAAAATAAGTGTGAGTTATTAACTCTTTGTATGGTTTAGGAGTATGAATCACTATGAAGAATATAGGTAAAATATCATTTTCTTATTTTAACAAGTAATATCTATATTAATATAAGTTAAAAAACTTATAATCTCTCAAGTTTTACGAATCATATGTACATGTATCTGTTTGCATGGAAATAAAAGGTAAAACTGACACGTGCAACTTTTAGTGCGCATGAGTTGACATGTGGCTATTGCAAAAAAGGAATGCACGCATATATGAATATGTATATATATCTCAATTCGCTGAAGAAATTTCTCTAATGATTTTTCTTTTTCAGGTATAAATCTTTTCTTTATCTTCTTCATGTCATTCTCATTTGTTTTTCGTTGTTGTGTGTAACTCAGAGAGAGAGAGAGTGAATGAGGCAGTAAAAAATAGATACGGGGTGTTGCTAACAGAGAAAAAGAGAAGGGCATGTTCCCTCCTTCCTGTTTCAGGATCCTCCATCCTCGTTCTTGCTCATGGATCAGTATGTTCTAAAGCAGCGGAACTCTCCATTCATTCTATAACGATCATGAATGACTAGAGATCGGAGGAAGAGTGTGTTTTTTATAGTTTTAAGCATTACTTAGTGATTCGTCTGATCGCTGGTGTTGATATCATTGGGTTGGAGTTCTCTCATTCCTCTATTCACGCTCTTGTAAACTGCTAGAGAATTCATGTTGCTCAATAGAGGAAAGAGGAAAGGGGAGTTTGAGGAGGAGATTTCACCATATCTCCTTCCTCTGCTCCTTCTTTCTTCGACAGTTTTTTTTTTTAGCAACGCTTTATCTTCCTCCTCGCGCTTCGGTTCTTAACTCTTTGTTTATTATGTGTGATGTGAATCAAAGAAGGTGAAGTGCGTCGACTACGTTAGACGTTCAGAGACATGTTTGAACTTGTGCGCAAAATCCGACAATAGTAGGGAGAGAGAGAGAGGAAGAGAGTCTGTTTGTTTGCCTTTCTTCTGGATGACTAAGAGAATGCTAGATATGCGTGACTTATAATAGAAAGAGGGAGCCTTATTCTTTGCTTCCCGAATTTCTACAAGCATCGGTGTACATTCGCGTTCGGGGTCTGAAAGAAATATAGATCTGTAATAGAGAGAGGGGAGAGAAGGAGTTTTGTTTTCTTCTTTTCCCCCCTCCCCTCGCAGCTTCTGCAGAATGTTTCAGCCATCCCCATTTTTTTTAATGACGGTCCAAGATCATGCATGCATAATCTTTTGATTCTATGTATGCAGGAATAAAGAGAAAAAAGAATTCTGTGACATGTTCACCATTGGATATGTGTCAACTCAGCTCGATTGTGCTTATCAGATAACTTTAGAATCTATCAAGCATACAGTACTAGCGAAGCACAAATATTACATAGGCCGTTTCAGAATCGATAGTTATCTTATTAATGTTTAGTGCATATGCATTATTGATATGTGTCTCCCTCTAGTTTAGCACGATTGATGTAGCGTTCTAAGCTTTTGCAGGTTGTGCAGTCATGGTATTCAACAGAGAGAAATAAGTTTCACTGAATATTAATTAATAGTGTTGAGCTCGGGTGCTACCATGGCGAATGATATGAAATTGCTAAGCATGTTGTTGCATCACGCTCATTGATCTTGATTATCAATGATCCCTTGTAGGCGAGCTGTCCAAGTGATTCCCCTGCATACTAAGCTGCATGCTTTGTTTGAATGAAGAGGTCTTCTATGATATGTTAATACATGTATACAAGGTGAGAGATTTTTTTCCTTTTCTCCAATCAGTTGCAAGCGTGTAATTTGTAGAAGAGAGTGCTCTGAGGCGGAAGTAGGTTAAACTCAATGAGAGAGAGAATAATTTTGAAAAGAAGGGATGCTGGAACATCGGGTATACTTAGAAAATTAATCATCTATTCTACCTGCTGTTCTACCTATGCTGCACTCTTTAAAGCTTTGCTGATGCATTTCTAAATAGAATTCCATCGGTCTCTAGTTGGAGCAAAGCCATTTTTGATTAAGCAGAGTAACATAAATTAATCGGCTGTGTTCACATTTTACTTTGCATAAGAGTGAGGAGAGAAGGAAAGATGTTTTGTTAGAGTTTGGCTCTCCTCGTGTCAGATCTTGCAGGTATTCTTTTGATTCTGTGGATTATTTGCGTTCTCCCACGAAAGGGCGCCATAGTTTTTCCCCTCCAGTAGCATCTAGATCGAGTCAATAACCAGATGTGATAGTGATACTGTAGATGTTGCTCGCACATCAGTAAGTAGGCTGGAAAAACCAGTGCAGAGAATGGTGGAAGTCATTAGATGCTCTGAATGGGCATGTACATATACAGAAGGTGTGTTTCACGTATCCGAGTTCCGAGTGATTTTAGGGGCAGGCTCTTCATTGATTGCAGCATCATAAGTTGAGAGAACCCAAATTTGGGGTCAATATGAAAATAAAAGTAAAGTACTTTCATTACCTTCTGTGCAAGACCCGGGTTGAAATATGGATATGCCTAGACATGCTATGATAAGTTTAAGCTCGTAGCCATCTAAGCAATTATGCCTACTTCATTTCATTCCTAGCAGCACGTTTTACTTTAGACTTGCTATGACGTAGTTTGTTATATGGCCTGTGGGTATTACTTCATTTCTCGACGAATTTGCAATATTATATGGGTGATCTGCATGCCTTGCCAATATTTTATCGTATAGCATAGTAAGCCGATGAATGGTGTAAGAGAGGGAGAGGACTAAAACCCTGCGCTCGCAGAGGAATATGGTTGCCAAAAAAGAGAGATTTTTTCGTATTCTACCCTTCTAATTTCCATTAGCTATAGTTGTTAATACACACAACTCAGCTGTATTTTCATATTACTGAGTTGCATATGACCAAAAGTTTTAAGGAATCCATTCCGGACATGTTATGTTTCCAGCACAGATGCACGTCAAGTTCACGCTGTCACCAATGGGAAAGTGCCGTGTGTCTGAGAACAGTATGACGCTTCTTTGCATGATAATGCATGTTCGCTGTGAGGCATCTGCAATGTAAATGTTGCTACTGTACAAGGATTGATGTTAGTAAAAGAAAAAGTTACTTACGTACAGTTGAATTACTTCCAACGTGCTTGTTTGGCTTGTTTGTTGATTAAAAAGCCTTATTATTGAGATTATGGGTATAAGAGGTACGATCCAGTTCATAAAGTTCATGTCAATAGTGTGGCAAAGTTTACTACCTATTTATTCATTAAATGCTCATTTGTACCGGTCTAGGAATTGTTAACGACTTTGATCTTTCTACTAGATATGCTGTACAAACTGGAGTCCTTTCTTTTTCTCTATCTACCTTAATCGGCCGGTCATTTAGCACTGAATCTTAAGCTATTTTTTAGTTATGGTTCCTGGTCCACATGTTATTTTTTCCTTACAATGCCTGGCAGATTAAAGTATGTTTCCACTGCGTCAGAAGCGATACATCTATCCGTTGTTCTATTATCCATAGAAACGTGGGCACCCACATCATGCATACAAATGCATGCATATGCGTACGCACACACACACATAAGAGAGAGTGAGAGAGAAAGAAAGAGAGAAAAATGCATATGCATAAGTATATGTATGTGCATGTTTTTGTATGTGTGAGCATGTGTATGAGGAATGCATGACTAGCATATGCATAAGTGAGCATATGTATATGAACATAAGTATGCATGTGTACATTTACATATATAGTGTATGTATATGCAATTAAGATAGGAAGGTGAAGAACATGTATGCAATAATAAGTAATGTATGCATAAATATTAGAGATGTATGCCTATAAATTAGGGTGTATGCATAAGTGCATGATGTTTATGTAATGTAGATAGGATTCGCATATGTATAGTATATGTATGCATATTTAGAATGTGTTAGCATGTTATACATGTTGCATGTGAAGTGTGTTTGCATATATACATGTAAGAGTGCATGTCTATATTAGAGTTTATACATGTGCATATAAGTGTGTGTATGCATAAGTAAATGTGTTGCATGTACATGTTAAGATAGAATTAGCATGTGTATGCATGTGCATAGTACATATGCATGTATGTTATGTATGTGCATGTGCATGCATGTTAGTATGCATGTATACATGAATGAGTGTATGCATGTGCATAAGTGAAATATAAGCATATGATGTGGAAGTGCATGTATGCATGAAAATATAATGATATACATGAATGTATAAGAAATGTTGACAATACTACTTTCATTTAAGTAAATTTTTACATAAGCATTAAAGATAAGAAGTTAAAAAAGTTTGTATACAAATGTTAGTTTAGGTTTAACTTATGTATTGAATGTTAAAATATTAAATGAGTGTTTATATTTATTAAAGCATACTTATGTCTCTCTAATGATTTTTCTTTTTCAGATCATTGAAGAGATTGCAAAGGAGAATACGAGATTTCAAGTTTACAAAATTACGACATTTGAAGATTGAAGTTTTTTTTATGATCATCTAGAACTATTAATTTGTATAGGATTATTTATAAGAGATTGTATTAGCACTTATGATAAGCTTTTGTATAGGTTTAAATCCTAGGTTAGGTTAGCGTGATTCTTTTAGATGAACGTCAACCTCCCTTCACACCCCTCTACAACAACGCCTTTATGTAGGTGATATTGATTTGATATATGTGCTTACATAAGATAATGTGGAAGAAAAATTCACCAAAGTTCTTTCACGGGAAAAGTTTGAAGCTTTTCGCAAAGCTTTACGCTTATTGCCTAGTGGGAGCTCATCTGTCACTCCTTGTATGTGTTCACATCATTCGCTCAGGGGGGGGTTTGTTACACTTATGTGTTTTCCCAGTAGCTTTGATGTGAACCTTTTCCCTATACATGGGCACTTTTTACTATAGTGTTGGCAAGAGGTTTTTTTCCCATGTTTCCACATACATGATTCACTCATATGTGACGGTACTTTGTACTTAAGGGATATCATTCAGCTCTTACTTCAGTTTTGTTCATCGTCAATAGAGAGAACTATTCCGGCCATTCGTTTTCTTCATCTGTTTTGCTGCATTTGTGCTCCTTGTGTTCGCTCCTTGCGTGTCTCTCTCACTTCTACACACACCCGACAACAGTCACACTTCATTATGTATCTTTCTTAGTACTCATTTAAATAGTTTGCATACATATCACTCGCGCAATTCATTGGGGTATTAAGAATATTGCTCAAATATTGCTCAACATAGAACATGAGTGTAGATAGGGGTCAATCTTGATTCCCTTATCTTTTCAATGTCTAGATTGTTTTGACCAAAACACACCATAAACCTGGAGCACCAATTTAGGTTTATATTTGTGAGGACACATATCTGTTGTAATTAGGGTGAATGTTGGGATCCATGTGTGAGCACTTTCTAGGGGTGATGGCAAAATGGAAGGGGCCCTCTCCGGCTAAACCTCGAGCTCATCCCATGTTTCAATGGTGCATGTGTTGGTCCTATTCTATGAACTTGAACTTGGCTCTTGAGCTTGGTGCTTGGGTCAAGTATATGCTTGGTATTAGGAATCCCCTTCAAATTTTTGAGGGCTTGGGTATTGCTGATAGCTTTCTCATCATGAGAATGGTACTTATGATCTATGATGGTTTAGAAATAGGAGGGACAAATGCTTACTACCTGAGGTCATGTTATGTCAGCTCAAGCTGTTCACTCGAGGATTTCTGTGGGCAAGCTGTTTCCAATGGAGTGCCTCTTTTTCTTTTGGAAGTTCAACCCTACTGTCTATTCTTCTAGATTAGCTTATAATTGAAAGTACAACGCACCCACCTTGGAGACCCCGTCATGTCCTTTAGAGGGGCTGGTTTAGACGTGTCAAGCCCAGGTGGGATTTGAACCCTCACAAATTGCGAGAAGTTCAAGTGTGGTAACCACTTGAACCACACCTGGTCGACTCCAGTGAAATACCTTGCAAATGGCAGTGAACCAGTCATCAAGATCTTTAATGTTTCTAAATTTTGTGTACATAATCATGCTTCTGACTGCACGCGTGGGGATTTAGTATTTGAAGTCAAGTTTGGTTTTGATAAAGCCTATGGTAGAATAGAATGGAAGTAAATGTTTTGTTCATGCTGAACCTAGGTTTAGGAAGGAAAATTAACTTTATCTTTGCCCATTGGTATCTTCTTGGAATGCTAGAAGGTTAAACATTAACAACATGTAATCAGAACTGTTTTGGTTCAAAAGATCAATATGGCAAGGTTTTCCTCTTGCCACATACCACTTTTCAATTGTTTTTTAATGTTCTTGGACAGTTGATGGAAGACAAGATTTGCATTGAGGAAATCAATGGAAGAAATTTACCAAATGGAAAACTATGTTTGTTTGACGATGATGCTAATGTTCATAGCCTTCATTGGTATGATTAACAATGACAAAATGTGTGTTAAATTGACTTGGAAACCTATCCAGGATTGCCTCGGAAAGATCAAGGATGCAAAATTCTCTAACTTGGCTTATTGGAATCAATGGGATTCTAGATGTCCATCAAGGTAGATTCCGTTCTTTGACTAAATCCCATGTAAGGTTCTTCTTGATTGTTCAATTCGGTTTGCATAAGGTTCTTAAGGTTCATGTTTTTAAGATTCATGTTGTTCTTTTTAAAACTGTGGAGTAACAACATCCAAAAGCTTAGTAATGTTTTTCAAATGTGATGGCTAATGTAGTTTGTCTAGTATTTACTTTTATGAGTATGTATTTATAAAATATGTAAAGCAAGAAATAAAACAAATATATATTTTCCATATTTATATGTATTTTTTGTGGATGAGCCTTACGAACCTTATGTTCAAGGTAAGGTTCTTTTCTAAAACCTGGTTCGAACCGAATTATCACCTGATGTCCACGTATCAAAGGTCAAAATGGAGGGGCTACTAACCAAAATTGCAGGGAAAGTCATGATCATCAACATTTACATGACACTATTACTGGAGGCACCCTGATATAGCTGTCTACAAGCTAACTACTTAATACAGAAACTTCATGTGGGCTGGGCACAAGGATATGAGTGGAATTACGGAGGTGAAATGAAGTATTTTCTCTTCCTAACAGGAGATTGAAATACTGAACATATTAAGAACGGATGATTTATTTGCAACAAAATATTTGATAAAATGTTGGATATCTCCATATGTGAGCTTGATACAGCTCATAAGAAGATACATCTTCAATTGCTTCCTTGAGGATGCCCCCAAATTGGAACAGATCAAAGAGGAAAATGTCACATGAGATTAATGCCAGGAGACCATTAGGGTCAAGCTACAGCAAGAAAGCTTTGGATGAAAGTGTTTGAGGTGTAAAGGGGATCCTTTGAATAGATCCAATGCCTGGATAAGAATTCAAGAGATTGATTTCACATCAAGGCTGCAATATGATTGTTTGACTTTGTCGAGGAGCAGAATGGCCTTATGGAAACTAGGGGAACTTGGCCGTCTATAAGCAAATGAACCAAAAATCAAAGAACACTATGCATGGAATGTGATGTCAACCTCATCATGAAGTCCCAGATGTACATTAGCAACTCAAGTTTTATGCCAAAAAAAATATGGGGACTACCATTGGACAAATAAGAAATGGAGATTGTGGTTTCTTAATGATAGGCATTCAATATAGAAAGTAAAAAACCACTGCTTTTGTGACTGATTATACATCATGGAATTTAGATCAATTTCTAGGCAAGAAAATCTAAGATGGGTTGCTTATCATGTCAAGCCACAAATGGAGTAAAAACTGGCTCATCTTTTCTTCTCACTTCTCCCAGAATCAGACTCACTCTTTATATAAGCGATGTTATAACTTTCTGGGAAGCAAACTGTGTTGCCAAAAGTGCTGGGATGCTCATGGAGCTCTAGAGGCCAATAAGAGGAGAGACGATTGGGATTCTACAAAATTCAACACCCTTCAGAAATGATTATAGTGCTCCCTTGCCAATGAGCTTGCTAGCTCTCCTCACTAGGAGAATTCAGAATCATAAATGTAGCCGTGTTTAGGCATACCAGGCTTTGACTTGGCTCTGTTTTCTTCTGTTCCTTTAGAGTGGGATGTCTTCATGATTGACAGTTGTGATAAATAATGCTGAATGTTTATATTTGTATCGTGGGCAATACCCATGTGACTGATTGGATGTATACCTATATTATCCAGTGACGAAATTATCTGTGCAGCTCTGTTACTTCTTTGGGCAGGCCACATTGAGACAAAAAATAGATTCCTGTACATCGAAGGTACAAGTAAATAGCTACATGGAAAGCTTCTGAGTTGAAATGGATACTTGAGTGAGAAAATACTCAAATCAGACCTTCTGTGCTCTTGGTTGAATCCATTTGTGCAATTCCTGGTTTTATGAGATCCTGGAGGACCATGGCATCCTGAATAGTCCATATATGAGGGGAAAAAACATACATTTAAAAATGTTGTATTATAGGCATCACTATCAAAAGCAAAAACCATGAGTTAAAACAAAATTAAACAAATCTCACCTAGAATTAGTTTTTCATTTATTGCAAGGTGAAAAAGGCTGTTAAAGGTAGAAAATCTGAAGCTACAAACCATCACACTGCTGATGAGCTTGATAAAACCTCAAACGGCTAAGTATGCACCATCCTATGGTGGATGATGGGATGACTTTGCAATTAACTACGAAGTGACAAGTAGCCAGCCCTGTATCTAATTGAGAACTCTTGGATCCCCAAGTATGGATGAGCTGATGCTGATACTCTCTAGCAGCTTTGGCAGGTTTATGAAGTCAGAGCATTGGCTTTGTGGAAAATGATGACTCGTATCAAGAATGGAGGCAATACTTATTGGGTGCCTTTGCAGTTGTTCTTGAGCACATGGTTGCAGTGTGTTCTCCATTGTGGATTCAAGCATATCTTGTTGATGAGAGGACTGACATAGACGAGGCATAGTGCTTGCTTTGCATCAGATTGCTATGCAATGGTTCTCTAGTCTTTGTGATGAGAATGAGTCTGTTGCTTTTGATGGAGCAATTTAGCAATTGGATGACTGCTATGCAATCAAAATATGATGCTGTTATGAAGTATGATACTTGGTCTGTATGTGATTTGTCTCTAGGAAAAAAGGCCATTGGCACTAAATCGGTATACAAGCTGAAATGTAGGCCTCATGTAACAGTTGATATCTATAAAGTTAGACTTGTTTTTAATGGTTAGGCTCAAGAGAGGCATTGATTTTGATGAGACCTTTGCTCCCACATGCCGAATGACGATTGTTCGTAGCATTTATGCACTTGCAACACATAATGGTTGGAATGTACATAAGTTGGACATTAAAACTACATTTTTGAATGTTGAATTACATGAAGAAGTGTACGTATTTCAGCCCCATGCTTTTGAGAAGAAAAGGAGTGCAAACGAAGTGTGCAGGTTGAAAAAGGCATTATATGGTTTGAAGCAAGCACCACGTGCTTGATATGAGAAAATACATGCCTACTTGCTAGCACATGGGTTTGAGAATAGTCTACTTGAGAGCATCTTATATATTCAGCATTCAGATGATGCACTTTTTATCATTGTTGTATATGTTGATGATATGCTACTCATTGTTTTTAATGAGAAGCTTATTGCTGATTTTAAGTCTGATTTGCATGCCTCTTTAGAGATGTTAGATTTGGGGCATTCACATCATTATTTGGGCATTCTGTTTATGCAAATTGATGGAGGAAAAGCTGTGTCATGCAAAATATATTGACACATTATTGTTGCATTTTGGCCTTGACGATTGCAAACCTAAAGCTACTCCCATGGAAACACGTTTATGATTGAGTCTTCATGATGTGGGAGATGCATTTGATGTTGTTCTCTATGGTTGTTGAATCCTTGATTTACTTATATAACTCTGCCTCATATTCAGTTTGCTGTCTCTCATATGAGCAAGTTTATGCATTGCATAGGTTTCAAGTATTGGCAGGCAATTAGCACATCTTTCGCTACTTGAGTGGTATCTGGCTACATGGATTGTTTTATCTCAAGGGAAAATCATTACCGCCAGATTTACATGCTTTTTTTAACTCAGGCTCGGCTAGTTTTTGCGACATTAATGTGCCCTGTAGTGATTTTTGCTTCATGGTTGGTAGCTTAAGCATATCTTGGTTGAGCAAGGAGAATCTTACTGTGGCCACTTCTAGTTTTGAGGCTGAGTATAGGGAAACTTTCACAATGACTGTTTAGTGTGTATGGCGTAAATGCCTTTTGGTTGATTTTGGTGTTGTTCAGTTTTTTGCCACCACCATCTTTATTGACAGTCACAGTGCAGTGGAAGTTGCAAGGAACCTTGTGTTCCATGATAGCACAAAGCACATTGAAGTGCATTATCATTATGTCAGGGAGAGGTTCTCTGTTGGAGAGATCAATTTGGCTTATTTGTTCAGACAAGATAATGTTGCAAACCTTTTCAAAAAGGCTTTGCCTAGGGAGAAGCTTGAAGCTTTCCCCAAAGCTTTGAGCTTACTTCCTTTTGTGGATTTATTTATTTCTACTTAGCTTGGCACTTCCTTATACATGAGTGCTAGCTCTTTGTTCACTCGATCACTCCTAGGGGTGATTTTTTGGTATATTTCGATAGTGTGAGAAAGCGCTTAGGGCCGTCGAGATACATTTTTCCCTCTTTAGGAGTTTTTCCTCCTGGCATATATATACACGCCTATAAACCTACTTATCTTTGTATATTCATTTGTTAATACATTTAGTATTGTCTAATGCTCCAAGCTTCTTTTCCTTCTTTGTGCTATTCTTGTGCTTCCGAAAACCTTGAACTCTAACAAGTTCAACTCAAATGAAGTTCCCACAAGTGAAAATTGCATGTCCTTTAATGTAGTCAACATATATATCTAGAGAAATCCAAGCAAACCTCAAATTCGCCCTCAAAAGGAAAAGCTCATGGTAGAGAACTAAAGACTATATAGTGATCAGATCCATTATGTGGATTATCTAATAAATTCTATGACATCCTTGCTAATGTCATCAATGCCCATTAGTGGGTATATAATCAAGAATGAATACATGATATAGGTGAGGAAGGCAGATGAACCATCTAAAACAATGTGCAAAGTGTTTATTTCCAAGATGATAAATGAGATAGGAGTCAAATGCACTATGGAGGAAGAGAGCCCAAAATTTATAGTTATACATGTTAAGGAGATTCTTGGGATCTTATCCCCTAAATTGATAGTCGATGAGAGTGGGTGTTCCAAATTTCAAGATCTTGAACTAGTATAGCCCCCTCGAATTTGGCAAGTTGTTTAAAAGAAGAACTGTTGTTTAGAAACAAACTTATTGAAGCCATCAACTCTCTCCCATCCAAGAAAAGTATGGGCCTTGAAGGCTTTATGAATTTCAAACTGCATTATGATGCATCTTCAACTTGGATCCAAAAAGACCAAAAAGTGCATAACCTTTTGGCTACAAGCCTAGCCTTATAACGATCAATACAACCATCAAGCTTGCATTTCAACTTACAAAACCATTTAGTACAAATGAAATTTTTTAAGGAGGGAAATCACATAAGGACCAAGTACCATTCTTAATAATAACATCATATTTTGATTGCATAGAAGTATCCAATTTTTTGAATTATGGGCTTCATCAAAAGAGACATAACCATTCTCATCACAAGGCTAGAAATAGTCATTGTGTAACAATTTGATGCAAAGAAATCACTATGAGAGCCTAAACATAAACACTATGACAAAGATGTACCTAACTTTCTATCTCTCAAAGTCTACACTGACCATTTAGGCAGGAAGATACACTTGATTGTCCACCAATGAGAAAAGGCAATAGAGTGTCATACACATCTTTTGAGCTAACTGATGTTTCCTTTGTATATGAAATTTGGGGCTGAACTGCATTCTTTTGGTTGTGCATGATATAGATGATAACTTTTACTTTCAAAATTGTATTAAACAAAAATACATTTCATACTCTTATCATCCAATTTTTACGTTGTTGTATAGGAACTAATGCATATGCCAAACAACAAAAAACACGAAGATAAGCAACAAATGGCTTGCGACCATGCCAAGCCTCATGAAGAGTGATAGAATGCAATGCTCTAGTGAGACATATTTTTAGTATACATGTTGCACACATAACAATCTCAAGCTAGATATAGCTGAACCTTTTGACCATACACCTTTCCATTTGCTCGAGAGAGATGTTTTTCCTCTCAATAACTCCATTTTGTTGAGGTGTATATGGCATTGTACCTTTGCATGAGATAAATATTTTTTCTCTCAATAGTTCCATTTTATTGAGGTGTATATGGCATTGTACATTGATGTTTCATTCCATGCTCAACAAAAAATGCATTTAATTCAAAAGACCTATACTCTTCCCTTCAATCAAAACTGAGGATGCCCGTTTTATGTGCTAATAAGTTTTCAACCATAATTAGAAACTGTTTGAGGCACATAAACACTTTGGACTTAGCTTTCAGTGGATACACCCATGCATGCCTAGAGAAATTATCTACAAAATTCATGAAGTAAAGGTAATTCCCAAAGCAAGGTGTCTACATGGGACCATATATATCAATATGAAAAAGCTTCATTTTTTATTCAACTCTTAGTATATACACATGTTTGGGAAATAAGGAACATTGCATTTTACACAAAATAGAACTCTCACAAATATCTTTACAAGGTGCATCAAGTTTGGGTAAAGAGGTTACCATTTCAGATTTTTGTAGATGAAGCAAACTAGCAAAATTTAGATGACTTAGATGTGCATGCAAAATTTTTGCATCTAAAATATCTTGAGAATATTCAACTGCAGATGCAAAATCATTCACCAATTTGCCATAATTTATGAGCTTATACAGACCATGACATAACATTTCAAATGCAATAATTATTTCATGCATCAAAGAGATCGTGAACTGTACATGTGTCATCAACAAATTTCACTACTAAGCCAATTTTTGATAATGCTAACATTGACAATAGATTCTTTTTGATTTGTAGTATATATAGAGCATTTGATAAAGTAAATCTGTTTCCATTTGTAGCAATAAGAATAACCTTTCCAACTCCCATAATGGGATAAGAGGAGTTATCAGCACATATGATAGTATTCCCAATAGGACTAGGCTCAAGTGAAGTGAAGAAACTATGCTATGAGGTGTTATGGTTTGTTGTACCACTGTCAAAATACCAAATATTTGAGTCTACCACATACGACAACTATTCATGAGAAGATGGATCATAATCAAAATGAGTGCCAAATGCCCATTCTTCATTTTGAATAAGATTAGAAGACTGTGTTTTGAGAGTAGAGGTCCCTACAACAACCATTCTAGCATCTTTCGCACTCAGTTTAGGACAACTCTTGATGACATGATCATTTGCCTTACAATACTTACAAAACAATTTCTACTTATGTTTTTTCTTGTCATCTTTATCTTCCTTCTTTGGATCTGAAGCATTAGCATATTTTTGCTTACTAGTAGATGAGATCGATGTACCTTTATGCTTCTGACTAGTTAAGAAAGCTTGATCTACAACACACATAATTGACTTGTTTGTCTATATTGATGTTCTTGCAAGAAAACAGAGACTAACTCCTCAAAAGTTGAGAGATTTGGATTTTCTTTATCAAACAGAGAGTAGAAGCAAAACTTTCATAGGAATCAAGAAGACTATTCAGAATAGTCTATTAAAGTGAGCTATTTTGCAAGATTTCGATTGCAATAATCAACTTCTCTTTCAAATACTTGATCTTTGTTAGATTTTTATCCATTGAATCTCCTTCATTCATATGCTTACTCTCTAATTGTTTTTGAAGGTAAGCAACAAGAGCCTCATTTGTTTCCTCGTATAGTGTGGCAAGAGTATCCTAAGCATGTGAGGAATAATAGAAATTTTGATAGACAAATCTATCAATGCATGTGCCTATGCATCTCTCCCATCGCAATGAAGATCTATAATAGATGCAATACGAACTACAGTAAAATCAAGAACATGAAGATCATCATCTTCAACACCACTTTCATCATGCCTATCACAATATTTATAGATGTAGGAGGACATATTTCAAGACCCTGCACACTATCCCATAAGCCTTTTGTTACCAATACATGACTCATTATGTATACCCATAATGGGTAGTTAGAAAAATCAAACTTATCCTCAAAAATCAATATATGAAATGTTGATATATTTAGGTAGTGATGTGTGTGAACACACTAGGACCGTCGGGGCACTTTTTCCCCTCTTTAGGAGGTTTTTTTCCCCTGGCTTGTATATACGCCTATTGCCCTAATGGGCTACTTATCTTTGTACATTCTCTAGTAATACATTCAGTATTGTGTGTTTGTGCTCCAAGCTTCTTCTTCTTCCTTGTGCTGTTCGCGTGCTCCTGCAGACGTCTAACTCCAACAATTGGTATCAGAGCAGGTCGTCGCTTCATCTAGGGCGCCGTCGACACTCCTCCGTTTGCAGTCTCAGAATCACACGAATTTTGGTGAGCTCGTTTCGGCCTCCGAACGCACTATCGCAGCGCTTGTGTAGGCTATTTTGTCTTTTTGTGACAAAGGTATATACCATTTTCTGTTCGCCAGTTTAAGCGTCTCGAAGTTTGCTACAGGTCTAGCAGAACTTGTCTGGGCAGTTCTGTTCAACTTTTTGAGATACAGTCAATTTTCTACATCAAGGTATTTTAGTCATCGGCCATGGCTGAAATCAGTGATGTATTCCGTATGTTGGCTGTTGAGGATAAGTTGGATGGTACCAACTACCCATTATGGGCTTATATGATGCGACATGTTTTGGTTGCAAAAGGATTGTGGAACATTGTGCAGGGTGTTGAAAGACGTCCTGTTACACCTGTAACGATAGGTACTACAAATACAGGTGCTGGAGCTGATGAAGATGGTGTCGAAGATGATATTCCGTAGATTCCTGTTCGTGTTGCTGGTTCTGTTGCACCTACTGCAGAGCAAATTCGTTGGGATGGCAGAGATGCCCAGGCACATGCATTGATAGCTTTGTCTGTCAAACGTGCCATTATTCCTCATATTCGCTCTTGCAGAACAGCTAGGGATGCTTGGGATACACTTACCACATTGTACCAAGCTAGGAATGAGGCTCGTGTTGCTTACCTCCGAAAACAGTTGGAGAGTAAGCACATGAATGAAGGTGATTCTATGGACAGTTTCCTAACGAAGATCAAAGATTTGAAGGAACAATTGATTTCTGCTGATGAGGTTATACCAGATAGCTCACTTGTGCAGACCGTTCTGAATGGTCTTCGTGATTCATATCAGAGTTTTGCTTCTACTCTTTGGTTGATGATGAAAGGCAATCCGAATGCCTTATCATTTGAGGAGTTAGTCTCTGTTCTGTTGCAGGAAGATCAGTCCAGGCAGAACAGGTCCATTATGCGTGTTGCAAATCAAGCTTTCCTGGCTAGTCAGAAGGGCAAAGGAAAATGGAGCTCTTCTACTAGTAAGCAGAAATCTGCAAATGCTGCACATTCGAAGAACCAGGATAAAGATGAGAAGAAATCAGAAAAGCAGAAATTGTTTTGCAAGTACTGTAAAGGGAATGATCATATCATAAAGAACTGTCCAAAACTGGTTGCAAAAGAGGCAAAGAAAAAGGAGGCTGGAATGGTTGTTGCAGAAGCCTCTACACCAAAAACAGAGTCTGCTAATCTTGTGCAGGAAGAAGAATGGGCGTTTACTACTGTTTGCAGTTTTGATCCATCTTCTCATGAGCAGTGCATGTCTGCAGTGGACTCAGATGTTTGGTACTTTGACAGAGGGGCGACCAAACATATTACCTCGCAGCACAGTTTCTTCTCTTCACTCGAGCCTGCCCCTACAGGGAATACTGTCACATGCACCAACAACTCCTCTTATCCTGTTATGGGAGTTGGTAAGATCATTCTGACTATTGCTGATGGTAGTTCTTTCACCTTGTCAGATGCCTTATTTGTGCCAGGGATCAAGAAGAATCTGTTATCAGTTTCTGCATTAGCCAAGATTGGCTTGGTTGTGAAATTCGTTGATGACAGGTGTACAGTTCATGATCTATCAAATGGCGATGTGATTATTGCTTCTGGCATTTTATGTCGTGGGCTGTATAAGCTCATAGACTATGAAAGATCTGTGAATGATTCGGCATGTGCAGTTCATGATTCTCAGGCTATGTCAGATGCAAAGCTATGGCATGCACGCTTTGGTCATCTGAATTTTGCTAGTTTACTACGCCTGCAGAAATCTCATATGGTGTCTTCTTTGCCCAAGCTTGAGGCACCTGGAAAACATGTATGTGAAGGCTGTATTTTGGGCAAAATGCAGCGTTCCTCCTTTCCAAAAGATGGTTCAGTTCGGGCTATGCAGAAATTGCAGCTTGTACATAGTGATGTCTGTGGTCCTATGCATACACCCTCTTTTGGGAATTACCTTTACTTCGTGACTTTCATTGATGATTTTTCCAGGCATGCATGGGTATATCCACTCAAAGCAAAGTCCGAAGTTTTCATGTGCTTTAAACAGTTTTTGGTTTTGGCTGAAAATCTGTCAGCATGTAAAATGGGCACCCTCCGTTCTGATCGAGGGGGGGAATATATGTCTTCTGATTTTAATGCATTTCTGGCTGAACATGGGATAAAACACGAGTGTACAGTGCCGTATACACCTCAACAGAATGGAGTTGCTGAACAAAAGAACAGGTCACTCATGGAGATGGCGAGGTGCATGGTCAAGAGTCAGGCTTTACCACATAGTTTTTGGCTTGAGGCTGTCATGTGTGCAACATATGTACTGAACAGGTGTCCCACTAAAGCGCTACAGTCTATCACTCCATATGAGGCTTGGCATGACCGTAAGCCATCTGTTGCTCATCTGCGTGTTTTTGGTTGTTTGGCATATGCATTAGTGCCTGAACAACATCGAAGAAAATTGGATGATAAGGCAGTAAAATGTATTTTTGTTGGGTACAGTTCTGAAAGTAAAGGCTATCGTCTGTATCGTCCACATACTAAACGCATTCTGGTTAGCCGTGATGTTGTCTTTGTGGAAGATGCTATTCAGCCATTGCTTTCATGTACTAAGGAGACATCTGTTAGCTCCAAAGACATATGATACGTTGATGCCTCTTTATACAGGTGGACAGTCTAGTGCTGGTCCTAATGAGGCAACTTCTCAGCCTTTGCAGGTTTCATATGATGATGCAGATCATTCTATTTCTGATGCAGATTTACATGATGCACTTGTTGATGAGAGAGCTGATATTGAGCAGGCAAAAACTATGCCAAAATGGCTGGTGCAGACTTTGTGTGACAACAAATTAGATGCACCTTTGTCATATCGTACTCGTTCAAGCTCTCATAGTGCCTCCTTTGCATCAGATTGCTATGCTATGGCTGCATCTAGTCTCTGTGATGAGAATGAGCCTGTTTCTTTTGATGAAGCACATAATTCAGAAAATTGGATGGCTGCCATGCAATCTGAATATGATACTATAATGAAGAATGGTACATGGTCTTTATGTGACTTGCCTCCTGGCAAGAAGGCCATTGGCACTAAGTGGGTATACAAGCTGAAGCGTAAACCTGATGGTACAGTTGACAGGTATAAGGCTAGGCTTGTTGCAAAGGGTTATGCGCAGGAAAGAGGCATTGATTTTGATGAGACCTTTGCACCTACATGCTGTATGACTACTGTTCGGAGCATTTGTGCACTTGTAGCCCATCATGGTTGGAATCTACATCAGTTGGACATTAAAACAACATTTTTGAATGGTGACTTGCATGAAGAAGTGTATGTTTTTCAGCCCCGTGGCTTTGTGCAGAAAGGGCATGAAAACCAGGTGTGCAGGTTAAAGAAGGCATTATATGGTTTAAAGCAGGCACCACGTGCTTGGTATGAGAAGATACATGCCTATCTGGTTGCACATGGTTTTGTGAACAGTCCAACTGAAAGCACCTTATATGTTAAGCGTGCTAATGATGTGCTTTTGATCTTTGTTGTCTATGTTGATGACATGCTGCTCACTGGTCCTATTGAGAAGCATATTGCTGATTTCAAGGCTGATTTGCATGCCTCATTTGAGATGTCTAATTTGGGGCATTTGCATCACTATTTGGGCATTCAGTTTATGCAAGTTGATGGTGGAATGGCTTTGTGTCAAAAGAAATATATTGACACATTATTGCAGCGTTTTGGCCTTGAAGACTGTAAGCCTATTGCCATTCCTATGGAGACAGGTTTACGATTGAGTCTTCATGATGCTGGAGATGCATTTGATGTTGTTCTCTATCAGCAGGCTGTTGGATGCTTGATTTACTTATGCATTACTCGGCCAGATATTCAGTTTGTTGTCTCACAGATGAGCAGGTTTATGCATTGCCTAGGAGTCATGCATTGGAAGGCGGTTAAGCGCATCTTTCGCTACTTGAGTGGTACTCGGCTACTTGGGTTGTTTTATCCCAAGGGGGGATCACTACCGCTACATTTGCATGCTTTTTCTGACTCAGATTGGGCTGGTTGCTATGACACTCGTGTGTCCACCAGTGGTTTTTGCTTCATGCTTGGTAGCTCATGTATATCTTGGTTGAGCAAGAAGCAGCCTACTATGGCCACTTCCAGTTGTGAGGCTGAGTATAGGGCAGCTTTCACAGCGACTGTTGAGTGTGTGTGGCTCAGACGCCTTATGGTTGATTTGGGTGTTGGCCAGTCTTCTGCCACCACCATCTTCACTGACAGTCAGAGCGCATTGGCAGTTGCGAGGAACCCTATGTTCCATGCTAAGACTAAGCACATTGAGGTGCATTATCACTATGTCGGGGAGAGGTTTTCTGCTGGGGAGATCAGCTTGGCATATGTGCCCACGCAGGAGAACATTGCAGACCTTTTCACGAAGGCTCTGCCTAGGGAGAAGTTTGAAGCTTTCTGCAAAGCTTTGGGCTTACTTCCTTTTGTGGAGTGATTTCCACATAGCTTGGCACTTCCCTGTAGATGAGTGCCAGCTCCTTGTTCACCGCATCACTCCCAGGGGGGATTTGTTGATATATTTAGGTAGTGATGTGTGTGAACACACTAGGACTGCCAGGGCACTTTTTTCCCTCTTTAGGAGGTTTTTTCCCCCGGCTTGTATATACGCCTATTGCCCTAATGGGCTACTTATCTTTGTACATTCTCTAGTAATACATTCAGTATTGTGTGTTTGTGCTCCAAGCTTCTTCTTCTTCCTTGTGCTGTTCACGTGCTCCTGCAGACGTCTAACTCCAACATGAAATACATCATTGCCATTCAGCCATGGCCAATGACTGTACCTTGATGTAGCAAGTCGATTGTTTCTAAGAAAAATTGAACAAAAATACCTAATTGAACTCTGCTAGACCTATAATAAACATTGTAGCAGTTGTAATGGTGAATTAAAAATTGTACATATGTTTGGCACAAAAGGATCTTGAGTATGTTCATCAAATTTCCTACAATTCTAAGATAATGATTAGAGTCTTAGGATGCGTTGCTCTAATACAATTGATTGAGTTTGAAGACTAAGGAAGCAAACAAACTACACAAGGAAGAAGAAGAAGCTTGGTGCACAATACAAAGAGTATTAATAAGTCAATGTATAAAAGACAAGTAGCCTATTAGAGTTATAGGCATAGATACAAGTTGGGGGAGAAAACCTCCTAAAGAGGGAAGAAAGTTTCCTGGTGGTTCTTGGTCACATACATTAGTAATGCATATGAAAATTATATAAAAGAGACGTATTCCATGACAAATGGTTTATGGCCATGAGATGCCTCATATGGAGTGTTATTTTTTGAGGATTTTCTAGAATCCATACTAGTGCATAAATAAAACACATAAAGGCCTCCAGTTGAAACCCAAATCCTCTTGGTTGTTTTGATATGGCCTTGTAACAATTAATCTCCCATGTGGAAATACCTAGAATTTGAGCATTTATTTTATCATTTCCGTGAAAACATATCTTCTCTCTCTATCCAATATAGCGCCAAAAACTCATCAAAAGACATAATCCAGTATCAATCTAAATCAAATTTCATTTACATCCTTATGAATTTTCATCAATAGCATCACATTGTTTATCATACATTTGGTTTTTTTTAAAGTGATTAAATCCATGTGCAAATGACTAAATAATCAATAAAACTCACCAAGTAAAGTTAATTCCAAATGATGGTGTTTATATAAGACAAACAAGATCACTATGTTTGAGTTAGTATTCAAGATTATCTATAATTGAATTGTCTTTGGGGAAGGTCTCATGTTGAATTCGTCCAATATGTAATCTTCACATTCAAAGTGCATGATGCTAGGTTAAAGATGAATCTTGGATTTCTACATGCATGTAAGAATAACGAAATTTAGATGTTAAAACATTGTATACCAAAGGATTACTTATCGAGTAGGTTTATTAAGAAGCACTAATAATGGTTTTAATAGATAATTTCGTCCATAACACAAACTTTTGATGTTATTCCTTGCAAAACTTGAATTGTCTAATCTTTTCTAAGAGACACTATCCATAAATAGCTATTTGAGTATGCCAATATAGATTATGCCAATAGTGTTTAAAATAAAAGATATACCAATGGCTTTATGTCCCAATTGGGGAATATTTTTATCATAAAGAGTAGAAAAAGTCAACCTATTGATGATCTATTTAGTAGAGATGAGTTGCGACAATGACAACATGTGAGACTAATTAGCTTGAGATGATAATTGTAGGTATGGGGATGAAGAATCCAAAATTAGTTTTTCATCTTTTAATTTTGATTGAAATACAAAATATATGGAGGTGCACTATCATTTTATTAAGAAGGAGATCCTAGAAAGTTATATTGATCCATTTTATGTGAAGACAAATGAATAGGTTATTGATAATTCCAAAAATGCACTTGGAGGAGAGAAGCTAAAGAAATTTGAATTCTTGCTAGGAGTATGGAGATTCTATTAAAAAAACTTGAGACTTTGGCACACTTTGGGGCACCATATGAGATGCTTCAATTCAATAGGAATGAGTTGAATGAGAGAGCAAAGAATGCTCTACAATATGGTACAAACAGAATTGTGAAAGCCTAACTATATCTTTAGATTGAGAATAAAAAACATGAGAAAATGTGATAAGCAAGGAAAGGGGCTGCTTGGTGGAGTTTACCACTTCACTAAACTAAGAGGGAACGCATTGAAATATACAATAAAGAAAAAAAGGAAAAATGATGCATATATAGAAGTTTACTTTTCCTATGATTTAGCTAACCACACATCAATCTATGTAGGTGCACTTTTTGGTGGGTAATTGAAAATATTTGAATTTGATTGATTTTGCTGGAGCCCCTAACTTAATTCTCTAACTTTTGGTCCTCCTTTTTGATTGGTTTACTTGCAAATTTTTTGGATGAGTTTTTTTTTTTAAAACTTATGAAACTTGTTTTCAACACTGTCCCTCAAGTCTCAATGCCTAGGCCCTTGATTGCAATGCAAACCTTGAAGTGTTATAGATTTACTCCACGCAATCCTTTGGTAAACATATTTGCATATTGGTCCTTTGTACTAACATGCTATACTTTTAAATCCTTGGACATGATCTTATCTCTAATAAACTGGTAATGCGCTTCTATATGCTTGGATAGTTCATGGAACACTAGGCTTTGAGACAAGCATATCCTACTTATGTTATCACAAAAAATAGGTACTTGCTTAACTTGCACATCAAGTTCAGTAAATGATTTCTTGAGCCACATGAGCTCACATGAGAATCCTAAGCCTCTATACTCAGATTCACTTGAAGAGAGAACCACTTTTGGATGTTTCTTTGATATATGAGATGGTCTTCTTCCCTAGCATGATCATATATCCACCAATGCTCTTTTTGTCATCCTTTGAACTTGCCTAATCAGCATCACAATAAGGTTGTATGTGTAATCCATCATCAAATGGATAATAGAGCCCTTCATTAATTGGCCTTGATGAGAGAACCACTATTGGTTGCTTCTTTGACATATGAGATGGTCTTCTTTCCTAGCATGATCATATATCCACTAGTGCTCCTTCCATTATCCTTGGAACTTGCCCAATGAGCATCAAAATAATCTTGTATGTGTATCCATCATCAAATGGATGATATAGCCCTTTTGTCTGCAAAAAGATGCAAAACTCTTCGTGCCTACAAAAATTGAGATAACACTCCAACTACATGTGCAATATTTGGTCTTGTCATACTAGCATACAAGAGAGAATTGATAATTGACTTATACATGGTCACATCTTGCACTTCTTCACGCTCACAGGCACTTAATTTCACATTAACTTCTAATGGATTTGAAATGGGCTTGCAATTACACAAGCTAAACTTCTTTAAAAGATCTAGAATGTATTTCTTTGCATCAAGTATATAACTTTTCCTTTGTAAAGTTCTTCAATCTCAAGGAAGTACCTTGAAATCCCCAAATCAACGGTTTTAAACTCACTTCCAAGATTCCTTTTTATGTCTTTGATGTTGGATTTATCATCCCCTATAATGATCAAATCATCAACATATGTACAAATGAAAACAACCTTGCTACCTTCCTTCTTCACAAAGAAAGATGGGTATGTCCTTGGAACTAATGAACAAGTATCATTGTCTTCAAGTGCTGTGAATTCCTCCTCCATCACTTCATTTTATTCCATATGCTTATTTTCTTCTTCAAAATAGTTAGGTTCTTCATAAGCTATAACTTGACTCATCTATACACAGTGTCTTGCAATGAATGAATAATAAGTCAACCTTTTAACAAGGTATTTCAAACTATTGGATGACCTTATCTCACCACTAGGTGGCAAGAATATCCTCCTCCGTGGTTTGGATGCTTTAATTCTTGGATTTTCTAATTTCTCCACATGTTCATCACTTGTAGAGACCATGTCTACCCATTGATGGTCTTCATTATTTACCTTTTTGTTTCCTTTTCTACTTCCTTCACTTGAATGAGCTTCATTCCTTGTCCTCCCTTTCCAAGATGATCTAGTACTCTCCTCTTATGGCGTGCTTGAAGTGGTTGGACCACTCATCTCCACTTCATATGCATCTTCAACCTGTAACATATCTTTGCTACCATAATAAGGTAGTAATTCATCGAATATGGCATCCCTAGACATGTTAAGCTCCTTGTTGTTAGGTTTATAAATCACTTTTTTGCTAAACAATATCCAAGAAATATACACCTATCTTCCTTTGGATCTAACTTGTGTCTCGATTCTTCAGGTATGTGAACATAGCACACACAACCAAACACCTTGAGATGTGAAAGGTTGGGTTTCTTACCAGACCAAGCTTCATAATGTGCCACTCCATGTACTTAAGAGGTTGGACACCTATTCATAATGTATGTGGCTGTATTTTTGCATCAACACAATAAGAATTAGGAACATTTGTTTCATTTAACATAGCTCTAGACATTTCTACTATTATATATTACTCCGTTCTACTATTCCATTTTATTAGGATATATACATGCAAATAAACTGCCTTTCAATACCATGATCATGTAGAAAATATGAAAATTTATATGAAAAATATTCTCTCCCTCCGTGTGATATGAGGGTCTTTATATGATTCCTTGTCTCGTTCTCCACTAAGTTTTTGAACCTCTTGAAGTGGCAAAAACACTTCTGACTTTGCCTTCATGCAATACATCCAAAAAAATCTTGAATGATCATCTATAAATGGGAGAAACTATACATTACCTCCAATGGAGGACTCCCTTGTAGGTCCCCATACATTTGTGTGTATGAGATTAGACACATAATTGCTCACATATGCTGATTTTTTGAACGAAAATCTACTTTGTTTCCCAATTGATAAATATGGCACAAATCTTGCATATTTGGACATTTAAAATCAAGTAGAACACTCACAAAGCCTTCCTTTGCATGTCCTTCATCCTTTGTAAGTTAATGTGGTCAATTCTTTTATGTTGCAAGATTATCTCCACAATATTTTTTTTCCAAAATGACAAGTAGCAATTGTGAGGGGTTGATGGCTTTACCTCCATAGTGAAGAGTCTCCATTGATTCTTTACTTTTGCTATGAGCTTATAGTCTTGTCTTCTCTTCAACAAAACACCCTTGATCATTAAACATCACCACATAAGTTCTTGCAATCATTTGACCTACTCAAACCAAGTTCTTGGTGATGGTTGGCACATGTAACACGTCCTTCAACACCTTGTAACTTTGAGGTGCATTCAATGGGACATCTCTCACGTGTAATCTTGTGTTCAATTTCACCCCCTATCTTTGCATGTCATTGGTTGGTGGGTGAGTGTAATGTAAATAAAACATCTTTATTGTAGCTCATATGCTTGCTACAACCACAATCTATGTACCATTTAAAATCTGAACTGACTCTTTCACTTGAACCATACATCATAAGCGAGTTCTCATTTTTTGAATTCGTTGAAGTAATAGCATAGCTAACTTGGTTCCTTTTGTATTTTGATTTCCTCCTTCTTTGTACCAACACTCTCTTGCATAATGGCTCAATTTTCCACAATTGTAGCATTCTCTAGTGGATACTTATCTTCCTTGTGATCTTCTGTCTCTTCCTCTACTCCTTCCTCTTCCTCTTGATCCATAGCTTTGGATGGAGCCTTCTTGATTGCTTGAGCTTGAGTTTGACCTTCCTCTCCCTCTACCTTGGAAGTGTTTTCCAGATCTTTTGCCTTTGCCTATAGTTTGGGAGAGAGACCCTCACATACACTCATTTGGTGAATGATTTCCACCTTTCATCCTCTCTCAAGCCATTGTGAGTGTCTGCAACATGATCACCATCTTCAATTAGGCTCCCAACTAAGCATAGGGCATCTACAAGCTCGTTAACCTTCAAAATGTACTCATTAATGTTAGTGCTTGGTTCTTTCCTAAGATTATTCAGCTCATTATTGAGATGAATCTTCCTTGATTGGGTAGATGAAGAATACAATCTCACCAAGGTTTCTCAAACCTTCTTTGATGTCTCCAAATCTTGTATATGCCCTATCATGCTATTGATTATGCATTGGGATAGAGAGAATATGAATATCCTATCCCTTTATATCGATTCATTGCATAGTTGAACTATACTTCAAGTGCTGGATCATGTACATAAGGCGTTGACTTTGTGCCACTTCCTAATCCTCACAATCCTTTGACCATAAGGTAGATGCTAACTTTGAATTTCCATGGTTGATAATGTCTTTCTCTAACTTCTCTATTTGTGCATTATAATAATCCATACTGAGCTTTAATGTGCTCTTTCCTCTTAACTTGATAACTCCTCCTTGTGCTTCCAAAATTTGTATTGATCCTCCAAGCCTTCAATATGATGTCCACTTATGTCTCCAAGACTCCACAATGCTTTGATACCACTGATGGGGGAAGTTTCTAACACACCAATGAAGCTTTGGAAGATGGCTACCCTCCACTAGGCCACACAAAGTGATATATGCTCATTGTTATGGGTTTTTCTCTACAAGTATGAAGAGAATTAGAATGAAACTTTCCAAACTTGAACTATATTTCTATTCCCTAATTAAAAGGTTTTGAATCAAAGAAAATGGATGTTTGAACTAGGAGAGCCATCCACTTCAAGATAGGTTATCTGTCAGAAGCAATAATAACATCACCATTTGAGAGATCATGAACTGCACATATGTCACCAAGAAATTTGAAAACCAAGACAATCTAGGCTAATGCTAAAACTAACAACAGATTTTTCTTGATCCCTATCACACAAAGAATTTGCCAATGTGAAAGAATGGCCATAAGAAGTACTCAAAATGATTTTACCAACTCTTGTTACAAGATAAGGGGAGTTGTTACCACATGTGAAAATATTTCTTGTAGGGGTAGGCTCAAGTGAACTAAAGAAACTATGATGTGAGATAATATGTTTGGTTGCCCCACTATCAAAGTACCAAACATCTGAGTCTAGTACAGACATACACTACTCATGAGAAGATGGGTCATAGCTACAAAAAATAGTAAATGCACATTCTTTATTTTGAACAAGATTAGTAGACCCTATTTTAGGTGTAGAGGCCTCTGCAACAACCATTCTTGCCTCTTTCTTCTTTTCCTCTTTTGCAACCAATTTAGGATAACTCTTTATGACATGATCATTTGCCTTGTAGTACTTGAAACTTTTTTTTTTGTTTTTTTGGTTTTCTTGTCATCTTTGTCTTCCTTCTTTGACAATGGAGCATTAGTAAATTTTTGCTTACTAGTAGATGAGATCCATTTATATCTAAGAAAGATTGATCTACAATACACAAAATTGACCTATTCAGCTTGGAATAATATTCTTGCAACAAAACAGAGACTAACTCCTCAAATGTGAAGACATTTGGATTGCCTTTCATCATCAACCAAAGAGGATAAGCAAAAATCTGATATGGATCTGGAAGATTGTTAAGAAAATTTTGCACAAATCCGATATGAATCTGGAAGATTGTTAAGAAAAGTTTGAAGTGAACTATCTGGTAAGGTTTCATCAGAAAGAATCAATTGCTCCTTCAAATATTTGATCTTTTATAGAAAATTCTCCATAGAATCTCATTATTTCCTCAATCTTGAAATTGTTTTTGGAGGTCCGCAACATGAGCCTCATTTATTTCCTGGTATAAAGTTGTAAGTGTATCCCAAGCGTCCATTGGTATCTTTGCAAGAGCCAATAAGTCGACCAAATTATAGGTTTTATGATCTACATCTAGCAAGAATATAGCTAAATGTTCATGTCACAAAATTGGTTTCATTATGATTTTTTGTGTCCATGAGTTATTTTAGCATTAATACTAGGTTTCTATTGGAGGTATTGGTTCTCACAATAAGATTTTTTAAATTGTAATTGAATAATCATGCTGAAATACATTGATTCTATTTTTTGTAGTCAAAATATCTATTTGATTCTCTACTACTTCTCTAAGAACTAGACAAAATTAGTGTACTAGGTTGTTTGCCAAGTATACCCTTGATGGTATTTAAGATACATGTGGAATGTGAATTCTTCCAAGTGTTGGAGTTCGAGGTCTACGAAAGCACGCGAACAACACAAGGAAGAAGAAGAAGCTTGGAGCACAACAAACAATACTGAATTTATGATCACTAGAATGTACAAAGATAAGTAATTCATTAGGGCTATAGGCATATATACAAGCCGGGAAAAAAAAACCCTCCTAAAGAGGGAAAAAAGTGCCCCGATGATCCTATCTTCACACACATCACTACCTAAAATATCAACAAATTCCCCCTGGGAGTGATGCGGTGAACAAGGAGCTGACAGTCATGTATAAGGAAGTGCCAAGCTATGTGGAATCAATCCACAAAAGGAAGTAAGTCCAAAGCTTTGTAGAAAGCTTCAAACTTCTCCCTAGGCAGAGCCTTCGTGAAAAGGTTTGCAATGTTCTCCTGTGTGGGCACATATGCCAAGCTAATCTGTCTAGCAGAGAACCTCTCCCTAATATAATGATAATGCACCTCAATGTGCTTAGTGCGAGCATGACATACATGGTTCCTCGCAAATGCCAATGCGCTTTGACTATCAGTGAAGATGGTGGTGGTAGAAGACTGACCAACACCCAAATAAGCCATAAGGCATTTGAGCCACACACACTCAACAGTCACTATGAAAGCTGCCCTATACTCAGCCTCACAACTGGAAGTGGCCATAGTAGGTTGCTTTTTGCTCATCCAAGATATGCATGAGCTACCAAGCATGCAGCAAAAACCACTAGTGGGCACATGAGTGTCATAGAAACCGGCCAATCAGAGTAAAAAAAAGCATGCAAATCTGGGAGTATTGATCCCCCCTTGGGATAAAACAACCCAAGTAGTCGGGTACCACTCAAGTAGCCAAAGATGCGCTTAACCGCCTACCAATGCTTTACACCTAGGCAATGCATAAACTTGCTGATCTGTGAGATAGAAAATTGAATATCTCGCCGAGTAATTCGTAAGTAAATCAAGCATCCAACAACCTACTGATAGAGAACAACATCAAATGCATCTCCAGCATCATGAAGACTCAATCGTAAACCTGTCTCCATAGGAGTGGAAATAGGTTAATAGTCTTCAAAGCCAAAACGCTGCAATAAAGTGTCAATATATTTCGTTTGAAACAAAGCTTCCACCATCAACCTGCATAAATGCACTTCATTCAAGTCACCATTCAGAAATACTGTTTTAATGTCCAACTGATGTACATTCCAACCATGATGAGCTGCAAGTTCACAGATGCTATGAATAGTAGTCATTCGGCATGTAGGTGCAAAGGTTTCATCAAAATCAATGCCTCTTTCCTGTGCATAACCCTTTGCAACAAGCCTAGCCTTATACCTGTCAACTGTACCATCAGGTTTACACTTCAACTTGTATACCCACTTAGTGCCAATGGCCTTCTTGCCAATAGGCAAGTCACATAAATACCACGTACAATTTTTCATGATAACATCATATTCAGATTGCATTGCAACCATCGAATGTTCAGAATTTTGTGCTTCATCAAACGAAACAAGCTCAGTCTCATCACAGAGACTAAAGGCAGCCATAACATAACAATCTGATGCAAAAAAGGCACTTTGAGAGCATGAACGAGTACAGTACGACAGAGCTGCATCTAATTTGCTATCACACAGAGTCTGCACTAGCCATTTTGGCATAGTTTTGCCTCCTCAATCTTATCTCTCTCATCAACAAGTGCATCATGTAAATCTGCATCAGAAGTGGAATCACCTAAAACCTACAAAGGCTGAGAAGTTGTATCATTAGGACCAACACTACACTATCCACTTGTAAAAAGAGGCATCAAAATATCATACATGTCTTTGGAGCTAATAAATGTCTCCTTCGTACATGAAAGTAAAGGTTGAATAGAATCTTCCACAAAAACAACATCATGGATAACCAAAATGCATCTACTATGTGGATAATACAGAGGATAGCCTTTGCTTTCAGAACTATAACCAACAAAAATACATTTTATTGCTTTATCATCCAATTTCCTGCGATGTTGTTCAGGCACTAATGCATATGCCAGACAGCCAAAAACATGCAGATGAGCAAGAAATGGCTTCCGAACATGCCAAGACTTATATGGAGTGATAGACTGTAATGCTTTAGTGGGATACCTATTAAGTACATATGCTACACACATGACAACCTCAAGCCAAAAACTATGTGGTAAAGCCTAACTCTTGACCATACACCTCACCATCTCCATGAGTGACTTGTTCTTTCGTTCAGCAACTCCATTCTGTTGAGGTGTATACGACATTGTACACTGATGTTTTATCCCACATTCAGCCAGAAATGCATTAAAGTCAGAAGACATATATTCCCCCCTTGATCAGAATGGAGGGTGCCCATTTTACATCCTGATAGATTTTCAGCCAAAAGCAAAAAATTGTTTGAAGCACATGAACACTTTGGACTTTGCTTTCAATGGATATACCCATGCATGCATGGAAAAATTGTCAATGAAAGTCATGAAGTAAAGATAGTTTCCAAAAGAGGGTTCTGCATAGGACCACAGACATCACTATGAACAAGCTGCAATTTCTGAGTAGCTCGAAATGAACCATCTTTTGGAAAGGAGGAACACTGCATTTTGCCCAAAATACAGCCTTCATAGACATGTTTTCCGAGTGCCTCAAGTTTGGGCAAAGAGGATGCCATTTCACATTTCTGTAGGTGTAGCAAACTAGCAAAATTCAGATGATCAAAGCGTGCATGGCAAAGCTTTGCATATGACATAGCCTGAGAATCATGTACTACACATGTTGAATCATCCATAGATTTTTCAGTCTATGAGCTTATACAGCCCATGACATAAAATGCCAGACGCAATAATCATTTCACCATTGGAAAGATCATGAACTGTACTTCTATCATCAACAAATTTCACAACCAAGCCAATCTTGGCTAATGTAGAAACTGATAACAGATATTTCTTGATCCTTGGCACAAATAAAGCATCCGACAAAGTGAAAGAACTACCATATGTAGTAGTCAGAATGATCTTACCAACTCCCATGACAGGATAAGAGGAGTTGTTAGTGCATGTGATAGTATTCCCTATAGGGGCATGCTCGAGTGAAGTGAAGAAATTACACTACAAGGTAATATGTTTGGTTGACCCACTATCAAAGTACCAAGCATCTGAGTCTACTGTAGACATACACTACTTAGGAGAAGATGGGTCAAAACTGCAAACAATAGTAAATGCCCATTCTTCATTCTGCACAAGATTAGCAGAATCTATTTTTGGTGGAGGCCTTGACAACAACCATTCCATCATCTTTTTTCTTTGCCTCTTTTGCAGCCATTAGATAGTTCTTTATGACATGATCCTTTCCTTTATACAAAAGAATTTTTGCTTTTCTAAATTCTTCTCATCTTTGTCTTCCTTCTTTGAATGTGCAGCATTTGCAGATTTTTGCTTACTAGTAGATGAGCTCCATTTTCCTTTTCCCTTTTGACTAGTCAGGAAAGCTTAATCTTCAACATGCATAATGGACCTATTCTACCTAGATTGATATTCCTGCAACAGAATAGAGGATAAATCCTCAAATGATATGGCTATCTGGTATAAATTCATAAAAGAATATCAACTGTTCCTTCAAGTCTTTGATCTGTGTTAGAAAACTATCCATAGAATCACCTTCATTCATATGCTCACTCACTGACTGTTTTTGGAGGTAAGCAACACGAGCCTCATTCCTAGCTTGATACAATGTGGTAACTATATCCAATCATCCTTAGATGTTCTGCAAGAGCGAATGTGAGGAATAATGGCACATTTGATAGAAAGGGATATCAATGCATGTGCTTGAGCATCTCTTCCATCCCCACAAATTTGCTTTGTAGTAGGTGCATCAGAAACTGCAGCATGAACAGGAATCTGAAGAATATCGGCATCTTCAATGCCATCTGCATCAGCTTCAATACTTGTATTTGTAGGTGTAATATGATGTTTTCAACACCTTACACAATGTTCCATAGTCCTTTTGCAACCAATGCATGTCGCATCATATAAGCCCACAATGGGTAATTGGTACCATCCAACTTATCCTCAACAACCAACGTACGGAATACATCACTGCTTTCAACCATGGCCACTGACTAAAATACCCTGATGCAGAAAAATGACTGTATCTAAAAAAGTTGAACAAAAACCCTGATGAGTTTTGCTAAACTTGTAGTGGACTTCGAGATGCTTATACTGGCGAACCAAAACCTGTATATATCTTTGGCACAAAAAGATGAAATAGCCTGCATAGGCACTGTGATAGTGTGTTCGAAGGTCAAAACGAGCTCAGGTCATGTTTTTTGCACCACATAGCAAAGCTGTTTTGATCGCTAATCACCCTGAGTATGCTCACCAAATTTTATGCGATTCTAAGACTATGACTAGAGGGGTGTCAATGATGCCCTAGATGAAGCAGCGACCTACTCTGATACCAATTGTTGGAGTTTGATGACTGTGGAAGCACGTGAACAACACAAGGAAGAAGAAGAAGCTTGGAGCACAACACACAATTCTGAATGTATTATCACTAGAATGTACAAAGATAAGTAACCCGTTAGGGCTATAGGTGTATACATAAGGGGGGGGGGGAAGAAACCTCCTAGAGAGGGAAAAAAGTGCCTCCACAATCCTAGTCTGTTCACACACATCACTACCTAAATATATCAACACCAAGAACATGTAAATATTATTAGTTCAACTTAATAAAGAAATCAAACTATTTTATACAAAACTTTGGAGGTATCCAAGCAAAAGGAAGAAAATGTAAACTATTTTATGAAGGTAGAGGAGGAAGGGAAGTAATAGATGGAGAAAGAGGAAGAGGAATATTATAATTCAGCAAATTAATTAAATAAATTTAAATACACCAAGAAATAAAGATAAAATGAGGTGAAAGAGAAATAAGTAGAGGAATAGCTGGTAAGTTTGGTGGAAAAAACCAACAAATCATATGGATCTATTGGAGTTTAAGGTCCAGAGACCCTTTTTGCACAAAACCACGGAGTTGAAAAACATACACTTCTTCATGTAAGTCACCATTCAAAAATGCAATTTTAATGTCTAGCTGATGTACATTCCAACCATGATGAGCTGCAAGTGCACAGATGCTACTAACAATAGGCATTCGACATGTGGGAGCAAAGGTGTCATCAAAATCAATGCCTCTTTCTTGAGCATAACCTTTTGCAAAAAGCCTAGCCTTATACTTGTAAACTGTTCCATCAAGCTTACATTTTAGCTTGTATACCCACTTAGTGCCGATGGCCTTCTTGCTAGAAGGCAAATCACATAAAGAGCAAGTACCGTTCTTCATAATAACATCACATTCTGATTAAATAGTAGCCATCCGATTTTCTGAATTTTGTGTTTCATCAAAAGAAATAGGCTCATTCTCATCACAGAGACTAGATGGAGCCATAGCATAGCAATCTGATTCAAAAGAACCACTATGAGAGGTTGAACAAGTATGATATGCCAAAGGTGCATCTAATTTGATATCTCGTGAAGTATGCACCAACCATTAAGGCAAAGTTTTTGCCTCCTCTATTTTCTCATCAAAAAGTGCATGATGTAAATTTGCATTAGAAATGGAACCCATGAAGGCTAAGAAATTGCCTCATTTGGATGAGCACTAGGCTAACCACCTACAAAAAGAGGAAGCAAAGTGTCATACACATCTCTAAAGCTTACATAAGTATCTATGGTACATGAAAGTAATGGCTGAATTGCATCTTCCGCAAAAAAAACATCATGGCTAACCAAAATGTGTTTAGTTTGTGGATGATACAGATGATAGCCTTTGCTTTCAAAACTTTACCCAACAAAAATATATTTCACTGATTTATCATCCAATTTCCTGCATTGTTGTTCAAGCACTAATGCACGTGTTAAACAACCAAAGACATGCATATGAGCAACAAATGGCTTGCAACCATGCCAAGCCTCATATGGAGTGATAGAGTGCAATGCTTTGGTGGGACACCTGTTAAGTACATATGTTGCACACATAATAGGCTCAAGCTAGAAACTATGGTAAAGCCTGACTTTTGACCATACACCTCACCGTCTCCATGAGAGACCTGTTCCTTCTTTCAACAACTCCATTTTGTTGAGGTGTATAAGGCACTGTATACTGAAGTTTTATCCCATGTTCAGCTAGAAATGCATTAAAATTAGAAGACATGTCCCCCCCCTCCCCCAATTAGAATGGAGGGTGCACATTTTACATGCTAATATATTTTAAGCTAAAATGAGAGACTGTTTGAAGCACACAAACACTTTGGACTTTTATTTGAGTGGATACATCCATGCATTCATTGAAAAATCATCAATAAAATTCATAAAGTAAAGGTAGTTCCCAAAAGAAGGTGTCTGCATAGGACCACAAAAATCACTGTGAACAAGCTGCAATTTCTGAGTAGCTCGAATAGAAGAATGTTTTGGGAAGGAGGAATGCTTCATTTTGCCCAAAATACAGCCTTCAAAAACATGTTTACAAGGTGCCTCAATTTTGGATAGAGAGGACACCATCCTGCATTTTTGCAGGCATAGAAAACCAACAAAATTTAGATGGCCAAAGTGTGCATGGCAAAGCTTTGCATATGACATAGCCTGAGAATCTTGAACTGCACATGCTAAATCATTCACGGATTTTGCATAATCTATGAGCTTATACAACCCACAAAATAAAATGCCAGAAGCAATAGTGACATCACCATTTGATAGATCATGAACTGTACATGTGTCATCAACAAATTTCACAACCAAGCCTACCTTTGCTAATGCTGAAATTGATAACAGATATTTCTTGATCCCTAGCACAAATAAAGCATCCGAATATGTAAAAGAACTACCATCAGCAGTAGTCAAAATGATCGTACCAACTCCCATGACAAGATAAGAGGATTTTTTGGTGCATGTGATAGTATTCCCTATAGGGGTAGGCTCAAATGAAGTGAAGAAACTATGCTGTGAGGTAATATGTTTGGTTGCCGACTACCAAAGTACCAGACATTTGAGTCTACTATAGACATACACTACTCATGAGAAGATGGGTCATAACTCCAAACAATAGTAAACACCCATTCTTCATTCTACACAAGATTAGTGGACTCTGTTTTAGGTGTAGAGGCCTCTACAACAACCATTCCAGCCTCTTTCTTCTCTGCCTCTTTTGTAGCTAGTTTTGGGCAACTCTTTATGCATGATCATTTCCTTTACTATATTTTCAAAATAGTTTCTGTTTTTTTGTTTTCTTCTCATCTTTTTCGTCCTTCTTTGATTGTCCAGAATTAGTAGATTTTTGCTTACTAGTAGATGAGCTCCTTTTACCTTTGGCCTTTTGACTAGCTAGGAAGGCTTGATAGACAACAAATTGGTGGTGCCCTTCTATGGTGCAAAAGATGTGTAAGTGGTAGAGAAGCCATCAATCACCTTTTCTTCTCTTACCCTAAGAGTGCTAGCATTTGGAAGTGGTGTTCATTGTTGATAACAACAAGCCAAAGAGTAAGTGGATCCTGCATGTAGGGGAATAAAGCATCATCAACCTTCTTTATACATCTCTGTGCTTCTCTGTTCATTCTCTCCATTTTGATTCGAAATGTTTTTCTTAAAAAAAAATCTTCATATTGTTAGCAACCTCCTTCGTAGAAAGGTGAAGCTATTTGAATTTTTCTTCAATATCAACTTGGGCAAACTCCTTTCCCTTAACTCATTTTGTCTTTCACCTCCTTGTCTTCACATATTGTAAAGATCTTATATTGAAGCTATGGATAACATTTTCTTGAGTGGTTTGAATTTGATCCCTCTTCAAATGTGATGCCCACTTTAGAATGACATTGCCTTGTAAGGCTTGTATGAAGCCTTGCACCATATGCTTTCAACTAATTTTTGTGGAGAAAAAGTGTGCTCTCTAAATGGAGGAAATCATTTTTCTATAATAATTTTCATTGATGTGGTACCAAACTAAGAGCTTGGCCTCTCAAGTTTGAATATCAAATAAACATTTGAATCAATTTATTTAAATAAAAAACATCCTAGTATGCTCTTTACCAATTTTCTTCTTATCCCAAAACTATCAAATCCTCTAATAAAATGTTACTTGTAATCCTTACAAGTAGAAAAATCAAATTCACTAATTTTATTATTTTATATGGTCCCTTGTGACAAAAAATGGGAATAATATAACATAGGAGCTAATCCTCATCTTATTTTTTATAATATTTTAACAAAAAAAGTGCACATTTCTTATCTCAAGGGGCCTCCTTCTAAGCTGGATAAGGAGGTGGCCCTTAAATAATTGTGGAAAAAAGTGAAGAAAATTGAGTTTTTATAAGCCCCATGCTTTCTTTTGCCTCAACTTCAGTCTAGCATTTCTTGTTACTTAGTTCTTCTACTCACTAAGATGGTAAGATTTTATTTGTAACTGATCCTTATATTTTTATAGTGATAAGTTTTGTATGTTCTTTTAATCTAGAAATATTTTAAGCCATTATTGTTTATTTTATGAACTTTTAAAAACACCTCATTTAGTGTAAGTTTTATGAAAGTTGTTCTTTGCATATTCTCACCCTCTTGACTCTTGGTTTTAAGTTCATATAGGTGTGCATATTAAAAAATGGAAGTAAATTGAACAACCAAAAAAAAGTAAAAAGATGAAATAAGTATTCTTACCTACGTCAAATTAATTCTAAGCTCAATCCAAAGTGATCTTGAACTTCTAAAGCACCAATTGATTTCTTGAGAGTTTTTATTGGAGTTAAAAAGTTTCTCATGGGAAATAGGCCACCTTGAGGAACCAAGAAAGCTTGCAAAGAATGTTCAATATTGCTCCTAAGATTTCCAAGAACTATGTCTTTGAAAAAATAATTTCTTTTACTTGAATATCCTTTCCAATGCTCTAGATGTGCAGAACTTGGAAATCATTTCAAGAAACCCATAAAACTTGGAAGAATGTAATATGGAGCTTTATATTTCTTAATAGGGTCTCTAGGATGATTTGAACACTCCTTGCCAAAGTTTGGAAACCCAAAAAGGGAGTCCTAGCTATAGAAAATTGGAAGATATTTATATCCTTGAGACACTTGGAAAAAGCTTCATTTCAATGCAAATTTTGTGCAAATATGATCTTCAAGTGCGAAGAACTAGCCTTTAAAGATAAGTATGTCATCCAAGGTGGTTTTTGCAAAGACTATTTTTCTACTAATCAAGTCCAACATTTTGATCGGGGGGTAAATTTACTCTCTCCAACTTGAATCCCCTTCATTGAATGATGCACATCCTTCATACATACATAGATTTTATTCATCGAATTCTCTACTAATAATCCCCTATCTAGTCTCTCGGAAGTGGAGGATTAGAAATATGAAATTTGTGTGATGTACCAATGATTTGAGAGGAGACTATGGAGAAGTTCTTCTTACTGGTCCTCATGCAAGATGCTTAGAGTGATCCATGCAATTGGTGGAATGTCCCATAAAAAATGGAAAAAAGAGCAAAAACATAAGGTAGAGAGAGGAGTATCTTGATTCACCTCCGAGGGAGGAATGAGAGATCCAAGCACTCTCGTGCTACCTACAAGTATTCTTAGTGGCAACATGAGTGGTCTCTCATCTTGCTATGTCTCGAAACAACCAACTTGCATAGTTTTTCATGACTATAGCTCTAGTACTCACTTTGGATGTTCTTTAAGATATCATTTATTCACACACAACTCTACATAGAAATTGCAACATGAGAAGGCTCACCACATGTGAGACCATGAACCTAAATGCTAGGGGAAAGTTGACACCTTCCCTATCCATAGTCACATAATAAAATACAACATACAACTGTATAAAATGAGCTTCGACTATTGGCACAAGGGAGTGTCCTAAGAGGTAAGAGAGTACTTATCATTGCATCACAAGCAAAAGCTAAGAGCATATCACTTCCAACCTGAATAAGAAGTAGTTTTGGAGACTTCCTTACATTAATGGAGAAATTGGTAGAGTCAAATTATGAAACATGGAAGTTTCTGGTTTCTAGTTACTTGATGGGAAAAGGATAATAGGACTCGATAAGTTTCTTAGAACGCAACACAATAGTAGGGAAAATTCCAAGTGCTGAAGAACTTAGGAATTACAAAGTTTTAATGAAAGACATCAGAGGGTTCTGTTTATCCTTTTGATAGAATTCAAGAAATTCCATGGTTGGGCATGTACAAGATTAGGATATAAGAAAAGGAGTTTTTGAAAATATTGGAAAGATTGTACTCAAAATCAACCAAAGAAAAAGAAATGGAGTTGGAAAAATGAACTAAAGAATCTAAAGAAGCCTTAAAATGATAGGAAAAGCACTACATATCTAAAGGGAAATGATTGGAAAATGCCCTAGGATCTGTCTATTTCCACATAGATGATGATGATCTAGTGATCGATAGATCTCATGGCCATTAAAGAGATGAATATAGGAGATCTACATGCAAGGGCAAGGATTCCCAAGTGTTCTATGTAATTAAGCAACGAAGAACAAATAGAAGATAGAGAGCGAGAGGCAAGATTGGTTTGAATAGAGAAATTTAAAGGAACTAGGACCAAGAGAGCTTAAAGGTCTTCAATTCTAAAGGAGGGTAGAGATTTGAGAAAGCAAAAGGTGGAAATTATGGTCAAGAAAAGAGAGAATAAGATGGAAGATCTTTCTACATATGCAGAAGAAGTGGAAATTTTTAAAGAGAGTGCTATCAAACTAGGGAGAACCAAGGAAAATAGGGATGCTACAACAACACAATAGAAAATGACATAGGCCAATTAAATTTATGCAAGTGATAAAACTTATTATTAGAAATAAGATTTACTTATGGTGCATATAGGTGATCAAGAAACAAAAGATGTTGCATGCTATATCTTCAAAATACAACATAAAATGGGAACGTGGAAAGTGGAGATGGCACACAAAAGATAAAACATGTTGGGGGAAATCAGATAGGTGGCAAGAAAACCTTATATGAAAAAGAAAGAAAATGATCATATGAAGATAAAAGTTCTAATATGGTACTAAAAAAGAAGAAACAAGGAAAGTAGAATTTATTCTTCCCATGGAATGCTAAGCAAGGCCTTGAAATTGTGTTGCTAATGTATAGAAAACAATGGTCAATATAGTCTATTTTGTTTTTAAATAACTATGAAAAATGAGGTGTTTATGTTATTTTCATTGTGTATAATATAATCATGTTTCAAGTTCTATAATGTAATCATATGTCACATTCTGTTTGTGCTTTTAATATTCTATAGCTTTGCATCAAAGAGAGGCATGTTCAAGGGTGGAAAATTATTTTGATCTCATAAAAAACATCTGTATGGTCTTTTATCCTTGTAATTATAAAAGGAATAATGTTTCAATATTTTTTATACTGCATGTACACTTTTATCAGCAACATAATCACATTTGTTTGCAAAAATACTAAAACTTTAGTGCAAGTAGGGATACTTATGAGAAATATCCTTGGAGGTGCAGAGTGAGAATATGTAAAAGGAAGATAAAGAAGGAACTACAAGAGGAGAAGATAGAGTTTATAGATTCATAATCTCATCAAAGAGATAATAGTTTTCATTGATAGAGAACATATCTAGAGGCTCAAATCTTGTAGCACATATTTGGTGTCCCCATTGAGGAGAATTTTTGGAGTAGTCGATTCTAAAACTTTTATCTACCTAGTTGTTTTGACGTATTTTAGCCACTCAAGTTCTTGGATATCGACAAGGCTAAGAGATCTCATTATTATTCCCAAACCTCAACAAGAGAATGACATAGACATATATCTTTATCCTCTTTCCAAATATGGAAAATGCAAGATCTGATATATAATTTTGAGGATAGGGTTTCGAACTTTGGGGGGCATGCTTGGAATAGATTTAGTATTCATGCTACCTAGTTGGAACTTTGAAGGGAAGGAATCATCTAATTCAAATTAATGCTTATAAAAAATAAACAACACACATGGGAGCATTCACAAGAAACTCCAAGTGATGATTTTAGAAGATTAGAGCACCCTTATGCTCTATTGAACATCATGAATGATTTAAGATCAAAGGATGGTGGAGATGCAAAACATTCCTCTTTGAGTTTCAAGGAAAGTAACAAACCTTGAGTTTGGTTTTCAAACCTTTTTAAAGTTTTTTGAAAATTGAGATGTTAAAGATTTTCTTCCCCATAATTTTGAGATCAAGTTAGAATAAGAAATTTTGATTTTCCTATGATGTAGGAGATGATTTAAAGCAAAAAAGGAGAAAATGTCTAGTTCCAACTAGAGATCCTTTGATATCATAAGTCCATTAGATGTAATTTCTTTAGTAGTGGTTTCAGTAGGAAATGTAAATAAGTCTTGATATACATTTTCAATGGGAGAATAAAGTACCCTCCAAGTATAGAACAATATGTTTAGAGAGCTCAAGGCCTCACTTAACTCAACATAGTTAGCTAGACCTAGGGAAAATAGACTTCAAAGGAATGGACAAGATTGTATTTTATGAAACAATGAAGAGATACACTTTTCTAGCTGGTGCTCTCATCCAAAATGAGAAAGATGTCAGCTTTATAGACTATAAACTAAGTAGAGATATAGGAATGGAATAATGAAATATCTCAAAAAAATGAGAATGACCAAATGAACATCATGGAGTTATCATTGAGTTTTGATAAAGAGAGAGATTTCTGAATGGAAAAAAATGAGAGACCAAAGAGTTTCAATCAAGCTAAGGAGCGGGTCTAAGCCAAGAAAAAGTTAGGGAATGCCTTTTTGGAAAGTTCAGAGTCTTAAACAGAATCAAGATCGAGAAAAAATATAGGCATCAAAGGATGAAAGTTGGGTTTTAAGATCTTCCCCTTGGTCCACTTAACATCTGAGCATCTTGATTCTAAAATTCCACCTTGATCAGTTGTCTTGCAATTGCCAAGAACATTTTATATTTTTTTGATTGCATGCTTCCTACACATGAAAGAGAGAGAAATACCTACTTTATTGTCCTTGAACATTCCGAAATGATTTTTTTCCTCCCTGTGTACCTAAGTGACAACTTAGGGACTTGTGACGAAAGAGACTATTCCTCTATCACCAACAAGTGCATATAGTGGGGATCACACATGTAAATTATCAATCCGAGAAGTATCTTGAACCTAATCGAGTGTATGAAGACTTTCATTTACACAATGGTCAATGAAGTGAGATAGATACCATGGCCTGCAAATAACTATCATCTCTCACATTCATCACTCACACACGTGGAAATGGTGTCGCGATACATGAAACAATAGTAAGTACCAAAACAGATTTTTCTCTCAGATCCGAACTTGGAATATAGTCAACAACTGATTCATTTTGAAGCTCTCAACAAGACACATCCAATGGTTGTGCTCTTGTCCAATTCTAACAAACCTACTTCAAGATATGAGCAAAAAACTGAGGTGCACCACTCACCTAGTTTCACCACACACCTCCTCACACTTCACACACACATTACACACTTCAGAAGAGCAATGAACTGAATAGACAACACTTTCATGCACTCATTCCAAGCTACAATCACACATGCAAGCTCACAAGCAAGGAGATACAAGAGGAAGAAGAAGCAAATTCGAAAATTAGAGTTCTCTCCTACTCACAATCGCAAAAAGTCTTTACAAAGTGTCATCAAATGACTTATATACATGTGTCCTAAAAATGATCCTTTCACACAAGAGACCGAAACTTTATCATAGATACCCTAAATTCCTACTATTTTACAAAGATTATGATACAATGTTTGGGATTTATGCATCTAGAGGAATCCTCTAGTGCATTTACATGGATTCTTGAGGTTTTCATAGATATTTGAAGAAGAAAATTGGTGCTCATAATTTGAAAATTTTTGGGGCTCCTTTTCCTGTGCTTGTTTACTTCGCAACACTCTCCCCCTCTTTGTCTCTGTTGTCCCTTGCCAGGCTTTGCTCATTGCATTAGGCCTTAATTTTATAGTAGGCCCAGTTCTTTGTTGATAGCATCTTTATGGTTGACCACCACATGCACCTGTCGAGGCCTCAAAGGTTCAGAGGAAATATATTACTTCTTTAAGGGACTGACATGTGAGTTCAGGGACCTTTGCATACTGAGATAACCAAAATTCAATGGTTCTAACCATGTATTCTTTCGTGGGCAGGTAGTTATGTGGCAGGCTCGAGAGTAAGGGAAAATTGAGCCACTCTTTATTTAGTTTACCTTGACTTTGCAAGTTTCAAAATTTTGGCCAGTATCATCTACGTGACATAGGAAAAAAAAGCTGGAATTACTTGAAGTAAATATGATGCTTCTTGCCAATGCACCTGCAATGTTGTATTTTTCTCCAAAAACTTTCTCCTTGAGATGGGATTGGAAGCTTCGAACTCCTATTGAGTATAATTAAAAGTGGTTGCTTTGAAATTGAGCTGCTCGACCAGAACCTTTCCCGTGTTCTTCTTGATGTATCTTCGGGTTTTCTCTTTCATGATTCCATACGGGAGGTTGAAGGGTTTTATTATTGCATCTAGATATTTACTTTTGATCTGGGCCTCTTTCATGACTTTCACTACTCCATTTTCAAATTCTTTTGTAAGTCGAGACACCAGTAGTGCCTGCTCATTCTGACTTAGTTTTGTAGTATATGGCATTGGATGATCATCATATGCATCTATAGCTGTCTCCCTTATTGGTGAACGAATGATCGAGGGAGAAAGAGGGTGTATCTCAATCTTGTCAGTAGCCATCTTGGATGGTTGCACTATTGGTGTCCCCAAGTTCTTTGTCTGTTCTAACTTTTCTCTGAGCTCTGCTATGATTTTGTGTTTCTCATCATGTTGTACTTTACTAGGCTTGAGATCTTCTTCAATTTTTGCCTTTGCTTCACAAATGGTTTTTAGCTGATCAGGGTCCTCATTGCATTGCTCCATGTATTTTTGTACTGCTTCATTCCACTTAAGTTCCCATGTTTTGTTTTCTCCTTTATATCTGGTTTCTAACTTGGTCTGTTTCATTTGCTCTTGTTTAAGCTGATCTTCCATTGTCGACAATTTTGCCTTCAATCCACTAATCCTGTTTCTTCAATGATAGTGCTTTCCAAAGGCTGATTTAACAGAATAGAGTTCATTAACTCTTTATTCCTCGCATGTAGGTTGTCTGCTTCATCGATATACACCTTAATCTGATTTTCTAATATGCTTCGATTGATCATCCTTATTTTTTTTGCTTCATATATTTCTTGTTGCTTTTTTAATGTCCTTACTTCCACTTGAAGTTCTGAGATAGATGTAATTACCATTTGTAACTTGTCTTTGAGCAACACATGTTCCTTCTGGATTCGATTGCATTCTTCCATTTTCTTTGCCAAGTCTTCTATTTTCTGTGCGAGTTCTTTTGGAATGGCTATATTCTTGGCTGAGAGCTCTTCACTTATACTCTGGAATTGACTTCTTTCTTCAAAGAATTCTACCTTTTCCTTCTCCTCATCCATCAAGAGGGTTTGAGCAGTCATGGCTGTGTCAATCATGTTTCTAAATATAGTCTTTAGTTGGTTTACATCTACATTCAGCCATGTTTTTGATATAAAAGGTTCTTCACCTGTTTGCACATCTTTGCCTTGTGCAACATGTAATGTTTCCTGATGTGGCTGCCTTATATGCAGGTGAATTCTTGACTTAGCCTGCTCGATGTTGCTTGTTGTTTCTTGTGTTGCCGGTTCTTTAGAGGGCACTTTTTGAGAGTTGACCACCACATCCAAGGGTGATGGTTCAACAACCACTCAGATGGGTAAGACCGGTTCTTGTTTTTCTTGCACCTCGGTGATGTTTTGTTTACTGCTGTTCTGGACTTGGAAGGTGACATTTCCTTGAGAGATATCCTTGTTTGCTCGTTCAATTGTATGATATATCCTCTTTCCTTTGGTTCTTTAGACAGAGACTATGTTTGAGCTCTTTGCTCATCTTCCTTTTCTCCTGATTACTGGACTTGATCCGATTCCTCCCATTCTTCTCCCACATGTTGATCCATGTGTATATCATTATTAAGTGTATCATGATCTTGGGATGATTCATCTTCTGAACTTGAATAATTTAACCCCAATTCTTTATACATTTCTTGTTGTGATGCATTCTTTGCCACTTGTGATACTCTTTGCTTACTTGACTGGTGATACTGGTGGCCTTGTACCGTAAGGTTGACTTGAACTCGCATATAAACATGTGTGGCCTCTAATGCGGTGGAGAGATCCCTTCTTGTCATGGCCGCTATTGCTGTTAATGGTACCTTCGGAAGTACATGTGTTCTTTTGGACTATGGGGTTTCTGATGCCCCTGCCACTCGAGCTCATTTTGCACCTCTCATGGTGGCTTTTGAGCTAGTGCCAACTTCCTCCACTATGGCCACACCTTTCCTCTTCTTTGGTATAGTGGTGGCCTTCACATATTTTGCCATTTCAGCAGTTGATATCATAGGCCATAAACATTCTTTCATGTCTAATGCTTGATAGATAAGCAGTGTCAAAGCAAAGCTTCCATTTAAGAATTTCTTGTGGCCCCACTGCTTTTTAGCTTCAAATATTTGTCGCATCCTTTCTCTCACTGATGAATGAATTGGAGGCAATTTTTTTTTTGTTTGTTTGACTCCCAATCGCTTGTCTGTAATAAAATCCTCACTTTGTTCCCTCAGATTGGCTAAATTGAGATGAAGGGCTGAGTTGAGTATCATGTATAACAAGAGTAGGGGTCTCTGGGCTTGGATCAGAGTTGGAAGCTAGTTGATTAGGGTTTGGTATTGGTGTAGATTCACATGCAGACATACATTCATCCTTGTTATACTTCAAGCAAACCTTCTTCAAAGATCTCTCATCTAGTAGGCGAAAGACTTCTCTGTGTTCAATCGTAGGAGATATGTAGCCTAAAGCTAACTGGATTGTTACCTCAAATTTGTATATCCAGTCTTGCCTAACACTAGTTCCTCCAACAGGTCATCATCTTTACAAACTAGAAGCTTTTGATGCATCGAATTGTTACCCAAGTGTAGAGATAGGATGACTTCTCCCGAAAATTCAATGGTGTTTCCTCCTATGCCAATCATGTATGCCTTAGTTGGGTTGAGTGGTGCATTCAATTTTTTAGCCAAAGAAATGCATATGCAGCTTGTTCCTGCCCCGATGTCAATCAAGGCATCTACTAAGTGGTATTCCTCAGTTCCAACTCCTAGATTGAGATAGGGTTGCTTGACTTGTCATCATACAGTTGTAGTTTCTGCTGCCCTATAGTTGGCTATGAGGATTGGCTCCTCTCCTTGTCGATATCTTTCATCTCTTTCTCTCATCCATTCTTTTTGCTTTCATATGCATTCCAATGCTTCAAGCCTCGCTTCTTCTTTAATCCTCTCATCCTCTTTCCTTCGGTTCTTTGCCATTAGAAGTCTACTCATCATCTCGTCCATTAAGGGTTCTAAATATTTCTTCACTCGACAGCCACTGATATAATTTGGTAGAATTATCCATATAGGGTGGCTAGGTTTACTGCTCCACTGGTAGAAATACGGTTGATTATCAACGGTCCGTGTCCTCGCTTTTGCAACTTTTTATCGTGTTGCTTCAAAGTTTATACCAGGACTAAATCACCTTCTATGAGACCCTTATCTTTAATGTGGTTGTTATAGTAGGCTTTTTGTCGCCTCTTGGCAACATAAATACCTGCTGCCGCTTGTAATCTAGTCTCATGCAATCATTCAATTTGATCCAATTGTACCAATCATATTTCTCATCTACTCGGAGAGTAGGAATAAAGAAATCAATTGGTCAAATTGCATTCTGACCATACACAAGATTAAATGGTGTTGTGCCTATAGCAGTCTTATAAGCAACTCAAAAAGCCCAAATGGCATGATGTAATTGTTTCTCCCAATCTGATCGTTTATTATTCACACTCTACACAACACCTTATTGGAACTTTCTGCCTGTCCATTGTCTTACCGGTGATAAGGAGCCGACTTCTTATGAATCACTAGGAATTCAATCATCAAAGTTTCTATTACCTCATTAATGAAGTGTGTGCCTCGATCACTCACAATTTTGATGGGTAATCCGAACCTTGTCAATATATTTTCGAAGAGAAACTTGGGAGTACTTCTTGCATCATTCTTCCTGGTGGCCTTTGCTTCTACCCATTTGGTTAAATAATCCGTGGCTACTATTATATACTCAGCATGAGACCCTTTAGCAGGTGGGCTAACTAGTTCAATGAAATCTATACCCCATTTAGTGAAAGCTCTAGCACTAATCATCGGCTGTAGTGGCATTTCATCTCTTCGGATAGGGTATTTTGTCCTTTGACACACATCACACTTCTAAACATACATCGTTGCATCTTGATACAAAGTTGGCCACCAAAATCCGGCAAAGAGAATAATTTTTATGGTTTTGTCAGCCAAAAAATGACCTCCTGCGGCTCCAGTATGGGCCATCTCCAATACCTGGATATACTCGTCTTCATGTATGCATAATTGTAGTTGATTGTCTTGTTCACATTTAAACAGTTGTCTCCCTATAAGGGCATAATCTTTACTTAGCTCCTCTAAAGCTCGTTTTCTTGCTAGGCTTGCCCCTTCCGGATATTCATGTGTCTTCAAGAAATTTACCAAAGGCAAACTCCATATAGGTGCTATTGTGGAATAGCATAGCATAGAGTTCTCTCCAGGTCTTTCTTCCTGACAGGTAGGACAACTCATTACATGCGTGTGAATGTCTTTATGCATTCCTGGCCAATACACTCCTAATCTTTCTAATTCTTGTACTATACCATTGACACTTCTATGTTTCTTCCATGGGTTTATGTGGGCATGTCTCAACCAAGTTTCTTGTTCATCCTCGTATACACATGTTAGTAGAAGTCCATTGGAATCTTGGTTGTATAAACTTCCTAGCACAATGTGAAGATTCCTAGTCTTCCATAATTTTTGGGCTTTATCTGAATTAATCCGATGACCAAGTCCATGGGTGAGTATGGGTATCAATTTTTCAGTCCACAGAGGACAAACTTCTAAGTTAAACAGATAGGTGTCAAGCAAGTCATTTGCTACTCCAATTGGGGGTTCTCCATGCATCGTTCGAGATAGATGATCAGCTCTGACATTATGTTTTCCTTTCTTGACCACTACTTCAAAATAAAATTCCATTAATAGAAAAAACCATCTCACTAGTCTTCCAGTGTTACAGGGTTTATTGACTAGGTATAGTAGGGCTTGATGATCAATAAAGAATTTGAATTTGTTTGCCAGTAAGTAGTGTCAAAATTTCTTTACTGAGTATACCATTCCTAATACCTTTGATTCAGTAGTAGTATAATTATGTTCGGCTTGATTGAGCTTCTTGCTAGCGTAGGCTATAGGGCGATCGGGTTTTCCTTCATCTGTAGGCTATGCTAGAATGCATCCTATGGAAAATTTGGAAGCATCCACATGGATATGAAATAGAAAAAACCATCTCACTAGTCTTCCAGTGTTACAGGGTTTATTGACTAGGTATAGTAGGGCTTGATGATCAATAAAGAATTTGAATTTGTTTGCCAGTAAGTAGTGTCAAAATTTCTTTACTGAGTATACCATTCCTAATACCTTTGATTCAGTAGTAGTATAATTATGTTCGGCTTGATTGAGCTGCTTGCTAGCGTAGGCTATAGGGCGATCGGGTTTTCCTTCATCTGTAGGCTATGCTACAATGCATCCTATGGAAAATTTGGAAGCATCCACATGGATATGAAATGGCTTATTCCAATTTAGTACTTTTAGAATGGGCAATGAGCTCAGTCTGATTTTCAATTCATTGAATGCTTTCTTGCAATCTTCGGTCCAATTGAACTGATTTAGTAAGCCATATAGGGGTCAGACAATTATGGCATACATGTGGATAAATCTATGATAGTATCCGTAATATCCCATAAATGCTTGTACTTCTTTCGCAATTTTTGGTCGGTATAGTTCTAGAATAAATTTGATCTTGTCTTCATCTATGGATATTCTGTTCTTAGATACTATATGCCCTAAGATTTTTCGTTGTCTCACCATGAAGTCACATTTTTCTGGGTTTAGACAGACTCTGTATTGTCTACACTTTTCAAAAATTCTCCTCAACTCGGGTATGTGATCCATTCTTTGAGAGGAATAAGTGCACAAATCATCAATGTATACCTCCATGCTTTTCCTAAGGAATTCCTTAAAGACATGACACATTAATCTTTGAAAGGTGGCTGATGCATTTGTCAGGCCAAATGGCATAACCCTAAAAGCATATACTCCCCATTCTGTGGCAAATGCAGTTTTATGTTGATCCTCTGGAGCAATTGCAACTTGGTTGTAGAATCCATCCAAGAAGCTATAAACGTCCTTGCCTGCCACTCTCTCCAAGAGGTGATCTGTAATGGGTAACGGGTAACTATCTCGAATAGTGGCTGCATTAACTTTCTTGAGGTTGATGCACACCCTAAGTTTGCCATTTTTCTTGGGTACTACTACCAAGGGCGACACCCATTCCATGTGTTTGATTTCATAAATGAATCTTGATGCCAATAGTTTGTCCATTTCCTCCTTAATTTTGGTAGAGTATACATCATTGTATGTGTATGGTCGTTGTTTGGATGGTTTAGTATCAGGAGTCATGGGAATACGGTGTGAACAAATAGAGGGATCCACTCCTTTTAAATCCTTGTATGTCCACACAAATACATCTCTATAATTTTGAATCAACTCTATAAGTTCTCATTCTTTGCTTTCTGACACATCCTTCCCTACGTAGGTGCATCTTTCCTCTTCTCCTTCTATGATCACAATGACTTTCTTAGTGTGTTCTTTATTATCATATGCAATTCCTTCTTGTGTTTGTCATTTAGGCATTTGGATGGCAATTTTCCTTTCCTCCACTTCATATTTTTTAGAATGTTCAGGAACTTCAAACTGTTCTTGTGGTATATTTTCTTCCTTACTAGTCTCTTCTGAATTGATGTTCTCTTGAATTCCCTTTTCTTCTCAGGTGGAAGTGCTCCCCACATCAGTTTCTTTATGTTCTCCCTCTAATTGAGGTCTTTGTTCCTAATTCTCAGGTTCCATTTCTATACTTTCATAATCTTCTATCCACTCTTTCTCTATCCATTCTCCTTCCTCTATCTCTTGTAGTACAACCATGTATATAGACTTACATAGTGCCCATCCTTGTCTATGCACTGGTTCAGGGTCAAGACTTCTTCATTGACACACACATCTAATGTGGCCAATATCTCCATCCATCCATGGGGTTCAAACTCTTCATCCGGAAACACTTGTGGCATATATGCTGGATCCTCTACTAGCCTAGAGATTCCACAACCTCGTTGCCATCTTAGTCTCCTTTCTTCTTCCCTCTTGGCTGCCTTACACATCCATAGTTGGGTGTCCTCATGCATCTAGGATTGGTCTTCATATCCCGCACATGGACTGATAGGTCATCCTCTTCTTTATGTATAGAGTTCCATTGTAGAGGTGGGACATCTCGATAAGCGTACATATGGAGGTTTGTTCTTGTAGTGGTGCCCCTATGTTGCATATATAAGGCATCTCTACCCCAGTCTTGCACTACCCTTAGTTGTCTCATAAAAGGTCTTCCCGAGGTCATTTCATAATTACTAGCTCTCTCAAATTGACAAATAGCTAATGTGTGCTCAAAGTCTACTCCACATGTTGTAAGCACAACATTCTCTAGCAATCCAAGGGGTTTTTCGGTGTGACCATCAACTAGTTGTAATTTCATTCTTGTGGGTCATAATGCTAGTTTTCCCACTTCTCCCATATTTCTTTTGTGGCTATTTGTACTCTTGGTCCTATGTCTAGGATTGCTTTTGTGGTGTAACCTTGAAAATTAATGGGTAGACATGGCCTTCATCTCCTTCAATAAAGTCTCCCACTTTATCTACCGGGATTTGAAACGTATGTGTATCTTCATTGGCCTCCTTGTTGACTGCCTTTACTTCTTTTTGCCTGAGTTGCTTGGCCAATCTAGCCCATACTTATGGTTTGATTTTTAGTAATTATTCCAGAGTTATAGAGCACTGTACTTTCGTCTCCTTTAGCATTTCTCTACTGTAATAAAATCCTTCCTAGTTGTAGGATTCATAGGTTGATTTGACTCCTCTTTGATCTTCTCTTCCTCCTTCTTTTGAGTCCACTTGTTTCTCAGTTTCTCTCATCGATCTTTCCATCTTTGAGTCCATTTCACCTTAGATTTTTCTTTAATTTCTTTTCGAATCTGGCACTACTTGAGGCACTGGAGTTTCTGGTTTGTTGATTTTGTGCATAATTGAATCTAACCCTTCTGGACCTTCTTTAGCTCTTGCTCTTGTAACTACCTTCGATGGTACCATATATTCTTTATCACTTCCACAAGGTTCTACCACTTCTACTACGTGTACTTGAGTGGTGTGGTTCATCTTGTTAGGGTTTTTGGGACAATCCCTAAACAAATGATCCTTTCCACAATCATTATAATATCCTTCCCAAACATTATGTGGTGGCTGGTATGAAAAAGTACATTCCCTAATGAAATGGTCTCCTCCATAGTGATAACAGGGTCCTCGAGGGACAGGGGTCCTAATCATAGGTCTAGAAGGCGTTTGGGCTCTTGGGTTGATGTACATTAGTGTAGCATATTCAACTTTGTATTCGTAAGATTGGTCATAGACTTCTTGTCCATAAGTGTATTGATCGTAGGCCTATTCATAGTTCATCGAGTCAGCTTCATATGTATAGTAGTCTCCCTAGTGCTGATCATAGGGTTGATTATGGCTGTCTGGGCCAGTTAATGAAATCTCTAGGTTTTCTTCTGGTTGGGAAAATTTTACCGAGACAACATTCTATGGGTGAGGTGGTTGTTGTCCTAGCAGTGACTGTGGTTGATTTTATCCTGGGTATTCATAAGGATGTTGATTTGGAGGTGGGTTCTGGTACTGAGGATATCTAGGAAATTCCCTTACTTGGTCTCTAGTTGGATATCCATATGACATGAATTTGGGTGGTGGACTGGTCTAGGTTGTCTATTGTAAGGAAATTTTTTACTATTGTGATTCATATATTTCTGTTCAATACTATAGTACTGAGCTTGACTATGTACTGGTGGGCAGTTGTAAACATATGGGGTTGATGGAACAATTCCCCTATTACACACATGAGAAGGATGATCCCCTCCATAGTGTACACATCTCCTTAGCATTGGCATTCAAAACGTGGGGTTGGGGTAATTCTTCTATCCTTGCACACATAATTTCTTGGCCACTAAGTCTGCGATCTCTTCTACATTGTTGTTTGCACTAGAGATGCTGCTAGAACTATCCTCGCTCTTAGTCTTGGTTTGGGGAATCTTCAAGTATTCTGACAAGTTATCTTCTAGATCTATACATTCCTTCAAGAATTCACCCAATGTTTGGAATCTCTTTACATAGACTAGTGCTCTTAAAGATCCATTGACTGCTCCTTCTCAAAATAATGAGATCATTTTCTACTGAGTGGGCCTTTCTTCTGTGGGGCATCTATCCACATATTGCTTAAATCTCCGAGCCGCCAATCGTACTGATTTCGTAGGGGATTGTTTGAAACTGTGAATCAAAGATGAAGAGTTATTCTTAATGTCAGTTTTATTGAACTCTTCGATCATTTCTTGAAATACTTGTTCCATATTTAGGAAACAATTGGGTTCAAGTGGTTGGAACTAGGCCAAGGTAGTATCCGTAAGGGTCAAACCAAATCACTCATATTGAATCATGAAATCTTCCACTTCTTCAACACGAATCACTTGCTTGAATTTGGTTATGTGATTATAAGGTTTGCCAAACCCATCATAATGGCTTCTCATGCATTTGGCCACTTGAATTGGTCGCAACCTTCTACCAGGTTCTTGTGGTCTGGGCATAACTGGAATGGCTGGCTGTCTCACTTGAACTCCAATTCCCCTACCTAATGGTGGTCTCTCGGGCATAGGGTTTCTATTTCTAGGTTCTCCACTGGTTGGGTGTGGAAAAATGAACATTAGTGCTCGCAGGAACATTCTGTTGTGGAGCCAGCCCAGAGTTTTGATAGGCATAGCTTTGGTACATTCCTTGAGGGTTCTGGGAAGTGGTTCCTATGTCTCTAGATGGAAACATTGGAATCCCTTGTGTTCAAGGCAAAGGTTCGAGTACTCATTCTCATCATAGGAGAAGAGGAAGCACTCAAAGCTACTCAGAAGACTTCATCATGACAACAATGATTTTTATCACTAAACCAATGTATTGAATGTATATACATCCAATTATCGCAAACATGACTCCATTTTGTGGAAGCCAAGGAGTCCTTGAGCTTGAGGAGTCTAAGTAGAAAGCTCACACCAGTTTTTGTAATTTTTGGAAGTCGTTAGATAGTTCAAATTAGAGGTAGAACCTATTTTTTAACTATGTCGGTCACTAGATGTGAAACTAGTCAAAACTAAGCAAAAATTTTAAATAGAGCTAGAGAGCTCATTTTGAGGTTGTTAATAGTTTATGGTTGAACCTATGAGCTAGAGCTAGAAGATCTATTGTAACTAGATGATTATGAACATGATTAAGAGTTCTTTTCTTGCCTTCCATTGATCTCCATTGCGAGTTTCCTAATGTGTGTATGCATGTGTGTGTATGCTCTTGCATTTCTCACCATCTTCTTCATACACATCATTCACTCTTGACCTTAATATCGGCCTAACCTCTCTGCAGATTGACAATTATGAGGTGAAGCTCCTCACGTTGGTACTTTCCATTGTGCTAGAGTGACACCAAATTTGGTGCCGTTGCCGGGGATGAGCTCTAGGTTGAGTGTGTGATGGTAAGTGTATTGGAGAAAATCATTGGAAGGTAAAATTTCTTTGTTGTTTTGTTGTTTGTAGTTAGTTTTTACACAGTTTTACTCCACTATTCTTTTAGTATCATTCCCTATCATTATCTCAAACTCCAAAAAATCACAAAAAATCAGTCATATTCCGCCTTTCTCTTCTCTTTCCCTCATTTGTGTGTGTGCGAGAGTGAGAGACAGATTTTCCAGGTGTATGCTCGTGTTTTTTGGTGAACTAATATTGCAAGGTAGCCTCTAGACACCAGGGATTTGCTGGAAACACAGGTAAAAACTCCATTTTTTCTTAGAAAGTTGCTATTGAAGTTGACCATTGCGGCTGTCAGGAAAGGTATGAATTTGTGCAAACTTTTTGCATGAAGGAGGAGCTTAGGTAAGCGCTTGCACACATCTATGCTTGATTTTGTGAAATTGCATGATTTTTTGACCATCATGATGATACATAAAATTTGAAACGAAGCTGTTAACAATAAATTCCCTAAAGCAATAGGCAGGAGAAATTTCCATCCAAGATCTAATAATTGATCTATCCGTACTCTAGGTAGGGTCCGTCTTGTCAAAATAGAGATAAATAAAAACAAATAAGATTTGGATAATGTAGTAAAGATATCTAGAACTGGTTTCAACACATCGAAGGATTCATTGATTCCATAGTTAATCGAAATATTTTGAATAAAATTTTCAACAAAGGGAATTGAAGATTTCCAACCCCCAAGATATAAAATTGTTACAAATAACGAAGAAATCAACAAATTCAAGTAAGAACCAACATAGAATAAAGCGAATTTTATCCCCGAATATTCAGTTTGGTAACCTGCCACTAACTCTTCTTCGGCCTCTGGTAGGTCGAATGGCAACCTTTCACACTCTGCTAATGACGAAATCAAAAAAACTATGAATCCAATTGGCTGGCGCCAAACGTTCCAACTTAAAAAACCATATTTGGATTGTATTTCTACGATATCAACGGTACTCAAACTGCCTGATAAGTCTAGTCGGCGGTTTTGCCCGCCTCTATTTCAAAACCGTACATGAACTTGGGGTTTCATACGGCTCCCCATTGAAACAAAAAGTTATTCGGTTAGAATGTAATATTTTGCATTGTTTTTTCAATGAGATTCTGTTTACTAAAAGTTTGCTTTTGAATCTATCTTAACCTTATTAAGTTTCGAAAGTATATGAATTGAAAATTGGTTTTTCAATCAAAAAAAGAAAATTTCTGTATTTTGATCCAATCTCCTTTTTTTGTGCAGAAAAAAAACATAACCATTTTTTTACCCAGTTAATTCAATGAAATTTGACTTATTAATAAGGATTACTTCGTTCCAAATCGTTATTCCAGAAGTAAATAAGATTATACTCGAGAGTGGAATCATTTATAATTATTACCCAGCCATCCCTACCCGGGCTGAGTTTTTTCTTTTAGGTGAAGAAGAAAAAAGTAGAACGAAAGATATCTATATCTATTGTATTTGATTGTTGATTTTTTTTGACTACTATTTATCTTTGTTCACAAGTTTGATTTCATACAACTCTCTTGCGTATATTAGTGTTTCTCCCTATTTACTTTTTTTTTTCTAGGTATGAAAGAATTAGAAACTGACTACTAAATTTTCTCCGTTTCAAGCCTAGATAAGGATAATCACTGACTTGGGATTAGGTAGCACAGATCTGATATAAATTAAATATAGTCAGATAAGTTTCTAATACAGAGGGGTTCTTTTTTGTAACTGCGATAAAACGCTGTTTAAATGCACCCGGATAACTATTTGGTTTATTAATCAACGAGATTTTTTAAGGTGAAGAAAAGAAAATTAATAAAAAGCTTTTCCTTACTTACTCGTTTTTATCGAATCACACGTAGGGATATCGACAATACACACAAAGCTAGAGGTATTTCATAACTAATAGATTGAGCTGCAGCCCTTAGTCCCCCCAAGAAAGAATATTTATTATTTGAACCGTATCCTGACATAAGAAGACCTAATGGAACGACACTTGAAATAGCGATCCAGAAAAAAACACCAATATTTAAATTTGCTAATATAATATTTTGTCCAAAAGGTATTACCAAATAAGTGAGAAAAACCGGTATGACCACAATAGCTGGACCGATGGTAAATAACCAAGCGTTACTTCCAGCTGGAATGATATCTTCTTTTAAAAGGAGTTTGATTCCATCGGCCAGAGATTGAATAATTCCCAACGGACCTGCATATTCTGGCCCGATACGTTGCTGTACTCCCGCCGATATTTTTCATTCGAGCCATACAATGACTAAAACTCCTGTTGTAACTACCAAAACCAGAGTGAGGGTATAAGCCAAAATCCAAATTGATTCAGAAAAAGTTGTTATAATTTTCAACTCATTGAAAAATTGAGCTAATTCTTTCTCAGAAATTTTGATAATATTTGTCATTTTAACGATCAACCTCTCCCATAATAATGTCTATGCTACCTAATATTGTCATAATATCTGCAAGCTTCATTCCTTTAAGAAGTTGAGGAAGAATCTGCAAATTTGCAAAGCCAGGTGGTCGAATTTTAAATCTCCAAGGAAAAACACTATCATCTCCAATTAAGAAAACTCCTAATTCTCCCTTGGGAGCTTCCACTCTCACGTAATGTTCCTGTCGAGGTAGTTTAACGGTGGGGGAAGATTTCTTTCCAACAAACTGGTAGTTGAAACTGTTCCAATTCATCCTTCCTTTTCTTGCGCAATACGGCGACCTTCCAGGTTTTCATACGGACCGCCTGGCAGAAGCTTTAACGCCTGTTGAATAATATTTATTGATTCCTTCATTTCGTCAATTCGTACTAAATAACGAGCCAAAGAATCTCCTTCTGTTTGCCATTTAATTTGCCAATCTATTTTATCATAACATTCATAATGATCGATTTTACGAAGATCCCATTGAACCCCTGAAGCACGTAAGCAGGGTCCAGATAATCCCCAATTGATGGCTTCTTGTCTGCTTATAAAACCTACCCCTTTCACTCGTTTTAAAAAAATAGGATTCCTTGTAATCAATCGTTCATACTCATAAATTTTTGGAAGACAATATTGGCAAAAATCCAAACATTTATCTACCCAACCATACGGTAAATCTGCTGCGACACCCCCAATTCGAAAATAGTTATGCATCATGCGCATACCAGTAGCAGCCTCAAATAAATCGTAAATCATTTCCCGTTCTCGAAATATATAAAAAAAGGGAGTTTGTGCGCCAATATCAGCTAGAAAGGGTCCGAGCCACAACAAATGAGAAGCTACTCGACTCAATTCAAGCATAATTATGCGTATATAACTAGCCCGTTCAGGTATCTGAATATTAGCTAATTTTTCTGGCGCATTAACTGTCACTGCCTCAGTAAACATAGTAGCTAAATAATCCCACCTCGTCACATAAGGAAGATATTGCACAATTGTTCGGTTCTCAGCAATTTTTTCCATTCCTCGATGTAAATAGCCCAAGATTGGTTTGCAATCAATAACATTTTCACCCTGTGGAACGACAACCAGACGTAGAACACCGTGCATTGACGGATGATGAGGACCCATACTTACGACAATTGGATCCGTATGTTTAAACCGACTATTCGTAAATTGCTTCCTTTTCAATAAATGTCATCAAACAAATTCATTCACTTTGGTTAAATAAGATAAGAGTAGGACAATTATTTTCTATTTGAGATAGAAAGAATCTAGCATAGCTTCTTTTTCTCCTGGAATAAAAGAAAAATGATCTTAGGTTATATTATTAGCGTCCTTTTAGTCCTCGAATACCTAATTTCATTAAAACTTTTAAATATAAGCCCGTATTCTTACCTGATAAATAAGTTAAAAGACGCTTACGTTTACCCAGTAGTTTCCACAAACCAATTTGGGATGAGTAGTCTTTGGGGTGTGATTCCAGATGATAAGTAAGTCTTGATACTCGATAAGTTGAATAATAAATTTGAAAAGCTGTGAATCCCGTATTTTGATTATCGTTCAAAAACCGCACGTCAGTAGATCCTTGTATATTCATAGTAATAATAAGCACAATGTTGTTTGTTTTGTATACTTTTCAAATCAATTATAGAGGATTTTACCAGTAGTTGCATAAAAAATTAACTATTAATTAATATTAGGCACAAAATTTTGAATTTTTGGAATATAATATGTGGAATTTACACACATTATACCCCAAAAAATTGACTTGAGAGAGCACGCTTAATTGAACTGGCTATTAGTCACAATAGTTAATAAAGTTGGTGAACTTTAGATTATATTTACTAATTATTTCTGAATCCTTGAAATAATATATGTATGAATTTTTTTTTTTATTTTAGGTATTTTATTCACTTTATACTATATTATAGGATACATCCGAATTTTTAGCGCTGCAAATCTACTTTCAGTTGTAGCGCCAAAGCAAAATCTTCCGGTACAGGCTAATTCTTCTAATCGGTGACTGGGCCATAAGAAGCGTTTGATTCTTTGACTTTCAATGCTACTATCTTGTAAAAGACACCAAGGCTTTGGCTTTACCTCATTTTTGATTTCTTCTACATCATTTTTGGTTTTTTCAATTTCATTGATAATGTGAGATAAATAACCCTCTCCTCTCTGAGCTAGTTGTTTTGAAATTACTAAACAGTTAAGAAAGCGAAATTCCCGCTGACGACGTGTAAGGAGAAGATCCTCAATATTATAATTACACACCTGCTTACAATTATGTTCATTGACTATGTGGAACAATCTAAAGATATAAGTATCATTATATATATTTTTATACAAGCGTTTCTTATCTCTCTTTTTTGCTATAGACTTGACATTTAGCAGAGGATTAACAATTTTGTACAATAAGCTTTGGTCATCAAGTAAGTTTCCGAAACGATGAAAATAAAAGAAACCGAGAAATCGGAACCATCTATTTTTATTTTTATTTCGAAGTTGGAAACCTAATAAATCTGGATCTAATTCGCTATTTTCACAAAGTGCCATCAATTCTTGCTCGGTTCTTAGCAATCTTGTAATATCGCTTAATTTTCTAAAACTTTCCATTTGCATTTCAAGCTTCCATTTCCGGTTAAACAAATAATCTGACTCCTCTCGATCTTCTATACCTCGGTCAAATAAATACTTGAATAACTCTCTTGTTTTGTCAGACTCACTTCCGTATCTAAATATGTAATATGGAGGTTTATCTTCCAACAATCTTTTTGTCTTCCTCGTTTTATTTTTACTTGTGAAAAGACCTTTCATTTTTAACATTTTTGGATCTAGCCACAACATTAAGTCAAATTTTAGATTATATTTTCTTGTAGAGGAATTTGGAAAAGAAAAAAGATTTTTACTAATATTTTTTCTTTTATTACTAATTTTTTCGAAGCGATCTTTAAAGTAACTTTTTTGTCTAATAACATCTTGTCTGACAGAAAAATTTTGTATATCTCCACTTCGAACAAAATCAGTTAAATTTTGTAATAAAATTCTCTGTTTAGTAATTTTATTGAAATTATTTATTCGATCTCTAAGAAATAACTTTTGTGTGTAAATGGAATAACTATGGAACTTGCCTGGATAAACACGATATCGCGGATTATTCTGAGTAGTTATTTTTTTGAGATTAGTAAAGTCTTCTAAATTTTCTTTCCATCTGCTAGGTGCTATCTCACGCCATATTATTGATGATAAATTGTATTTAGGAAAACAATCTAGCCAATTACTCCAAATTTCGTCATTCACGTTAGAAAACTTATTCCAGAATCCCCATTCTTCTATATACTTCGCAGTATTTTCACTTAAGATTTCGTTGGGTATTTCTTGGTTATCAATTTTTGTATCAGAATGAATTGGAAAACGATTTATACCATTTTCTTTTTTATTCTGAATTTCCGTTAGTGTTGAGTTTAAACGAACTGATGAAGATTTGCTTGATAAAACATGAAACTTTGAGGAGTGATTAAAATCACTAGACCAAGTATTATTATCTTGATTAATATCTCCTTGTGATCTAATGTTCTCTCTATTGTTACTATTATTACTGTTTTTGATATTATTATTAATTAGTAAATCCAAATTTAAATTATTTTTCAAGCTAATATTCCATATATCAACATATAGCTGACCTTGAGATAACAATTGAACTCCGTTTTTGGGTACTACATTATTTTCATGATTAATTTCCTCTCGTAGCCTTCTCAATTGTTTATGTAGTGTAACAAAATCATAAAATAAATAAATAGAGCTCCGGCCAATTTTGAAAAGGAGATTTTTTAATACCACAAGAAATTCGTCAGCCGATGCAGCAAGGAATAAGCGTGGACTAAAAATAAATTCTTTTAAATTTTCAAAAGAATTGCTGAAATCCGTATTATTTAATGCAGTGTCAATGGCTACTTGATTGATCGAAGTTTTTCTGAGATTATCTGTTTTAACTTCTTGTTTCATTTCTTGTTTTACCGAATTAACAAAATCAACCTTGGGACTCTCAACCGTTTTCTTATTTTCAAAATTTTGATTAAAAGCTGGCTTACTATAAAAACTAGTTGAATATATTTCTCCACCAATAACTATAGAATTATTATTTTTTACCGATGTTTCCTTGAAATACGTGGAAGATAATTTTTTTGTTCTTTGATTTGAATTTTTTCTATTTAGTTTAATTTTTGATAAAAAGTTCAGCTTTTGAAACACAATTAAACTAAATTTCACTACTTTTTCCAAATGTAATCTAGAGTTGATGAATTGATACGTTTGCCTTACTTGACGAGGTAGACGCCTCTTCTGGTAAGTCCTAATTAACTTTTTTTGCACAGGTTTCCAAAAAGAAGTTTCTTTTAGAATAGGTCCAAAAGGTTTATCTGTCTGGTATCCTAAAACAGTTAAATAAATAAATTTTGGTTTCTTTCGTTTCAATTTTCTTTTGTTTATTAATGTTTGGCTCTCGCTAGATTCAACTTTCATGGAAGTTTGGTCAAGAGACAATTTCTTTTTATTTTCATCTGTATACCAAGGTTTTAATCGAAATGGAGACACAACTTTGATTTGTATACCCTCTCTTAACCAACGGGGAGGTAAGTCATATCTCGAATATTCTTCACCATCAAATGTACAATTGATGTGAATTTCTTTTCTCCAGTATGTCCAATCTTTACTCCATTCAGATTCTTGACGAAGTAAAAAACGTATAATAGTTTTGAAAAGTATAAATGTTGGCAATTTTATATATTTACGGAATTTAGATTGGAAAACCAACAAATATCCTCTTCCATTATGAATTGGACCTATATCTGTTCTAGTAGCTAAAGCTGAACGGGTGCGTGTAGATTCTTCATTAATTAATCTTTCTTTCAAAGCTGGAGAATTTTCTAGTAGCTGCTGATAAAGTTCGAAATTTTTTGTTTTTATCAATTCAACAACAGGTACTGAGGGTTTGAAAGTTACCGAGCTATTACTAGATAGGTAAAATAAGGGTATTTCCCGCACTCTTAGAAAAAAAGACGAATGTATTTTTCCTTGAAGTGCATTCCAAAGCAAAGTCTTTCGTCTTCTAGCCCGCAATGAACCCTTGAATAATTTTCGTCGAAAATCCGATACTCTTGCGTACCGTTTTACCCATTTGTATCGATTGCGTCTTATACTAGTAAAGCCTATATTACGCAATTTTCTATACCTAAAAGCAGTCTCTGCTCCTGTGAAGTCAAAAACATTTTCAGAATATATACTAAGATTTCGAGCTAACCTCATACTTGAATTTTCAATTAGACGGAATTGACGTGCCGTATTTGAAAATGTCTTATAATTACTTATAAAAAATGCCTTCAACGTGGAAATGGTATTTAAGTAATAAGAATTCTCTCGCTCTAAATAGGTAAAAAATAATGCTTGAGACAGAGGATTTAGCTCTATCATTTCTTCCCAAATCACAGATGAATCTTTTTGGGTCTTTTCAAGAATCTTTCTTAACTTGAAGTCATACAACGTTCCTTTCTCATACATGAATTGGAACATGCGTTTATATCTGATTGATAAAGGGTCCCATGGAAAAACAGACCTATATTGTTTTTTTCTCCTTCGATTATTTTTCGATATCCAATCTTTTAAATATTCTTTATTCTTAATCCTTCGGATTAATTTTCTTTCTTTTATGGGGCCGTGCCGCTTCATGTTCAATTCAGCTAGTGTTAAATATGTATGTGGAATTGGAATCCGCATACGAAAATTATTAACAAAAGGATCGTAAACTTGTGGTATTCTGCTTCTTTTCCGACTTTTTAATATGGTTCTTTTTTCCATTGCTTTTGAGAAAGAGTAATCATTATCTAGTAAAAGAACTCGATCTGTTAATTCCTTCTCAACGCGTTTAGTTCTTACCAATTTTTCTAAAACCCAAGTTTGAGATAAAAGATGGAGACGAGTTCCTAGTCGTGAATGAGCTCTTGTTGGTAGAGATCCACATATTTGTTTTTCAAATATAGCTAAACTTGGCAACGATGCAAAAGATAATCTTTCCTTTCCATCAGTTAAACATTTTTGAAAAAAGTAGGTTGATACTCTCCTTTTCACGAAGCTCTTCCCTCTGTACAATCGGGAATTTCTAACAAATCGATGGCCCCGATTATGTCTTGTGGGGTCAAAAAAAGAAAAAGGCCAAGGTTGAAAAGCCCACCAAAAAAGACTCTTATATCCGGTGAGTTTCCAAAAATGCAGGTCTTTTGCGTAGAATTGATTCACATACTTCTCGGTAAAAAAGGGAGCCGGGGCTCTTCCCAAGTATGCCACGGCAATTGATACAAAAACAATACTAAAAGTTGTGTATATTGAACGTTTCACTAATAGATAGAGCATTGGTGAATCTCTTTCTACGCGAGTTAATAATAGTTTCGAAAAATAACTAAATGCTGCTTGTCCAAATAGCCAACCGGCAAAAGTAAAAATCAAGAAAAGTGAATTAGTACTATATCTGAAAAAAAATAGATAGGGCAGCCTTGTCAATACGGGATTTGGTAACACAATTGGATTGAAAATCTGAAAAAGAAAACTGAGCACAAATAATCTTAATAGTCGAGAATCCCGGAAGGATGTCACTGGTCGTAAAAGCTGATAGTCTGGGGGATCCTTGATGAAAAAACAAAAGACAAGGGTATAGGGGATTACCATTACAGTTAGTATGTGTGGTTTTGACAATACTAAGTAAATTGGCGAGCAATAAATTGATAAAAAAGTTATTAACTGTGCCAACATGGATCCACTTAGAGAAGCAAGACCGCTCAGGTTTCCTCCTATGAGGAAAGATCTTATACATAAAAGTTGTGGAACTCCTACAGGTAATGTAGCGAGTAATCCATAATATAGACCAAAAAGTATATATATATAAGGATTCATTAGTTTTATTTATCCAAATAAAAAATGTTATTTATAGGTATATATATTTTTTGAAATAAAAAATATATATTGTATTGTTGTTGTAATTATTTCCTATGTGTTTACTTAGATACACATATATATATATAGTATAAATCTAAGAATTTTCAGATTCATTTTTATTTTTACTGATATACATACGTATTTGTGACCTCTCAATTAAAAACAATCTTTCATTTTTTTTTTCTGCTCTAGTTAGTTTCTTTTTGCTATACAAATCAATTAGATTATACACTGAAATTTCATACTATTCAAGTGGATTCTCTCAAGAAGTCAATGAAAAACTGAAAACAATTAATAAAAAATTAATAAGAAAGAATAAATTATTTTTCTTAATCATACAAGCCAGAAAAAGAAACAAGTTGTGAAACTTTTTGATTAAGAATGAATTAGACACTTTCATTTAGATATCTTTTCATAATGATTCACCAGTAATTGTTACTTCATCTTAGAAAATAAAAAAAAAATTTCTAGATTGAGTTCATCTTATTTGTCTGTTTAGATAAGCTTTGAAAATCCGACATAATACCGCTTCTACATCGTAACGGACGAGTAACTAATTCGAGAATATCTTGCACATTACTGAACCCATGAATTTGTGCAAAGGTAAATTCCACTGACCACTTAGTATTAATATTTCTAGCTTCCAAGGGGTTAGCATGGGCCATTCCAGTAATAGCTAAATGAGGTTTCAGTTCATGCATACGCTGTACTTGGCTATAATTGTCAGGTTTTTCAACAATTCGCGGTAAAGGTGTATTCATTTTTTTACAAGTTTGTTGTAAAAACAATAGTTCAGCTGCTTGATATCGTTTATCCATATACGGAATACCTATTTCATAAACAACCATTCCGCATCTAATTAAAAATCTGGCTAGAGAAATTTCTAACAAATTATCTCCCATAAAAAAAACAGATTTACCTTTTATTATTCGGGTATAATCCTGAACAGCTTTCCAAATTTGATTTTCTCTTTCGTTCAAACCAACTGGTGTTTTATTAAAGACAGAACAAATCTTTTCTATCCAGGCACGTATGCCATCTGGACCAATTGGAAAGGGGGATCCAATTAGCTGGCATTTTCGTCGACACATTAAAGTTGTTGCTGTGCGGCTTAAAAATGGGTTTACCCCACAAACGTAAATTCCTTCTCCTAAACTAGGAAGTTCATTATATCTTTGGGAAGGTAACCAACCTAAAACAAGAATGGATTGACGTTTTAATTCCAAATTCAATTGCGAAGCTACACTTGAGGGTAAAGAGCCAAAAAGAACTAACTTGGATTTTGGTAATTCAATTCTTTCAGAAATGAAATTGTTATTTGAACTATTATTGATTTTAATTTGACTAGAATTATCAATTTTGTTTGTGGGCTCTTGCCTTAGCTCAGAATTTTTATATTCTGGACATCGGTGTGCCATGGCGGCTAAAACTGTATCTTCACCCTGCGTAAAGGCATAATCCAATCCATTAGCTCTTGCAACTATGATTGGTATTCCTATTTGTTTTTCTAATTTTGGAGCTATACCTTCTAAGTCCATCTTTATTATTTCCGTTGTACAGGTTCCAATCCAAATAATGACGCTTGGATTTCTATCGTTTTTTATTTGTAAGCAAATTTTTTTTAATTCTTCATGATCGTTTAATTGAGCTGAAATGTCTCCCTCTTCTAATTCTGCCATAGCGTACCGAGGTTCTGCAAAAATCATGACTCCAAGAGCATTTTGTAAAAAATAACCACAAGTTTTTGTGCCTATTACTAGAAAAAAACTATCTTCAATTTTTTGATATAACCAGGCTACACAACTAATTGGACAAAATGTGTGATAATTACCAGTTTCACACTCAAAAGCAGGAATCTCAAAATTTTTCATGAAACTTTTTCCTTAGACTAGAAAAATATAGCGCTATGTAAACGTAGTATGTTAATGTTTTCACTATTAGATTAAATAACTGTAAAACCAAGCGAAGGAACATTTTGTTCTTCAAGCATAACTTTTTCTGGATTTTCCAAATTTACATTTAAATAAAAATCAGATGGTAAACTAAACAATTCTCTATCGGGAATTTCCCTTGGTATGACTCCTTCTGGTTCAGAAAGAATTTAATCTGCTATATTTAAATAGAAATCACAAACATAATTTAAATTTTCTTGGTATTCAGCCATTTCAAACAAAGTTTTTCCTTTTACCCTAGAAATTCGGATATCTTCAACCAAAGGTAACACTTCAAGTACAAGCATAGGACAAGATTCTACATATTTATCAATAAGATCTCTTTCAGAAGTTCGATTGCCAACTAAGCCGGCCAATCGCAAGGGGTGAGTATTAGATTTTTCTCGAACCGAAGCGGAAATACGGTTGGCCGCAAAAAGAGCGTCAAAACCGTTATCAGTTATAATTATGCAATAATCTGCATAATTTAAAGGAGCGGCAAAGCCACCGCAAACAACGTCTCCCAGAACATCAAATAAAATAATATCGTATTCGTAAAAAGCATTTAACTCTTTTAATAATTTTACTGTTTCTCCCACGACATATCCCCCACATCCAGCTCCTGCAGGTGGACCTCCAGCTTCTACACAATCGACTCCGCCGTAACCCTTATAAATAACATCTTCTGGCCAAACGTCTTCATAATGATAATCCTTTACTTGTAATGTATCAATAATTGTAGGTATTAAAAATCCGGTTAGCGTGAAAGTACTATCATGTTTTGGGTCACATCCAATTTGTAATACCTTTTTACCTCGTCTAGCTAAAGCTATGGATATATTGCAACTTGTCGTTGATTTTCCAATTCCGCCTTTTCCGTAAACTGCTATTTTCGTTTCACGAAGCTCCAATTCGCATTCATCTCTCCCGGCTATTCTTCATTTTCCCCAATTTTTTTCTATTTCCCTTTTGGTTTTTTTCTTTTCCCTGTTTTTTTTCTTCCTCAAATATTTTCCTTCCATGATCCATAAGGCGGAAAGACCCTGTAACTATTCTACTACGGCTCCAGGAAGGGGGGGAATAGAAATCACTAATTGGTGTCAATACGAATTAGGGAAGGGGTTTGGTTTGTGGGGTTGATCTCGACCTTGTCTTGTCCGATTACCCCCCCCATGTTGACTCTTGATTTGGGAGACCCTACATTCAAATGGGATTGCTATTGCCGACCCTTCTCCCTATAATGAAAATTAGGGCGTATACAAAATTGACAAAATGCAGAGAAAGCAACTCATTCCAGATTGAATTTGGAAGTGGCTTCCAGAAAAAAGGTCCTCAAGGGTGTATGAAACTGAATTTCCTACCATTTTCCCAGGTAGCTCAGTGGTAGAGCGGTCGGCTGTTAACCGATTGGTCGTAGGTTCGAATCCTATCCGGGGAGATTTGTATATACGTACGTCAAGAAATTCTAGTAATAGGAGAAGAGTTGTATTTCAGACATATGCTAAAGAAAGTCTTGTTGGATCATGACCCATCAATTGTTGAATGCTTTTTATCATCGTGTTTCTTTCAAACCTCAACACCAACAAATGAAGACAGGAATACTGATCGCGAGGAAGAATTACAATAATAGGACCCAGGAGAAGCATTCTTAGGTGGACCCCGTTCCAACAACTCAGACAAATTCCGGTGCCTCCTCTGCAGCCAGGTTAAATAACGTTTCAGAGATACCGAATCCCATTCTAATCGGTCAAAAATAAAATATAATAATGATAAAAAAAACTGGCCTTGTTTGCATAATTCCTACGAAATAACCGCTATTAGTTATTAATTTTCAGTAAGGAGACTCCTATTATCATTATCATATAGTAACTGGTCTCCAATTTATTACTTTTTGAAAAGTTAGAATTGTATTTTTTTTTTATCAGTAAAAGGAAAAATAGAGATCTTCCTCTTACTGATTTGGTTTCCACTTATATGGTTAGAGATCTAGATGGAGTGGGAAATCTTTCATCTAGAAAACAACAGTTGTTTTACGACATTGAGCTTTTTCATGAAGTAACTGATTCATTGATCCAGTGATGTTTCACCAAACCGGAACGGATTGGATAAATATTCATAAGTTTCAAGTAACATATTATAGATAAGAAAATCCTGAAATGGGGAACGGTTCCGTCTCATCCATCTGTTTCTATGAACCAGAAGCCTAAACCGAAGAAATCGTTCCGGGAAATCCTCCGCTACCGTGTAACAGTCCAAATGAATGGGAATAAATATCTGTGGATACTGCAGATATATATCTATGAAAGAAGTTTCTTTTACGTATTCGGAATCTTGCTCCTCCTCATCCAAAGAAAGATTAGGCCAACGATTAATAGATGAATCGGGTTTCAATTTCGGATTATCTTCACGATAGAGAAAGAAATTTTTAATTTTCTTATTTGACGTCTTTTGAAGGCGCTGCCTTCTCATACCGTAAATGTTGTAAAGCCTCCGCGCCAGTTCTTTTGTTGAAAACAAGTTGCGTCGCGAAGAAGGAATGTTAGGGTCTGGCTGGAACAGAAGCATGGGGTCCCAGATGAAGCGCCTCCCGAAGAGTCGAGTCGTTTCATTAATTCGATCACAATGTGTTTCATACTCATTAATAGATGAGTCGCCAGAGATTCCCAACTCTAAAAATTGCTCACGTAACAACATATTATCCAATTGGTTTTCCAATCTTTTAATAAAGCTATCTGTTTCATTAGTGGCAGATTTTTCAAAATTGAAAAGATACCCGCTTTTATTGCGCCCTTTACTTTTTTCCCCCTTAATATTATTGAATTCAAAATTTTGTTGGGGTATATAATTCTGATTCTGATAAAGGAGAATTAATTTATACAAATGGTTGGGTTCGGATAATACCCCCATCAATTCATAAGTTCTGCTTCGTAAGAAACGGAGACGCCAAGTCTTATGGGACCAAGTGATCTCACGCGATATCTCTGTTGTTGAGGCTATTAATTCGGGTGACTGTTGCATCTCGAAGTCGGCCAGACTACTACTAAGTCTGTCTTCTTTTCTCAGAAATTTAGAAGAGCAACTTGTAGAGGTTACTCCTAAGCAATACTTGGGTTCTCCAATAGGGAAGGGAATAGAAAAACTATTATTGCGTTGACTCCCCTTTCTAAAAATTTCTGAACGTGAAAAATTATTTGAGAGGTTTTCTAGGACACCACAAGCTAGGTTTAAGTCATTCTCTACGAGTTTGTCGATGACAATGAAATTCTCTTTTTTTCTCATATCCATTTGTATTTGGAACGAATCGTGAGCTACTAATTCAGCTAGTATCCTTAGGAGGTGCGAAAACACAGTGAATTCATCAATTGTTGATTCGTTTCTGGAAGGTTCCACATACCAGTTAGACAAATAATAAAATCGCATTTTTAACGCGTCACGACCAATAAATGAAATATTTGTGAGATAAGTATCTATCAAACTATTCTTCGAAGTAGCTTCCGCTATCTCGTAGGAGGAGATTTTCCATTCCGAATCAGATTCCATTTCATGGCCCATATCACTAACAGCCGAGTGCTGTCTATGCAAAGCTAATTGAATCACGTTGCTACAGACAAACTTTTTTCTTTTGAAAGTACCTATTAATAATGCTTCATTGGCCAAAAAGAATAAATCTCGTTTGCTATAACCCGTAGTTCCAGACACATTACTCTCAATAAGAGACGGATTAGTTTCTAATTTGAAACCTTTGATCCGTAATAGAATTGATAATTCTTTCTGACGTTGACGCCCGTTGAACTTTCTAAAATTTATTAATTAGTTTAACCGATTCGGAGCTACTGAAGCTGGATCTATCCTCGCAGGTACGTGAGTCGTGGCAATAACAACATTCTTGCGAATGTTGAAGTTGCTGAGCTTGTGACTAATACGATTCAATATTTGACAAAGTAAAAATTTGGGATCAGCTTCTAGCTTATTATACGAACGATTAATATTCAATTCATGAATATCTTGAATCCATAATGTACAAGGAGACATTTCTCTTGCTATTTCAAAGACCATATTTAATCGGTATGCACTCTCTTTCGAGATGAAATTTCCACGTACATTGCCCAAAAAGGATCGGTTATATATGAACCTCTTTAATGATAGTTTCACCACTGGAAAATAGGAGTTGAATGCTACATTTCTAATAATAGAAGATCGGCCAGTTTCTATAGGTCCTACTAGCAAAATTCCTTTAGATGGTAATAATCTCGATTGGAGTGAAATGGGTATGTCGCTATATGGCATGTTTAGTAGACTGTCGTTTCGTCTTGGTGCTGCTGCTGAAAATAAAATATTTCTCCCGAAAGCCGAAAAAGCCCATTTCTCCGCAGGATCCAACTTACGGATTTTGTGGGGCGCAAATTCGAAAATTTTCAAATGAATTTGCAAAAAAAAAATTGAGATTTCTAGAAATTGATTTTTGTCTTCCTAGTTGGAAACAACTGAGAAAAGTTCTTTTCTTAACAATAATTGAATGACGAGGAGCCGTATGAGGTGGAAGTCTCACGTACGGTTCTGTGTAGCGACGTTGTAGCTGTCGACTATTTCACAACTACACCAAAAAAACCCAACTCTGCCCTACGTAAAGTCGCCAGAGTTCGATTAACCTCCAAATTTGAGGTAACGGCTTACATACCAGGTATTGGCCACAATTTGCAGGAACATTCGGTGGTCCTTGTGAGAGGCGGAAGGGTCAAAGACTTACCCGGCGTTAGATATCACATCGTGAGAGGAACCTTAGATGCTGTAGGAGTGAAGGGTCGTAAAAAAGGGCGTTCTAGTGCGTTGCAGAACATTGTCACAATTTGTATCATCGCAATGATTCCGTATCAGTTGTTCTGATACGTTAAATGTGTAGCTGACCCAGCATTGCCATGGGGACTAAAGCCTGCTACGACAAAGATTGATAATTTTATTCCTCTATTTTTGTGTGAAACAACTTGGTGTCTAAGGTGTTTTATTCCAGTAGCTTAAGTTGAGTTTTACCCGGACTCCCAACTAAAAATAAAATAAAAGTCTTTTCCTCCTGGAACAAGTTCAGGTTACGACTACGGATATTCGGCGAAGACTTTCTATTTATATACATATATAACATATCTATCTACCAATTGGATCGAGAAGCCTGCGGACATTACCTACGGACATTAGTAGTAAGATAATTGAATTGCAAGATTTTTCTTTTCTATACCTATTTTTTTCTCTAGGGAAGAAAAGGAAACGGATGCTCAATGTGCAACGAGTAAATATGATTTTATTAGCGTGAGAAAAAAAATTTGGTTGAAATTTCTTTGGATATCTTTTATTCAATCATATGGAAAGCTGTATTCGACGAAAGTCGAACGTGCAGTTTGGAGGGAGATCCCCCCACTAATTAACCGGTGGATCCACTCTACAATATGGAGTGAAGAAGCCAAAATAGTAGATTAAGAGACCGCTGAAAAAAAAATTTGAAGTTTGACATAGTTGTAAACTCGTGGTACATCGGAGCAGTGTAGTGAACAAAATTAAAAATATCGAATCGGACCCAGTTTATCGCAATCGATTAGTAAACATGCTAGTTGATTGTATCCTGAAAAATGGCAAAAAATCACTAGCTTATCAGATTTTGTATCAGGCTATGAAGCGGATTAGATAAAAGACAAATAAGAACCCACTGTCTGTTCTGCGACAGGCAGTGCGTGGGGTAACTCCCGATGTAGTCACGCAAACCAAACGTGTGGGTGGATCAACTTATCGAGTTCCCGTTGAAGTAGCACCTGCAGAAGGAAAAGCTTTGGCCATTCGGTGGTTATTGAGTGCGTGTCGAAAACGCTCAGGTCGAAGTACGGCTTTAAGATTGAGTGATGAATTGATGGATGCTGCCAGAAATTCTGGTAGTGCCATACGGAAAAAAGAGGAGACTCATAAAGTTGCGGAAGCTAACAAAGCTTTTGCTCATTTCCGTTAGTTTTGTTTAGATTCGTTCCAATCCACAACAAAAAAATTGTGGATTGGAACCAGGGCGCCAGTCCCGGGGAATCAAGAAACACTACGAAAAAATGAATGAGTGTAAGTTTGTTAATCATTTTAATATTTCTTTTTTTTTTTCGTTTGGTGTTCGAAGTTGCGGATTACTTACTGAAAAGACTTAACGCAGGATTAGTTTCTTTCAAAATTGAAATCAATTAGAAACGCATATTGCGTAAATAAAAACTTTTACCTCTCTTCCCTGTGTTTTGAAAAATTCATATTGTGAAATAAGTAACAAAAAAGAAAAAAAAAAGTTAAGATACGGAAAAAAAACCTATGCATTTTCATTTAAGGATTTTAAAGACTTAATCAATTTTGGTTGACATAGATAGATTTTTATGATACACTACGAACTAACAGGCTTATTAGCCTGGGGAATCACTAACTCCTTTTCGAAAACCAAAAATTACCATGACCGCAACTTTAGAAAGACGCGAAAGCGCAAGTCTATGGGGTCGCTTTTGCGACTGGATCACCAGCACCGAAAACCGTCTTTACATCGGATGGTTTGGTGTATTGATGATTCCTACCCTACTAACCGCAACCTCTGTATTCATCATTGCTTTCGTCGCAGCTCCTCCTGTAGATATTGATGGTATTCGTGAGCCCGTTTCTGGTTCTTTGCTATACGGTAACAACATTATCTCAGGCGCTATCGTCCCTACTTCTGCAGCTATTGGGTTACACTTCTACCCAATCTGGGAAGCAGCTTCTGTCGATGAATGGCTTTACAATGGTGGTCCTTATGAATTGATCGTTCTTCACTTCCTACTTGGTGTAGCTTGCTACATGGGTCGTGAGTGGGAACTAAGCTTCCGTTTAGGTATGCGTCCTTGGATTGCTGTTGCTTACTCAGCCCCAGTTGCAACTGCGACCGCTGTCTTCTTGATCTACCCAATTGGTCAAGGAAGTTTTTCTGACGGTATGCCTCTGGGCATTTCTGGTACTTTCAATTTTATGATCGTCTTCCAGGCTGAGCACAACATCCTTATGCATCCCTTCCACATGTTGGGTGTAGCTGGCGTATTCGGCGGCTCTCTATTCAGTGCTATGCATGGTTCTTTGGTAACTTCTAGTTTGATTAGAGAAACTACTGAGAATGAGTCTGCTAATGCAGGTTATAAGTTTGGTCAAGAAGAAGAAACTTACAACATTGTAGCTGCTCACGGCTATTTTGGTCGTTTGATCTTCCAATATGCTAGCTTCAACAATTCTCGTTCTCTACACTTCTTTTTAGCTGCTTGGCCCGTAGTAGGTATCTGGTTCACCGCCTTAGGTATCAGCACTATGGCATTCAACTTGAATGGTTTTAACTTCAACCAATCCGTGGTTGACAGCCAAGGTCGTGTTATAAACACCTGGGCTGACATCATCAACCGCGCTAACCTAGGTATGGAAGTTATGCATGAACGTAACGCTCATAACTTCCCTCTAGACTTAGCTTCTGTTGAAGCCCCTTCTGTAAACGGATAATCTCCGTTTGGTTAGGCAGTACATGGATGCCAAACCCTTCAACTTCGGAAGATAGGGTTTGGTGTCCAAGAAAAGAAAAAGTAAAGGTTCGTACGAGAGAACAAAAAAAAAAGGAAAAGAACAGCCTGTAACAATCTCACGGTTATCAGTTTGCGACTGTGAATGAAAAAGAACAAAAAATAGATGGAATATCCTTCTGAAATGAAATAAGTTCCTATTTTGACTCACTGACTGAATGCTTGTAACTTCATTCAATCTTTTGGATAGAAGAAGTTGGAAGTACATTCTCACCTATTTTCTGTTATATTGCTATACAGTTAAATCATACAGTTCGTATAGATGTGTATCAATTGAACAACAATCTATCTAGCTTAACGGATGGATCTCGTTCACATTCCATTCGGGGAGCCCAGGCCCCTTAACATTACATTCACAGAGGGGGCGGACGTAGCCAAGTGGATCAAGGCAATGGATTGTGAATCCATCACGCGCGGGTTCAATCCCCGTCGTTCGCCCATCCAGGTAATTCAATACTACTGCTCCGGCTACTTAGAGCGGAGAAAATTTGTTTGTTAAGTTAAGGTGCGTGGGGTAGATGCATGCGGTTTTCTTCAAAAAGAACATTTGAGAATTCCCAAGTTTATTCATTCCAGTTTTTTTTGAAGGCGGCTATTTTCTTTACAGAAATAGAAATGATTAGACTTGTTTGATAGATTTCTTCCATCCCATATTGAAATTTTCAAAATTTATGGTATGATCTATGTAGAATAGAATAAATATTCTAGTATAGATAGAAAATAACTAGATAATCTATTTAATATTATAAATATGGAAATAGATGGAGAAAAAGTTTCATAACTAAGAAGTAAGGTACTATGATATGAAAAAAGAAACGATTGGAAATAAGGTAGTAAAAGAAAGTGTAGAAGTAAGAAGTCCAGACTCTTCCTCTGAAGTTTGGAACTTCTTAGAAGTCAATGGATTGGACGACTTTTCCAAATCATTGAAAAACCAACATCTCAAAGAACTTGTAGTTAGTCCAGATTTTACTGACGAACCTTTGATCAGATTATTTGACTTGTGATTTCTGAGTTCACTGTTTTTACGCAATCTTCGCCATTCAGTAATGAGGGGGAGTAACATCAATCTGGATATGCTGATGTTGCTAACGATACCGATTCTTATGCATTGCTGGAGTGACAAAAATTCAATTGATAAAAATTTTGTATCAACAAAAGTCATTAATGGAGGTGAGGAAATACGACAGAAAGAGGTAGAAAATTATGGTAGGTTTTTTCACGACTGTTTACTTCAATTCAAAAGATCTTTATCTCTCAAAAAAAATAGGAACAGAAAAGTACGGGCTTCCTACCACTTAGATTCAAACAAAGAAAAAAATATTTCAGTTTCTACAAAAAAGAACAAAAACAAAATTTGTCATGATATCACGACTTCCTTGATTTCGTCGGATATATGGAACGCGTCCAGAACGAGGGTATTTGGCAGGGATAGTTTCAAAGATGAAACTGAAAAGATTCGAGTGGTTCGTGGGGATAGGTATCTGCAAGATTTCTTTAGGTTTTTCAAATCCTATAACCGATTAGTAGTTTCCAAGAACGGAGGTGACTGCTACCAAAACAATTTGGATTTGTTGTCTCTTCGGGAAATTCGTAACAAACAAGATCTTGGAGTACAAGCAATACGGTTGAGAAACAATTTATTTAATCCCGTAGGATTACACCCCTGTGAAAAAGTACTACTTGAATCTATAGATTCAGCAGATCAACGAGGAGATGGATCGACATTTTCATTTGAGCAAGAAGCCTTTTCCAACTTGTCTTCGTTTATGTCTTGTAAAAAAACGATGTTGTTTCGCAACTTTATATCCGGATTAGATTTTGAAAAAGATAGAAAAGACTTTCCCAGTCTATACGCCTATTTACAAATTAGAAATCAATTAATAAATCGACTTATTGACTTCATTGAAACATCGAGCCTTATTGTTGATGGAGAAATCGGTATTGACATTAGTAATAGCATCGAATCCGAGAAAGGATTTTTACAGGAAAACATGCCGTTTACTAAAATATCTGACAAGAAACTTGGGTTATCAAGTAGTGGATACTTTGACTTTAATGAGATTCTTCCAAACTATTTTAAAGCATCTTTCCGTATCCCTAAAGAAACTACTAATGGAAGTAAAAATTTAAACAAATTAAAAGGAAGGTGGAGCCTAGTAGATTCAATATATTTGCTAGTTAGATTGTATGGGCAAAAGAAAATCATATTTCTTTACTCAACATACATATTTCTTTTCCACGACTATTTCTGCGCGTTATCCACTGAATATTTCTTTCGAATCAACTATTGGTTGGATGATTGGACGGGGTGCGGAGAATATACCAGTGTAACAAGAATTGCAACTGAATACATAGTATTCAAGTGGAAGGATGATGTGGAACGTCTATGGAACGAATATATTACCTCTCGAATTGATGAGTTTCTAAATGTTCAATTAAATGTGCGTAAATGGATTACTACAACAGAAAATTTGTATCTTTTGCCGGTCGGAAAATTCTTGGAAAAAGCAATGAAGGACGATTTGGAAGTAATTTGCCGTATGTCAATAATGAAAAACAAGTTATTAAATAACACTGATGCAACCAAGAAACATACCAATAAATGTTTTCACCGATTTCTCAATGTGGTATTTTTTTCTAAAATGATTGTTGCTGAGATTACTCGCCAGAAAGCTCTGATAGATACCATTGATTACTGCATAGAAAAATTGAACGAACTAGATGAGAAGTTGAACAAATTGAATTTAATAAATAAGCCTAATTTTTCATTACCATCAGACTTTGTGTATGAGTTTCAGGAGGACGTACTCTTTCTTAAAGAAATTCTTGAAAGAAAAAGAAGTTTATTTCTCAAGCCTAGATTGTTAAGAAATGAAGAATTGATAGGCTCTTCAACTGCACTCAAACCTGCGTTGAATCCCACTTTTCTTGAATTGCCCCACATCGAAGCTATCCGAACAGGATTTTCGAGCGAGGCTCTTTCCATTACGGGAGGATATATTTGGAGAAATCTGTTTCTACATGATTTAAATTGGGAGGGAGTTTCAATCAGAAATATTGGTGCGGGTATTTCAAAAAACATTTTTTATCAAATGGATAAAATAAACCACTCACCTATACAGAGCCGTGCTGTAAACAACTTCATTCCGAGAATAGAAAGGGGTTTTTTCATCGGGAAATGCAACAGTAGTTATTTCAACGTGTTAGAAAACTTTCTTCTTGGGGGTCTCCGGCGAGAAAGAGAAAGCTATCTCATCTGAGATCATCTCATTTATTCATCCCCAATTGTCAGATTTGTTATCATTCAATTCTTCGGAACAAGTAGAGAGGGTAGCTGGTCACTTACTGACATCAATTCAATTTCGTTTGTCTAATCTGCATGAATCGGCAACAACAGTAACTCATTTAGATGGACTTCCAATTTCTATTTTGGATCTGAATGGGTTATTGACAAGGTTGAACTCATCCCCTCGTGAAGCCATAGACTCGTTTCTGTTCTCGTGCAATAACGATGGAGTTTCTCTGAAAGAGGCGCCGATTAATTCCGACTTAGATCATCAGCAACCTCAATCTCGTTGGAATCTGGTGGTATTGGATCGAGTCAATTCAGAGAAGTTTTTTCAAAAGGGATTAGGCTCAAAAAACGGTTTCACCGGGAATCGAGTCTATCAAGACAATTTGTCTATTAGATATTTATAGGAACCGGAAAAATTGGATACACCCTATTGGTCGCTAAGATTCTCATTATGCAATAATGTAACATCGAGATTTCTATCAGGATCAATCGTAAAAGAGGTTCCCCGCGGAGATGCGGGGTTTGCAGATGAATCTGCCCAAGAAGAAGCTACTCGCTCGTCCCAATTTACCAATTTGAATGAATTATCAACGGAGTTGGACAGATATAAAATCTCTTGGATCTTTTGGAAAGACAATATGGATGAAAAATGGAGCTTGTTGAGAGATTATATACCTCTGTTTTTTACCCCCACCTGGTGGAGATACTTCTACGACCTGATTAGAGAAACATATCCAGAAATAATACTTAAACTAAGTTACGACTCAAATCACGAGCTTCCTAGAATCTCTAAAAAAATTGCTGAGGATTTATTAGATGGGGCAAAAAGCTATTTATTCCGACGCCTGCAAAGGCTAGGATTGAAATTTGAATTTGAAAACAATTCTATTAATAACCTATTCTCCAAGATAGGTCTTCTCATTCCCGAAAAAATTTCTGATGAGGCGGAGATGTCATATCCAGAAGAATGGTCAGTATCTCAATTTTCCAATAGGTCTTCTATCTTATATTGCTGCATCCTCTCAATATTGTTTGTTTTCACGTTATTGAAACATCCTTTGTCTGCCGTTTCGGGTTTCAATTCCTTTCATTTATGGAAACGTTTCGATATTATTGAATATTTAACAGACCCAATGCGCGGATTCTATTTGAAAAAGGTAATGTATTCCCCTCCGACAAGATAAATGTTAACAAGAGATCTATTAATCCATTCCTTGAGGCGATTCTTAACTTATATAAATAATATATTTTTTTTCCTTATTGTGAAGAATGAACTTGATTCATGGCTATTTTGTAGAGAAAGCTCTGATATTATAGATAGTAATAAAGAACTACTGACTCAATGTTTAGTAACAACTAAAATTTTCTACAAGTATGGATCGAAATCAAAATCCAATTATGATTTATTGAGCAACAAGATTGTTTATCAACCTTACCCACAAGAAAGATGCAATATTTTGGAATATTTACTGAAATTCTGGCAAAATAATTTATTGGGTCACAAAATCCGTAAGTTGGATCCTGCGGAGAAATGGGCTTTTTCGGCTTTCGGGAGAAATATTTTATTTTCAGCAGCAGCACCAAGACGAAACGACAGTCTACTAAACATGCCATATAGCGACATACCCATTTCACTCCAATCGAGATTATTACCATCTAAAGGAATTTTGCTAGTAGGACCTATAGAAACTGGCCGATCTTCTATTATTAGAAATGTAGCATTCAACTCCTATTTTCCAGTGGTGAAACTATCATTAAAGAGGTTCATATATAACCGATCCTTTTTGGGCAATGTACGTGGAAATTTCATCTCGAAAGAGAGCGCATACCGATTAAATATGGTCTTTGAAATAGCAAGAGAAATGTCTCCTTGTACATTATGGATTCAAGATATTCATGAATTGAATATTAATCGTTCGTATAATAAGCTAGAAGCTGATCCCAAATTTTTACTTTGTCAAATATTGAATCGTATTAGTCACAAGCTCAGCAACTTCAACATTCGCAAGAATGTTGTTATTGCCACGACTCACGTACCTGCGAGGATAGATCCAGCTTCAGTAGCTCCGAATCGGTTAAACTAATTAATAAATTTTAGAAAGTTCAACGGGCGTCAACGTCAGAAAGAATTATCAATTCTATTACGGATCAAAGGTTTCAAATTAGAAACTAATCCGTCTCTTATTGAGAGTAATGTGTCTGGAACTACGGGTTATAGCAAACGAGATTTATTCTTTTTGGCCAATGAAGCATTATTAATAGGTACTTTCAAAAGAAAAAAGTTTGTCTGTAGCAACGCGATTCAATTAGCTTTGCATAGACAGCACTCGGCTGTTAGTGATATGGGCCATGAAATGGAATCTGATTCGGAATGGAAAATCTCCTCCTACGAGATAGCGGAAGCTACTTCGAAGAATAGTTTGATAGATACTTATCTCACAAATATTTCATTTATTGGTCGTGACGCGTTAAAAATGCGATTTTATTATTTGTCTAACTGGTATGTGGAACCTTCCAGAAACGAATCAACAATTGATGAATTCACTGTGTTTTCGCACCTCCTAAGGATACTAGCTGAATTAGTAGCTCACGATTCGTTCCAAATACAAATGGATATGAGAAAAAAAGAGAATTTCATTGTCATCGACAAACTCGTAGAGAATGACTTAAACCTAGCTTGTGGTGTCCTAGAAAACCTCTCAAATAATTTTTCACGTTCAGAAATTTTTAGAAAGGGGAGTCAACGCAATAATAGTTTTTCTATTCCCTTCCCTATTGGAGAACCCAAGTATTGCTTAGGAGTAACCTCTACAAGTTGCTCTTCTAAATTTCTGAGAAAAGAAGACAGACTTAGTAGTAGTCTGGCCGACTTCGAGATGCAACAGTCACCCGAATTAATAGCCTCAACAACAGAGATATCGCGTGAGATCACTTGGTCCCATAAGACTTGGCGTCTCCGTTTCTTACGAAGCAGAACTTATGAATTGATGGGGGTATTATCCGAACCCAACCATTTGTATAAATTAATTCTCCTTTATCAGAATCAGAATTATATACCCCAACAAAATTTTGAATTCAATAATATTAAGGGGGAAAAAAGTAAAGGGCGCAATAAAAGCGGGTATCTTTTCAATTTTGAAAAATCTGCCACTAATGAAACAGATAGCTTTATTAAAAGATTGGAAAACCAATTGGATAATATGTTGTTACGTGAGCAATTTTTAGAGTTGGGAATCTCTGGCGACTCATCTATTAATGAGTATGAAACACATTGTGATCGAATTAATGAAACGACTCGACTCTTCGGGAGGCGCTTCATCTGGGACCCCATGCTTCTGTTCCAGCCAGACCCTAACATTCCTTCTTCGCGACGCAACTTGTTTTCAACAAAAGAACTGGCGCGGAGGCTTTACAACATTTACGGTATGAGAAGGCAGCGCCTTCAAAAGACGTCAAATAAGAAAATTAAAAATTTCTTTCTCTATCGTGAAGATAATCCGAAATTGAAACCCGATTCATCTATTAATCGTTGGCCTAATCTTTCTTTGGATGAGGAGGAGCAAGATTCCGAATACGTAAAAGAAACTTCTTTCATAGATATATATCTGCAGTATCCACAGATATTTATTCCCGTTCATTTGGACTGTTACACGGTAGCGGAGGATTTCCCGGAACGATTTCTTCGGTTTAGGCTTCTGGTTCATAGAAACAGATGGATGAGACGGAACCGTTCCCCATTTCAGGATTTTCTTATCTATAATATGTTACTTGAAACTTATGAATATTTATCCAATCCGTTCCGGTTTGGTGAAACATCACTGGATCAATGAATCAGTTACTTCATGAAAAAGCTCAATGTCGTAAAACAACTGTTGTTTTCTAGATGAAAGATTTCCCACTCCATCTAGATCTCTAACCATATAAGTGGAAACCAAATCAGTAAGAGGAAGATCTCTATTTTTCCTTTTACTGATAAAAAAAAAATACAATTCTAACTTTTCAAAAAGTAATAAATTGGAGACCAGTTACTATATGATAATGATAATAGGAGTCTCCTTACTGAAAATTAATAACTAATAGCGGTTATTTCGTAGGAATTATGCAAACAAGGCCAGTTTTTTTTATCATTATTATATTTTATTTTTGACCGATTAGAATGGGATTCGGTATCTCTGAAACGTTATTTAACCTGGCTGCAGAGGAGGCACCGGAATTTGTCTGAGTTGTTGGAACGGGGTCCACCTAAGAATGCTTCTCCTGGGTCCTATTATTGTAATTCTTCCTCGCGATCAGTATTCCTGTCTTCATTTGTTGGTGTTGAGGTTTGAAAGAAACACGATGATAAAAAGCATTCAACAATTGATGGGTCATGATCCAACAAGACTTTCTTTAGCATATGTCTGAAATACAACTCTTCTCCTATTACTAGAATTTCTTGACGTACGTATATACAAATCTCCCCGGATAGGATTCGAACCTACGACCAATCGGTTAACAGCCGACCGCTCTACCACTGAGCTACCTGGGAAAATGGTAGGAAATTCAGTTTCATACACCCTTGAGGACCTTTTTTCTGGAAGCCACTTCCAAATTCAATCTGGAATGAGTTGCTTTCTCTGCATTTTGTCAATTTTGTATACGCCCTAATTTTCATTATAGGGAGAAGGGTCGGCAATAGCAATCCCATTTGAATGTAGGGTCTCCCAAATCAAGAGTCAACATGGGGGGGTTAATCGGACAAGACAAGGTCGAGATCAACCCCAGAAACCAAACCCCTTCCCTAATTCGTATTGACACCAATTAGTGATTTCTATTCCCCCCCTTCCTGGAGCCGTAGTAGAATAGTTACAGGGTCTTTCCGCCTTATGGATCATGGAAGGAAAATATTTGAGGAAGAAAAAAAACAGGGAAAAGAAAAAAACCAAAAGGGAAATAGAAAAAAATTGGGGAAAATGAAGAATAGCCGGGAGAGATGAATGCGAATTGGAGCTTCGTGAAACGAAAATAGCAGTTTACGGAAAAGGCGGAACTAAAATGAGTAATAGTATTATTAATAAAGAAATTCCGACTAATATTGTAAATGAATAATAAGAAATTCGACCATTTTCTCCATAACGTATACTTTCTCCGCTAAAAAAACTTACTAACCCTGTTGCGTTAACAAAACCATCAATTATATGACGATCAAAATTTAAAAATACTTGACTCAAAAACATTGTGCCACGTATGAAAAAGAGATCGTAATAGTAATCAATAAAACCCCGATTTAATGACCAAGACTGGGCATAATACGCAAAGTACCCAAGTACACTAATGATTTTTTTCTCCGAAGAAAATTCTGATTTAAAAATTTGTTTTTGCTTTATTGTGTTACTAGATTGACCATAAGTAATATATGCTAAAAATAGTCCAAAAAGGGATAAACTAAACGAGCCGATTGAATCCAATAAAATTTCAAATAATATTTCAGTAATTTTATATTCTTTAAAAATATTTGATGAAAAAACAAACCAATTAAAAAATGACGTAAAACCAAGCTCTTTCTGAGTTTCAGGAATATCAACTCCTAGTACTCCAATACATACAGTAGGTATTGCTAAGACTATAAGAGGAATTGTCATAAAAAAGTCCGATTCTTTAGGTTTTAATAAGACTCGATTTGAATCAATTTGACTAGATTGATTTGGGTCTACAAAATAGGTTGACAAAACATTTTTGACTCTAAACTCTAAAGATGCTGCATTTTGACTGATTTGACCAATTGCGGGTTCTTTCATCAATTCTGTTTTACCCCAAAAACTAAAAGTGATGGTTTTGTTAGTTTGGGGAGAATAATTAAAATCAATTTCATCTGATTGACTGGCACGAAAATCTCCTTCAAAAGTCAATAAATGGATACGAAACATATAAAACGCCGTAAGAGCCGCAGTTCCAGAAGCTACGAGTCCAAGGTAAGAAGAAGATAACCAAAGTTTGGTAATAATTTCGTCTTTAGACCAAAAACAGGCTAAAGGTGGTATACCACAGAGCGACAGAGTACCTAAAAGAAAAGTAGTTCCAGTAATTGGCATATATCTACGTAATCCGCCCATAAAGAACATGTTTTGACTCTTATTAGGTGAATATCCAACTATTTTTTCAAGTGAATGAATTACAGAACCAGCCCCAAGAAATAACAAAGCTTTGGAATAGGCATGTGTTATAAGGTGAAATAAAGCCGATCGATCAGCACCAATACCCAAAGCTGAAACCATATATCCCAACTGAGACATAGTAGAATAAGCAAGACCTTTTTTGAGATCTTTCTGAAAAAGAGCTAATGTAGCACCCAATAAAGCTGTTAGACCACCTACCCAAGAAATTATTGACATTGCTAAGGGTAAGCTCAATATTAACTTAAAAATTCGAGCGATAAAAAAGATACCCGCAGCTACCATTGTAGCTGCATGGATAAGAGCCGAAATTGGTGTAGGCCCTTCCATTGCATCGGGTAACCACACATGAAGTGGAAATTGAGCGGATTTAGCTACTGGTCCGAGAAATAATAAAACAATAATTATGTTTGCAAAAAGAAAATTTACAAATCCTGTTTTTTCTAATTCAATAAATCAATCACACAATTCAAAAATCTCGAAACTACCAGTTGTCCAATATAGACCTAATATTCCTAAAAGTAATCCAAAATCTCCTATGCGGTTGGTAACAAAAGCTTTTTGACAAGCGTTTGCGGCACTTGATCTTGTAAACCAAAAACCTATTAATAAATATGAACACATTCCAACTAGTTCCCAGAAAAAATAAAGTTGTATTAAGTTGGGGCTAAAAACTGAACCTGACATCGACGCAGTAAACAGGCTTAAATAAGCATAAAACCTCACATATCCCTGATCATAACGCATATAACTATCACTATAAATCATCACTAAAATGCCTACGGTAGTTACTAATATTGCCATAGTAAGACTAAGTGAATCAACTAAAAAACCTACTGTTAAACAGAAAGTCTTATCATAAATCCAAGTCCAAATAAACTCTTTATTCAAAAAAGTTTCTTCAGTTGAATAATTAACAAATTGTTCTCGAAGTAAAAAAATGGAAACAAAGAGGGCAACAATTAATAAAAATATGTTGAAAGATGAGCACAAGCGACGAAAACTTCTTGTGGCCTTTGAAAAAAAGAAGGTTAACAACCCGGTTAAACAAGCAGCTACTAATGGACATGTGGGAATAAGAAAAGCGTATTCGTTTGAAATTTTCACAGACAAGCGTATAAAATTTGAATTTAAATTAATATTAGTTATTTAGTTCTTTCTTGTGAATAAAAAAGTGAAAATAACAAATAGAATGTAGGCAAATGATATCGTTAATTTTTATCCATTAAATAATTAAGATTGAAACTTCACTTAGTAATAAACAACATAAGAAACCTTGACAAACGTTGATCACCAACGAAATACTTAGACAAGTCGCAAAATTAAGCATATTTTACAATCAAATTCTATAAAAGAGAAAATCATAATGGGTAAATACGCAATTATTGATATTGGAGGAAGTCAATTAAAAGTAGAGCCAGGAAAATTTTATGATATTCGTCGCTTTACTTCAAATCTAGATACGTTAGGATTTAACAAACAAATATCCATCAATAGAATCTTGCTTGTACATGATGAAGCTGTTATAAAGATTGGTTCTCCGTGGTTATCTAATGCGGTTGTAAAAGGACGACTCTTACATAGTTGCTCCAAAAAAAAATTAGTTATACAGAAAATTAGTTGCAAGAAAAAAAAGCAAAAAATTTTTGGTTATAGGGAGAGTATGGTCAGACTTGTAATTGACTCCATTTCTTTAAGTGACCCAAAAACAAAAACAAACTAAATAAATTAGTCATTTAATAATTAGAAAATTTTGTCGTAACGACAAAATAAAATTTTTACTTTTGTCTTTTTATTCCTTTATTAAAAAAAACTTTTTTCTTCATTATATCTATTCTATTAGCACGTATCAATATAATAATAAGTAGTCAAAAAGAAAATCCTATGCGAATACAATAAATTAAACTATGGCTGTTCCAAAAAAACGCACTTCTAGATCGAAAAAGAAAATTCGTAATAGAGTTTGGACAATGAAGTCCTTGAAAAAAGCATCAAAATCTTTTTCTTTAGCTCAATCTATTTTGAGTGGTCGTTCCAGAAGCTTCTATTATGTAGCCGAGAAGAAATTCTAAATTAGTAGAATTTTTTCTAACAATTTTAACAGAGTAAGTGAATTCTTTATAAAATAACTTATGTTATCCAAGAAAAAAAGATAAAAACTATATAAGTTCATACTTAAAAAAAAAAAATAGGTTTTTATAGTTATTATTTGCAATGAAATAAAATTTGTAAATTAATTCAGATTGACAATCTAAGAGAACATGTATTTAGAAGATTAAAATAAAAAGAAATTCTGATTTCTTTAACGGACCAATTAAACATTAGATATTGTATGAATCCTACACATGGTAAAAAAAAAATACAAAAAATCTATCTATTAACAAAACTAATGAACAAAACTGTAACTGTAATATATACATATATATAACTATTAAGCGTTATGAAAAATTTTCATTATAAATTTTTTGATTCGGAATAGCAGGATTTGAACCTGCGGCCTCCATCACCCCAAGATGGTGCGCTACCAAACTGCGCTATATCCCGTATATATATATATATACATATATATATATATATATATATATATATATATATATATATATATATATATATATATATATATATATATATATATATATATATATATATATATATATATATATACGGGATACTATATATATATATATAGTATATACAAAAGATATTTTTCTATTACGAATATCATTTTTCTATTGAATAAGCAAGTATCTTTTTACTAGTTAGTCTTGATACATTAATACTTTCTAGCTTTCTTAAAAAGAAAAACGATATAATAGTTGACTTGATGTTCTGGTGTGATATAAAATATAAAAGAAGTTTGCAATTGTTCAAACCTCAATAAGCCGCTATGGTGAAATAGGTAGACACGCTGCTCTTAGGAAGCAGTGCTAGGGCATCTCGGTTCGAATCCGAGTAGCGGCACTTCAAACCAGTACGTCAAGTATGTTAAACTGAAGTGAATATAAGATCTTAAATAAATTGAAATTAATTAGATCAAATTAAAAGAAAAAATTGTTGGTTGTTTTTAATTATGATATATCTTTACGTCGAGCAAATATTTGTTTACATTTCATTTCTAATCCTTTTTTTGGTCACGTTGCTAAATCTAATCAATTTCTTTTTTGAAATTGATAAAATCAATCATTTTAGCAACAATGGCATGAAATTTGCTTTTTTATGTACTACAGGATTTCTGACTACTCGTTTTTTTCAAACTCAACATTTGCCGCTAGGAAATTTATATGAATCACTGATGTTTCTTTCATGGGGTTTTTCGTTTTTATATTTAATCTCAAATGTGAAAAATAAAAAGCGGTTGTCAGCTCCAGTTCTGGCAACAAGTGCTCTGCTAGTTCACGCTTTTGCGGTTTTAAGTCTTCCTCACAAAATGCGAGAATCCATGTCATTAGTACCTGCTTTACAGTCTCAATGGTTGATGATGCATGTAAGTACAACGTTAATTAGTTATGCAACCTTGTTGTTTGGTTCTTTACTAGCAATCGTTTTATTGAGTATTTTTCACGGTGAAATAAAAAGATATTGTGTTGGAAACTTGACAAATAATTTTGAATTTAGAAATAAAAATTACCCGCTGATTTCTAAAAACTTTCCGAAACAAATCATTACGGAAAGTTTTTCTTATTCACTTTTTTTGAACTCCAGAAAATGCCAATTAATTCATTTGTTAGATAAATGGACTTATCAAGCAATAAGTTTGGGCTTTTCTTTTTTGACTATCGGTATAATTTCCGGAGCAGTGTGGGCTAATGAAGCTTGGGGATCTTATTGGAGTTGGGACCCAAAAGAAACGTGGGCCCTAATAACCTGGTTAATATACGCTATTTATCTTCATATAAGAATAAATAAAAAATGGATGGGTAAAGGTTCTGCCATGGCTGCATCTATGGGCTTTTTCTTGGTTTGGATTTGCTTTTTGGGAGTCAATTTGTTAGGAGTTGGTTTACATAATTATGGTTAGCTTATATAACAGAAATACAACAATTTCAAATTTATAGTGATTTTTTTTTGTAATAAACTAAACAAACCTAGTTAAATAATTTTTAGGATTAGTAAAGAAACGATATCCGTTCAATTAAATAAAAAAAAAAATTTCAAAGAGTTAAACGTAGAGACATAAACAAACAATTTTTACAATTTATTGTTAGCTTATGTCTCTCCACTGTAAAAACAATTTTACATATATTAATAAAAGGGTTTAATGAATTGATGTCTAACCAACCTTTTTCAATAATAGAAATAAACTCGATACAACAATTTATTAAAACTTTTCACTATGAGTTTTGTTTTATTTGATCATGTTAGAGTATAAAAGTGAGATTGAACTAACTTTATTCCTCCAGATGGGTAAAATTAAATTTGGATATGAACCGATACCTAGTATTGGCAAGAACAAACAAATCAAAATAAATAATTCTCTTGGACCAAGATCGATTAAATAAGAATTTGATTGGTTAACTAACCTATAACCATAAAACATACGACGTAACATTGATAATAAATATATTGAGGTTGATACTGTGCCGATTGCTCCCACCAATGTAATTACTATTTTGAAAGGAAATGAATATTGTTCGGCAGTACTAACTCCTATAAAAACTAGCAATTCTGATACAAACCCGCTCATTCCTGGCAATGCAAGAGATGCCAATGAAAAAATACTAAACATGGTAAAAAGTTTCGGCAAGGTAGTTGCAACCCCTCCTAACTGATCTAATAGATAAGTTCGAGTTCTATCATAACAAGTACCAGCAAGAAAGAATAAAGCAGCCCCAATTAGACCATGTGAAATCATTTGTAACATTGCTCCGTCAATACCCGAATCTGTCAAAGAACCAATTCCTATGGTTACAAAACCCATGTGAGAAATCGAAGAATAAGCAATTCTTTTTTTCAAATTACGCTGACTCATAGAAATGAAAGAAGCATATGCAATTTGAATTGCTCCAAACAACATTAGTCCTGATCCTAAAAAAAAATGAGCATGAGTCAATAATTCCAGATTTATTCTAATGAGATCGTATCCGCCCATTTTTAACAGCACCCCAGCTAGCAACATACAGGTACTATAATGTGCTTCTCCATGAGTATCCGGTAACCAAGTATGAAAAGGAATGATTGGTAATTTGACGGCATAAGCAACTAAGAATCCAATATAAATAAGTATTTCTAAAGAAACTGGATAAGATTTATCAATTGAATCTTGAATATCAAAAGAAGGAACGTCGCTACCGGAGAAACTCATTGTTAGAGCGGCTAATAACAAAAAAATTGAGCCACCCGCTGTGTATAAAACAAATTTTGTAGCCGAGTATAAACGTTTTTTTCCTCCCCATAAACTAAGGAGTAAATAAACTGGAATTAATTCTAATTCCCACATTAAGAAAAAAAGCAAAATGTCTCGTGAAACAAAGACTCCAATTTGACCGCTATACATAACTAGCATCAAGAAATAAAAAAGCCGCGTATTCCGAGTAATTGGCCAAGCCCCTAAAGTTGCCAAAGTAGTAACAAAGCCAGTTAGTAAAATAAGACCCATGGAAAGTCCATCAATACCTAATGCCCAACGAAAATGAATTGAATCTATCCAACTAAATGTTTCTAACAATTGAAGTGACTGAGAATCAATTTGGAAGTGACAATAGAATACGTAAGTAATCAGCGAAAATTCAAGTAGGCAGATACCAAGTGTATACCATCGAATGATTTTATTGCCATCAGAGGACAATATTGGAATCATCAACCCGGCAAGAATTGGGAAAAATACGATTGTTGTTAGCCAAGGTACATTATTAATCATGAATTGACAAAAAAAAGTAAAAATTTTTGAGAAAAAAAAGCTATGTGATTTAAATCAAATAACCCATACCCGAATCTTTGGGCTTCCAAAGATTCGGGTATGAGTCAAAATAAGATAATTTGGCAATTCACTTGTTCCCTTTTTCCGTTTTAGGTACTGAGGACTAGTAAGCCAGACCCATGCTACGGGTTGTTTCAGCTCCCAGATAAACACGTACACTTAAAAAATCGGTGGGGCAAGCTGATTCACATCTTTTGCATCCCACACAGTCTTCTGTTCTAGGAGCCGAAGCTATTTGATTAGCCTTGCATCCATCCCACGGTATCATTTCCAGTACATCTGTGGGACATGCCCTTACACACTGGGTACAACCGATACATGTATCATAAATTTTTACTGAATGTGCCATTAGGTCTGTTTACTCCTCTTCTACTAAAATTTCCTTATTGAATTTTTTATTTATTAAAAAATTTCAAGTAATAAAATTATCAATCAGTATAACAAAAATTGTTTTTCTTTTCATTTTCAAATTCTATTCAATCAAATTTGACTCTTATATTCTTTTTTCTTTATTGTTCTCTAAAAAAAATAAAAAAAATTTCATTCATTTTTTTTTTACGATTGAAAAACAAAAAGAAATAAAAAGAGTATGTGACGCACGTGATCCAAAAAGATAATTTTGAATAAATTGAAAGGAGAAAATCACTTTTTCACCAATCAATCAATTACCATTTTAACAAATTTAATTGATCGATACGAGTAGACTTCCTGATTCGATGGATCGAAAGAGCTATGGCTAATCCAGTGGCGGCCTCGGCAGCTGCGACAGTTATTATAAATAGTGAAAAAATCTCTCCCCCTTCTCGATTGGTAAAAAAATTTGAAAATATAATAAAATTTAAAATAATACCATTCAAAATTAACTCAAGGCTCATAAGTGCTCTAACCATATTTCTACTTGTAATTAATCCAAAAAAGCCGACACATACAAGATAGGTACTTAAAATTAGTTCTTTTTCAAACGTAATCTATTATTTTTCTCCTCTTTTTCGATTTCAATAAATTTCTTTTCTTTTTAACCAGGTTTTTCAGTTTTTTTTTTCATTTGGATAAGTTGTTATTATTTAGAAAAATGAGGACTTATCACGAGGTGAAGTTGAAGAAACAAACGATTTTTTTTGATTTTCTGCAATATCTTTGCCCTCATCTTCATCTCGAGCCGGATTAATTGCTCCCACCAAAGCAACTAAAAGAAGAAGTGAAGCAAGCTCAAATGGTACTAGAAATTTGTTCAACAACTGATACCCAATGTTTTGAACATCATTTTGCTCAAACAAATTTAATTTTAAATATTCTGATTGATGTATACTACTTGAATAAAAATCATTTATTTTATGAAAAATGCAGACTATTGTCAAAAAAAGGATTGAACAAGCTCCTAGAGCAGTGAAATATCCTATGCCGCGTTTCTCAGAGTCAGAACTGACTGATTGATCAGTAATCATTACAGCAAATACAATTAAAACATTTATAGCTCCTACATAAACTAGCAATTGTGCGGCCGCAATGAAATCCGCATTTAATGCAAAATATAATAGAGATATACATGTGAATACTAGCCCAAGGGAAAAAGCAGAATTAGCTGTATTAATAAATGATACTGTGCCTATACTTCCCACTAAGATACCCGGTTCTATTAATGCCAAAATAAATTCATGAATTAATTCTGATAGATTCATTGTGCACAATTCTTAAATTTGAGTGTTTCAGTTGAATTTCATTGATATTGACTAGTCTCTCTTTCTTTTTATTTGACTTATTTCTAAAAAAATAGGTTTTTACAATCATATTAAAAAATAAATTATTCTTTTTTTTTATTCGTAATCATAAAATTTAGTAGTTAAATTCTGACAGATTGGACTGAAACATCGTGTAAAACAGAAACGGGTACACGGCCCAAAGACGTTTGATCATAATTTAGTTCGTGACGGTCATAACTAGAAAGTTCATATTCTTCGGTCATTGATAAACAATTTGTCGGACAGTACTCTATACAGTTACCACAAAAAATGCAAACTCCAAAATCGATGCTATAACTTCTTAATTTTTTTTTCTTTATATCTTTTCTAAAGGTCCAATCAACAACTGGTAAATTGATTGGACATGCTCGAACGCAAACTTCGCACGCAATACATTTGTCAAATTCAAAATGAATACGTCCACGAAATCGTTCAGATGGTAGATTTTTTTCATAAGGATACTGAACAGTTGTAGGCAGACGATTTGGATGATCTAAAGTAACCGCGAATCCTTGACCAATGTATTTTGCGGCCTCTACAACTTGTTGACCATAGTTTTTAAATTTTATTATTGTTGTGATCATAGTAGAGAAAGATTTTTGTTTTTACCATTTATTTCAAACACAAAATTTTTAGGGAGGAAAATAGATTGAGAAACGCAAATTTTTTCCTTTTTACCTTTTTTCTTCCCTGTCTTGATTCAACTACACTAATTTTGAAATTGTGAAATGAAGTTTCTCAATTTATTGATAAAATTTGAAACGAAGCTGTTAACAATAAATTCCCTAAAGCAATAGGCAGGAGAAATTTCCATCCAAGATCTAATAATTGATCTATCCGTACTCTAGGTAGGGTCCGTCTTGTCAAAATAGAGATAAATAAAAACAAATAAGATTTGGATAATGTAGTAAAGATATCTAGAACTGGTTTCAACACATCGAAGGATTCATTGATTCCATAGTTAATCGAAATATTTTGAATAAAATTTTCAACAAAGGGAATTGAAGATTTCCAACCCCCAAGATATAAAATTGTTACAAATAACGAAGAAATCAACAAATTCAAGTAAGAACCAACATAGAATAAAGCGAATTTTATCCCCGAATATCCAGTTTGGTAACCTGCCACTAACTCTTCTTCGGCCTCTGGTAGGTCGAATGGCAACCTTTCACACTCTGCTAATGACGAAATCAAAAAAACTATGAATCCAATTGGCTGGCGCCAAATGTTCCAACTTAAAAAACCATATTTGGATTGTATTTCTACGATATCAACGGTACTCAAACTGCCTGATAAGTCTAGTCGGTGGTTTTGCCCGCCTCTATTTCAAAACCGTACATGAACTTGGGGTTTCATACGGCTCCCCATTGAAACAAAAAGTTATTCGGTTAGAATGTAATATTTTGCATTGTTTTTTCAATGAGATTCTGTTTACTAAAAGTTTGCTTCTGAATCTATCTTAACCTTATTAAGTTTCGAAAGTATATGAATTGAAAATTGGTTTTTCAATCAAAAAAAGAAAATTTCTGTATTTTGATCCAATCTCCTTTTTTTGTGCAGAAAAAAAACATAACCATTTTTTTACCCAGTTAATTCAATGAAATTTGACTTATTAATAAGGATTACTTCGTTCCAAATCGTTATTCCAAAAGTAAATAAGATTATACTCGAGAGTGGAATCATTTATAATTATTACCCAGCCATCCCTACCCGGGCTGAGTTTTTTCTTTTAGGTGAAGAAGAAAAAAGTAGAACGAAAGATATCTATATCTATTGTATTTGATTGTTGATTTTTTTTTACTACTATTTATCTTTGTTCACAAGTTTGATTTCATACAACTCTCTTGCGTATATTAGTGTTTCTCCCTATTTACTTTTTTTTTTCTAGGTATGAAAGAATTAGAAACTGACTACTAAATTTTCTCCGTTTCAAGCCTAGATAAGGATAATCACTGACTTGGGATTAGGTAGCACAGATCTGATATAAATTAAATATAGTCAGATAAGTTTCTAATACAGAGGGGTTCTTTTTTGTAACTGCGATAAAACGCTGTTTAAATGCACCCGGATAACTATTTGGTTTATTAATCAACGAGATTTTTTAAGGTGAAGAAAAGAAAATTAATAAAAAGCTTTTCCTTACTTACTCGTTTTTATCGAATCACACGTAGGGATATCGACAATACACACAAAGCTAGAGGTATTTCATAACTAATAGATTGAGCTGCAGCCCTTAGTCCCCCCAAGAAAGAATATTTATTATTTGAACCGTATCCTGACATAAGAAGACCTAATGGAACGACACTTGAAATAGCGATCCAGAAAAAAACACCAATATTTAAATTTGCTAATATAATATTTTGTCCAAAAGGTATTACCAAATAAGTGAGAAAAACCGGTATGACCACAATAGCTGGACCGATGGTAAATAACCAAGCGTTACTTCCAGCTGGAATGATATCTTCTTTTAAAAGGAGTTTGATTCCATCGGCCAGAGATTGAATAATTCCCAACGGACCTGCATATTCTGGCCCGATACGTTGCTGTACTCCCGCCGATATTTTTCATTCGAGCCATACAATGACTAAAACTCCTGTTGTAACTACGAAAACCAGAGTGAGGGTATAAGCCAAAATCCAAATTGATTCAGAAAAAGTTGTTATAATTTTCAACTCATTGAAAAATTGAGCTAATTCTTTCTCAGAAATTTTGATAATATTTGTCATTTTAACGATCAACCTCTCCCATAATAATGTCTATGCTACCTAATATTGTCATAATATCTGCAAGCTTCATTCCTTTAAGAAGTTGAGGAAGAATCTGCAAATTTGCAAAGCCAGGTGGTCGAATTTTAAATCTCCAAGGAAAAACACTATCATCTCCAATTAAGAAAACTCCTAATTCTCCCTTGGGAGCTTCCACTCTCACGTAATGTTCCTGTCGAGGTAGTTTAACGGTGGGGGAAGATTTCTTTCCAACAAACTGGTAGTTGAAACTGTTCCAATTCATCCTTCCTTTTTCTTGCGCAATACGGCGACCTTCCAGGTTTTCATACGGACCACCTGGCAGAAGCTTTAACGCCTGTTGAATAATATTTATTGATTCCTTCATTTCGTCAATTCGTACTAAATAACGAGCCAAAGAATCTCCTTCTGTTTGCCATTTAATTTGCCAATCTATTTTATCATAACATTCATAATGATCGATTTTACGAAGATCCCATTGAACCCCTGAAGCACGTAAGCAGGGTCTAGATAATCCCCAATTGATGGCTTCTTGTCTGCTTATAAAACCTACCCCTTTCACTCGTTTTAAAAAAATAGGATTCCTTGTAATCAATCGTTCATACTCATAAATTTTTGGAAGACAATATTGGCAAAAATCCAAACATTTATCTACCCAACCATACGGTAAATCTGCTGCGACACCCCCAATTCGAAAATAGTTATGCATCATGCGCATACCAGTAGCAGCCTCAAATAAATCGTAAATCATTTCCCGTTCTCGAAATATATAAAAAAAGGGAGTTTGTGCGCCAATATCAGCTAGAAAGGGTCCGAGCCACAACAAATGAGAAGCTACTCGACTCAATTCAAGCATAATTATGCGTATATAACTAGCCCGTTCAGGTATCTGAATATTAGCTAATTTTTCTGGCGCATTAACTGTCACTGCCTCAGTAAACATAGTAGCTAAATAATCCCACCTCGTCACATAAGGAAGATATTGCACAATTGTTCGGTTCTCAGCAATTTTTTCCATTCCTCGATGTAAATAGCCCAAGATTGGTTTGCAATCAATAACATTTTCACCCTGTGGAACGACAACCAGACGTAGAACACCGTGCATTGACGGATGATGAGGACCCATACTTACGACAATTGGATCCGTATGTTTAAACCGACTATTCGTAAATTGCTTCCTTTTCAATAAATGTCATCAAACAAATTCATTCACTTTGGTTAAATAAGATAAGAGTAGGACAATTATTTTCTATTTGAGATAGAAAGAATCTAGCATAGCTTCTTTTTCTCCTGGAATAAAAGAAAAATGATCTTAGGTTATATTATTAGCGTCCTTTTAGTCCTCGAATACCTAATTTCATTAAAACTTTTAAATATAAGCCCGTATTCTTACCTGATAAATAAGTTAAAAGACGCTTACGTTTACCCAGTAGTTTCCACAAACCAATTTGGGATGAGTAGTCTTTGGGGTGTGATTCCAGATGATAAGTAAGTCTTGATACTCGATAAGTTGAATAATAAATTTGAAAAGCTGTGAATCCCGTATTTTGATTATCGTTCAAAAACCGCACGTCAGTAGATCCTTGTATATTCATAGTAATAATAAGCACAATGTTGTTTGTTTTGTATACTTTTCAAATCAATTATAGAGGATTTTACCAGTAGTTGCATAAAAAATTAACTATTAATTAATATTAGGCACAAAATTTTGAATTTTTGGAATATAATATGTGGAATTTACACACATTATACCCCAAAAAATTGACTTGAGAGAGCACGCTTAATTGAACTGGCTATTAGTCACAATAGTTAATAAAGTTGGTGAACTTTAGATTATATTTACTAATTATTTCTGAATCCTTGAAATAATATATGTATGAATTTTTTTTTTTATTTTAGGTATTTTATTCACTTTATACTATATTATAGGATACATCCGAATTTTTAGCGCTGCAAATCTACTTTCAGTTGTAGCGCCAAAGCAAAATCTTCCAGTACAGGCTAATTCTTCTAATCGGTGACTGGGCCATAAGAAGCGTTTGATTCTTTGACTTTCAATGCTACTATCTTGTAAAAGACACCAAGGCTTTGGCTTTACCTCATTTTTGATTTCTTCTACATCATTTTTGGTTTTTTCAATTTCATTGATAATGTGAGATAAATAACCCTCTCCTCTCTGAGCTAGTTGTTTTGAAATTACTAAACAGTTAAGAAAGCGAAATTCCCGCTGACGACGTGTAAGGAGAAGATCCTCAATATTATAATTACACACCTGCTTACAATTATGTTCATTGACTATGTGGAACAATCTAAAGATATAAGTATCATTATATATATTTTTATACAAGCGTTTCTTATCTCTCTTTTTTGCTATAGACTTGACATTTAGCAGAGGATTAACAATTTTGTACAATAAGCTTTGGTCATCAAGTAAGTTTCCGAAACGATGAAAATAAAAGAAACCGAGAAATCGGAACCATCTATTTTTATTTTTATTTCGAAGTTGGAAACCTAATAAATCTGGATCTAATTCGCTATTTTCACAAAGTGCCATCAATTCTTGCTCGGTTCTTAGCAATCTTGTAATATCGCTTAATTTTCTAAAACTTTCCATTTGCATTTCAAGCTTCCATTTCCGGTTAAACAAATAATCTGACTCCTCTCGATCTTCTATACCTCGGTCAAATAAATACTTGAATAACTCTCTTGTTTTGTCAGACTCACTTCCGTATCTAAATATGTAATATGGAGGTTTATCTTCCAACAATCTTTTTGTCTTCCTCGTTTTATTTTTACTTGTGAAAAGACCTTTCATTTTTAACATTTTTGGATCTAGCCACAACATTAAGTCAAATTTTAGATTATATTTTCTTGTAGAGGAATTTGGAAAAGAAAAAAGATTTTTACTAATATTTTTTCTTTTATTACTAATTTTTTCGAAGCGATCTTTAAAGTAACTTTTTTGTCTAATAACATCTTGTCTGACAGAAAAATTTTGTATATCTCCACTTCGAACAAAATCAGTTAAATTTTGTAATAAAATTCTCTGTTTAGTAATTTTATTGAAATTATTTATTCGATCTCTAAGAAATAACTTTTGTGTGTAAATGGAATAACTATGGAACTTGCCTGGATAAACACGATATCGCGGATTATTTTGAGTAGTTATTTTTTTGAGATTAGTAAAGTCTTCTAAATTTTCTTTCCATCTGCTAGGTGCTATCTCACGCCATATTATTGATGATAAATTGTATTTAGGAAAACAATCTAGCCAATTACTCCAAATTTCGTCATTCACGTTAGAAAACTTATTCCAGAATCCCCATTCTTCTATATACTTCGCAGTATTTTCACTTAAGATTTCGTTGGGTATTTCTTGGTTATCAATTTTTGTATCAGAATGAATTGGAAAATGATTTATACCATTTTCTTTTTTATTCTGAATTTCCGTTAGTGTTGAGTTTAAACGAACTGATGAAGATTTGCTTGATAAAACATGAAACTTTGAGGAGTGATTAAAATCACTAGACCAAGTATTATTATCTTGATTAATATCTCCTTGTGATCTAATGTTCTCTCTATTGTTACTATTATTATCTTGATTAATATCTCCTTGTGATCTAATGTTCTCTCTATTGTTACTATTATTACTGTTTTTGATATTATTATTAATTAGTAAATCCAAATTTAAATTATTTTTCAAGCTAATATTCCATATATCAACATATAGCTGACCTTGAGATAACAATTGAACTCCGTTTTTGGGTACTACATTATTTTCATGATTAATTTCCTCTCGTAGCCTTCTCAATTGTTTATGTAGTGTAACAAAATCATAAAATAAATAAATAGAGCTCCGGCCAATTTTGAAAAGGAGATTTTTTAATACCACAAGAAATTCGTCAGCCGATGCAGCAAGGAATAAGCGTGGACTAAAAATAAATTCTTTTAAATTTTCAAAAGAATTGCTGAAATCCGTATTATTTAATGCAGTGTCAATGGCTACTTGATTGATCGAAGTTTTTCTGAGATTATCTGTTTTAACTTCTTGTTTCATTTCTTGTTTTACCGAATTAACAAAATCAACCTTGGGACTCTCAACCGTTTTCTTATTTTCAAAATTTTGATTAAAAGCTGGCTTACTATAAAAACTAGTTGAATATATTTCTCCACCAATAACTATAGAATTATTATTTTTTACCGATGTTTCCTTGAAATACGTGGAAGATAATTTTTTTGTTCTTTGATTTGAATTTTTTCTATTTAGTTTAATTTTTGATAAAAAGTTCAGCTTTTGAAACACAATTAAACTAAATTTCACTACTTTTTCCAAATGTAATCTAGAGTTGATGAATTGATACGTTTGCCTTACTTGACGAGGTAGACGCCTCTTCTGGTAAGTCCTAATTAACTTTTTTTGCACAGGTTTCCAAAAAGAAGTTTCTTTTAGAATAGGTCCAAAAGGTTTATCTGTCTGGTATCCTAAAACAGTTAAATAAATAAATTTTGGTTTCTTTCGTTTCAATTTTCTTTTGTTTATTAATGTTTGGCTCTCGCTAGATTCAACTTTCATGGAAGTTTGGTCAAGAGACAATTTCTTTTTATTTTCATCTGTATACCAAGGTTTTAATCGAAATGGAGACACAACTTTGATTTGTATACCCTCTCTTAACCAACGGGGAGGTAAGTCATATCTCGAATATTCTTCACCATCAAATGTACAATTGATGTGAATTTCTTTTCTCCAGTATGTCCAATCTTTACTCCATTCAGATTCTTGACGAAGTAAAAAACGTATAATAGTTTTGAAAAGTATAAATGTTGGCAATTTTATATATTTACGGAATTTAGATTGGAAAACCAACAAATATCCTCTTCCATTATGAATTGGACCTATATCTGTTCTAGTAGCTAAAGCTGAACGGGTGCGTGTAGATTCTTCATTAATTAATCTTTCTTTCAAAGCTGGAGAATTTTCTAGTAGCTGCTGATAAAGTTCGAAATTTTTTGTTTTTATCAATTCAACAACAGGTACTGAGGGTTTGAAAGTTACCGAGCTATTACTAGATAGGTAAAATAAGGGTATTTCCCACACTCTTAGAAAAAAAGACGAATGTATTTTTCCTTGAAGTGCATTCCAAAGCAAAGTCTTTCGTCTTCTAGCCCGCAATGAACCCTTGAATAATTTTCGTCGAAAATCCGATACTCTTGCGTACCGTTTTACCCATTTGTATCGATTGCGTCTTATACTAGTAAAGCCTATATTACGCAATTTTCTATACCTAAAAGCAGTCTCTGCTCCTGTGAAGTCAAAAACATTTTCAGAATATATACTAAGATTTCGAGCTAACCTCATACTTGAATTTTCAATTAGACGGAATTGACGTGCCGTATTTGAAAATGTCTTATAATTACTTATAAAAAATGCCTTCAACGTGGAAATGGTATTTAAGTAATAAGAATTCTCTCGCTCTAAATAGGTAAAAAATAATGCTTGAGACAGAGGATTTAGCTCTATCATTTCTTCCCAAATCACAGATGAATCTTTTTGGGTCTTTTCAAGAATCTTTCTTAACTTGAAGTCATACAACGTTCCTTTCTCATACATGAATTGGAACATGCGTTTATATCTGATTGATAAAGGGTCCCATGGAAAAACAGACCTATATTGTTTTTTTCTCCTTCGATTATTTTTCGATATCCAATCTTTTAAATATTCTTTATTCTTAATCCTTCGGATTAATTTTCTTTCTTTTATGGGGCCGTGCCGCTTCATGTTCAATTCAGCTAGTGTTAAATATGTATGTGGAATTGGAATCCGCATACGAAAATTATTAACAAAAGGATCGTAAACTTGTGGTATTCTGCTTCTTTTCCGACTTTTTAATCTGGTTCTTTTTTCCATTGCTTTTGAGAAAGAGTAATCATTATCTAGTAAAAGAACTCGATCTGTTAATTCCTTCTCAACGCGTTTAGTTCTTACCAATTTTTCTAAAACCCAAGTTTGAGATAAAAGATGGAGACGAGTTCCTAGTCGTGAATGAGCTCTTGTTGGTAGAGATCCACATATTTGTTTTTCAAATATAGCTAAACTTGGCAACGATGCAAAAGATAATCTTTCCTTTCCATCAGTTAAACATTTTTGAAAAAAGTAGGTTGATACTCTCCTTTTCACGAAGCTCTTCCCTCTGTACAATCGGGAATTTCTAACAAATCGATGGCCCCGATTATGTCTTGTGGGGTCAAAAAAAGAAAAAGGCCAAGGTTGAAAAGCCCACCAAAAAAGACTCTTATATCCGGTGAGTTTCCAAAAATGCAGGTCTTTTGCGTAGAATTGATTCACATACTTCTCGGTAAAAAAGGGAGCCGGGGCTCTTCCCAAGTATGCCACGGCAATTGATACAAAAACAATACTAAAAGTTGTGTATATTGAACGTTTCACTAATAGATAGAGCATTGGTGAATCTCTTTCTACGCGAGTTAATAATAGTTTCGAAAAATAACTAAATGCTGCTTGTCCAAACAGCCAACCGGCAAAAGTAAAAATCAAGAAAAGTGAATTAGTACTATATCTGAAAAAAAATAGATAGGGCAGCCTTGTCAATACGGGATTTGGTAACACAATTGGATTGAAAATCTGAAAAAGAAAACTGAGCACAAATAATCTTAATAGTCGAGAATCCCGGAAGGATGTCACTGGTCGTAAAAGCTGATAGTCTGGGGGATCCTTGATGAAAAAACAAAAGACAAGGGTATAGGGGATTACCATTACAGTTAGTATGTGTGGTTTTGACAATACTAAGTAAATTGGCGAGCAATAAATTGATAAAAAAGTTATTAACTGTGCCAGACCATCGCGACGATCACTGATCATCGTGGCGATTGGCTCACGCCATCGCGATCGCGTCTCACCATCGCGATGGTCACTCACCATCGCTACGGTGCTTGACAATCGTGATCCTAATTAGCCTTCGTGGCTTGATCATCACAATTGTGATTGATCATCGTGACCCTGACTATTGTCACTTGACCATCGTGTGCTGACCATCGCGATCCTCACTCATCGTCGTGGATTGATCGTCGTGACTTGATAGTTGCGATCCAGAGTGATCTTCGTGACTTGACAATTGCGATTGTGAATGACCATCATAGGGCTTGACCATCGTGACTTCTGACCATCATGGGTGTCACACCATCGCGTCGGTGACACACCATCGCGATTGTGTCTGACCATCACGACTGTCAGAAAAAACGCAAAATTAGGGTTTTTGCACCAATTTTTCAAAATTTTTGGGTCAATATTTTGGGACATTAATTGTGAACTCTTGTGTGTGGCATAGAGCAAAGGAAGATGCAAGCAAGTACCACGAGTTCTCGGGCAAAGTCAAATAGTCACTTTTTAAGCCTAGGGGAACTGTGTAAGTGGAATTTCCATTTCTTAAAATTGTTGATGATTTCTTTGAGTATAGTTATCTTGTGATCAACGAAGTGTCTTAGGACTCCTAGTGTAGCCAGATATCTTTGTGAATTGAATACACAACTTACGAGAGAAGACGAAAGTGGGTGAAGGGACCAAGCCTAAAGGAATCTTTGTGAATTGAATACGCAATGCTCAAATGGATCAACATCAGAACAAATTAAAATGATTCCTTGTGACAAATGTAAACAATACAAGAAACTCTAAAGAAAATTCAAAAAGAACTAAGTGATTGACCAAATTAAAGGGGTGAGGGTGGTAAGGTGAGATTAGGATTAATGAACCTGAGGTCTAGAAAATAATTAGGGAAAAGTGATAAAGGGAGTGTCCGATCTTCCGAGGCTAGCGTAAGAACTATAGCATGATCATGGGCACAACAGCTAGGCAACTATCCATATGAGGTTAGTTCAGATACAAGCTAGGCAACTATCCATATGAGGTTAGTTCAGATACAAGTTAACACGAGTAGACTAGGGGTATTGTTTAATGTAGCCCACCTAGAGAAGACAAAGGGACCCTAGAAGACTCAGTTGGAGTATATTCGTACAAATAGATTGGGTGCTCGGGTATATGAGGATGGCCTTCATAGGTTAGTGATTCAACTACATAATCCCGATCAACCTAGGGGATTGGAACATCCAACTGTTAAGTTTGAAGACGAGGTTTACATAGACAAGGGACCATGTGTATCATCGCAATTAGGGTGAACTCAACCAATGATCTAGGAGAGATGGTAGAGAATGTAGACATAGATGCAGAAGGACATGGTAAACAGATTGAGGAACCCAGAACACCAAGAGGAAAATCCGTACTGACAAGGGTGATAACTCCTAAGTGGATGCCCCAAGACAATAGGAGTATAGAATTGTTCTGGAATAAGGAGACTGACGAAGCCTTTTGGAGATATAGGCCACAACATCCTACTACGACAGGATCAAACACGATTTATGAACTAAAAGACCCAGAGATTCCAAGAAAGGTGGTATACTTAGATGACACCTCATAACAAATGTATAAGGTCACAGAACATGGAAGACATGCGTATACATGGGGAGGAGAATTATTTTTTCCTCTAGCAAAATCACAAGCACCTAAGGATAATTTGGGTGATGGCATATCTCAAGGACATAGAGAGAAGAACAAGGAAGGAGGAGAGAGTAGTTTCATCCATTGTGCAGGAAGGGAGAGGGCCCCTACTAAAAGCGAAAGAGTTGAATGAGAACCTCTCAGGGATCATAGGGCGCATAGGGGTGAGGATGGATTTCCCCTACCTAGACCAAGAGACCACCCTAGAACCTTGAGACTTACTCAATTAGTGAAGGCTATGAAGAATTGTTTTGATGGATCAGGAGATCCTTATGAGCACGTAGCAGAATTCAAGCAAGTGCTACAGGCCAAACAAGTTGAAGACATGTTGGAGATCAAGTGGATGATTGGCCAAGTGAGCACACTAGTTTTGAATCTAACTCTTTGCAAGAGTTACCTCACTTTACGGGCCCTTGGAAAGACTGTTCAGTTCAAGTGAAAGCCCCCACTATTCAAGTAAGGGGAGAGAACTCAGTTCTCCCTAGGAATAGAGAAGCTATTCAAAACACCATAATGCAATGCCATTTGACCTTGGACGAGCTTTTGAAGATCAAACCTAAACTATGGAAACATGTAGCAAACCAGCTCCTAGAAATAGCCACAGCCCCCTCTAGACCACAAGGGTCACACTATCAAATCCATTCTGGATACATGTGCAAGAGTAGCCATTGCAACCACTTCACTGTGGAAACATTGGGGAAAACCAGCCCTTAGGCCTACTAGGATGAAACTACCGATGACAGATGGGCACATAGAGAGACCCTTAGGATTGTTGGAAGGAATTACTCTATCCACTTGCGGAGTAGAATTTGATCACACCTTTGTAATATGCGATTTTGGAAAGAACCAAGCATACAAGATGCTCTTAAGTAGACCTTTTATGCGATAGTTGCAGGTTGTCCAAGATTGGGGAACCAACTCTTTGTACCAAAAACACCTAGGAGTAACCACAAAAGTGAACCTCATAGAATATTCACATAGGGACGTACCACCTTTGCAATGGAATACGGTACACAGAAACAAAGAGGAGAAGGAATCAATACATTCCTTAACATCAAATACATCTTGGTTACATGAGCATACACACCTGTGGATGTGTAGAACTGCAGCCAAGGAAGAGGAGTGAGCCACAACAAGGACGTCAAGAGTAGGACACACTTCCAGATCCATTGAGGATCCAGCATATGTCCCAGTAGTATTTCGAGACGAGGAATTTGAACCCCATGGCTGGGCACACGTATACGTATACGTATACGTATACGTATCTTAGCAACTATGGATATTGCAATTAACGAAGAACAATGGACCCCCCATTGTGACGAAGATGGTTATGATATATCCATCTTCACGGTAAGCCTAGTAAGAGAGAAAACAGAAGAGGATAATCCTAAAGAAGAAATCTCGGATTGTAGTAAGCAAGTGAACGATGTGGAATGGGAAGTAGATTCTGACATACCTGAATGTTCATGGAAGAGGAATTCCTAGGCTGGGTAGAAGCCATGTCCTCAGAACTCACCACCCCTAGGAAGGAAAAGGAAAATTCAAGATCTAGTCAATGAGATCAAAAGGTGAGGAAGAACAAGAGTGTGAAAATCGAGGAGGAAGAACACTTGATGGAAGTGCCAAAAAATTTTAGGAAATATGCGGTGGAAGACCGAAAAATCATGATCCGAATGCCCAAAAGAAACAAAAGTTCGAGAGAAGCCTATGAGAATAAGGAAACTATGAAGAAAGTCATAGTGGCAATCGAGGAAGGAGAAGAACGATCCACATACATAGGACACGATTTAACTGATGAGGAGGAAGAAAATTTGATCGCTCTATTGAAGAGGTATAGGGATGTGTTTGCTTGGAGTTACAAAGATTTGATTATGCTGAGCTTTAGCCATGTATGGTTGCAAATTTTCCAAATCTTCAGCCATGTTTGATTGAAAATCTCTTTGAACCTCCTTTGGATGTTTACATGGCCATATTCAAGTGCACCACTTTGAAACAAAGACATGAATTATCAAATACATCTTTTGAACTAATTTTTGGTTGAAATTCGCATTCAAGTTGATAAGCTAAATTTTCAAAAAATGCCACATCGTGACTTACAATATTTTTTTGTTAATGGATGGTATAATTGATAACCTTTACTCTCACTACTATAAACAAATATATGTTTCTTTAACTTTTCATCAAGTTTATGATGTTATTGTGATGGCACAAGAGCATATGCCAAACAACCAAATAGCTTTTGTAAGAAAATGGTTTAATACATAGCTTCTACACATGATTGCTTCCATCCAAAACTTATTTGGAAGATGCTTTCCTTTAATCATACATTGTATCATTTCGAAAAGTGTTGTATTCTTGCACTCCACTTCACCATTTTGTTGCAGTTTATGGAAGTGTAAATTGGAGACAAATACCTCTTTCACAAAGAAAATCATTAAATTTATGTGAAATGTATTCACCACCATGATCCCTGCGAAGAGTCAAAATCTTATTACCACATATGTTTTTGGCCATAGCTAAACATATTTTAAAGTAAGAGAATAACTCATTCTTTTATTTCATAGGATACACCCAAGTATGGCTTGTTGCACAATCAATGAAGTAAAAAAATATACATGCTTGCTAAAAGATGGAGCCTTGACTGAACCACATACATCGATATGAACAAGTTGTAATTTTCATGTAGTATGTGTAGCACCATCTTTGGGAAAAGAAGCATGATGCATCTTTCCAAGTATACAAACATCACATGCATGCTTTGTAATGCACTCGTGTTGGAAAACCAATTAGCATACCCTTTTTTTCCTAGTAAATCACAATATTGAAGTTCAAATGACCAAAATGATCATGCAATAAATTTAAAAGTCTCTTAAATGTATACAAGTGATAAAAACCATTGTATAATATCCTCAACATCACAATAACATCACCATTGTTGGAGTCATGAACCATACATTTATTATTAGCATGATGCACATGAACTATTGAACTAGCAATTGTAGGAATTGAAATCATGTTTTTCTTGATAACATGTACATACAATGCATTCTTGAGAGTAAAAATTACCTCCATTTTCAACCATAATCTCAATTTATTCAACTCCATTAATAGGATAAGAAGCATTGTTTGCACATATGACATGTCCTCCCTTGGGTGCATCTTTCAAAGATGCAAAAAATTCTTGTACATGAAGTGATATGCTTTGAAGCACCACTATCAAAAAACCAATCCAAATCAATCTCATTCAAAATGTGATGATGAATCATCATGACATGTAACATCATATGCACAAATATATTAAAAAACATCATCATTATTTGTATTACATCTATTCTCAACAATGGGCATGCCGGATTCTTTCTTCTTTTTATTATGCTTGGAAAGTTTTCTACATTCATCAATGGTATGCCCAACATTTTGAAATACTTGCATCTCTTCTTCTTTTGCATATCACCATCCATAGAGGAAGCAGTGGAAGAGGAAGATTGAGGCTTTGGTTTTGAGGAATCCAAAGCTGAAACATACTTGCGTTTTCCCTTTTGTGTAAAAGCAAGTGCTATGTTTCTCTTCTTGCAAAAGAAGAGACATAATGTCATCAAAAGTATACATATTTGGATTTCTTTTTTCAACCAAAAAAAGTATCATAGCAAAGCTAAAAGAAGATTTGGAAATCCTTTGAGTAATGTAGAAATGAGTGATGCACCTAGAATGATTTCATCAACATTTGTCAATTGTTATTTCAAATCCTTGATGTGTGTAACATATACATCCACTAAATCATTTTCAACCATACATACATCTTCAAGTTGCTTTCTTAAGTAAGTAACACGTGCCTCATTATGCATTGCATACAATGAAGCAAGGGTATCCCAATTTTGACTTGAAGTATTGCATGACTAGATTTATGGAATAATATGTCGCTTCACAAAAAGAACAACCAATGCATGAGCTTAAGCATCCTTACCATCCCATTTGAGTTTCTCCTGTGTAGATGGAGACAATGTAGCCAGTCTACTCAAACAATAACTTGAATCTATTAGATCATGTTGCATAGTACAAGAACTGACAAGTCACTTGTCAACATCTTCCACTATGTTCTATAGTTTCTTTGCAACAAGAACATGATTTATCATGTAACAAACATTGGTTAGTTGGTCCCATGAAGATTATATCTAGCTTGAAGCATGCCAAATAAGTCATTGTTGCTTTCCGTTGCACTGAAGTACTCAAAACATCACAAGATATGACCTTCAATAGGGCTGAAATGCTACTTTGTGTAACTCCAATGGCAATTCTGATTGGATGTATGGATTTGAAAGTGGGATAAAACCTTAGAGCACCTAGTGGAGATGCTACCCACTTGTTTAGACTAGTACTTTTGTGCTTCAAAACCAATTTGCAATGTTAAAAGTTCACGTGACCATAGATGTGAAAAATTAAAGTATTTGTTGAGAAGGAACTAAACTTGATGAAAAAAACTATTTTTTGAGAATGAATTAAACGATCTGATACCACTATTGGGTGTGTGTGAGAAGTGAGGAAGCATGAATAGATGTACACACAACAAAAAAGAAGGAGATTGAAACACCAAGAAAGGTGATGTTTGGAAGAGCTCTCTATAGATATATGACCAAGAATATGAGAATGAGTGAAAGTGAGAGTTGTATGTGAATCCCTAAGTTCAATGTACCACCACATATGATTATATCGTGTATATGTTGTAACATGGGGAAAAAACTTTAGCCATCTCTAGAGATAAAGGTGCCCATGTATAGGGAAATGATTCACATCAAGGATCACTACAAGAGAATGGTGGACATAGCAATGCCCCATTAAGAAAAATGGGAAGCACTATATGGAACATCGCATAAATGATGCTCATAAAAAAAGAGGGGTTGTTGCATAATCAATTCAAAGTGTCGCTTATGCAACATTATATATTAGCGTTGTATGCTAGGGATGGTTTTTGCTATGTTGGAAAATTTCCTATGATACAAAAACATCACATAAGTGAGGCTAAGAGATATGTTAAAAAAGTTTAAATTTCTCCCGACACCATTATGCCGGGAGCAAATTTGAGAACAATAAGAGGAGATGATCAAGTGAGTGTATGCATACACATAAATATATACAAAGAGAGCGAGAAAGAGAGACATAAGCATACATACACATGCATGCATACACACATACATTCACACACATACACACACATCGCACACACATCACACACACATTACACACACATACATACATAATACACACATGCATGCACACATGCATACACACATGCATACACACATGCATACACACATGCATACACACATAGCTACATGCATACATGCATACACACATATGTATGTATCACACACATGCACATACATACATACATACACATCACACACACATGCATATATCACACACAAATATACATACATACATACACATCACACACACATGCATGCACACATGCATATATCACACACACATATACATACATACATACATACATATCACACACACACAAACACACATGCATACACACATGCAAAGATATACATACACACATGCATACATGCATACATGCTCACATGCATACATGCATACACACACATATATACATACACACACATATATCACACACACACATACATACATACATACATACATACATACATACATACATACATACATACATACATACATACATACATAGATACATACATAGATACATACATACATACATACATACATACATACATACATACATACATACATACATACATACATACATACATACATACATACATACATACATACATACATACATACATACACCACACACACATAGACTCACATGCATACATGCATGCATACACACACACATGCAAAGATGTACATACACACACATGCATACATCCCAACATGCATACACACATGCATACATACACACACATGCATACATACACACACATGCATACATATCATACACAGATGCATACATATCACACACACATGCACATATGCATACACAAATGCTCATATGCATACAAAAATGCACATACATGCATAAATATCACACACACATGCATACACAAACATGCACATACATGCATACATATCACACACATGCATACACACACATCACACACATGCATATATACACACATACACACATCCATACAGATTCATATATCACACATGCATATATATATATATATATATATATATATATATATATATATATATATATATATATATATATATATATATATATATATATATATATATATATATATATATATATATATACACACACACACACACACAAAAGCACATACATGCATACATATCATATGCACACATGCATACACACACATGCATACACACACATGCACATACATGCATACATATCTCACACACATATGCCTACACACATATACACATGCATACAAACACATACACACATGCACATACATGCATACATACAACACACACACACAAGCATAGATACACATGCATACATACATACATACATACATAGACACACATGCGTACATCATACACAAATTCACATATATATACACATCACACACACATGCATTCACATGTACATACATACTCACATGCATGCACACACACACACACACACACACACACACACACACACACACATATATATATATATATATATATATATATATATATATATATATATATATATATATATATATATATATATATATATATATATATATATATATATATATATATATATATGCATACACAGATACATGCATGCATACACACACATGCATACATACATAAATGCATACACACATACATATACATACATTCACATAGAACAAAAACACACATAGACACACATGCATACATACAAACATGTGTACATAGACATATGCAAAGATATACATACACACGTATGCATAGATGCACACATGAATACATGTAGACATGCACACGTGCATACATGCACACATGGACACATGCACACGTGCACACATGCATACAAACATGCATACACACATGCATACATGCATACACACATGCATACATGCATACACACATGCATACATGCATACACACATGCATACATGCATACACACATGCATACATGCATACACACATGCATACATGCATACACACATTCATAAACACATACATACATGTGTACATGCATACACACATGCATATATCCCATACACATGCACACAAATAGATACACATCACACATACATGCATACACGCACATGCATGCATATCTGTTGGTGCATATGGAAATCATAAGTGCTTGAACCTATGTATAGGGCTTAATAAGAGCACTAAATTAAAACCTTATGCATATACACACATTATTTGATTGGGTTCTAAGGTTAAAGTCATGCATTGATTTTCACAAAAGTAAAAGAGTGAATTGAGAGAGAATCTTGAGGATAATTGGGAGCCAAAGCCCACTACCATATTTGAATTAAAAATTCAAAAGACTCCTAAAAACATGGAACATTTTTAGGTAGATCCAACCAAAAATCGTTGCAAGAAAAGTGTATATATATACTTCCAATTAGTCACGATTACAAGAGCTTAAGATAACACTCTTTTGAGTGATTATTGTATTTAAATCGAAGCTCATGAAGTCCTCCATTCAATCTTTGTATCATATCTTACTTAGCGATACTTTTATAGCATATTTTGTTATCTACATTACTCTCTATTCATTGTTATAGTTGTTTGAGTTAATGCATCATGTATGATCTTATTGTTTGGTGTATTGAATGTTCTATGAAAATAGTCTTTGTTGAGGGCCTTAAAAATTTCATGGTCATTGGAGTTGTACACATTGAGATATGAATAGATCTAGGTGATAGTGCCTATGCATCTTCATCTTCCTCAAAAGTCAGGATCAACCCTTACTTCTTATGCATATTGCTCTCAATATAGTCCTTCTAATTCATGAAATAACCCAAAATAGTTCACTCATCACTTTTTTGAACTTTGCAAAAGGTCTTAGGTCAGTTCCAACCAGGCTAGGAGCTCCGAGTAAAACTTTGAGTACCTTCTTCCATAAATATAAGGTTTTCTCAAAAGTACTCAGAAGATATGTGTTTTGACATAGAGTTTTGATATTCATGTTCCAAGGTACCATAGTGATATTAGTGCATATATTGGAATATTAGGGAGTCTATTTAAGGTTTATCAGTTACTTAGACTTGTATGGAGCAAGCTTTTGCTAGGACCCTCTCATCTCTATGTATAATCCATCACTCCTCATAGTGGTATCAGAGCATAGTCATAGTCTTGAAATTATGGGTGATGGATTTTCCTCATCGATTTACAAATTGGATCAAAGAAACAACTCACCATGGTCTCTGAGTATGGAGGCTTACTTGCAAGGGAGAAACTTGCCTGGATATATCTTAGAGATGAGCTGATGCCTATACTCAGAACTAAAGGACAATAAACTCAAGAGGAGCAAGAAATGTTAAACACATGGTGTGCAAAGGTTCCTTTGTCAAGGTCACATATTCTAAAATGTATCTTTGATTTCTTACTTCTTGATATTAGGAATCATAAGATAGCACAAGAGACATGGCTTTGGAAACATTTTGCTCTTCAAGCACCAAGGCTAGAAAGAATCAGCTATGGATGGATTTTACAACACTCAAGAAGTAGCCCAAGCAAAGTATCACTAAAGTTTTCACCAAAATGAAGGACATTATAGATCAATTAGGGGGAATTGGAGAAATTCGTTCAAATATGCTTTAGGACTAGCATGTGACAGAGATGTATGAAAAAGAGTAGATGCACATGAACTACTTAGAATATTCTCGAATCTAGTTCGATATGGTTTAAAGATATCCATTATAAATGGATTAAGACCATCTTGAAAATGATGTGTATTCATTTGAAATATGTGGATTAAATGATATAGATTCATTTGAATTAAGTGGAGTAAATGATATGGATTCATTTGAATTATGTGGATCGAATGATGTGGATTCATTTGAATTAAATGGAATAAATGATGTGGGTTCATTTGAATTAGGTGGAGTAAATGATGTGAATTTATTTGAATTAAGTGGATTAAATGATGGTGATTCATTTGAATTAAGTGTAGTAAATGATGTGGATTAAATGATGTGGATTCATTTGAGTTAAGTGGATTAAATGATGTGGATTCATTTGAATGATGTGAATTAAATAAAGTGGTATCATTTGAATTATGTGGATTAAATGATGTGATTTCATTTGAATTATGTGGATTAAATGAAGTGGTATCATTTAAATTATGTGCATGAAATGAAGTCATATAATTTGAATTATATGGATTAAATGATGTGGATTCATTTGAATTATGTGTATTAAATCAAGTGGTATAATTCAAATTATGTGGATTAAATGAATTGGTCTCATTTGAAGTATGTGGATTAAATGATGTGGATTCATTTGATTTATGTGGATTAAATGAAGTGGTATCATTTGAATTATGTGGATTAAATGATATGGTATCATTTGAATTATTTGGATTAAATGAAGTGGTATCATTTTAATTATGTGGATGAAATGATGTGGATTCATTTGAATTTGTGGATTAAATGAAGTGGTATCATTTGAATTATGTGGATTTCATTTGAATTATGTGGATTAAATGATGTGGTATCATTTAAATGATTTGATTCCATTGACTTAGATGATATGGATTCTTTGGAGTTAAAATTAGTAATTTTGTTTTGCTAATTAGAAAGCAAAACATGGCAAGAATGCTAGATGTGAATAATGACCTTTATCATGCTAGATCTCAAAGCATTTTGTTTGAGTGGAATGCTCAATTTACGCAAGCAGGGTTAGCATTTTTATTTCACCAAGATTTAGAGCCAGAGGGATTAGAAGGAGAACCATTGTCAATGAAAAAGTAAAAAAGCTATGTCCAAAACATTTTGTTCGTGATGTTCTCTTTAGAGTTACAAGAAGGGTGAAAGAAACAACACCATTAAAGCTTTCTGATTTACAACATAAAGGATTAGCAAAACGTCTCCTTTGACACTTTGTTCAAGTTGAAAGAACATTACCAAATAATAATCAAATAGCACTATATTTCATTCAAAAAGTTTTTATAAAAGATATTCTTTATCGATGTGTAGATTGGGATATTGTTCATTTTTAATATCATCATCTATTATAGATACCATGGCATCTATTTCTTCCATGTCTGAGCCATCGTTGTGATCTACATCTAGATCATGTTCACTCAATGAATCATTTGTTAAACTTTCACGAGTTTGAAATTCTCCAAAATTTTGTTGTGCTGCTATAGAAGCTATCTTGGTTGGACCATGTAACAAATGCATATTACAAAAGAATGTATACCAAATCATTGGCATGTGATACACTTAAGTGAAGAAAATCATATGCACTCCAATTACGCTCACAACTACCACTTGAAGCTGTTATTGAAATCACTCTCATAGATATATGTTGCAACTCCGTTGCTTCATCTCTGTACTCTTTCCACCATATAGGAGGTGGATGTTTTTGAATCACTTCAATGTGCTATAAATCTCCAAAACATCCTTCTCGATTCACATAAGCTACTCTTTGGTGGAATGCTTTTGAATTCATTCAATGTTTTGAATGAAGAAAATCATATGCACTCCAATTACGTTCACAACTACCACTTGAAGCTGTTATGTAAAGCACTCTCATAGCTATATGTTGCAAATCCACTGCTTCGCCTTTGTAATTTTTCCACCATATAGGAGGTGGATGCTTTGAATCACTTCAATGTGCCATAAATCTCCAAAACATCTTCTCGATTTATGTAAGCTACTCTCTGTTGGAATGCATCTTGACCATCTATACCTGGAAGTAATAAGTGACATGTGGTTATGAAATTTCCAATGAGTTATCTGTTTGATGCTTGACCATTGAGTTTAAATACCAGATCCAAGACAGATGCTATCATTGATACATCTACTTGTTCTTGCTCTACACCTAGACTACTTCGAAAGTGCTATGAACTACTCATGCTTTTAAATCTTTTTGATGTGATACCTTGAGATTTACATTTGTTTGCATAACTTGCAAAGTGTACCCATATATCACTGTCTAGATTAGACCATCTTGCCACATTACTACCTTTACTAAAAGATGCTCTTTTATCCGAGTTAGATTTCCTACATAAAGATTTCCACAACATTTGCATTGTATTGTGGAGATTGTTTTACCCTCTTGATGAATAATCACATATGACCATTCTTTTCCCTTTCCCATAATTCTTGCTTTATGAAGACTTTATATCTACAAAAGACAACATAAATCAATATCAAATAAGATATACATTCCACTAAATTTATATATCTTAAAATACATACAAACTACTATGAATCTCTCTTAAATATTTTAAATCTATTAATCTATGTATTTACATTTTCTATCTATTAATGTTCTCAATCATACACACACATACCATTTTGAAGTAAGAATCAATGTTGAATAAGACAATTACAATAGATTTTAATTCTCAATCATACACACACATACTATTGTGAAGTACGAATCAATGTTGAGTCAAACCATTTCAATAGATTTTAATTCTCAATCATACACACACATACATTTACACATACTATTATGAAGTAAGAATCAATGTTGTGTCAAATAATCACAATAGATTTTAATTCTCAATCATACACGAACATACAGTTACACATACTATTGTGAAGTAAGAATGAATGTTGAGTCAAACAATTACAATAAAGTTTAATTCTCAATCATATACACACATACAATTACACATACTATTGTGAAATATGAATTAATGTTGAGTCAGACAATTACAATAGATTTTAATTCTCAATCATATACACACATACAATTACACATACTATTATGAAGTAAAAATCCTTGTTGAGTCAAACAATCACAATAGATTTTAATTCTCAATCATACACACACATAAATTTACACATACTATTATGAAGTAAGAATCAATTTTGAGTCAGACAATCACAATAGATTTTAAATTCTTGATCATATGCACATACACTTACACATACTATTGTGAAGTAAGGATCAACGTTGGGTCATACAATCACAATATATTTTCATTCACAATTATACGCTCATATGCACATACACATACTTTTGGATGAAACTTTGTTGGATCGCTTTATAGTCCAAGGATATGAGAAGGTGTTAATAATCTGCAAGACAAAGCCATCTAGAGACCTAGAAAGTTTTAGTTCACTTATCAACACCTTCTCAACCCTTGAATTATAAAAAAGAAGATAAAAACTTTTCCAACACATATAATTTTTAATTCACAATCATATACACACATACAAATGCACATACACAATCACATTAGATTTTCACTCACAATCATATGACATACATGCACATACACATACACATACTATTGTGAAGTAAGGATCAATATTGATTCAAACAATCACAATACATTTTTACTCAGAATCATACATAGACATACATATACTATTGTGAAGTAAGAATCAATGTTGATTCAAACAATCACAATAGTTTTTAACTCACAAAAAAAATATTTATCTTTATTGTTTTAATACTAAAATACTAAATATTTTTAACAAGAGCTTATACCTTGCTCTTTGTGCAACATTGTAAGCTCACAAGAAACAAAGTAACTCTTATGAAAAATGAATCTAAGCACATTCTTTTATAAAAAAATATTCAACCGAAATATTTTTGATCGAAAAAGTATTCGATCGATAGTTTTTCGATTGACAAATCTTTGATCAAAAGTGCTTTTGATAAAAAATGCACCAAATTTCTGTGCAAAAAGTATTTGCTCCTATCTGAATAAGTTGACATGGCATCAAATAATTCGATCAAATAATAAGGGTTTAACGTAAAATTCTGTAATTATTCACAAATAAACAAATTGACAAATAACAAATAATGTAACCTAGGTTGCCACATTATCTATGACCAAAGGCTATTTCACTTGTTGTGTACTTTGTCAATAGACTACCATACAAATCACTCCAAGATATGACTCCTTATGAAGCATTGTATGGAAAAAACCTAGTCTTGGACATTGCAAGTTGTTTGGTTGTTTAGATTATGTTCATGTACCATCACAAATAAAAGGTAAGCTAGATGAAAGGGGAACAGAGGTAGTATTTATTGGTTATGTCAACTCAAATGGGTTACAAGTTATACGATCTTTCAACCAAGGAATTGATTACAAGTAGGGATTTTCGTGTTTGAAGAACACAGGTCTTGGTATGCTGAAGACAAACAAAATGTAACTCTAACATATGATCTTGATTCTGATTTCCATCAACTAGGAAGCAAGCATAATATACAGATGCAAGAGTGTGGAGAATGCTCCAAGCAAGCACCTAGAAGGTCAACAAGGGAGAAAAGACAAGCAAAAAGGTATCGATATGATTCCACCTTTGTTAGAATTCAATCTACTTGGCAATAGAATCAATTTCAAAAGAACCCTCGACCTATGAAGAGGCAAATGGAAACCCTAATTGGGAAAAGGCCATGAAAGAAGAAATAGATGCATTGAAGGAGATGGACACTTGAGATTTGGTTCCAATGTCACCCAATCAAAAGGTAATTGGTTGCAATGGGTATATAAACTAAAAAGGAGCTTAGATGGATCAGTTTCCAGGTACAAGGCAAGATTAGTTGCCAAAGGAGACTCTCATGGTATAGACTATGAGGAAGCATTCTCACTACTTGCAAAGGTGACTTCAATCAAAAAATTGATAAGTGTAGATGTTGTAAGAAATTGGAGACTCCTCCAACTTGATGTGGAAAATTCATTTCTAAATGGATTGATAAGTGAAGAGGTATACATGTCAAAACCTCTAGGTTTTGAAAACCATAATCACACATCTTATGTTTGTAGAATTAAGAAAGCGTTGTATGGATTGAAAGAAGGTCCTAGAGCTTGGAATTATAGGTTGATTAGATAACTTCAAGATGAAGGGTTTAGTTTGAGCCCTTATAGCCTAGTGGTTGATGCCTTGAAGCTATGGGAGAAAGTCTTGAGTTCAAGTCTTGGCTGGACATGTCCATGAGTCTCTCATAATGGGTGATCTACCTTACAAGGTTGGATGTGTGAGTGTGTATTTGCAATTCATCGTACTCTCAAAAAAAAAGGGATGAAGGGTTCAGAACTAGCAGCTCACATCCTTCTATGTTCATCAAAAGGGATCACAATGAGGTTATCTATCTATATGTATATGTAGATGACATCATTGTGACAAGTGATGATTTGAATGGCATTCAAAGGAGCAAGAGATACATACAAGAGGAATTCAAAATTAGTGACTTAGGTGAACTCACATATTTCCTAAGGATGCAAGTGATTTATACAGATGAAGGGATGTATCTAACTCAAAGAAGATACATCATGATCTACATTACAAATTCAAAATGGAAAACACCAAGCTTGTAGGTACACCTTTGTAATTTAACCATAAACTAAGTGTTTATGAAGGTGAGCAGATTGATGATCCTAAAGAGTATCAAAGTCTAGTTGGTAGCTTGATATATGCTACTCACACAAGACCATATATATCATATAGTGTGGGAGTGCTTAGTCAGTTCACGCATTCACATAGAAGAGCACACATGGATGCTACAAAGAGAATACTCAAGTATCTCAAAGGGACACTTAATGAAGGTATCTACTATCCTTAATCTTTAGATTTGGATATCAAAATATATTCAGATGCAAATTGGGCAAGAGCAAAGGATTATAGAAAAAGTACATTTGGATACCATTTGCAGGTTCGAAATTGGTTTCATGGAGTTCCAATAAGCAACCAACAATGGCCTTATCTTCCACTGAAGCAGAATATAGAGGTCTAACTATTGAAACTCAAGAAACAATATGGATCAAGGAGTTGTACTCAGATTTGTGAGTTGTAAGTTCCAAGCCTTACATACTTGGAGATAATGTAAGTTCTATGCATCTAGCTGAAAATCCAATTTTCCATGCAAGGACAAAGCACATAGAGGTTCATTACCATTTTCTAAGAGACAAGTGCAAAGGAAATTGACATTTGATTTGTTCCTATTGAGAAGCAAATAGAAGACATGATGACAAAGGAACTTGATGGGATAAAGCTATGCAGGTTCAAATCTATGGCAGGTATTCATCATGGCAAAATAATAGTTTACTCTCAAGGGGACATCATGTATGAGCATAGGAACTTTTGCCTCACCAATATATATATATATATATATATATATATATATATATATATATATATATATATATATATATATATATATATATATATATATATATATATATGCATATACATATGTACTTAAATATACATATAGACAAATATATAGGAAAAGTGTAATGAACTAAACTATTAGGAATGCCACGTCTTAGAGACATGAATCTCCTCCCAACTTTATGCCTCTATATATAGCTACTCCAATCAACGAGAACCACAAATGTAACTCAATTCCACAAGTGCAGGTGTGATCTCCAGCACTCTTTTATTACCTTCCACATGCACATACACTGCTTTCCAATGAATAAGGCATTCCAATCTTCCTCGAGAAATCCTTGAATCTAATACACGCATGACCTCGAATTCTTCATGATCCTCAATCTTGATCAGTGGTGTAGAACTAGGTCTCCCTTGATCTTCCTTAGGTTCATCACAAGATAGGTCCTTTGAACTTTTAGTGGTGCATTGTAGTGTTTCCAAGATCTTTGATGGAGTGCCTTGAGTAAGCACACCTCCTTAATTGAGCATAAACTCCTCCTTGTCCTTTATCTTCTTGTTATCTTCATAATTTGTATACTCCATATAATTTTTAATGACTTCTTGAGCTTCAAAGATTCTTGATTCAAATTCTTGAGGAGCACTGTCTTCATGATGCAACACTTCTAGCTCTTGGACTTGGCTTTCTTTGAATAACTGATTCTCACATTGAACTGCCTGATTGATAACATCCTCCAAGGTAATTGCTCGAGGCATGGATAGCAAGATATATTTGACTTCACGATTGAGGCCACTTCAAAACTAATTAACCATGAAGTCTTTTTGATATGTAGTTCCACGAAACAACATCTTGATATTCAAGGCATAGCTTGAAACTGATCGATCATCTTGTCGCAACAATCTTTTCATATGTTGGACATATTCGATCAAGTCCTTTATGGTAGATTGAATCTCCTTGCATAGGGAAACCATGATGCCTGGTCTTCATGAAGATAGTCTTGCCAAAATGTCAGGGGAGCACTAGATTGTGCTCTATGACTACACTAGACAAGATTTTGGAAATACACTTCTGACTACAAGATCACCCACATAGGGAAAACGATACAAGAATACATAACTGATACAAGACGTCCCACAACCCAGGACCGATAGGTATGGAAAATTGGACTAGAGATGATACAAGAGATCCCACAACCCGGGATCGTAAGTATGGAACAAGATATCTAGATTACAAGAACTCCCTTCTAGGAGATGAACTGGATACAAGAAATAACTAGAAAGGATCTCGTACTACGAAATTACAAGAGGACATGACATGATGTCCAAGAACTAGACTAGACAAGACTGGAACAAGGAACAAGACAAGAACTGAAACTGGAACTTGGAGAGTACTTACTTGGCAATCAGGAATCCTTGAGCTCCCAAGGCTGGTATCCACAAGAATCATTATGAATGTGGCCAACCCTTCCTTTTATAGGTTTTCAAAGGCAATTACGATTTGATGATATCATCGATGACATCATCAACTAGAAACAAGACCTTTGGGTGTCAGAATTCAGCAAATAGGCAATCGATCTTGGGGGTTTGTACATTCTGGATGCAATGGTAGCATTAGTTTCTCCAAAATGCTAACCAAACATGAGATATAGGAAATTGACATGGAAAAGGTTTAAGATGGTTTTCTTTGTGTCCATGACACTAATATGTGAGCTGGATGGATTCAAAATACTAGTCCATTTTTGGGCGTCACAAATTCATGGGCTACTTTATCCTATTGGGCTTGCAAATTCTATGTAGACTATAGGAGAAAGTGTACCATCTACTTTGGTCAATCTCATTGTAACATGACCAAGTCAAATCCAAAATGCGATTTGTCCAACTTAGGGTACTTTTCTTTGATACCAATGTAATGAACTAAACTATTAGAACCACCAAATACTAGAGAGATGACTCTCCTTCCAACCTTATGCCTCTATATATAGCTACTTGAGCCAATGAGGACCAAAAATGTAATTGGAGTCCATAGGTGCATGTGTGATCGCCACCACTCCTTTAGTACCTTCCACTAGAGCCCACTAGTGGTAGGTGTACTTGCCACTCGAGTTAAGTATTTGTAGACTCACGATAACTCACATTAACACAAGTTAGAAGGCTCTAGAGCTATTTGGCATAGTCTCATTTTCATTATGTTTATTGATTTTTTCCATTTCTTCTATTATTAAATTAGTGTTTTCATAAATGAAATCATTTGTTGATGGATTAATATCAATTTTTGGTAGTTCTTCCTCTTCATCATCTGTCGAATCATCATGTATATTATTATCCTCTCATCATGTAGATTATTATCATTTTCATATAGAACGATTCTAATTTCTCTCTCAGATTCTGATATATCAATATTTGATGATGAAAAATCATCATGATTTTCTTCGATCTCTCTAAAAGTAAAGTTGTCAAACAATGATGGACCTCTAGGTTGAACATGAATGACTTGCCACCAAGGATGAGAATTAGGGTTTTTGTAAAAAAATGCTTGTTCAATATGCATAGGAAGAATATATAGTTCCTTTGTAAATTGCATCATCTTTGAAGAATCAATTGCTCAAATCCTAGATAATTCTCTTCTCAATGTGGAATTATTACCCTTATACTCAAATCATAACCAATCGATCTCCAAAATAAGCCATCAAAAATATAAAAAAACTCATTATTATGTGCTTAAAAGAATTAGATGTTATTATGAAAAATGTAAACTTTATTTACCTATTTGAAGATACAAAATAATGTTTCATAGATGCTAACAATAGTCCCTATGTAACCAAGTTTATTGTCTATAAGTGTCAATCTAGACAACGATGAGTACCATGTCAAGGAGCTCCACCTCCTTAATTGTCAATCCATGGAGACATGAGGATGATATGATGATCATGAATGAGAGATGTGCACAAAGGTGAAGGTGAGAAGTACAATAGATGCACACACACAGACACATACACACACACACACAAGATAGAGGCAAGGAAGAGACAAAGGAAGGAAGAATGCTTATATTCTTTAGGTCCCAATACAAGATTTCATCGACAATGCATAAAAACTCTAACTAAAAGTCAAACTATCAAAATGAGGTCTCTAGCTCTTTTTACAGATATCTAGGTGTTTTGACAGGTTTCAAACCTAGTGTCTGGCATGGTTAAAACTTAGCTTCTGCATTATTTTTTGGGGCAACAAACAAGCTCTAAAAATCATGAAATTTGATACATTAGGTCCACCTAAGTTCCTCAAGCTATGGAAATCCTTGGCTTGCACAAAATGGAGCAATAATTTACAAAATTAAGGATTTATTTTTACATGATTAGTGATGAAAGTAACAGTTAAATGTTAAATGATATGTGTAAGTTTCAAAAGCACAATATCTTTGGAAAAAATGAAGGCTCGACCTCCACTACCCTTGCACACATCTTCACATGCTTCCATGTGGTTCGTGCCTGCTTTCTCCTCCTCTAGCACTGCCAACACTCCCCTCCCTCTCATATTTGCCATCCCTGATACACCCTTGTTGTAGGGAGTGGTCGATATAGTTATGCAAAAGATCCTATGCTAGACTTTGCTCGTTGACCCGAATGCCTCTTGCTTAATCTGCTTTGAATCTTAGTTAGTTGACAATGGGGGGAATTTTGGGTTGTGGATATGCATAATGTGTTGAGTACATCATCTCTTCACATGCAAATAATGTGCTCAAAGCTTGGTGTCGAGATGTGTGGGGTCTTGATTTTTCGAAACACCTTGAACATTTTTTGCATCAAATAAAAAATTTTCAATTGCATGCACTCGTCATAGAACACTGTCACCCAAAGCTGTGCTTCCACACATGCTGAGTGGGTTCATCTGAGCTCTTCTACAGGATTCATCCACGTGGGTTTGGGTAATTCAAATGTATCATGGTCCTCATCGGTCAGTCGGCCATAGATTGTAGTCTCTAGTTCATATTCTTCTTCATACGATTGATCCACTAGAATCTCAATGACTTCCTCAGGCTCAAGAACTTCTAGTGGTGATTCTAGTCTGTCAAAGCTCTTACTTTTTTTTGCATGCTTGGACCTCTCAGGTCTTGTCTCTTGAACCCTTTCACTATTAGCTATCTCTCTATCACTCTCTTTGCACCCATTCTCTCTCTCTCTCTCTCTCCCCTCTCTCTCTCTATGTTGCTCTCTCCCTCTTCCTCACTCTCTTTATTTCTCTATATCTTACTCAATCTCTCTCTCTCTCTCTCTCTCTCTCTCTCTCTCTCTCTCTCTCTCCCCCCCCCCCCCCCCCTTGTCCAAGGTAGAATTTGATGAATGAAAAAAAAGTTACTATAGCTTTCTCTCCTTTTTCCCCCACTTGGGTCACGTGGGGCTTGTCTCTCTAGCCCCTATACCCTTCTCCATCTAAATCTCTCTCTTTCTCTCTCTGTCTCTCTCTCTCTCTCTCGATCCATTTGCTTCTCTCTTTGAATATTTCTCTCTTTCCCTCGCTCTCTCTTGTCTTTCTTTCCTTGCTGCCTCTATTTAGCTTTCTTCGCTTGCTCGCTCTCTCTTTCTTTCCTGATCTCTTTGTCTCTTTCTCTCTCTCTCTCTACATATATATATATATATATATATATATATATATATATATATATATGTATATATATATATATATATATATATATATATATATATATATATATATATATATATATATATATATATATATATGTATATATATATATATATATATATATATATATATATATATATATATATATATATATATATATATATATATAATTTTTTTTTTTCTTTCCTTGTCCCTCTTTCTGTTCCTTGGCTCATGTATTTCATAGTGGTTGCTTTGGTGGTGAAGTGATTTATTTAAGGGCTCATTCAACACCTTCTTCTTTGTTGCTCACCAATGCAAAGACTCCATGGCCTCAATCTCTCATCAAAAGCAATCTTGACCCTCAAGCTCTCAAAAAGGGCAATGGTGACTCCCTCCTTTCTTTGGCATGTGCGCTTTAGATGTGTTTCTCAAGAAGGAGGTCGTTAAGTAAGAAGAAAATCAAAAAATAGAAAACGGGCTTGATTGGACAATTGTTCATTCCCTATACCTCCTTTGAATCCATCGAAACATGGTTGCATAAGGAATATTTCCTAAGAGGAATTATTGTCGCCATTCTTGAGCTCTTGCTAACCAGCTTTCCATACAAGAACCTCACAAATGCAAAGAAGAATTATGTGCCTTTGATGACTTTGATAAAGCCTATGGCAATCTTGAATGGGGCTTCATTCTTCAATCCCTCTAGGACTTGATATTTTATCATAAGTTCATCAAGATGATATCCACTCATATGGGGAATGCATAAACTAGGATGAATATCAATGGACAAATCTCTTCTCCTATTTTTATCAAGTGATGCATGAGGTGGATCTCTCTACTTCAAGCCAAAGAATAGATTGTTCTCATGCTTTTTGTAGGCGACACTAAAGTTTTTCTTTGGAACAAGATTGGATGCATGTCTCTCTTCTAGCATTACCTCGATGCCTTTTGCATATCCATCGATTCCACAATTAACCACTCAAAGATGGCTTTTAAGACGCTTTGGAACCTCTGATCACCTTTCATAGGAATGGAGGCCCAAAGAAGCTAGCCACATGCATAAATTTCCACATAGTGGGAATGCCTATGGGATTTTGTGTTTCTTTAATTCAGCATTGGTATTGAGTTCTAGTCAATCTGCAACTTAATGTGGTACGGAAAGAAATGCTTATAATCATGCTCCTAATCTCCTCTATCATCCACGTTGTAGCTTGATGGATACTAAAAAACAATGAGTTGTTGAAGCTAGAAGTATCCCATAGAAACTTTTTTTTAATGGGATGTCCCAACAAGAGGGTGATGCCTATGATTAATTGGGAATTTTGTGCTAGCCCTAAGAATATGCATGGTCAAGTAATTTTGGATGTGAGAGTCTTAACCAAAAACTTACAACCAAATGGAAAATCAGACCTTAGAGAAAGAATCATGGTCCATACTTATTTTAAAAAATAGAACTCGTGCCTCTTTAAAGTCCTTAGATGGAATGAACTCAATCACCTCATACTCCTACTCTGCCCTACTTTGATCATCCCCAAAGGCTCATATTTTGTTTTCTCGCTAAGAAAACTTGGAATAAGTTGAAACCTTGATGCTCCATTAATAGTGGTTGAAAGTGGTCTAAGAGCATCCAAAAGCATGAATCCATATGGTCACCTATTGTTGGAATCGAGGAATTTAGGTCTAAAGGGGTTCGTAAGTGGAAAAATTTACAAAAACATAAGAAAAGACATTGGATCATGTTTCAAGACATCGATCACAACATCATGGTGGAATATAAAGACTAGTGATACTTAAGACACAAAATCATTGCTTCAAACACCTGGGAGAATCTTTTGTTGCTCCATAGTCTCTTGAAAGTGTGAAAGGCTTGAACATGCCCAACCATGAAATTAATAATATTTTGTGATATTATAAACATCACTCTCCAAACTCTTTTGTACCATTATCTTATTGATTTCCTTTTAGGATGATAAGTTTGTGGGATGTATTTTTCGGGTACACTTTTGAAAACAATGGCCATCATCTATATCATCCACATGCAAAAGACATTCTGGTTAAATGTGATGTTAATTTTTGGAAGGTGCAATTGAGCCCTTTTCATGCACCATGGAGACATCAATTAGCTCAAAGGATGTGTAGGACACTTTGTTGCCTCTTTTTACAAGTAGATAGTCAAGTGCCAGTCCTAGTGAGGCAATTTGGTAGCCATTATAGGTTTCAAATGCTGATGCAACTCATTCCAATTCTGATTTAGATTTACATGTTGCACTTACTGATCTAAGAGCGGACATAGAAGATGCAAAAATTGTGCATGAATGGCTGGTGAAGAATTTGAGGGATAGTAAATTAGATGCACCTTTGTCATGTCATACTCATTCGGTCTCTCATAATGCTTCTTTTGCAGCAAATTCCTATGCAATGGTTGTATCTAGAATTTGTGACGAGGATGAGCATAGGACTCAAAAAAATGGATGGCTATTATGCAATTAGAATATGATGTTATTATGAAGAATGGTACTTGATCTTTATGTGATTTGCCTCAAGGCAAAAAGTGTTGGAGATAGACGTCTGCTGAAGCCTGCGAACAACACAAGGAAGAAGAAGAAGCTTGGAGCACAAACACACAATACTAAATGTATTACTAGAGAATGAACAAAGATCAGTAGCCCATTAGGGCAATAGGCGTATATACAAGCCGGGGGAAAAAACCGAAAAAACCTCCTAAAGAGGGAAAAAAGTGCCCCGGTGGTCCTAGAGTGTTCACACACATCACTACCTAAATATATCAACAAATCCCCCCTAGGAGTGATGCGGTGAACAAGGAGCTGGCACTCATGTATAAGGAAGTGCCAAGCTATGTGGAAATCACTCCATAAAAGGAAGTAAGCCCAAAGCTTTGCGGAAAGCTTCAAACTTCTCCCTAGGTAGAGCCTTCGTGAAAAGGTCTGCAATGTTCTCCTGCGTGGGCACATATGCCAAGCTGATCTCCCCAGCAGAGAACCTCTCCCTGACATAGTGATAATGCACCTCAATGTGCTTAGTGCGAGCATGGAACACATGGTTCCTCGCAACTGCCAATGCGCTCTGACTGTCAGTGAAGATGGTGGTGGCAGAAGACTGGCCAACACCCAAATCAGCCATAAGGCGTGTGAGCCACACACACTCAACAGTCGCTGTGAAAGCTACCCTATACTCAGCCTCACAACTGGACGTGGCCACAGTAGGCTGCTTCTTGCTCAACCAAGATATACATGAGCTACCAAGCATGAAGCAAAAACCACTGGTGGACACACGAGTGTCATAGCAACCAGCCCAATCTGAGTCAGAAAAAGCATGCAAATCTGGCGGTAGTGATCCCCCCTTGGGATAAAACAACCCAAGTAGCCGAGTACCACTCAAGTAGCGAAAGATGCGCTTAACCGCTTTCCAATGCGTGACTCCTGGGCAATGCATAAACCTGCTCATCTGTGAGACAACAAACTGAATATCTGGCCGAGTAATGCATAAGTAAATCAAGCATCCAACAACCTGCTGATAGAGTACAGCATCAAATGCATCTCGAGCATCATGAAGACTCAATCGTAAACCTATCTCCATAGGAGTGGCAATAGGCTTACAGTCTTCAAGGCCAAAACGCTGCAATAATGTGTCAATATATTTTGTTTGACACAAAGCCATTCCACCATCAACTTGCATAAACTGAATGCCCAAATAGTGATGCAAATGCCCCAAATCAGACATCTCAAATGAGGCATGCAAATCAGCCTTAAAATCAGCAATATGTGTCTCAATAGGACCAGTGAGCAGCATGTCATCAACATAGACAACAATGATCAGAAGCACATCATTAGCACGTTTAACATATAAGGTGCTTTCAGTTGGACTATTCTCAAAACCATGTGCAATCAGATAGGCATGTATCTTCTCATACCAAGCACGTGGTGCTTGCTTTAAACCATATAATGCCTTCTTTAACCTGCAAACCTGGTTTTCATGCCCTTTCTGCACAAAGCTACGGGGCTGAAAAACATACACTTCTTCATGCAAGTCACCATTCAGAAATGCTGTTTTAATGTTCAACTGATGTACATTCCAACCATGATGGGCTGCAAGTGCACAAATGCTCCGTACAATAGTCATACAACATGTAGGTGCAAAGGTCTCATCAAAATCAATGCCTTTTTCCTGTGCATAACCCTTGGCAACAAGCCTAGCCTTATACCTTCAACTGTACCATCAGGTTTACGCTTCAGCTTGTATACCCACTTAGTGCCAATGGCCTTCTTGCCAGGAGGCAAGTCACATAAAGACCATGTACCATTCTTCATTATAGCATCATATTCAGATTGCATAGCAGCCATCCAATTTTTTGAATTTTGTGCTTCATCAAAAGAAATAGGCTCATTCTCATCACAGAGACTAGATGTAGCCATAGCATAGCAATCTGATGCAAAGGAGGCACTATGAGAGCCTGAACGAGTACGATATGACAAAGGTGCATCTAATTTGCTGTCACGCAAAGTCTGCACCAGCCATTTTGGCATAGTTTTTGCCTGCTCAATATCAGCTCTCTCATCAACAAGTGCATCATGTAAATCTGCATCAGAAATGGAATGATCTGCATCATCATATGAAACCTGCAAAGGCTGAGAAGTTGCCTCATTAGGACCAGCACTAGCCGTCCACCTATAAAAAGAGGCATCAAAGTATCATACACGTCTTTGGAGCTAACAGATGTCTCCTTAGTACATGAAAGCAATGGATGAATAGCATCTTCCACAAAGACAACATCACGGCTAACCAGAATGCGTTTAGTCTGTGGATGATACAGACGATAGCCTTTACTTTCAGAACTGTACCCAACAAAAATACATTTTATTGCCTTATCATCCAATTTTCTGCGATGTTGTTCAGGCACTAATGCATATGCCAAACAACCAAAAACACGTAGATGAGCAACAGATGGCTTGCGGTCATGCCAAGCCTCATATGGAGTGATAGACTGCAACGCTTTAGTGGGACACCTGTTCAGTACATATGCTGCACACATGACAGCCTCAAGCCAGAAACTATGTGGTAAAGCCTGACTTTTGACCATGCACCTTGCATCTCCATGAGTGACCTGTTCTTTCGTTCAGCAACTCCATTCTGTTGAGGTGTATACGGCACTGTACACTGGTGTTTTATCCCACGTTCAGCCAGAAATGCATTAAAATCTGAAGACATATATTCCCCCCCTCGATCAGAACAGAGGGTGCCCATTTTACATGCTGACAGATTTTCAGCCAAAACCAAAAACTGTTTGAAGCACATGAACACTTCGGACTTTGCTTTGAGTGGATATACCCATGCATGCCTGGAAAAATCATCAATGAAAGTCACGAAGTAAAGGTAATTTCCAAAAGAGGGTGTCTGCATAGGACCACAGACATCACTATGTACAAGCTGCAATTTCTGCGTAGCCCGAACTGAACCATCTTTTGGAAAGGAAGAACGCTGCATTTTGCCCAAAATATAGCCTTCACAAACATGTTTTCCAGGTGCCTCAAGTCTGGGCAAAGAGGACACCATTTCAGATTTTTGCAGGCGTAACAAACTAGCAAAATTCAGATGACCAAAGCGTGCATGCCAAAGCTTTGCATCTGACATAGCCTGAGAATCATGAACTGCACATGCCGAATCATTCACAGATCTTTCATAGTCTATGAGCTTATACAGCCCACGACATAAAATGCCAGAAGCAATAATCACATCGCCATTTGAGAGATCATGGACTGTACACCTGTCATCAACGAATTTCACAACCAAGCCAATCTTGGCTAATGTAGAAACGGATAACAGGTTCTTTTTGATCCCTGGCACAAATAAAGCATCTGACAAAGTGAAAGAACTACCATCAGCAGTAGTCAGAATGATCTTACCAACTCCCATAACAGGATAAGAGGAGTTATTGGCCCATGTGACAGTATTCCCTGTAGGGGCAGGCTCGAGTGAAGAGAAGAAACTGCGCTACGAGGTAATATGTTTGGTCGCTCCACTGTCAAAGTACCAAACATCTGAGTCTACTGCAGACATGCACTGATCATGAGAAGATGGGTCAAAACTGCAGATAGTAGTAAACGTCCATTCTTCTTCCTGCACAAGATTTGTAGACTCTGTTTTTGGTGTAGAGGCCTCTGCAACAACCATTCCAGCCTCTTTCTTCTTTGCCTCTTTAGCAACTAGTTTTGGAAAGTTCTTTATAATATGATCATTTTCTTTACAGTACTTGCAGAATAATTTCTGCTTTTCTCATTTCTTCTCATCTTTATCCTGGTTCTTCGAGTGTGCAGCATTTGCAGATTTCTGCTTACTAGTAGAAGAGCTCCATTTTCCTTTGCCCTTCTGACTAGCCAGGAAAGCTTGATCTGCAACACGCATAATGGACCTGTTCTACCTGGACTGATCTTCCTGCAACAGAACAGAGATTAATTCCTCAAATGACAAGGCATTCAGATTGCCTTTCATCAGCAACCGAAGAGTAGAGGCAAAACTCTGGTATGAATCAGGAAGACCATTCAGAACGGTCTGCACAAGTGAGCTATCTGGTATAAACTCATCAGCAAAGATCAATTGTTCCTTTAGGTCTTTGATCTTTGTAAGAAAACTGTCCATAGAATCACCTTCATTCATGTGCTCACTCTCCAACTGTTTTCGGAGGTAAGCAACACGAGCCTCATTCCTAGCCTGGTACAAAGTGGTAAGTGTATCCCAAGCATCCTTTGCTGTTCTGCAAGAGCGAATGTGAGGAATAATGGCACGTTTGACAGACAAAGCTATCAATGCATGTGCCTGGGCATCTCTGCCATCCCAACGAATCTGCTCTGTAGTAGGTGCAACAAAAACAGCAGCACGAACAGGAATCTGCGGAATATCATCTTCGACACCATCTTCATCAGCTCCAACACTTGTATTTGCAGTACCTGTCGTTATAGGTGTAACAGGACGTCTTTCAAAACCCTGCACAATGTTCCACAATCCTTTTGCAACCAGTACATGTCGCATCATATAAGCCCATAATGGGTAGTTGGTACCATCCAACTTATCCTCAATAGCCAACATACGGAATACATCACTGCTTTCAGCCATGGCCGGTGACTAAAATACCTTGATGCAGAAAATTGACTGTATCTCAAAAAGTTGAACGGAACTGCCCAGACGAGTTCTGCTAAACTTGTAGCAAACTTTGAGGCGCTTAAACTGGCGAACAGAAACTGGTATATACCTTTGGCACAAAATGACGAATCTGGCGAATCTGAGACTGCAAACGGAGGAGTGTCGACGGCGCCCTAGAAGAAGCGACGACCTGCTCTGATACCAATTGTTGGAGATAGACGTCTGCTGAAGCACGCGAACAGCACAAGGAAGAAGAAGAAGCTTGGAGCACAAACACACAATACTAAATGTATTACTAGAGAATGTACAAAGATCAGTAGCCCATTAGGGCAATAGGCGTATATACAAGCCGGGGGAAAAAACCTCCTAAAGAGGGAAAAAAGTGCCCCGGCGGTCCTAGAGTGTTCACACACATCACTACCTAAATATATCAACAAAAAGGCCATTGGCACTAAATGGGTATACAAGTTGAAACGTAAGCATGATGGAATAGTTGATAAGTATAAGGATATGATTATTATTAAAGTTTATACTCAAGAGAAGGGTGTTAACTTGATGAGACATTTTCTCCCACGTTTCAAATGATCACGATTCATAGCATTTGTGCACTTGCAAACCATCATGATTGGATGGAATATCATTTGGACATTAAAACTACATTTCTAAAGAAGTGCATGTATTTCAGCCCAATGGTTTTGTGCCAAAAAGATAGGAAAACAAAGTGTGCACGTTGTAAAAGGCATAGTACGGATTGAAGCAAGCACCATCTAGTTGATATGAAAAGATACATGCCTACTTGCTAGAACATGGATTTGAAAACAATCCAACTAAAAGCACCTTATATGTTATGCATGCAAGTGATGTACATTTTGACAATATGTTACTTAGTCCTAACAAGAAGTGTCTTGCTGAAATTAAGGCTAATTGCATGCCTCTTTTGAGATGTCAGATTTAGTGCAATTTCTTCATTACTTGGGCATTCAAATTATGCAAGTTGATGTGGGAATGGCTTTGTGTAAAAAAAAAATACATTGATACGTTATTACAACAGCTTGGCCTTGAGAATTGCAAACCTATTGTCACTCCCATGGGTGTAAGTTTAGGGTTGAGTCTTCATGATGCTAGAGATACATTTGATGTTGTTCTCTTTCAACAATTTGTTGGATGCTTGATTTAATTATGCATAAATGGACCTGATATTCAAATTTCTATCTCTCAAATGAGTAAGTTTACGCATTGACTAGATGTCAATCATTGGTAGGTGATTAAGCACATCTTTTTCTACTTGAATGGTATCTGGCTATTTGGGTTGTTTTATCCCAAGGAAGGATAATTACTACTAGATTTACATGTTTTTTCTCACTCATATTGGACTTGTTGCTATGACACTCATGTGTCCATTAGTGGTTTTTGCTTCATGCTTGGTAGCTCATGAATATCTTACTTGATCAAGAAGTAGCCTAATATGGCCACTTCTAGTTGTGAGGTTGAGTATATGATAACTTTCATAGCTAGTGTTGAGTGTGGCATAGATGCCTTTTGGCTGATTTGGAAGTTAGTCAATCTTCTACCACCACCATCTTTATTGATAGTTAGACCACAATGGCAATTGCGAGGGTCCCAAATTCCATCATACAAATCACATTGAGATGCACTATCATTATGTTAGGGAGAAACTCTATGTTGGAGAGACCAATTAGGCTTATGTGCCCACATAAGATAATGTTGCACACCTTTTTAGAAAGATTCTGCCTAGGGAGAGGATTGAAGCTTTTTGCAAAGGTTTGGGCTTACTTTCTTTTGTGGATTGATTTCATTCCACATAAGCCCTTTTCATTGCAACACTCCCAGGGGGAATTTGTTGATATATTTTGGTAGTGATGTGTTTGAACACACTTAGGGCTATCGTGGAACTTTTTTTCCCTCTTTATGAGTTCCTCCCCTTGCATATATGCCTATGAACCTAATGGATCATGTATCTTTTTACATTCACTTGGTAATACAATCAATGTTTTGTTGCTCTCCAAGCTTCTTCTTCTTCCTTGTGCTTTTCATGTGCTTCACAATCCCGAAACTCCAAAACTCAATAGTTGAAACCAAGAGAGGGTTTTTTCTTATCAAAATTAATATGAAAAACTCAAATTGTGTGACATACTTATAAAATTTTCCCACTCTCAACACATATCTAGAATCAGAACATGATTATATGGATTGCTTCTACCATCATAGCAATTCTTCACCCATTTTGCTACTTTCAAAGCTTTAGATTTCTAGCCATTGGCAATTGTATTTTAGGATAAGGTGGTTTTATGTGTACCTCATCTTCCAATCTTCTTTCTCTTCTCTGAATAATGGGACCTAATGCTAGATCTACTTGGATTTTCCCATTGTACCTTTGATGTTGACCTTTATTCAGTTCGAAATAATGATCTCAATTTGTTAAAGAATTCATTTCTTCCATACATGACCTTATGCCTTCATGCATTGAATTTGGCTGTATGTGGCCTCTTTCAAATGAATTCTCTCTTTTGTATTCTTAGGTAGGTTTGTGAATTCTCTTAATGTTTCTAGATATGCTGAAGTTGATGCAATAACAAAAAACTTGCTATTTTTGTTCTTACACATGTTAAGTGTTTTGAACAATTCTCTAAGAACAATAGTAATTAACTTAATTCTTTTTGGGGAACTCTAACTAACTTAATAAGCTAACAATCATGAGTGATTTCATAAAATATGATCAACTACATGTTGAGAAAGAAGTTTAGCAAGTCACAGCTTCATCCCGACATTCACGGGCTGCAACAGTCATCAGACTAGTGAGCAAAGATATACTAATATGTGACGATCTCAAGAAGCAATGCTAATGAAACTTTGTAGGATTGTAATAGATATTATGATGATTCTATCATGCTTTAGATAATTACAAATGATCACCTACACACTAAGAACAAGCTCTTCTTGGAGCCAAAGTTTGAATTCAAATTCAAACTTCTACCTTAAAGGTGACTTCTAACATATAGGATATATTCTCTTCATTGCTCAACAACCAAGTGATATGTGATTTAGAGCTTCCTAACTCATCATGGGTGTAATCAACTTTTACAAGGATAAATGTGAAGTGCTTTTACAAGAGGTTGATCATATGAAGCCTTTCATAGGTTATGGCAATAAGTTAAGCATAAGCTAGTTAATGAAGTATGTGGGCTTGGGTTTAATTGCACCAACAGCTCCCCCTAAAGCCTAGCATGCTTGATCTTCATTGCTCCTTGATTTTATGCAAACCAATCATCAATTTGAACTACTCATCTTTGTTCCATCCAATGCCTTTGTGAGTATATCTGCACATTGTAAATGAGTTGATACGTAGGACAGTTGAATATCCTTGCTAAGAAATTTCCCCCTTACATAATGATAGTGCACTTCAATGTGCTTAGTCCTTGCATGGTATACATGATTAGTAGCCAAATGAAGTGATCTAGTATTGTCTCCAAAGATTATTGGAGTGTAAGAATGTATCTCCAAATCTGCATATAGTTGCTTAAGCCACATAGCTTCCTGAGTTGCATTTGCCAAATCTCTATATTTTGCTTTTGTGGAAGATAAGGCCACAGTTGGTTGCTTCTTGGATGACCAAGATATAAGCTTTGAATTGGAAAAGGATAGGTACCTTGAAGTGCTCCTCCTATCATCCTTGGAGCCAACCCGATCTCCATCAGAATACATCCTTATATCTATGTCAAAAATGAAGGGATAGAACAACCCTTCATTCATTGTACCCTTTAGATACTTAAACACCCTCTTTGCAGCTTCCACATGAGGCTTCCTTGGTGCATGCATAAACTAACTCAATGTACTTACTGCATAGACAATATCCACTCTTGTTAGAGTAGCATAATTGAGGCTTCCCACAAGTCAATAACCTGTAACATCATCAAGTAGTTCACCTTCATGTGAACTCAATTTATGGTTGAGTTCCATAGGAGTACCTGCAATTTTAGTGTTCTCCATCTTAAACTTTACCAACATCTCATGTATGTTCTTCCTTTGAGTGATAAATATACTAGTATATGTATACACAAGCTCTAAGCTAAGGAAGTAGGTTAATAAACCAAGATCGCTGATTTTGAATTCCTTCATTAATTGAGCCTTGACCTGCTTGATGCTATTAGCATCATTCCCTATAATGATGATGTCATCTACATAGATGCATAAGTAGACAACTTCTGATTTGTTCTTCCTAACAAAAAAAGAAGAATCTACCTTGCTTGCCACGGTTCTGCAAATAAGTAACAAGTCTATGGTTCCAAGCTCTAGGAGCTTGCTTGAGACCATAGAGTGCCTTCCTAAGCTTGCATACATAACTTGCTTTATTTTCATCTTCAAACCTTGGTGGTTGTGCCATATACACTTCTTCTAATATCCATCCATTTAAGAATGCATTGTTGACATCTAACTGATATAAATTCTAGTTTTTAGAAGCAGCAAGACTTACCAAAACCATGATTGTTGGCATCTTTGCCACAGGTGAAAATGTTTCTTCATAATCTACTCCATGAGTTTGGGCAAATCCTTTTGCCACTAACCTTGCATTGTACCTATTTATAGAGCCATCCGAGTTCTTTTTGATTTTGTATATCCACCTTGAACCAATTACCTTCATTTCTAGCTTCTGGGAAACTAGATCCCAAGTGTGATTTTCCTGTAATGCTTCCACTTCTTCCTACATAGCTTCTCTCCATTCTTTCTTCTTCCTGGCCTCTTCAAATGAAGAAGGCTCTTCTACCATAGAGTCCTTAGTGGTATACACAGAGTGCTTGGTGACCAAAGATGTATCATATCCATACCTTATGGGCTTCTTACTTTCTCTTTGTGATCTCCTTAATGCTTGATTTGAAGACTTTGGTATGTGTTCTAGTTGCTTGAGCTTGACCTTGCCTCTTGACTTCCAAGCCTTGAAGTCAATCTGCTCTTCATCTTCTGAGTTGATATCTTCTGCCAATGGTTGATCTTCTTGTGTGAGGGTTGGAAAATCATTTTCCAAATCATATGGTAACTTAAATTTCCTTCAATCATCTTCAAACCATGAATTATTTTCACCAAACTCTACATCCATACTAACCATAAATGCCTTGTTAGTGGGATTGTACAGTCTCAGCTTTAGGTTCAAGCTTTCCTCTGATTTGTGAGGGGATGTGTGCATAAGCAATGCACCCAAATATTTTGCAATGGTCCAATGAGGGTTTCCAGCCATTCCATGCTTCATAGGGTGTCATACCATCCAATGATTTGGATGGAAGCCTATTGACCAAGTATGTGGCTGTGGAAACAACCTCTGCCCATAGATAATTAGGTAACTTCTTCTCATTTAACATAGACCTAGTAGCTTCAACACTATTCCTTCTCTCTGCCACTACATTCAATTCAGGAGTGTATCTGGTTGTTACTTCCCTCTTTATGCCTCTGTCGTGTAGAAATGAATCAAACTTATGTGAAAAATACTCACCACCTCCATCAGATCTGATCCTCTTCAAGCTCCTTTGTGTTTGGTTTTCAACTAGTGCCAAATACTGCTTGAAACATGTAAATACCTCATCCTTATGTTTCATGAAATAAAGAATTGTCCATTACTATAATCATCAATAAATGACACATAGTACCTTGAACCTGAGATGGATGGATCTTTGCTAGGTCCCCACACATCAGTATGTACAAGCTCCAAATAGTCTGCATGGATGTATCCTCTCCTGTTGAATGGTTTCCTATGAGCTTTGCCAAATTGGCATTCTCCACATTTGTATATCATATGTTGCTTGGTCACATTGGGAATGCCAAGCATACTTTGATCCCTGCACATTTGCTTCAAATTTCTTTCTCCTATGTGTCCTAGCCTTCTGTGCCATATTTCTAACTCAGATAAGGTTTGATCTCTATAACTGAATAGTGCTGTGTTCCTTATGTCTTCAATTTCAAATGTGAATAATCTACCTGACTTCTCACCTTTGGCTATCCTTTTGAAGCCTAGTTGGGGGTCTTCCACATATGATCCATGCTTAGTAAATCTGACCTGTAAACCTTTCTCAACAATCTGCCCAACACTAATTAGGTTTTTGGTCATAGTTGGCACATATAGAACTTTACTCAAAAGGTTCATGCTATCGTCAGATGTTTTGACATTTCCAATTTGCTTCACTGAGTGTTTAGTATCATCACCTATTTTGATGGAGAGTGCTAATCTCCAAAAGAACAAGTTGACCTTGAGTTTAGATCACCTCTATATCAAGATCAACTTTAGACTCCACCTAGAGAATCTTCACCAAATTATCAGGAAATTGATTATTCTGAAAAATTCAGTTTTTTCAGGAAAGTCTGCTGTAGATTAGTCACTCATTGACTAATCAATCCTGTAAAGTTTTTGATAAAACTTTGCACAACACTTCGCCTTAAGGTTGCGCAACTTTGCCAAGTTAAATCTCTCAAAAAGATTAAGTACACACTGAGAAATGTGTGAAACACTTTACCTATGTCTGAAAGTGCTTCTCTGCAATGGCGACTTTGACACCTGCAACTTCTTAGCACTGGTTCTCCCAACTCTGAACCCGTTTGATCAAAATCTTCTAGCCATAGATAGCTTACCTTCCAACTTAGATTTTGAGCCCTCACTTGTGTAAAACTTTACACTGTGGACTGAGCACTGACCATTTCTTTGAAGATGAAATGTGCGCCAGATTTTTCAACTCTCAGAACATCTTCACATATGAATGTTCCTAAACAAAATTCTCACAGCCTGATTGAAATTAATCTCTCAAATTCTAGCCATAGATAGATTAGCTATGGACTTAGATACGTGCAAAAGGATTCTTCAAAAGATTAAACACAGAAGGAGAATGGGAAAGAAGATCGACGCGCAGAATTCTACAACATTTTCTTCTTCATTACTTTTCATACATATGGTTGATGATACATACAATGTTCATCACCTCTTCACCTATTCTTCTCTATCTGATCTATATCACTCTCTCCTACTATGAATACGTATCTGTAGATATATATACGAGTCTAACTCGTCATCTTTTTCAAAATACATTGAACTATTTACAAGAGTAATATACAAAAGAAACATTTCTGATTCTATTTTCTTCCTCTGAAAGTAATCTTCATTCTTCCACATATCTTCTCACTTTGATCTTCATATAATCACTATTGATGATTGCTCTGCTCCAACAGCTCCCCCTCAATCTTCAATTGTGATTACCTGCATCTTCTTTATTCCTGCCATATCTTTAAACCTTTGCAACTTAGGTCCATCCAAACTTTTAGTCATCATATCTGCAAGTTGATCTTTTGTAGGGGTGTGTATGACTTCAATTTCCTTCTCAATGACCTTCTCTCTCAGAAAATGATACTGTATTTCAATATGCTTAGTTCTAGCATGAAATACAGGATTAGCTGCCAAGTATAATGAACTCATATTGTCTCCACAAATAATAGGAGTACTCTGAATCACATCAAAAACTTTCAAAAGTGTCTTTAGCCATATTACCTCTTTTGCAGCTTCCACCATACCTTTATATTCTGCTTCTGTAGATGACAAAGCAACTGTATGTTGCTTCTTGGAACACCATGAAATCAATTTGTCTCCTACATAGCACAAGTATCCATGTGTTGATCTTCTATCATCCACATTACCTGCCCAATCTGCATCACTATATATCTTGATTCTTGTATCTGAAGTAAACCCACAGTACAACCCTTCTTTGAGTGTACCCTTGATGTACCTAAGTACTCTTTGTCCTGCAATCCAATGTTCCTTTCTAGGACAATGCATGAATTGTGAAAGCACACCAACTGCATATGACAAGTCAGGCCTTGTCAATGTAGCATAAATCAAGCTACCAACCAAACTTTGATAGAGTTTCATATCTCTGAACTCTTCTCCTCCAAACCTAGACAATTTATGGTTCACTTCCAAAGGTGTAGGTGCAACCCTGCAATCTTTCATTTTAAATTTGGTTAGCAAATTTTTAAGATACCTTTCTTGGGTCACATATACTCCATGTTGAGTATAAGAGATCTCCATTCCCAAGAAGAATGATAGGTTCCCCAAATCACTGATTTTGAACTCTTTCTCCATCTGCTTCTTGATCATTTGTATCCCCTTATCATCTGTTCCTGTAAGTATTATGTCATCAACATAAATACACACATAAATGAATCCATTTTCACTTGCTTTGACTAGCAAGCTACTATCTGCCTTTGATGCTTGAAATCCAAGATCATTCAAGAATTTTACAAGCCTATAATTCCAAGCCCTTGGGGCTTGCTTCAACCCATACAAAGCTCTCTTGAGCTTACATACATAATTTGGACTCACTTGATCTTTGAACCCATCTGGTTGCTCCATGTAGACTTCATCTGAAATGTAACCATTCAAGAAAGCATTTTTAACATCTAATTGAGACAACTTCCAACCTTTACAAGCAGCAATTGCAATGAGTGTCCTGATGGTTGTCATCTTTGCCACAGGACTATAACTCTCATCATAGTCCACTCCATATGTCTGTGCATACCCTTTCACAACAAGTCTAGCTTTGTACCTAGACACACTTCCATCTGCAAATCTCTTTGTTTTGTAAACCCACTTACATCCAATAATCTTCTGACTATTAGGTTTAGGAACGAAATCCCATGTTTGATTCTCTATCAATGCATCATACTCCTCTTGCATAGCATCTTCCCAATTCTTCTTCCCTTTGGCTTCTTCATATGTAGAAGGGTCTTCATCTGCTTTTACCAAATAAGCATAATCTTTAGTAGTCAAGAATGAAGTGTCATAGCTATACCTTGTAGGTTGCCATTTGTGCCTAGATGATCTCCTAACTTCTGCACTTCTTGAGGTCTCTGGTTCATCACATTCTGGATCAAACCTTGGCCTCTCTTCAACTTCAATCTGCACTTCATTACTCTCACTTTCATCAAGTAATTGAATCTTTGCTTTACCTTTCCTTTGTTCCACTACTTCTTCATCATCTGCATGTACATTATATTTACCTGCATACCAAGTACCTTGCTCATCAAATGTAACATCCTTAGATACAATAAATTGCTTTGTGGATGGACTCCACAACCTGTATCCCATTTGCTTATCATCATAACCAATGAATACATACTTCTCTGCCTTAGGCTCCAACTTATGCCTCAATTGAGATGGCACATATGCATATGCCAAGCATCCAAATATTCTGCAATGATCCAAGGTAGGTTTCTTACCCCACCAAGCTTCATATGGTGTCATACCCTGCAAAGCTTTACAAGGCAATCTATTAACCAAATATGTAGCTGTATTAACAGCATCAGCCCACAAATAATTTGGGCAATTCTTCTCTTTCATCATGGACCTTGCAAACTCAACAAGAGTCCTATTTCTTCTTTCTGCTACCCCATTTTGTTGAGGAGAGTACCTGCAAGTAACTTCTCTCTTTATACCTGCATTCCACAAATAATCATTGAACTCATTTGAAAAATACTCTCCCCCTCCATCTGACCTTAGTCTCTTCAATTTTTGACCTGTAATCCTTTCTGCATATGCATGATAGTGTTTAAATGTATTAAACACTTCTGACTTTTCCTTAATCACATAAATTGTGATCCACCTGGTAGCATCATCAACATATATGACATAATATCTTGAACCATTTATACTAAAGTCCTTTGAAGGACCCCACACATCTGTATGCACCAATTCAAGTCTTTCTGAATACATAAATCCATGCTTGGAATAGGATTGCTTATGAGCCTTACCTAATTGACATGCCTCACATCTGTATGTCATGTGTTGACCTGCAATGTTAGGCATTCCAAGCACTGAATCATTGTTAATCATTTCTTTGATACCTCTTTCATTAAAGTGTCCAAGTCTTTTGTGCCAAAGATCCAATTCTGACACCTTCTGCTCTCCATATGTGAACATAGCATGTCCAACATTTCCTTGTACCTTCAATGTGAAAAGCCTTCCTTCTTTCTTTCCTGCAATAACTTGTTTATACCCTTGACTAGGGTCTTCAACATAAACTCCATCATTGGTAAACCTTACCTCATAACCTTTTTCCACAATTTGACCTACACTGATCAAATTCTTTGGAATTGTGGGAACATAAAGTACCTTACTCAGAAGAGTGCTCCCATCCTTAGCCTTGACTGAACCAATTGACTTTACCTTATGCTTTGTATTATCACCTGTCTGAACTGTATGATTAATTGCATTATGATCTAGGTCAGTCATCAAAGCAATATTTCCACTTAAATGATTACTACATCCTGAATCAATATAGAACACTCTCATGTCCTCATGTGAGGTTTCACATGTATTCATAATGAGAGTCGAATCCTCCTTTTGATCTGATGCATAGTTGTAGTAGGTGTTATTATAGGATTGATTTTGGAAGTTTCTTCCACCACCTCTTCCAAAAGAATTCCTACCACCTCTACCTCTGAAATTTCCTCTCTGAAATCTACCACCTCTTGCTCTTTGATTAAAGTTCTGATAATTACCATTGTTTTGATTATTGTGCCAACAATCATGAGATAGATGATTGGTCTTACCACATATCCAACAAGCTCTTGCATTATCTTTGTTGTTTCTGCCTCTTCCTCTACTTCTGCCATTTCCTCTTCCTCTTATGAAGTTTGCTTGGTTTGATGTACCTTCTTCTTCACCTGATTGTTGCTTCCCTTTGTTGGCTTTCTTCTTGTCTTTAGAATACATTGCATGACCTGCACTCTTATCAACATCTCCTTTGACATCATTCTCAAAAGTTAGCATATGACCTAACAATTGATTCAAATCAGGAGTAAAGTGATCTAATGAAAGTTCTGTAGATAAAATGAAAGGCTTCCACTTCTCATCTCCTCTTAGCCCTGTAAGTATTTGTCTTACCAATTTGTCTTCTTCAATATCTTCATCAACTGCACCTAAAGAATCTGCAATGTCCTTCATCTTTGTCACATAATCAGAGATTGATTGTGAGGCCTTCTTCTTGAAGGTAGTAAATTCTGCCCATAGTGAAGCCTTCCTTGATTTGGTTGTATTTTGGAAATGCTCTTCCAAAGCATTCCAAATGTCACAAGCACTCTCAAGTCCTCTAATGTGAGAAAGCAAATAGTCATTGACTGCCATGTAGATGATGCTTCTTGCTTGAGCATCCTTCTTCATCCAATTCTTCAAATCTGCAAGCTCCTCCCTAGTTGGAACACTAGGATCTCTGAATTCTGGCTTTTCTTCATCTCCTGTGATGTATCCTATCAGATCTTTGCTCATAAGGTGAGCTTCCATCCTCATAGACCATGCAGGATAGTTCTCTCTATCCAACTTTTCAATTTGGAGACTATCTCCCATCTTTACTTCACCTGTAGCTTCAAATCTTTAACCTTTACAGATAATAAATGTACCTTTACTTCGAATGTTGCTCCTTCTGATCCTTTTGATGCTCTTTGTATGTCTTCCTTCAATCTTTCTTCAACCTTTACCCTTCTGCACCTTCAAAATGTAAAGATTTGTACTTCTGCAATAGTCGGAGTCTTCTTCTTCTCAATTTTGACACAACTTGCTCTGATACCACTGATGGAGAGTGTTAATCTCCAAAAGAACAAGTTGACCTTGAGTTTAGATCACCTCTATATCAAGATCAACTTTAGACTCCACCTAATTTAGAGAATCTTCACCAAATTATCAGGAAATTGATTATTCTGAAAAATTCAGTTTTTTCAGGAAAGTCTGCTGTAGATTAGTCACTCATTGACTAATCAATCCTGTAAAGTTTTTGATAAAACTTTGCACAACACTTCGCCTTAAGGTTGCGCAACTTTGCCAAGTTAAATCTCTCAAAAAGATTAAGTACACACTGAGAAATGTGTGAAACACTTTACCTATGTCTGAAAGTGCTTCTCTGCAATGGCGACTTTGACACCTGCAACTTCTTAGCACTGGTTCTCCCAACTCTGAACCCGTTTGATCAAAATCTTCTAGCCATAGATAGCTTACCTTCCAACTTAGATTTTGAGCCCTCACTTGTGTAAAACTTTACACTGTGGACTGAGCACTGACCATTTCTTTGAAGATGAAATGTGCGCCAGATTTTTCAACTCTCAGAACATCTTCACATATGAATGTTCCTAAACAAAATTCTCACAGCCTGATTGAAATTAATCTCTCAAATTCTAGCCATAGATAGATTAGCTATGGACTTAGATACGTGCAAAAGGATTCTTCAAAAGATTAAACACAGAAGGAGAATGGGAAAGAAGATCGACGCGCAGAATTCTACAACATTTTCTTCTTCATTACTTTTCATACATATGGTTGATGATACATACAATGTTCATCACCTCTTCACCTATTCTTCTCTATCTGATCTATATCACTCTCTCCTACTATGAATACGTATCTGTAGATATATATACGAGTCTAACTCGTCATCTTTTTCAAAATACATTGAACTATTTACAAGAGTAATATACAAAAGAAACATTTCTGATTCTATTTTCTTCCTCTGAAAGTAATCTTCATTCTTCCACATATCTTCTCACTTTGATCTTCATATAATCACTATTGATGATTGCTCTGCTCCAACATATTTGTACTTCATGCTTCCCTTTGGGTTCTTCAAGATCAAATAGTAGAGCTACATTTCCAGCCACATGATTGGAACAAACTGAATCAATGTAGAAAAGATGCTCATCATCTTTACCTTGCTTGGATGTTATGTTCATGATGAGTAATGAGTCTTCTTGGTCTTCAGTATAGTTGTTGTAGTCCCTTCTTCCTCTGAAATTTCCTTGATAATTGTTGTTGTTGTAGCCTTGATTGTAGTTATGGTTGTAGTTGCCTCCACCATTGTTGTATCTGCCTTTTGATTGCCCATAGCTACCTCCATGGAAGCCTCTTCCCCTTTGGTTCCTTGTATTCTTGAACCATTCTTCTGTGGTCTGGTTGTTAAGACCACATATGTTGCATGGTGAGTTGTTGTAGGGTCTCCCCTACCTTGCTTTCCTCCTCTACCCCTTCCTCTAGCACCTCTTCCTCTTCTTACATAATTAGCTTGAGAGGTACTAGCCTTTTCTTCACTCTTCTGGCTTTTACCTTTATCTTTAGCTTTATTCTTATATGTATAAAGGGCAGAAGATTGGTTACCTCTTGAGTTGTCACCATTTCTATTGAGCTTTGTCTCGTGGGTAAAGAGTTGCCCCATCAAGGTGTTGAGGTCAAGTATTTGCATATCCATGTAGAGGTCCATTGCTGTGAAGGACTCCCACTTGTCACCAACCTTGATTCCATTAATGATTTTCCTCACTGTGTTCTTCTTCTACCTCCTCTCCAATGCTTGCAAGCTGATCAACCACATCTTTCATTTTGGTTACATAATCAACCACTCCTTGCTTTGGTTGTTTCTTTAGAATTGTAAAATCCATCCATAATTGATTCTTCCTAGCTCTTGTGTTTGAGGAGAAATATGATGAAAGTACTTCCCAAGTCTCTATGAGTTTAGTAGATATGACCTAGCAAGAGCATCCTTTGCACACCATGTGGTCAACTTCTCTTGCTCTTCCCTTGGAGGTTGATGCTTGCTCCTGAAGATTGGCATCTCTTCATCTATTGAGATGTATCCATATAGACTTAAGTATGGAAAAAATTGAATGGCACCATCTACACCATCTGATGAGCTTTTGAGGGACCAAACAAAAATACTGGGTTATACCTACACATGGATATGATTAGACTATTGGTCAAGCTAGTGGATTCAAATTGCAAAGCAAGTGGTCAACATTATTTGTGCTGCTTATTCCTTAATTCTTCTTGGGGGTTCTTTTAACAAGATACTAGATCCAAGGAAATTCCTTTGGGTCTTTTCAAACTTAAAGATGAAGGATACTGTGGTCTAGGGACCTTCATTAGAGATTCTTGTACTGAAGGATAGTGTGAGACTCAAAATGAGTAAACGATGAAATGGGTAAACTCATGTGCATTAGAAATGAGCTTGCCAAGAGCATGGAGTAGGTTGGTCAAGCTTCTAACCAAGTACAAATGGTTTTGGCTGCCTTCTAACTTCCACTTCTCTATTTTCATCATCAATTTTGTTATTTCTTTATTCCATGCTAACCTTTCCTTCTCTAATTTCTCACTCAAATCACCATAGCCTCTCATTGATGATGCTACATGAATATTGGCCTATTTCTCAAGCTCTTTTTGCATCCTTAGTGACCATGCTAAATATTTGTTCCTGTCCAATGTGTCAATGAAGGATGGAAATCCATCTCCCATCTTGATTGTTGTTGTTCTGATACTAGTGTTGGAAGAGATGGTGGATAGTCACAAAAGATGAAGTGGTGTAGCTAGATCTTGCTTCACACTTGCTAAGAATGATGGCTGGAGAGTGTAGTGGGTCTCTTTAGCTAGCTAATGAACACAAATAACCATATATGTTTCTTGGAAGATGATCCAACAATCAATGGATCAAAACAGATATGTTGAAGTTGATGCAAGAACAAAAAAAATTTTATTTTTGTTCTTACACGTGTTCAGTGTTTTGAACAATTCTCTAAGCACATCAGTAATTGAATTAATTACTTTTGGGGAAATTTAATTAACTTAGTAAGCTAACAAGCATGAGTGATTTCATGAAAAATGATGGACTACATGTAGAGAAAAAAGTGTAGCAAGTCATAGCTTCATCCCGACATTCATGGGCCGCAACAATCATCAGACCAGTGAGCAAAGATATACTAATATTTGACGATCGTGAGAAGCAATGCTAATGAAACTTTGTAGGATTGTAATAGATAGTACGTGTTTCTATCATGCTTTAAATCATTGCAAATGATCAACTAAACACTGAGGACAAGCTCTGAGAAGACGACTGTTTTGATGGAGTTATGATAGAGAAGTGAGATGAGAATGTAATGATCAAATATGTATTAAAGCAAGTACAAATACAATGTCATTGGCAATCAAACATTGCTCAATGTCTGATAGGTGAATCAGCTATGAGGTGAGTGCTCACTTCACAATGGATGTACTACAAAATGATCTCCCTACTTTGAGATACATGCAGGTCTTTTAGATCCTCTTCTTATAGTTGAACTTGGAGCCAAAGTTTGTATTCAAATTCAAACTTCTACCTAAAAGGTGAATGCTTACATATAGGATAGATTCTCTTCATTGCTCAACAACCAAGTGATACGTGATTTAGAGCTTCCTAACTCCTCGTGGGTGTAATCCACTTTTACAATGATAAATGTGAAGTACCTTTACAAGAGGTTGATCATATGAAGCCTTTCATAGGTTATGCCAATAAGTTAAAAACTGTACATGGATAAAATAGTCCTTCATTTATGGTGCCCTTCAAATACTTTAAGATAATTTTGGTAGCTTCCATGTGAGGTTTTCTTGGTGTATGCATGAATTGACTCAATGTACTTACTCCAAAATCCACTCTTGTTAGACTTGGATAATTGAGACTCCCAACAAGACTTTGCTAACCTGTGATGTCTTCAAGTAGCTCCCCTTCATGCGCACTAAGTTTGTGATTCAACTCCATAGGTGTACCTGCAATTTTTGCATTCTCCATATTGAACTTAGATATCATGTCATGGATGTACTTTCTCTGGGTAATGAAAACACCAAAATTGAATATACAATCTCTAAACCAAGAAAATAAGTCAACAATCCAAGGTCACTGATTTTAAAATTCTTCCTTCATTTGAGCTTTGATCTTCTTGATGCCATTCAGATCATTCCCTGTAATGATGGTATCATCCACGTAAACACATAGATAAATAACCTCTGAATTAATCTTCTTAATGAACAAAGAAATGTCTACTTTGCTTGGTGTAAATCCTTGATCCTTCAAGTATGTAACAAGCCTATGATTCCAAGCTCTAGGAGCTTGCTTTAAACCATACAATGCCTTCCTTAATTTACGTACATAATCAAGTTTGTCTTTGTCTTCATATCTTGGTGGTTGAGCCATGTAGACCTCTTCAAAGATCCATCCATTAAGAATAGCATTTTTAATATCTAATTAGTACAACTTCCAATTCTTTGAAGCAGCAATGCTTACTAAGACTCTGATAGTTTTCATCTTAGCCACTAGTGAGAAGGTCTCCTCATAATCCAGTCCATGGGTTTGAGCAAACCCCTTTGCTACTAGCCTTGCTTTATACCTATTGATTGTGCCATCTAAATTCTTTTTCACTTTTTAATTCCATGTGGATCATATCACCTTCATAGATGGTTTCTTGGGAACCAAATCCCAAGTGCTATTTTCTTGAAGTGCTTCAATTTCCTCCTGCATAGCTTCTCTCCATTCTTCCTTCTTCTTATCTTCTTCAAATGTAGATGGTTCCTCTGACATAGACTCTTTAGTCATATAAATAGAATGCTTGGTGACTAGTGATGTGTCATAGCCATACCTTATAGGTTTCTTGTTTCCCCATTGAGATCTTCTAAGTCCTTGATTGGATGACTTTGGAATGTCTTCCAATCTTTTAATCTTTACTTTGCCCTTTGACTTCCAAGCTTTGAATTCTTCAAGGTTGATTTGTTCTTCATCCTCTGAATTGATATCTTCAGATGAATGTGGTTCTTCCTTAGTCAGATTTGGAAAATCATTCTCCAAATCATAGGATAGCTTTATTTTCCTGCAATCATCCTCAAACCAAGAGTTATTTTCATCATATACCACAATCCTACTGATTGTAAACCCTTTGTTAGTGGGATTATATAACCTATATCCTTCCTGATTCTGATCATGGCCAATAAATATGCATCTTTTAGCCTATGGATCAAGCTTTTCCCTAATCTGTGAAGGGATGTGTGCATACGTGTAGCTCAGTGATGAGTAGCACCTCCTTTAATGTCAATCCGGGAAGATGTGAGGATGGTATGAAGACCTCGAGCAAGTGGAGGCACAAGTGCGTGAGTGAGAAGCACACTAACATGCACACACATACACACACACGCGCACACACGGCAAGACAAAGAGTGAGAAGCAATGGAGTTCTTAGATTACTTTCAAAAAGCTCTTACAAGTTCATCTCAATTACAATCCAACCTCAAAAATGAGCTCTCTAGCTCCTTTTATAGTTTTTGACTAGCTTTGGCCCTGTTCAGACCTAGTGTCCGGCCTAGTTAAAAATTAGGTTCCAGGGCTTATTAGAGGGCTCAAACGAGATCTAAAAAATATGAAAATTGGCAGGTAGATACTTCTAAAGCTCCTCAAGCTCAAGGACTCCTTGGCTTGCACAAAATGGAGCTACAAAAATACGAAATGATATTTACAATGGTTTTTAGTGATGAAAATCACTATTTGTGTAGGGATTTCCTCTACTGATTTGTCATACACCTCTTTGAGCTCCCTACTTGCTCTTTCTTCTTGTGTGCTCAACTCCTTGATGTCTGAAAAATTAGATGGCCTACTTGCCAGATCTTCTTTGACTGCCATGTCTGCTTGTGCTGTCCCTTCGCTCTGACTCTCTTCGTCTTGTGGCTCCTTCGGTTCCCTGACTGCTGCCAACACCCCCCCCCCCCACTCTCGCGTCTGTCGCCCTTGACAGACCCTTGTCTAGAGGATTTTTGAACAAAATATTGGACGACATCGGAGGCTAGGTGGTGTTCTTCGAGTCGTAAGCCGCGTGCTAGATCGGTGAGCAAATCATCCCAATTCACAGGTCCGGGAACATCTGGATGAGGCACCCTCAATTGTTCTGAGTGAATAGTTCTCTCCACAGCAAATAATTGGAGGAGATGTGATGGTCTAGGTATAAAGATTTCGGAGTGATATTCCCAGAATCCTGTGATGAACATCTCCTCAAATGTCTGTTTAAAGCAGGCTGGGAGGTACTTGATTCTGGCGTGCCAAGCATATATTACTTCAATTGAGGGGGTGGTACTCATATCGTACACCAGATCCTGGTTTCCTGTCACGAAGCCTGCTCCTGAGAAGTGGGGGTCCTTAATATTCTTAAACGTCCTGAAAGTGATCAACATTAATTCAAATATTTTCATACACATCTGGGCCATCACATCGGGATTATTGCGTAGCCGAATGCTCCAGTGACGGATTGTAGAAATCATGTAGTTCACCGTGGGGGGTCCTCGTGGAGGTGCTAGATAAACGTAATTTAACCATTTTCCGCAGGCATTGATGTGTCTGACGGCAATAGTGAATTCAGGCCAGGTGCATCTTCGAAGAACTGGAACGTAACAGGGATTATATTTAATAAACAACGGCATATTATTCCAGGTTCGGACCATTTCAGGATATGTTTCCAAAAGCCTGATTCTCCAGGTAGGTTGATGGATGGACCCACGCTTAGTACTTTCCGGTATATCGTCTGGACCAAATTGTGTAGCAAATGTGGGAGGCTTGCCACATTGTCGTTGAATTTCGGCGTTGTAATCGGCCAAAAGTATGCAGTATGGCACATATTGGTCATTATTGGTGCCGATCCATCTATGATGAGACATGCTTCTGAAATATTCTGACTTTATGACAGTTTCTTCTAGGTTTGCTAGTGATTGGATCTGAATGGCCACCCGTTCTTCATGGGTGTTTGCTGTCTTTTCCAGTGTCTCAAGCCACTCGGGTGCTTCCACTTCCAAGGTGTCTAGTCCCTCTGAGGTTCGTTGCCCTCCTGGCATTGGCATAGGAACGTATGGTTCCTCGTACGAATCATCTACCTCAATGGGAACCAAGTCTTCTGGCTCAGGTTCAATAACTGGAGAGGGTTGCCTTTCATACTCTAGTAACTTTTTCTGGAGCTCAACCACCTGCTCTGTCAATGCCTTCACTTCCTCTGAAGTCGAGGCCGACTCTATTACTTTGGTTGGAGCCTCCTGTTCCTTGAGCTGGCCACGCAACTCATCACGTTCCCTTTCCAACTCATCATGAGCATCTAATAGATCTGCATAGCTTTCTAAGATGGTCTTCATTGTCTCTGAAGGTACGGCTTTAAACTGCTCTGGATCAATTTCGTGGGGAGAGCCTTCCATTGCCGCTTCCAGATTCTCTTCATTTTGTTTCTGCAGTCTCTTGTTCTCTTCAAGTGCTGTGGCCATATGTTTCCTGAGTAGCGCCAAGTTACGTCTGACTCGTAGGTTATCGGCCTGTTATACTTCAAGCAAGGCTTCTAGTTGTTTGACGCCTGATTCTTTCGATGGTTGGGGTGCCTCCAGTAGTGTTTGGTGAGCCTGCTCAAGCGTTGTATAACGTTGATTCACATCTGCATTTTCCTCTTCAAGAATTGTAAGTTGCCTTTGTAAGTTCTGGTGATTTGTTGTCAGTTGTTGATACCGGTCGTCAAGAGCTCTGTACTCATTCTGAAGCTGATATACACATTGATTTAATGCTAGAAATATACTATTTACATTAAATGATGTAGGGAGAGGTGAAGATGCAGGGGGAATGGGGGCGGGAAAGGGAGTTGTGAATGATGTGGATGCAAGTGGAGATGTGGGTGGAGGGGGTATGGGAGATGGAGGTTGCATGGGGGGAGGGAGCGGTGCAGTGGCAGGAGATGTTTCCATAGTGTCAAATGTTTGAGTGACCGTGTAAATGGGTATCGTGGGTGGGGTGGAAGTGACATTAGTGAAGAGAGTGGTGAAAGTGGGCATGGTGACTCCCCCGAATTGGATTCCCGGAGAGAGTGGAATTCCCATGACGATTGTGGTGGTAGTGGACGTGGTGGTGATAGTGTCATGTGGTGGAGCGAGTTGTGTAGTGAGAGGTGGGGAGGGTGGTGACAGTGGTGCTTCCTGATGTTCGTCTGCTTGCGTTGTATCTCCTGGTGCTGATACGTTGATATGAATTTGTTTCTCGGACCTCATGGGACGGGTGAGAACTCTTTTCTCAAATCGGTGAATGTAGGCCATTGCCTCATGAATGGCCTCATCCAATCCTACTGCATCGGCGTGTAGGTTTATGGACTCGATGAACATATCATCCACGCCTTCCTCCGCCAGCAATTGGTTCATGAGTTTCTTGCCTGCTTCAAGTGACATTTTATGCTGTTCTTGAACTAGCTGCATGGTTCGATATAGTCTTTTTATTTGTGCCGAATACGCGGGGGCACTTGCTAACTCTGAAAGTTCATCATACTCTTGTTCTTCGTAGGCTTCTTCCTCTTGTTCGGTCTCTTGTTCATCGCCGTCGACTTCTACAACTTGCGGTTGGGTGGGGGCTGACGTTGTTGTATGGGTTTGTGGTTCCTGAGCTCGCTCTGTTTCCGTTTCGAGATTAGAGTCGTAGATTAGCCTAGCCACTTCTTCATCAGTGAGATCATTGAGAGTAAAGCCCTGTGGAAATTCCAAGTCCGATGGGATGGGTGGAAACACCAGATTGGGTCCCTCTGTACTTGGTCTTGGTAGCCGAATGGTGAATGGTCTAATGCGTCGTGTTTGGGGAGGGGTAATTTCTGGTGTAGTGGTGGCTCCCCTTGGTTGAGCGCAGGGTAATTGGACTCCCCCTCTCATCTTCTTTGATGGAGGACCTGCCGCTGATAGCCTTCTTTGGAATTCCTGGGCCCGGGACCATACGAGTGCCCGCTGAATAGGCACGTCATAGGCTAGACATCGATAGATTATCTTGGTCAGAGCACAACACCCGTGGAGCACATTTTTCTGCTTCTTGTTCCACCGTTGATGGGCTAGGTGAATCTGATCTATGATCCAATGTGGTATGTTGATAGGGAGGTTTTCTATCTCTGCCAAATACAAGCTAAACCATATCTTCTTTGGGGGCATGGTGAATCTTTCCTGGGCGGGGAAAGCAAAATGCTGCATGACGGTCCGTAGGTGAAGAGCGATGGTCTGTGTCATTGCGACCATATCCTTCAGCTTATTGAGATCTTTATGTTTCATTCTGCCTGGAACCATTGTTTCCTTTTCAGTAGGAATGTGCATACCATACATGCCCAATGCTTCTCGTACCAGATTGAGGGTCAGTTTGAATCTTTTAAGTTCGTGGCCCGACAATAGTGAGGGTAACACAAAAGTGCTATCGCCTCCCTTGGCCCTGCTAGGAGTGATGGTACTGATAAGATAAGAACAACGTAAGAAATCTGGCTTCGGTAAGTGGGCCCTGAAATAACTGTCCAGGCCAGCTTTGGTCCATACTGAACGCATGACTTCGGCATTCTGATAGCTCTCAAATTCGCGCGGGAAAAAATGGTAGCGTCCCCATTTACCATTAAACTCCAATTCAGCTTCCCAAAAATAGGTTCCATCACCCAATGGTCCTGCAACATCACTGAACCAATGAGCGTGTTTGCCCACTTGAGAGGTGTGCCCCTGGGGAGGATCCTGAACTGGGAGTCCATGCACAGCTTGAAGTTCTTGCGGTCTTTCGGTGAGATGTGGTTCGAGGAGGAGTGTTTCTATATCCACAATTTGTGCGCTGGATCCGGCGTGAGAACTGGCACCTGCGGCTTCTGCCATGGCCCTGCTTGCTTGTTGGTTCTGTGAGAATATAGAACCAGGTGTTAACATCGTAATGGACAGAATAAACCCGTTGTTGTCCCCGATACAACATTAACAAGAGGTAGATGATGAGTCAGTGGTTAGTGAGTGCACGATGACAGTGCGTGTAGTTAATGCCTGGATCGTCCTAGGAGCTAGATGGAAGGATGCACCGTCTGACTAATGCAGTTAGTAAGTGGAGATGAATTCACAGATTGGGGTCGGGGGATTTATTACAAGTCTTAGGTTGCCAAACACCATGGATGGCTTTTGGCCTTGGTTTTGTGGAGATTCGGGAGGGTTGCATGAGTAATTCTGCTGGGAGTTGTTGTGTCATTGGGACCCATTTACGAGCAGACAAGAGTGGGTGGCTGCTGCTTGAGCGAGTGAACCCTGTCGTGTATGATGTGAATTGTGTGGGAATAGTTGAGCCCACAAGCAAGCCTTAGGCACCCAAATTTGTCTTGATTGTGGGTCAGCCTTCATCGACTTCTTGGGTACCCAAATGGATTTCACTTTCTCAACAGAGGTTTTAGGAGTCCTCTTATTAGCATCAAGTCATTGATTACTACTAGGGAGTTGAGACCGTTGTTGCGACTTAGTTACGGTCGGCAGCTCGTCTTTCCGCACCCACATTTGTTTCATCGGCTGAGTTGTTCTGCTTCGCGTGTTCTTTTGGTCTCTCGCCTGGAGAGTCTTCAGTGATTGATCTGCCCTTAGTTGCTGCCTCCTTCTGGCCTTTGGAAAAGAAGGGAGTTCCATTGTGGTTCTGACTCCTTCTTTGAGATCTTCGTTTTTCTGTATCACATAGCCTTGGACAAGAATAGCATGGTCAACTTCATGTGTACCCCTGGAGGGACCAGGAGTATGTGCCTTCTCTAGTTCCTTGAGTGCTCCATTATTTAACTCAATTGTAACTCTAGTTTGATTCACCCATCCCTGAAGAAGTCCACTTCTTAGGTTTAAGTTGACTGCTTGGTCATAGATCCAGTCTTGACCCAAGACAAGGGGTTCAGTGAGGTCCTCATCTTGACACACTAGTACTTTAACTGTCATTGCCTCATCATGAATATAGAGGGGAAGTTCCACCTCGCCCATGCAAGGGGTTTCCACGCCTCCCAATCCTATGAGATATGCTTCCACAGGATTGACAGTTAATTGCAACTCTTGACAGTAAGACAATTTAACAGCACTAGTGGCTGCACCTGAGTCAATCAAGGCTCTTACAGTCCTTGCACTCTTTCCTTGTCCTATATCTAAGGTTATGAAAGGACGTCGATCAGTTATCCTATGAGAGCTAACACCTGAAACTTCACACATAGCCACGTCGTATCCTTGATCTGCATATGCATCTTGCCTAGGGTGCTCTCTACCTTGTCTTCTTAATTTCATTCTCTGTATGCGCTCTAGGGCTTTTGCTTGAGCTTCTTCTCGAATTCGCTTTTCTTCCTCTTTGCGTTTCTTAGCAGTATTGAGTCGACTTAGCATTTCCTCTGTGAGAGGTTCCTGATACAACTTGACTCTGCATCCGCTGATATAACTTGGGAGAACATCGCCTTCTAATGTGGCTAGTTGCACTGCTCCACTTGTTGAGATTCTGTTAATGATCATGGGTCCGTAGCCTCTCTTCTCTAGTTTCCTCGCATGTTGCTTCAATGTGTAGACTAGAACTAAGTCGCTTGCCTTTAAACCTTTATCCTTAACGTGGGCATCAAAGTAGGCCTTCTGTCATTTCTTAGCTGCATATATCCCTACAGCTGCTCTCAGTCTTGTTTCTCCTAATCGTTCAAGGTCAAAAAGTCTAGAGGAGAGTTCATGACCCGTCCATTCATGCTCTTGTGCCACTTTCAATGTAGGTATCAAAAAGTCTAAAGGTAGCACAGCATTTTGACCAAACACCATTTGAAAGGGAGTGGCTTGGAGTACCGTTTTGTAGGCAACTCGGTATGCCCAAACAACATGGTGTAGCTGTTTGTCCCAATCAGAGCATTTATTATTCACTAACTTGGTCAACACATTACATAGAATCTTGTTTGTGCTTTTGGCTTGGCCATTTGCTTGAGGGTGATAGGGGGCAGACTTCTTATGTATTACCAAGAATTCTTGAAGCAGATTTTCAATCACTTCATTCAAGAAGTGAGTGCCTCTATCACTAACTAGCTCTATAGGTAGCCCGTATCTAGTGAACACATTCTCAAATAAAAACTTAGCTGTTGTTTGAGCATCTTTCTTCGTTGTGGCTTTTACCTCTACCCACTTAGTTAGATAATCTGTTGCAACAATGATATATTCTGCATGAGAACCCTTAGCGGGGGGATTAATAGGACCTACGAAGTCTATTCCCCACTTAGAGAATGCACGTCCACCCATCATAGGTTTCAGTGGCATCTCATCTTTACGTATAGGATACTGAGTTCTCTGACAGACATCACATCGTTTCACATAGGTATGTGCATCCATGTGAAGGGTCGGCCACCAGAAGCCCGCAAATAGTATTGCCTTGAACACCCGATCTGGTCCAAAGTGTCCTCCTGCTACACCTTGGTGAGCAGTGTCCAAGATCTTGAGATACTCATTCTCATGGACACATAGTCTCAGGTAACCATCCTTACCACGCTTGTAGAGATTATCGCCAATGAGTGAGTAATCCTGGGCTTCTTGTTCTAAACTCCTTTTCCTAGCCAGAGTCATGTCTGGAGGGAATGTTTTCGTCCTCAGAAAGGATACTAGTGGTTCACTCCAATCCGGCACTATGGACACTTGATAAAGAGTGGCATGTTCCACAGGTGGTTTAGTGCAACAGATTGGGCATTCCTTGCACAACTTTTGGACATCAGCTTCCATGGTTGGCCAATGCACTCCGAGTCTCCTTAGTGTCTGTAGGGTTTGTTGTTTTGAGTAGTGTTGCTCTAATGCACCTACATGTGCTAATTGCAACCACTTCGCATACTCGTCCTCTTCCACACAACAAGCCAAGATTCCTTGATCCGTGTGCTTGTACATGCTTCCTGCCATGATGTGGTACTTTTGGGCTTTCACAACCTCTCTATTCTGTGTGTTTGCTACTGGATGGTTAGGCCCGTATGTCAATACTGGCACTAATGGCTTAGCCCACTGCGGTACCACTTCCAAGTTAAACAAGTAAGCATCAGGAAGGTCATCTAATACTCCTTGTGGGGCTTCTCCAGATGTGAGCCTAGAAAGATGATCAGCTCTCAAATGAGTCCTCCCTTTCCTTACCACAACCTCAAAATCATATTCCATTAGTAAGAGAAACCATCTTACTAATCTTCCTGTATTGCATGGCTTGTTCACGAGATATAACAATGCTTGGTGATCAGTAAAAAATTTAAACTTATTTGCAAGCAAATAGTGTCTGAATTTCTTGACTGCATATACCATGCCTAAGCCTTCTCTCTCTGTAGTGGTATAATTTCGTTCAGCTGCATTCAATTGTCTACTGGCATAGGCAATTGGAAGATCCATATTACCTTCACCAGTAGGTTGAGCAAGCACACACCCAATAGCATAATTGGATGCATCCACGTGAACATGGAATGGCTTATTCCAATCTGGTGTGGTCAAGATTGGTGCTGAACATAATCTTCGTTTAAGCTCATTGAAGGAATTCTCACATTCCTCAGTCCACTCAAAGTTTGTCAAAAGTCCGTACATGGGCTTTGCAATGACAGCATACATGTGAATGAACCGGCGGTAGTAACCACAATGCCCCATGAAGGCTTGTACTTCCTTGACATTTCTTGGCCTAGGTAGCTCTGCTATGGCTCTCACTTTCTCTTCATCAGTGGATATGCCATTCTTTGACACTATGTGTCCTAGAATCTTGCCTTGCCTGACCATAAAGACACACTTTTCTGGGTTTAGGCACACTTGATATTCTCTACATTTGTCAAAGATTTGTCTGAGTTCAGGAATATGGGTTTGTCTAATGTTGGAATGAGCACAAAGATCATCAACATAGACTTCTAAATTCTTCCTCAGGAACTCTTTAAATACATGGCACATCAGTCTCTGGAAGGTGGCTGGTGCATTGGTAAGCCCAAATGGCATTACACGAAAGGCAAATATACCCCACTCTGTGGCAAAAGCTGTCTTATGCTGATCTTCTGGAGCTATGGCTACTTGATTGTAGCCCAAAAATCCATCGAGGAAGCTGTACACTTCCTTGCCTGCTACTCTTTCTAAGAGATGCTCTGTGATAGGAAGCGGATAGTTATCTCGAATCGTGGCTGCATTAACCTTCTTCAAGTTAATGCATACACGCAGCTTGCCATTCTTCTTGGGCACCACTACGATGGGGGATACCCACTCAGTGTGCTCAATTTCATAGATAAATCTAGCTTCGACCAGTCGATCTATCTCCTCTTTGATCTTAGCAGCGTAATTATCGTTATATGTATAGGGCTTTTGCTTAGAGGGTTTGGCATCTGAAGTCATGGGGATGGTGTGTGAGCATATGTCTGGGTCAACACCCTTCAAATCCTTGTAACTCCAAGCGAATACATCTCTGTATTCTCTTAGCAAGGCTATTAACGCATGCTCTTCTTCCTCTGTTAGGTCATGGCCTATGTATGTGCATCTCTCCTCTCCTTCTTCTAGGGCCACTACTATTTTCTTGGTGGTTTCTTTGTTATCATAGGCCTCTCCTGATTGTGCCTCTCGTTTAGGCATTCTTATCATGACTCTCCTGTCGTCTATCTCATACTTCTTAAAATTTTCCGGGACCTCAAACAAAGATTCTTCCTCTTCTGGGGAGACTTGTCTCTTCTTTCGTTTCTTTCCTTCTTCATTCGGGGTCACATGTGTGGCTAATCTTACATCATTTGTAAGCTCTCCATGCCTCTGGGGTTGAAATTCAACTTCATGGAAGTATTCTTCATCTGATGCAAAAGGTGGGTCCATAATGATTGACTCTAGATCGGAGTCACTTGCATCCTCAAATGCATCATGGCTAGGTTCGCATTCTTCTAGAACTGCCTCTCCCATGATTGGCTCTATAGAGAAGACTGAAATGTCATAGCCATCCTCATCACAGTGAGGGTGTCCATTGTTCCTCATTGATGGCTACATCCATTGTTGCTAGGATTTCTGCCCAGCCGTGAGGTTCGAATTCTTCATCTGGAAAAACTACAGGTGCATAGGCTGGGTCTTGGATTGATCTATGGGTTTCTTTTGTACCTATCTCCCTGGCTTTTTCTCTCTTCTCTTCTTCTACTGCTACTTTACACATCCATAAGTGAGTGTCTTCATGCATCCATGAGGATCCTGACCCTATGGAATGCACCGATTCCGTATCATCTTTGGCTCTATGGATGAGATTCCATTGGATGGGAGGGACATCTCTATGAGAGTAATCTTTGAGATTCACTTTGGTCGTAACACCTAAGTGCTGCAGGTACAAAGAATTGGTTCCCCAATCCTGTACCACTTGCAACTGTCGCATAAAAGGTCGTCCCAAGATCATTTCATAGGCATGGTTCTTGCTAAAATCACATATGGCAAAGGTATGCTCGAACTCGACACCACAGGTGGTGAGAGTTATTCCTTCTAGCAATCCTAAAGGTCTCTCAATATGACAATCGGCCATCTGCAATTTCATTCTCGTTGGCCTGAGTGCTGGCTTGCCCCAACGCTTCCATAGGGAAGTGGTGGCAATTGCAACTCCTGCGCCTGAGTCCAAAATTGCCTTGGTGGTGTACTCCTGGTAGGTAATGGGAAGATAGGTGTTCCCTTCTTCACCTTCACACATATCTCCTATCTTATCCAAGGGTATCTCTGACACTGTCCTATGTGATCCTACCTGGGAACGAGGTTTTGCTATCTCGGGCACTTGATTGGCTACATGTTTCCACACTTCTGGTCTAACAATAAGCAGCTCTTCCAAAGTGAGATTGCACTGCACTTTGGTGTTCTTCACTACCTCTGTGTTCCTAGGTATGACTGAATCTTCGTTTCTTACCATGACTGTAGGTGCTCTCATACAGGTGGACTTTGCTTCCCATGGGCCTGTGAAATGGGGTAGTTCTTGTAAAGAATTAGACTCGAAGTCTAATCTTTCTTGAGATTGGGTGCTCTCCTGCTCTCCATAAATGGATGGGATGTCTTGTGGGAATTGGTCATGTGCCCCATCCACAATTTCAATGGGAGGAGGAACTTCACTTTCTTTAGCCCATTTGTCTTCTTGAATCTCGCGTAGGAATTCTGGTGTGAACCGATTCATAGAAGATGATGTGTCTGGCTCCGTAGAGTTAGGCACATAGGCTTCAGGCACATAGGCTTCCTGAGCAGGAATGCTTACTCTTTCACTTGCCTTGTCCTTGTGTTGAGAGGCTGGTTCCTTTTGTGATTGTGCCATTAGATTTTCTATTCTTTCTAGGGGGGGGGGGGTTGTCTGGTTCAGAGGAATTGGGCACATAAACTTCTGATGGGGGATGGGTCATGTTTTTGCTTACTTTATCCCTTTCTTGATTTTTTTTCTTCCTTGGCGGATCTTGCAATTATGCCCTCTAACTTCTCTAGAAGTCCATCCAAGTGTAATTGCGTCTTGGCTGAGCCCGAGTAATTGAAATGGCGACTGGCTTCAAACATAGTCTGAGCCAATGCGACCGTTTTCGCGCAAAGCTTGGTTCTTTCTATCTCTAGGTCAGCTCTAGGGTAGCACTTGTCATGATCCGTTACATTTGGCCCTTCTTGGATTCTGGCCTGATATGCTTTAAGCATCATGTCTATGTCTTCAGGAGTGGGATCAGCCAATACTGATCCTACTCTAGGGGGTGGTGGAATCATATGAGGTGGGTTGGAAGGTGGCGGATCGGATGGCGATGGGAATGGTGGTGGTGGGGTAGTGTGAGAGGGAGTTTGAGATGTGAGTTCAGTTATCCTTGCTTTGGTTTCCCTTATGCTTTCCTCAAGTTCACTCATCTTTTTAGCCCATTGTCTTTTCATTCTTTCCCGACTATCTTTCCACGCTCTAGTCCTTTTCTTTGTCACGCTCTCGGTTTCACTAGCCTCTGGGTTCTTATCCTGGTTTACCCCTTGGTTCTGCTGCAATGCCTGAGCTCTAGTCACTACCTGTACTGGTGCGGTGGATGTCACGCTTCCTGTGGAGTCTACCACCAATCCAATAACGTTAATAGGAGTGATTTTTGGCATATTATTAGGATTCTTAGGGCAATCTCGTAAAAGATGCTCCTTTCCACATTCTTGGCAAAAGCCCTGAATTGTTATTGATTGGGGTTGTGTTGGTGGAGGTAAGGGACAATCACGAATGAGGTGATCTCCCTGACATCTGTAGCATGGTCCTCTAGGGAATGGGGGTCTTACCTGCCTAGGTTGAGGCCTAGGGTTGGGGTTTGCATACATGACGTTTGTGTAATCTGACTCCCAACTAGGTTCATTTGGCTCTTCACTATGGTAAGACTCACCATGCTCAGGAGACTGCATGTAGTAGGCCTGGGGGCTATCAACATGTGTAGAATCAAAGCTATGGTCACTGGGGTCACTTTCAGAAAGCAATGGTGTTACAGGGACTATCGCTCTATTCAGGTTTTCTTCTGCAGCAGTATACTTTACCGGAATCACCTTAGTTGGAGCTGGGGGTTGTTGTGCTAGCACAGGCTGAGGCCTTTGTTGGTTTTGGTAGGGTTGCTGATAAGGTTGTTGTGGCCTGCCATATGGCTGTGGAGGGTACGGGTTCTGGTATCTTCCCTACTGAGGGTATGGCTGAGGGTAGGGTTGCCTAACCACCTGCTTGTTGTATGGGCAATCTTGCGCGGTGTGATTGGTGTACCTCCGTTCTATGATGCAGTACTGGCTACTAGGATTTACTTGGGGTTGAGCCATAATGGGACATAGATTTGCCATATGGTCACCCCCACAAGTATAGCATCTTTTCACCGGGGCAAATCTCGGAATTTGTGTGCTAGAGACACCTAGTTTTTGAGCAACTTTCTCTGCAAGTTCCTCAATCGATGTGGATTGCGTGGAAGAGAGGCTAGAGGCACTATCTGAATCTTTGTATATCTTGGAAAGCTCTAACTCCTCCCCTAGGTTATCCTCGATGTCAATACACATGCGTACACACTCTTCTATGGTCCTAGGGTCCTTCAAGTACACATATGATCTTAATTTGGTACTTAGCAATCCATCCAAGAATAAAGCCACTTGCTTAGCTGGTGTGGGTAACTCAGGGACAGGGCATCTTTCAAGATATTGCTTAAATCTCCTTCCTTCAAGTCTCACGGTCTCTTGAGGGGTTTGCTTGAAGCTGTGAATCAGTGAGGAGGTATTATGTCTTATGCCACTCTTAGAGAATTCAATAATGAAAGCCTCTAGGAGTTGGTCTATGCTCCTGAACTGTCTCTCATTTAGTGGTTGAAACCACGTAAGGGCCGTGTTCCTAAGGGTTAGACCAAAGGCATTATACTGCGTGAATAAATCCTCCACTTGTTCAACTCTCAAGACTTGCCTAAACTCAGCCACATGATCGTATGGATCTCCAGTGCCGTCGAAGTAATTCTTCATGGACTTAACTAGCTGAGTCGGTCTCAAAGTTCTTGTGTGCTCTCTAGGTCGTGGTAGAGGGAACTCATCCGCATTTCTTTGATTCCTGTGAGCTCTAAGTATCTCAGGTTCTACTCTATTTGTTTCCGTCCTCGTTCTTTCTCTGCCCACTGGGTTGGCAAAGCTTACTTCTCGTCTATCTCTACTTCTGTCTCTTTGCATTCCATGAGCTTGGGATGTTCCAGCACCAGGGTGACCATAGGACACATTCGGTCTTGGTTGGGGAAAAATAATTTCACCTTTCCAAGTGTAAGCATGCCTATCATTTTCTGTCACCACAAAGATCCTCTCCGAAGCGTGATCTAAGTAGGTCACTCTACCTGGGCTATCAGGATCCTTAAACTCATAGATCATGATTGTTCCTATATCAATTAGCCGATCAGGTTTGTACCTCCAAAAGGCTTCGTCAGTCTCTCGATTGAGGAGCAAATCTATGCTCTTATTATCCTGGGGAATCCACTCCGGTGTGATAATCCTAGTGAGAACCGATTTACCTCGAGGGGTTCTAGGTTCTGCACCCATGTTTCCTTGCTCCAGGTCACCTAAGTCTGCTTCTAGGATCACATTTCCAAATTCGTCCGTCCTATCTGGGTGACTGGTGACTACGTATATGGTTCCTTCTTTGTCCAAGTATGCTCCCTTTTCGAACTTGACAGCTGGGTGCTCTAGTCCAATGGATTGATCAGGATTCTTAATCTGTACCACAGATCGTCCTAGGCCGTCCTCATAGATGCTGGCACCTAATCGGTTGGTCCTAAGGTATTCCAACTGCGTTTTGTAAGGGCCTTCTACCCTGTGCAGGTATGGCACTCCTGAACTGCCTGTAGGTCTCTCCATACCTTGAGACATCTCGGATTCACTAGTCTCAGAACTTGGGTAGTATGAGTGGTGGCTCAACTGCTGGGCCCACGACCTAGCAGTGTGGTTGATACTAGCCTCTTAAGACCTAAGGCTTTGTCTATCTCTTACTAGATGTCGTCCTGATCTAAGGTTCATATGCCTAACTGATTAACCCAATTTTTCCCAGGTACAACCACGTTTCTGAGTCCTTTGTATCAATTACTTAATTCCCTTTTTATGTTGATTATCGTGTTTATACTCTTGTCTGATATCACGTCGTTAGGAATACTTGAGTTTAATTTCGCACTTTAGTTTGGTCGTTTCACGTTAGGTTCTTTTCCTTTAAGGTTGTCGTCCACTCACACAGGTTATCCCATGACTTGAACTTGATTTCTTAGATAGTCTTTGATTTATCTCGTGCCTATCGTTTTCTGGAATTACTTCTAACACTACCCGCACTTAGCCTAAACTGAGAATTGACAGAGGGTGTTGCGGGTTTTCCAACCTTGAGTTCCTTTCCTTGTGTTGTTGCCCTGGTGTGCCCAGGATGCGCGTTCCCAAGCCTACACTTACTCTTGCTTTGCGTACCCTTCGATGCTCTCAAAGGACCTGTAAAAGGCCCACCGTTAGCTCAAGACTTAATTTCAAAAGACAGAACCAATCATTTTCATTCATGTAACACTTCACCAATTTGCACTATGACTTTTTGGACACAACTCTAGAGATCCCTGAATTTTGTTCCCCCTGGGTATGGTCAACTTCAAAATACCCTATCTAATATTCCTGATCTTAATTTAACCGTAACCAGTCGATGTTTTTGTTGTACTCCTCGCGAGCTTTCCAACAAAACAAAAATCACGGCAAACGGATTTCGTATGAGAAAGTTATGCCCGTTCAGGGTTTTGGGGCTAAAACAGGATTAAACTAGGTTAACAGGCAAGCAGGAATTCTCAGGTTACTTGGGTCATGCCCTCGTAATGCCATACTACACCCTAGTGTTTGTCCCACACTTGGCCAAAATTTAGACCAATATTTTTGCCTTAAAAATTTGACCTAATTTGCCCTTCTAACGTGTTCGCAAAGTCTGTCGATCGCGATTGACAGGTCAGTCGCGATCGACGTGTCGATCGCGATTGACAGGTCCGTCGTGGCTGTCAGTCGCGATTGACTGGTCAGTCGCGATTGACACGTGGCCGAAAATTCAGTCAATCGTGGTCAAAGGGTCGTTGACTCTGTCGGTCGCGATTGATGGGTCGATCGCGATTGACAGGTCGGTCGTGAGGGTTTGTCCATCGTGGTCAAACAATCGTTGACTGTGTCGGTCGCGATTGACAGAGCCGTCGTGGGCTGTCAGCCGCGATTGATGGGTCGATCGCGATTGATGACTCGATCGCGATTGACACGTGTCACGCGTAGATTCTGTCCGTCGTGGTCAATCGGTCATTGACTCTATCGGTCGCGATTGACAGAGCCGTCGTGGGCTGTCGGTCGCGATTGACGTGTCGATCGCGATTGACAGGTCTGTCCGTCGTGGTTTGTCGATCGCGATTGACAGAGCGATCGTGATTGACAGAAATCTGATGAATTTCAAAAAACTAAACACATTTTTGGGAAGCTCTAGGCCAGTAGATCATGGTTTTGCACTTTGTTTGGCAATTTGAGCATTTTTTCTGTCGATCGCGATTGACAGAGGTCGGCGACACACAGACAGTTACTGCAAATTTCGTACCTGCGCAGAGTGCTGGGGACGATGATGTGGCCTGTACCTGCAAGACAGCTCAAGAAACATGCAAAAATAGCACACACAATTTCGCTCTCTCGCTCTCTCTCACAAGTGAAATGAGGGAAATGAGGTGGAGAAGGTGATATGATAAAAAAACTGAATTTTTCGCGATGATGGAAATGGAGGTGGAAGATGGTGATGATGATGATGGTGATGATGGTGGTAAGGTAAGAAAGAGAAAAATAGGAAAAGTAACGAAATTACCTACAACGCCAACGTCTCCAATCTACGTCTTACCATCACACGCTCGTCCTCAAAGCTCGATCCCCAGCAACGGCGCCAAAATTTGGTGTAGCTCAGTGATGAGTAGCACCTCCTTTAATGTCAATCTGGGAAGACGTGAGGATGGTATGAAGACCTCGAGCAAGTGGAGGCACAAGTGCGTGAGTGAGAAGCACACTAACATGCACACACATACACACACACGCGCACACACGGCAAGACAAAGAGTGAGAAGCAATGGAGTTCTTAGATTACTTTCAAAAAGCTCTTACAAGTTCATTTCAATTACAATCCAACCTCAAAAATGAGCTCTCTAGCTCCTTTTATAGTTTTTGACTAGCTTTGGCCCTGTTCAGACCTAGTGTCCGGCCTAGTTAAAAATTAGGTTCCGGGGCTTATTAGAGGGCTCAAACGAGATCTAAAAAATATGAAAATTGGCAGGTAGATACTTCTAAAGCTCCTCAAGCTCAAGGACTCCTTGGCTTGCACAAAATGGAGCTACAAAAATACGAAATGATATTTACAATGGTTTTTAGTGATGAAAATCACTATTTGTGTAGGGTTTTCCTCTACTGATTTGTCATACACCTCTTTGAGCTCCCTACTTGCTCTTTCTTCTTGTGTGCTCAACTCCTTGATGTCTGAAAAATTAGATGGCCTACTTGCCAGATCTTCTTTGACTGCCATGTCTGCTTGTGCTGTCCCTTCGCTCTGACTCTCTTCGTCTTGTGGCTCCTTCGGTTCCCTGACTGCTGCCAACGATACGCAATGCACCCAAAGATCTTACAATGGTCCAATGTGGGTCTCCTACCATTCCATGCTTCATAAGGTGTCATCCCATTCAGAGACTTGGATGGAAGCCTATTGATTAGGTAGGTAGCTATGGAAACATCCTCTGCCCATAGATAATAAGGGAGTTTTTTTTCATTCAACACTGATCTTGCAGATTCTACTATCAACCTATTTCTTCTCTCTACCATGCCATTCTATTCAGGAGTGTATCTTGTTGTAATCTCTCTCTTTACACCTTGGTCCTATAAGAAGGAGTCAAACTCATGTGAGAAATACTCACCACCTCCATCAAATCTAAGCCTCTTCAAACTTTTACCTGTTTGATTCTCAACCAATGCCAAATACTTCTTGAAACAAGTGGAGACTTCATCTTTATGCTTCATAAAATAAAGTATTATCCACCAACTATATTCATCTATAAATGAAACATAATATCTTGACCTTGAAATTGATGAATCTCTGCTAGGACCCCACACACCTGTGTGTACAAGATCCAAGTAATCTTCATACATGTATTCTCTTTCGTTGAATGGTTGCCTATGTGACTTGCCAAATTGGCATGCTCCACATTTGTAAATCATGTGTTGCTTGGAAACATTTGGGATGCCAAGCATAGTCTGATCCCTACATATTTGCTTCAATGTCCTTTCACCTATATGACCTAGTCTCTTATGCCATATCTCCAATTTAGATGGGTTTGGCCCTTGTAATTGAAGAGAGCAATGTTTCTTGTATCTTCAATTTCAAAGGTAAAAATTTTACCAGATATCTCACCTTTTGCAATCCTCTTGAAGTCTTGTTGAGGTTCCTCCACATATGTCTTGTGAAGGTAACCTGTAAACCCTTCTCAACAATCTATCCAACACTGATTAGATTTTTGGTTATTGTTGGCACATACAACACTCTACTTAGAAGGTTAATATTACCATAAAATGCTTTAACATTTCCAATTTTCTTTACTGAGTGCCTAGTGTCATCACTTGTTTGGACTTCGTGCTTCCCTTTAGGTTCTTCAAAGTTAGACAATGATGCTACATTGCGAGCTACATGATTGGAACAACCAGAGTTAATATAGAATAGGTATTCATCATATTTACCTTGCTTGGCTATCATATTCATTAGCAATAGAGAATCCTCATGGCCATCTATATAATTGTTGTAGTCTCTCCTTCCTCTGAAGCCTCCTTGATAGTTTTTGTTGAAGACTTGATTGAAGTTGTGATGGTAGTTGTTTCCTCCATTATTGAACCTACCTCTTGATTGTCCATAGCCTCCTCTGTGGAAGCCTCTTCCTCTTTGATTCTTTGTGTTCTTAAAGCATTCATCTGTGATATGATTGTTCAATCCATAAATGTTGCAAGGTGAAGAATTATATGGTCTCCCCCTCCCTTGCTTTCCTCCTCTGCCCATTCCTCTAGTACCTCTTCCTCTACTTGTGAAATTCACTTGAGGGGTACTTGCATCTTCTTCACTCTTCTTACCTTCGCATTTATCTTTATTCCTATTCGTATCTATGTAAAGGGTAGAAGATTGATTACCTCTAGAAATATCTCCATTCTTGTTGAGTTTGTCTCATGTGTGAAGAGTTGCCCCATCAATGTATTAAGGTCAGGTATTTGCATGTCCATATATAGGTCCATTTCTATGGTGAAAGACTCCCATTTGTCATCAACCTTGATGCCATTTATGATTTGACTTACTATCTTCTTCTCTTTTATTTCTTCTCCAATACTCCCAAGTTGGTCAACTACATTCTTCATCTTGGTCACATAGTGAGCTACACTTTCCTTTGGTTGCTTCTTCAAGATTGTAAACTCCATCCAAAGCTGGTTCTTTCTTGCCCTTTTATTTGATGAGAAGTATGAAGATAGCACATCCCAAGTCTCTTTTGAAGTCTTACAATTCCTAATATGAGGTAGCATAAAATTAGAGATTTAATTGAGTATGTAAGACCTAGCTAGAGCATCCTTTGCACACCATGCAACTAGTCTCTCTTGCTCCTCTTTTGTAGGTTGGAATTTCTTCATAGATAGCTAAATTCCACAAGTTATTTCACTCAAAATGATCAACTAGGCAAGGAGAATGATCTTTAGCAAGTCTGGGGTATATCTCGACTTTTTAGGAGCTGAATAGATAGCAAGCCAGAGAGCAATAATTTGAAGATTGCTTGAAAATGGCTAAAGAAATCAAGATGAAAATTTGTACCATATAACAAGACTATCTAATGAATCTATATCAATTTAAATATCTCGAAATGATGAGGTACATGCCGAGAACTAGCTTTGAGAAATTCACTGTTCTGAGTAGCACTTGAGAGAGTAGAGACAAGAGAACATGATCAACATGTATGTATTAACGCACATAAAGTACAATGATGTTGGAAATTAATGATTGCACAATATGAAGGCAATGGTAGAGCTATACTGTGAGCTCAATATCCAAGTAGAATCCCTCTAACAACTCTTCCAAATTGGGCTCATTCGCATGCGATGTTTTGAGTCACTTTTATAGCTAAAGTTGGAGCCAATTTTCAACTTTTGAATTTCAAACTCTACCAAAAAATGTACCTAAAGTTTAGGAATTCTTTTCTCATCAATTCTCCACCAAAAATCGTGTAATTGATCCTCCAAAATCCATGTAAATGTAGTGCCTTTTTTACATTCATGTGCGTACAAGGAAGTGAATAGCTAATTGTCCAAGTATGTAGGCTTGGATCTATTTGCATCAACACACCAAACACACTTTCTATCATATGTTTGGACATATTTCTATATTTACATCTATTTGAACTAGACTTTACTAGGTGCACTCCTTGTTGGTTCTTCATTTCATCCAAGTCGTTTGGTAAGTCCCTACACAAGTATGGATATGTAGATTTAGGATGGTTCATGATTACATCTGATGAAATGTGCCATTTAAGTTATTAAAGATTTCCTATAGTATTTGTCAGCTTAAAGTGCATGTGCTTCTTGTTTATGTTCATTTATCTAAAACTTTCAGTTCTAATTAATTCACAAAAGATAAGTTAATAAAAAGCTAATCTATCATAAAATTTGGTCATACCAATTTCCAAAAAATCAAACTTTATGTTCCATCGTTTATGTTTATAAACTTGTAAACATCAAATTACACAATGAAAACTGATGAGACCTCCCAAGATCGTCAAAAGATCAAACAAATATTTCCAAACTTTAGAAATCAAGCTTTCCTGCAAACTTCCAAGAAAACAAAAATGGGTGAGTGTAGCAAAATAATCACCAAAAACTGTCTGAATGGAATTTGTTGAAAGAAATGATATATTCTAAAAAAATACTCTGAGTAGCATGCTTTGGAAAAAAACATGTCAAAAAACCTGGATTATAGCTCCCAAACAAATAGTTTGAAGTCAAGGTATGCAAAGGCCTGCAACAGCAAGGTATGACTAACTATCTGAATTGAAAACTGATGTAGAGTAGTAGAACAACTCAAATATCTATGAACAACTTTGATAGAAATAGAGGTTAGGAGGGATAAGGAAACTCCTCCAAGTAAAATCACTCAAAAATACCTCATAACAACTGAGATATGAAATTTTGAAGAGAGGTATGTTTCTAATGAGAAAGTAGATCAGAAAAAATTGCTACTTTCACAGAGGTTTGTCATTGAATTTTGTAGAAAAATGATTTAGATATATAGTACAAGTTGTAAGCTTCGCAACTCAACAAGGATCACTCAATTTGACCACCTACACTAAGAGAACCACTCTTTTTATTGAGAGGCTATCAGAAAGGCACCTTCTTTGTCTAAAAATAGACATCTCTCCTTTCCTTCTTACTTTTATATATTTTTATCCACTTTTACTCTAAATTTGAAGATGTGAACGCCTTCACATGTTATTTATCATAAATAATAAAATCCATAAGATAAAAAAAACTACTTTAGAGCTTGTTCTTATGTAACATTGCCCCCCTCAAGCTCTAAATCCAAAGCTTTGACTCCAAGTAGAATTTTGATTTGCTTGAGCTTCTGAGCATCCACTTTCTTTTAGTATGTCTGCTAGTTGTTCCTTTTGTTCTCATGCAAAGCTGTCATTTCTTCATCCATTGCTTTAACCCATTTCTTTACCTTTGATGCTTCTTTAAAAGTTGTTGGTTCCTGCTCTTCAAGAAGTTTTGCCATATAAGCTTCATGATAAATCTTTGCGGTTGCCTTCTTTCTCTTGCTGGATACCTTGATTGACTTCTTGTCCTACCATGCTTTTCTTGCCTTCGAGTTTGAGGTTTTCTTGACGTAGAACCTTCACTTTCTTCTTCCTGTCACTCAATTTCCTTTGAAATTAATTCTAGAATTTTGTTCAACTTTTGACTGGGGGAATTTACCTCTTCATGTGTAATTTGACTTTTTGCTGAGCTTGGAGAACTTGGCTCTTCTTCGTGACTTCTTGTAGTTTCTTCTTCATCTACCTACACTTCATGTTTATAACAAGATTTGTCTTCATGAAAAATAACATCTCTCAAAACAATTACCTCTCTCATATCTGGGTTCACACATCTATATCCTGGTTGCCCTTCTGCCATACCAATGAAAATCATTTTTTGTGACCTTGGATCCAACTTTGATCTTAATTGTTGTGGGACATGAACAAAACATATGCTTCCAAAATTCTACAATTAGAAATATCTAGTTTTGATCCATAGAAGAATTCATAAGGTTCTTTTTGTACATGACTTTGAGTAGGTGGTAACCTATTCATCATATAAACTGCCATATTGCATGCTTCATCCCAAAAAGTAAGTGGTAAGCCCTTTTCATTTAACATGCACCTACCCATCTCCAAGATAGACATGTTTCTTCTATCGATTACACCATTTTGTTGAGGTGTATATCTATTTCGAGTCTCCTTTTTTATTCCTTCTTCCAAATATGCAAGAACTGATTAGAAAAATAATCACCTCCTCCATCTGATCTCAACCTTCTTATGCTTTGACCTGTTTGCTTTTTAACTAATGATTTAAACTTCTTGAACATATCAAATACTTCGGATTTGTATTTCATAAAATAAATGAATGTTAACTTTGAGAAGTCATCAATAAATGTTACAAAGTACTTGCTACCTACCATGGACTCTTCTTGAGATGGACCCCATACATCATTATGAATCAAGTCCAAAATACCTCTGCTTTGCAATCCTGCTTTTGAAAAAGGACTTCGTACCTATTTTCCAAACTGACATGCCTCACAAACAAAATACAAATCTTGCTTAGGTAGTTGTGGTAGAGCTTCAACCAAGGATTTCTTTGCAATATCTGTCAATCTACCAACACTGATGTTTCCTAATCTCTTATGCCATAAATCCAATTGACTTACTTGATTCCTATTGACCATTGTATAACCTTCATAATTTGGAACTTCAACTTCATAAGTATATAATCTATTTACCTTTTGTCCTCTTATAACAAAAGCCCCATTGTTCTTCTGATAAGCATGCAACTGATTATTGTCAAAATCCACCTTCACTCCATTGTCCTCCATTTGTCCAATTGAAATCAAATTTCTTGTAATAATAAGAACAAATAAAACATCTCTAAGAGTTACGTATTCATTAAGTGGACAATCACCAATATACACTACTTCATGCTCAGTAATATCTCCTGTATCAACTGTCACTCTTGAATCTGGCTTGTGTAAGTTCACAAACATATTCATGTTATGACTCATATGGTTTGAGCAACCACTGTCTACATACCATGTTTTGTTGTTTACCTTCCTCTTATGTGTCTTTGTATGCATAGCCATAAGAATGTTTTCCTTCTGTGTCTGAGTCTCCTCTTGCACAATGTTGTTGTTTTGATGCATGTGGTCTTGTCTCTTCCTCTTTATCGTCCTCTAAAACCACCTCTTCTATTTGGGTTGGAGAAGCATTCCCTGGAATAATGAACAACTTTACCACAATAAGTACAAGTAAAGTTACCTTGCTGATTTGGTTGAGTCTGTTGACCTTGTTGTATTGTTCTTCCTTACCTGGTAGCATTAAAGCTTCCTCTTTCTCTTGCATTGTTGTTGAATCTTTTTCTCCTCTCCAATTTCCTCTACCTCTTTGATGAAGTATAAATGGCTTGTCCTTGACCACCTCTTTGCAAATGATAAGATTTTCCACCTTCTATGTTGATTTCTTCAGTCATCATGAGTGTTTGTAAATCTTCAAAGGATGGTAGATTCTCTCGAGTCATGATAGATGTAATGAAAGACTTCCATCTTTCATCTTCTCTCAAGCCATTTAACATGATATTAGACTTTATATCCTCACTAGGAGATGCATCAATAGAGGCTAATGCTTCAATAAGAGATTTTACCCCAAGAACATAATCATTAACTGATTGTCGTTGCTTCTTTTTTACTCTTTTCAACTCACCAATAAGTTGTGTTTGCCTCACACTATTATTATTTGCAAATAACCTTTCTAGAGAGTCCCAGGCTTCTCTCCTGGTATTCAATCCTCTTATATGTCGAAGCATTGTATTCGAAACTATTTATGATATAATAAACAAAACTCTTCTGTCTCTTTCGATCCATTCTTGCTCTCTTGCTCAATCTGCTTGTGTAGGAGCTTCTGGTAATATTGGCTTCACTTCTCTACCTGTTATCAATCCCCAAAGACCTTTAGACATGAGATAAGACTCAATTCTAAATTACATGGGATAATTTCTCCCATCTGATAACTTCTCAATCGATGCACTCAAATCTCCCATGTTGAGTTGTTGTAAACAAAGAAGATAATTCAATAAGAATTATGAAGGATGTAATAAAAACCAAATAGCTCTAATACCACAATGTTATGTTTAAAAACTTGTAAACATCTAAGTACACAACAAAAAGTGATGAGACCTCCCAAGATCTTCAAAATATCAAACAAATATTTCCAAACTTCAGAAATCAAACTTTCCTGCAAACTTTCAAGAAAATAGAAATGGGTGACTTTAGCAAAATAATCACCCAAAACTCTTCGAGCGGAATGTTTTAAAAACAATAATATATTCTGAAATAAGACTTTAGGTAGGTGTTAGCTGGAAAATTGTTAATGATTATGCACTAACATGTTCCATTTCGGAGATTTTTCATTTGAATGTAGGTGTTTTGCAAGGAGAATTGATGGTTGGTAGTGAGAAAACCCAATCAAATGTAGATGTGTGGATCAAGAGGGGTATTGTGTACTTGAGCCGCAATGACTCAAGGACTTGTACCAATGAGACTATACCTCAATTGCCATACAAGTGCATATAGTGGAGTTCTTTTCACACATTTAATTATCAATCCGAAGGAGTGACTTACCAAGTGTATGAAGACATGTGCACACGTGATAGAAAATGAAGTGAGTTAGCTATTCAAGCATGAGAAATGACTAGTACTACCCACACCTACTGAAATACTGGAAGTGTTGCCGCAAGTCTCTTTTCAGCAGTTTTGGTTTTTTGAGGTTTTCTCCCAGCCCAGAACTCCGAACATAGGCAATAGGGTACTCGTTTCGAAGCTTTCCCTGAGACGAATCCAACGGTGGTGGTTTCACTCAATTCTGACCACTCTGCTGCAAGTTATGGCAGAAACAGTGAATTACGGGAGTCACAAACACCCGCGTTTTTGCTTCTCCTAGCTTACGCACGCACTACAGCAGCTTAAATCAAGGGGGAAGGGGTAGACAACAGTCCTACACTTGCATTTCAAGTATCACACACACATACATGAGCAAAATGAAGATCAAAATCAGCAAGAAAGAGGCAAACTCGAAAATTCAGAAGTGCTCTTCTTTACAATGACCAGCAGTCCTTTACAATGAGTCACTTTTGACTTATATACTAGTGCCCTAAGTTTGGTCCTTTCACACAAGAGACCGGCACTTTATTCTCTAAAAGACTAATTTCCTACTATTGTACATGGGTAAATCACTAATCTTTTGTGGGGATGCATCTAGAGGACTCCTCTAGTGCATTTACAACGGAAAAAATATATACAAGAATGGTTATGATACAGAAGTTGTGTGTCCAAATCGGAAAAATTTTGGGGCCCGTCTTTTTTCTCTGCTTTCTGTGCGCTTTAGCTCTGCAACACTCTCCCCCTCTTCGTCTCTGTCGTCCCTTGACAGACTTTGCTTCGCGAACGCGTCCCATGGGTAGTGTTGTCTGATTCTTGATCTTGCATTACGTTTTAGAGGCGCTTCAGCTTTTCCACTGCACGCTCCCCTTGGTCAGTATTGTCTGCAGTTAAACAGACATGCAGATTCGATGGCCTTCTTGATTCAAGCTCTACAACTCGAGAGCCTGATGTAGTTGTCTTGCCTGTTGACTCGGGTTGCCACGCACGCCACCAGTGACTAGGAATGTGCTGTTCTTAGTCACCCTCTTCAACTTTTCAGCCTCTACCCCTTTCTTACTTTTGGTCCTACTCTGATGTTTGAAAAGTCCACGACTTGGGACCCCAGGGTTTAGCATTGTAGCCTGGTGCGTGCCCCTGCGGGGCTCTGTGCAGAGATGGGTGTTGCGCCCCTGCGGGGCTTCCTGCAGAGATATATTCTTTTTCTCTTCTTAATGGATTGTTTTGGACTTTGATTTTCTTCTTCTTTTCTTCTTGCTTGATTGTCCCTCTACACGTCCCTCCTCCTGAACTCTGTCGTCCTCGACAGGCTTTCTGAGGCGACGCGTGTATGTTTGAATGGCGGTTTGCTCTTGTTGGTTCAGCAGATTTGCATGGCATATCATGAATTCCTTCCATTGTTTTGACTTCACTCCGTCTTCTGGCGCCTGTCGATGATCAGCAAAAAAGCTTGTTTCATAGGCCACCAGCCTTGCATTTAAATTGGAAGTCATCTTTACAAAAATCTCCGAATCGATTTCAAAGAAGCCGGTAAAGAATGCTTCTTCGAAGGTCTGCATATAAGTCGATGGCAAAAACATAAGGCGGGAATAGTATGCCATAATGGTGAGTCGGCTCGGAATGGTTGATAGATCAAAAATGAGGGCTTCCGACCCTTGTGTAATGCCAATGAAATTCAAAAATGTGTACTTCGCATGCTGGAAGACCTTCAACACTGTAATGAGCATGCTAAATATTTTATTTGTCATCTTGACTGCTAAGTACGGCACTGTAGCATATTTGGCAATCCAGAATTCCATTGTCTTCACCATATATTCTTCAGTAGGTAAATAATTATGTGGCGGACTAGGTAGTAATGGGTAATTTAGCCACTGATTATTGATGGAGCCTTGACGCTGTGCTTCCCAAAATTGCGTCCAAGAGCGTCTGCGGGGTACAGGACAAAATGATGGGTTTACCTGAAGCGCATATGGTGAGGCTTCCCACTGTACCCGCAAAGTCGGATTCTTCTCCAAAATTTTCCTTCGCCATATGGGATCCGCCTTCTCAAAGTCCTCTTGAGTATACTGGAAAGTGTCATGCTGGAATTGAAGGTTGTGGTCCGGATCTTTATTCGTGGTAGTCTTTATATATATGCGCGTCTGTTCTTTAAGTAGACCATATGGTACATTGAAGGGCTTCAAAATTTGATCTAGTTGTTTATTGTCTATGCGAGCCTCTTTCATTATTTGTATAATTTGATCTTCAAAATCAGCCGTGAGCTGGGACACCAGTAGTGCCCTTTCTGGTCTGCTCAGTTCTCTTCCTCCACAGTAGCCGTTGTTTCCGGAGGAACTACTGGTGTCCCCTGTTTTGCTGTTAGCTCAATCTGTTCCTGCAGTCGTTTGATGATATCATCTTTATTCTTGAGCTCCTCTTCAGCCTTGGTAAGTTTTTCTTGATGTTTGATTAATTCCTGTGCCACGATATGCATGTGATCTGTGTCTTCTTTGCACTGTCGGAAATAATCTTTCTCGGCTTTTTTCCATTTCTTTCGTAGAGCTGCAGTATCATTCATATATTTCTGTTCCCATTCTGCAATTGTCTCTTGCTCCTGTTTGTCGAGCATGGCCTGGTCGTAATCTTCATCAGCGTCAAGCATCAGCTGTTGAGTGTCTAGTGCCGTGCGGATCATATCCTGCACCACAGGCTTGAGCTGAGCTATGTCCACGTTGAGCCATGTTTTTGGTATGTCTGGGGTTTCTCCTGTTTGTACATCTTGTCCCTGTGCTACGTGGAGCAGTTCGTGATGTGGTTGTCGAACTTGTAGTTGTACTTTCATTTCGGCTTCATCTTTGACCACTTTACGAACCTTCGTGGCACTCCCTTGAAATGTTACATCCAGAGGGGACGGTTCTGCCACAACCCTTAGTGGGGTGAAGGGCTCTTCGTCTTCTTTTTCTTCTTCCTGAGGCTTATCCTCGGATATCATTGCATGCATCTCATTATCAGTTTTGTCCTCCTTTGTGTGGGTGATGGAGGCATCCTTCGCTTGCATAGTGTTTTGTCCTTCTTCTTCTGCATTCTCTATGATTGGATTCTGTTCTGCCAGCGATGATTGAGCTTTTTCTTTGTTGTCAGCTTGGGCGTCGTCATAATTGACTTCATTTAATTCGGCCCACTGGCCATCATCTTTCGATTCACTTTTAATATCTACATCCAATAATGATGTAGTTTGCTTTTCTTGGGCGTCGGATCCTGAACTTGAATTGTCTAGCCCAATCTCCCGATATCTGTGCACCTTAGTGAGTTTTCTTTTTGGTTTTTGAATTGTTGCAGCCTGTTGATAATGATGACCCTGCACTGGTAGATTGATTTGTCCTTCTGTATATTTGTGAGTCTCCTCCAGTGCTTGAGTTAATTCTTCTTCCGTAATCTTTCTGGGTCCTTGAGTGGTGGTGGTAGGCAGCACATGTACTCTCTTTGTTTGTGGTGCTTCGTCATCTTTTTGTGGAATTTCTCTAGGCCGCTTTGTACCTCTCATGGTGCCTCTCATCCGAGGTTGCGAACTTGTTTCTGTTTCTTCTGCTTGCTTGCTCCCTTTCTTTTGTTTAGGTACAGTAGCATTCTTGACATATTGAGCCAACTCCATTGAAGATGGCATCTCCTTTAAATACTCGCGCATGCCTAATGCATGGTAAATCATGATCGTGAGGGCAGTGGTTCCATTGAGGAACTTCTTATTTTCCCATTTCTTCTTTGCCTCGAACAATCTTTCTTGCACATATGGCGTGAGATTTACCTGATTTCCAATTTGTTTTATGGCATGAGACAATAATTGTACAATGATTTTTTGAGGAGCCGTGTATCTGTTCATACTCGGGAAGCAGAAGTGCTGATGAATCAACCTAACTTCTTCTTCGATATCCACTCTATTAATGTCAACAAAAGTTCTAGTGTTTGCTCCACGAATTTCTTCCTTGACCGTGTTGACACCATCTTTTTCCCATTCAAATGCTTCTTTGATCAAGTTGTGGGAGAACTGAATGACTACCCATTCTCCATTTTTATCCATCACATTGGCTTCTGGCACCGATGGATCATGTAGTGCCGGTCTCAGAGTGTTCAGGACTTGCGTACATCGTTGGAAATCCGGCTTGTAGATCGGTAGCTCGAAATACTTGTGAATTCCTGCTTTCTTCATGACATCGATAGTAGATGGCATTCCATGTAAAACCTTGAAGTCCTGGGACATGATCGGAAAGTGGTGATCCGTGTCCATGATCTTTATGTTGGCCAAGAAAAGATACTCTTCCACGGGCTGTTCATCTCTGAACCAATGGCCTTTTGCTTTCGTAAGACATTGGGGAGGGAATTCTTGAACCTCCTCTTGGATTGTAGCTTCAGAGTCTTCAGAAGCCATCTGCACTTAATATAGAGTATGAATTAGTATCCATATTTTTTCAGAAATCCTCCGCCATGTGTTGATTAATAATTTGATATTGCTCTGAGTGCACGGTGCCGTCCCTTTCCCGTGGGTGTGAGAAGGGTAATACCTGGATTTTTCATGTATTTTTATATTTTTTTGCTGAAAAGAAAACATAAAAGTTAGTCCATAGCCGAAGCGAAGTTTATGTACATAGTTGGTCCATTCCTATCAGTTTAAAGCTATGATCTAATCTCACTTGGAGATCGTGCACCACTATTTTGATAATGTACATTCTGTGCCGAATGCATGGCCTTGTAATGTGGCCCTATCATGCTTACTTGAGGTGCATTAGACACAACATGAGTGCAATTGAGTGCTTTATCTCCTCGATCATTTGCTCCTTGTGGTAGCTTTGGTTTCCAGACCCATTTTGAGAACACTGAGAGGGGTCGTCGGGTTTTCTCGATTCGTATAGCTGCTCGTGTTCCATTTGCCTTATCCACAGCCCAATTGAATTTGACATTTCTTTGCGATCTTCTCTGATGATTCGTTTGTGTTGTCGACTTTTGCCGTGTCTGCTGTGGTGTTTCCTCTTTTGTCCTTTCATTCGGTTTAGCTGCTGGTATGACCTTTTTGGGAATCCATATCTGATGTCGAGATCTTTGAGCTTCAAGCAGGGGCTTGGCAATCCATACTTTTACTGATTCTTTTGGTTTGTAGTGCTTTGTAGCGGGTTTTGTGATGCCTATTTCCTTCTTCAAAGCGCTTATGGGCTTTTCTTGACTCTGTATTTAGTCCTTGCGTGCCCACACATATTCGGGTGGTTGTCTGTTCGAGTATCTGCTTGTTAGTTTCCAATAGTGAGGCCTTTGGATACTTTGAGCCTGTTTAGGAGAGGGTGTCTCCTCGTTGGTTGGTTGATCCGCAATTGCATTGGATAGCTTCGATGCTACAGGGGATGTCGCAATGAACTTGGTATTGATCTTGAACTCTTTCTGATCTTGGTATTGATATGGCTTGGTTACACGGATTCTCTTCAAGCAAGCTGAAAACCTCCTTATGCCCTATCGTGGCCGAAATGTATCCTTGAGCCAGATGGATACATGCTTCTGTTTCAATGATCCAGTCTTGTCCTAGAATGAAGTCTTCTATTAGATCGTCATCCTCACATACTAGGACTCTTTGTTCCATGGAGGAATTTCCTACGTGGATGGATACATTCGTTGTACCAATGCAGTCTAGGGTGTGACCTCCAATTCCTATTAGTTTGGCTTCTGTGGGATTCAAGTCCAATTGCAATTCGTTTGCTATTCTCCCTCGCATGCAGCTAAGGCCTGCTCCTGAGTCTATCAATGCGTCTATCAATTTATACTCCGTCTTACCAATCCCTAGGTTTAGGTAAGGTTGTGTTTTACACGTACTCGTGGATTCTTGATTTTTAACCTGATAGTTTGCCATAGGGATGGGCTCTTCTCCTTGGAGATAGGGTTCATCTCTCTGCCTGATCCACTCCTTGCGTTTTCTAATGCGTTCTAGTGCCTCTTGTCGGGCTTCCTCTCGAACTCGTTCTTCTTCCTTTTTCCTATTCTGAGCTCCTAACAATCGCGTTAGCATTTGATCCGTCAATGGTTCCATGAATCGTTTCACTCGGCATCCACTGATGTAATTGGGAAGGATGTCTCCGTCTAGTGTGGCGAGATTGACTGCACCACTAGTGGAGATTCGATTTATAATCAGGGGTCCATATCCGCGTTTCTGTAGTTTCTTTGCATGCTGTTTTAGAGTGTATACCAAGACTAAGTCGCCTTCTTTTAGTCCCTTATCTTTAATATGTGGGTCATAATATGCCTTTTGTCTCCGCTTAGCGGCATAGATGCCTGCTACCGCTTGCAATCTAGTCTCGTGCAGCTTTTCGATTTGATCTAATTGCTGAGACAATTCATGACCGTTCCACTCATATTGCTGGGCTACTTTTAATGTAGGTACTAAGAAGTCAATTGGCAAAATTGCATTCTGCCCATACACTAGATTGAAAGGTGTAGTTCCAATGGCCGTTTTATATGCCACTCGGAAGGCCCAAATTGCGTGATGCAATTGTTTGTCCCAATCTGACCTTCCATTATTGACAATCTTTGTCAATACCATACATAGTACTTTGTTGGAACTTTCAGCTTGCCCATTAGCTTGAGGGTGGTATGGGGCTGATTTTTTGTGAATCACTAGAAAGTCATTCATTAGCGATTCAATGACTTCGTTTAAGAAATGTGTTCCTTGATCACTCACTATCTCGATCGGTAGGCCAAAGCGTGTGAAAATGTGCTCAAAAAGAAATTTTGCTGTGGTTTGAGCATCATTTTTTCGAGTGGCTTTTGCTTCTACCCACTTTGTTAAGTAGTCGGTGGCTACTATGATGTACTCCGCATGTGATCCTTTCGCAGGTGGATTGATAGGTCCTATGAAATCAATACCCCACTTGGTAAATGCTCTCGCACAGACCATTGGTCTTAAAGGCATGTCGTCTCTCCGAATGGGATATTTCGCTCTCTGGCATGTTTCACAGCTTCTCACATATGTCTCCGCATTCATATGTAGAGTTGGCCACCACAAGCCTGCAAAGAGAATCATCTTGACCGTTCTGTCTGCTGAAAAATGTCCGCCCGCAGCTCCTGCGTGTGCCATTTCTAATATGGGAAGATATTCTCCTTCATGAACACATAATCTGAGTTGATGGTCTCTTCCTCTTCTAAACAACTGTCTTCCCATTATCACATAATCTTTACTCATTTCTTCTAGGGATCGCTTTCTTGCTAGACTAGCTCCTATTTCGTGCTCTTTCGTTCTGAGGAATTGCACTAATGATTTACTCCAATTAGGCGCTATGGTAGAAAAAGGTAAGGACACGTGATCCTCAGGGCTAGTTTCCTGGCATTCCACACAATTACTTACATAATCGTGAACGTCTTTGGACATGTCGGGCCAATATACGCCTAATCTTTTTAATTCTCGTATTGTTCCATGCATCCCTTGATGGGTTTTCCACTTGTTCACATGTGCTTGCTTGATCAGTTGTTTTTGTTCGTCCTCCTCTACACATCTGAGTAATACTCCATTTGGTTCCTTGTAATACACACTTCCTGCAACGATGTGTAAGTTCTTTGATTGAAGAATTTCTTTTTTGCTCTCTCTATTCATTGGGTGTTGGGGGCCATGAGTGAGTATGGGAATTAATCGTTCCGCCCACTTAGGACATACTTCAAGATTGAACAAATATGTATCTGGTAAATCATCAGGCACTCCGCTAGGTGGCTCTCCGTGTTTTAACCTAGAAAGGTGGTCTGCTCTCACATGTGTGTTTCCTTTTTTGACTATTACCTCAAAGTCAAACTCCATTAGTAACAAGAACCATCGTACCAACCTTCCCGTGTTACAAGGTTTATTGACTAAATATAACAAAGCTTGATGGTCTATGAAGAATTTGAATTTGTTGGCTAAGAGGTAATGTCTAAACTTCTTTACTGCATAAACCATTCCTAAGCCCTCTCTTTCTGTAGTCGTGTAATTTCTTTCGGCTTGGTTTAATTGTCTACTCGCATAAGCGATTGGATGGTCAAGCTTTCCTTCATCAGCCGGTTGAGCTAGGATACATCCGATTGCATAGTTCGAAGCATCAACGTGAATATGAAAAGGCTTACTCCAGTTTGGTGACTTTAGAATTGGGGCTGTACTCAGCCTCTTTTTAAGCTCGTTGAAGGCCTTCTCACACTCGTCTGTCCAAGTGAACTGAGTCAATAGACCGTATAAGGGCTTAGCTATTATGGCATACATGTGAATAAACCTACGGTAATATCCACAATGTCCCATAAAGGCTTGTACTTCCTTTACATTTTTGGGTCTTGGTAAGTCCAATATGACTTTAATCTTATCCTCATCTGTAGATATCCCATTTCTTGAGACTATGTGTCCTAGTATTTTTCCTTGTCTTACCATGAAGACACATTTCTCAGGGTTCAAGCAAACTCTATACTGCCTACATTTGTGGAATATCTTCCTTAATTCCGGTATGTGATCGGGTCTTTGATTGGAATACGTGCAAAGGTCATCTACATACACTTCCATGCTTTTTTTCAAAAATTCCTTGAAAACGTGGCACATTAAGCGTTGGAAGGTAGCCGGTGCATTAGTGAGTCCAAAGGGCATCACTCTGAATGCATACACACCCCATTCAGTGGCAAATGCTGTCTTGTGTTGGTCCTCAGTCGCAATAGCCACCTGATTGTATCCGGAGAAACCATCTAGGAAGCTATAGACCTCTTTACCTGCTACCCTCTCCAATAGATGGTCCGTAATCGGTAATGGGTAGCTATCACGTATGGTGGCTGCATTCACCTTCTTCAGATTTATGCACACTCTCAATTTTCCATTTTTCTTAGGCACTACTACTAATGGCGATACCCATTCTGTGTGTTCTATCTCGTATATGAATCCTGCCGCTAGTAGTTTGTCTATTTCCTCCTTAATCTTCGCTACATAGACTTCATTGTATGTATAAGGACGTTGTTTGGAGGGTTTTGCCTCTGCTGTCATGGGTATTCGATGTGAACAAATAGAGGGTTCTACCCCTTTGAGATCCTTATAAGTCCATGCGAACACATCTCGGTACTCCCGGATAAGGTGTATGAGTTCCTCTTCTTCTTCTTCAGATACATCTTTACCAATGTATGTGCACCTTTCTTCTCCTTCCTCAACTGTCACAATGATTTTTTTTGTTTGTTCTTTGTTGTCGTACGCCTCTCCGTCTCGTGCTTCTCGTTTAGGCATTTGAATGGCTACTTTTCTTTCCTCTACTTCGTATCTTTTAAAATGTTCAGGAACTTCAAAAAGATCTGGGTCCGGCTCTACCTGACTCGTGTCCTCTCGATGCTCGTGTATTCTTGGGATGGGTTCGATTGCTAAGACTTTTGTAGGTCTTTCTTTTGATTCCTTTTGCTTGGTTCCTAAATATTGTTCTTCAGAGTCAAACTCTGGTTCCATTTCTATGCTTTCGTACTCTTCTTTCCACTCTTCCTCTACAATTTCTCCTGCTTCTACTTCTTGGAGGACAACCATGTAGAGGTTCACATCATATCCTTCCTCGTCTATACAGTCGTTCATCGTTAATACCTCCTCATTCACACAAACGTCTAATGTGGCTAGGATTTCCATCCAGCCATGTGGTTCGAAGAGTTCATCTGAAAAAATTTGAGGCATATAATCGGGGTCTTCTATCGATCGATAATTAGGGTGCCCTATTGGCCACATTTGTTTTTTACACTCCTCCTTCTTTGCTTCTTTGCACATCCACAACTGGGCATCCTCGTGCATCCAAGATTGGTCACTTGATCCAGCACTGTGAATGGATAGGTCATCTTCCTCTTTGTGGACTGGATTCCATTGTAATGGAGGGACATCCCGATAAGCGAATGTGTGCAGATTTATCTTGGTAGTGTTCCCTTGATGTTGGAGATATAATGAATCTCTGCCCCAATCTTGTACTACTCGCATCTGTCGCATGAATGGTCGTCCTAATATCATTTCGTAATTGTTTGCTTTTTCGAACTTACATATGGCCAATGTGTGTTCAAACTCTACTCCACAAGTTGTTAACTTAATTCCTTCCAATATCCCTAGGGGTCTCTCCACATGACCATCTGCTAACTGGAGTTTCATGCGAGTGGGTCGTAATGCTGGTTTTCCCCACTTTTCCCAAATTTCCTTCGTTGCAATTCCTACTCCAGCTCCTGTGTCTAAGATGGCTTTGGTCATGTACCCGTTGTAGGTGACAGGTAAGCACGTATTACCTTCATCTCCTTCACTAAATTCTCCTACTTTATCAACTGGAACTTGTATTGTGGAGTGGTTTTCTTTTTCCTTTCCTTTCACTTCCCTGCAGGTGGCTCTAATTGATCTGCTAACTGTCTCCATAGATGTGGTTTAAGTTGAAGCAACTCTTCCACCGTCAATTTGCATTGCACCTTTGTTTTCTTAAGTTCTGTTAGGTTGTGTGAACTCTCTTCTGAGTTTCCTTTTTCTTTCCCATGCACTGTGGGTGCTCGTATTATTATAGACTCTCTTTCATATTCTCCCATGTAGTTAGGCAATGTGGAAATGCTCATAGTTTCCTCTCTTCCTTTATCAAGTATTGACACTTCCTCATATGCTTCCTCCAGTTTATGATCAGGGTGACTATCTTCCCCTTCTATTACATCAAAAGGCGGTGGACTAATTCCATCCTTTTTCCATTGTTCCTCTCTAATTCTATTCCACAAGTCTTTGGACCAATCTTCCTCTAAATCGGGTACCATGGATACCTGTTCCCCTTGAGATTTTATTCGTTCATTTCGATCTTCTTCTCGTCTAGGTTCCTTATCCTTGGGTTGGATGCACTCTTCGTATAGTTCCTGTGCGGTCCTTGTTTCAGGCAAAATTGGGATAGTCTTTTCTAGAGTCGCCTGTGCTACTTCGATGAGTTTTTTGCATATCGCCAATCTTTCTTTCTCTAATTCCCCTTGAGGATAGAGTTTTTCATGTTGCTCCAGGTTCGGGCCCATTTTGATTCTAGCTTGGTATGCTTTTAACCACATGTCCAAATCCTCTGGTTTTGGGTCAGCTAGAATTGATCCTGGCTTCTTTTCCTTTAAGCTAATTGGTGGTGTTTCAGGGATCTCCTTATGCGTTTTTTGTTCATTATATTCTCTAGAGCCCTTCGCTTGTTTTTTGCTGTCTTGGCTCTTGTTTCTTGCCCATTTTTCCTTGAGCTTTTCTCGTCTTTCTTTCCATTTTTGTACTTTGGTGTTTTGGGAATTCTCACATGGGTTCTCTGAATCCTCGACTACCTGAATGTGAGATTCTACTATTTTATTGTTCTTTGGTTTCTCTTTTGGTTGTTTTTCCTTTTGTTGTTTTGCTTGAGCTCTAGTAATAGCTTTTAGTGGTACAGTGTACTCCTTCTCACTTCCAGATCCTTCTAAGACCTCAATTACATTAATTGGTGCAGGACCTTGAGTTTTTGTGGGGTTCTTAGGGCAATCTCTAAAAAGATGTTCTTTCCCACAATCACTGCAATATCCTTCCCAAATCCTGGGTGGTGGAGGGTTGTAAGGTCGAGGACACTCCCGAATGAAGTGTTCCCCTCCGCATCTATAACATGGTCCTCTCTGCACTGGTGGTCTAATGGGAGGTCTCAATGGTTGTTGTGCCTTGGGCACTGTATACATTAAAGTTGCAGTTTCCGCTCCATAAGTCTGATCAAATCCTTCATATCCATAATAGGCCGCGTCATATGTTGGTTCATATTCCATCATGCTGGCTTCATATGGATAGTACTCTCCTGGTGGAGGTTCATACCCTTGGTTGGTTGATTCTACATTGGTCACTATTGAAGCTGGTATTATGGCTCTTTCCAAGTTTTCTTCCGGTTGAGTATACTTCACAGGTACAACTTGTTGAGGTTGTGACAATTGTGGTCCCAACACTGGTTGTGGTGGTGGATACGATGCTTGCTCATATTGTCTTGGTGCTCCTACCGGATACGGGTTGTATCTAGGCATCTCCCTACCAAGCTCTCTAGGTGGGTATCCATAAGGTCGGTATTGGGGCGGATTGGCAGGTCGTGTTTGCCTATTAAAGGGACAATTCTCAGTTGTGTGATTGGTATATTTTTGCTCAATGTGGCAGTATGAAGAAGTCCCTGGTTGTTGTTGTCTGTTGTATGAATACGTAGGTTGTACACCAGCTCCTCCTCTGGCACACAAGTGTGTGGGATGTTCTCCTCCACATAAGTTACACCTTCTTAACATAGGCACTCTTTGAGCTGGATGTTGGTAAGCTCTCTGCCCTTGGACTCCTAGTTTCTTTGCTAATAGTTCGGCTAGTTCTTCCACATTACTAGAATTGGTCGTAACAGTGCTTCTCGAGTCTTCTGATTTAGTGAGGTCGGTAGTACCTTTGAGGTCCTCCGCAAGATTATCTTCCAGATCGATGCACTCTTGAAGACACTCACTCAAGGTTTATAGCCTTTTCACATACACTAGGGTTCTTAGAGTCCCGTTAGAGAGTCCATCTAAAAATAATGAAATCATCTTTTGTTGAGTCGGTCTTTCAGCCACTGGGCATCTATCCACATATTGATTGAATCTTCGGGCAGCAGTCTTCACAGTTTCGCTAGGGTTTTGCTTGAAGCTATGGATTAAAGATGCAGAATTGTGTTTAATCCCTCTCTTTGTACATTCTCCAATGAATTCTTGAAAGAATTGTTCCATGTTTCCAAATTGATTGGGATCTAAAGGTTGGAACCAAGTTAGAGCTGTTCCTGTGAGGGTGAGTCCAAAAGACTCATACTGCACAAAGAAGTCCTCTACTTGCTCCGCTCTTAGAACTTGTTTAAATTCGGCAATATGATCATATGGCTCCCCTAATCCATCATAATGGTTTCTCACGCACTTAGCTACTTGGATTGGTCTCAATCTCCTCATTGGTTCAGGCGGTCTGGGCATTACAGGGAAGACCGGGGCAGCTGGTCGTAATGGAGGCATTCCTGGCTGTCCTCCCACAGGTGGTCGTGGTCTGACCGGTGGTCGGAAATGGTTCCCCATCCCTGTGTGGGTCTGATTGTGTGTGTGCACCCCTGGAGTTGCAAACTGTACATGAGTACGGTTGGGCACACTTCTTTGACTGGTCTGTCCTGATGTGGTATGTTCCGTCTCTTGTTGATTTCCAAAAGGATTCTGCGAGGTAGTTGCCTGCTCCCTCTGAGGAAATACAGGCGCACCCATATATCTCAGCCGAGCCCTGTCTAGGACACCTACGGGCCAATATCTTCTTTGATTCTTATCCAAGTAAGTGAGTCTAGTTTCGTCATCTGGGTCTTTCAACTCATAGAATGTCATGGGGCTCTCTCCTATTCCTTGAACAGGTACGTCAGTTTGAAGCAATAAGTCTGCTCCGTGAATCATGTAGACTTCCAATAGGTAGTCGTCTTGAGGTATCAAGTCTCCTCTCAAGACCCGTGATACTTGTGACCTGCCTCTAGGGGTGGTCACTAACTCTTCAGAGTTGTCGGGATCCATAAACTCTCCTCTTTCATTGATCCTCTCAGGAAAGTCAGTTACTATGTAGATGTGACCCATTTTGTCAATGTAAGCACCTCCCTCGTATTTGACAGCAGGTCGTGGTACAATGGTGACATTTTGGGTAGTTGCCATCCTGGCGACGGACCTGTTTAAGCCATCCAGGTAGATTGGAATCTCCTGGGCATTAGTGGACACATATTGTAAGGAGGTACGGTAGTCTCCTTCAACAGTGGTCATGAAGTTTCCTGTTGGTGTAGGTCCTTGCATGTCTTCTGAAGCCATAAGTAACTCCTCTTCTGAGTCACTGGAAGTTTCTAAGTAGACTGAGTGATGACTAGCCTGGGTTGTACTTCCTACTGAGGATATGACACTCCTTCTACTACCTAGAACTCTTCCTGACCTCAAGTTCATTCACTCTCTGAGGCCTCTCTTTATGCTTCTTAGATCCCCTTGGGACAGCTCTACCAATGATTCAGTTTGTTTGCCAAAAGAAGGGTTTACTTCTGGGCGATACCACACTTGGCGATACTGCTCTCGGCGATACGATACCAGAGCTCCAAACGATACGATACCAGACGCCCAGACGATACGATATCAATCTGGTGTTGCGATACTGTCCAGATTAACAGACGATACGATACCAGATATAGTGTCGCGATACTCCACTGGGGAACACCACGATACGATACCGGCAAAGTAAACGTTACGATACTCGAGATTCGAGGCGATACGATCTCAGTGTGGTGTCGCGATACTCCTTGGCAGGAAACGATACGATACCACCGCAGTTAGTGCAATCGCGATACCAACCTTGACGACATGATACCACTATGGTGTCGCGATACCAAGATAAGCAACCGACGATACGACACTTGGGAGGGCACGATCGCGATACTGAAGTAGTGTCGCGATACCAAAATAGTGTCGCGATACCACTGTATCAGACGATACGATACCACTCGGTAAAGTGAGGTCGCGATACTAGAAACTTAGGCGATACGACACCACAACGGTGTCGGGATACCAAGTATTAGTATCGGACGATACGATACCAGAGATCGAGTGCGATCGCGATACCGACTCAGTGTCGCGATACCAAAGTGGTGTCGCGATACCAAAGTAGGTATCCAGCAATACGACACTTCAGGCGAGTGTCGCGATACAAGGGAATTTTGGTATCGTGATACCAAAACTCAACCGATCGCGATACTCAAGCCTAAAAGCCTAAATGCAAGATTTTTTTCTAACTTTTTTTTCTTTGACCCCCTTGCTCTTCTCACTCTCCTCTTCCCTCCTATACCTCTGTATCACACAAAAACATAACAATGATATCAGTTTTCCCCCCCCCCCCGCGATACTGCGCAGATTTTTAATCACTTGTTTGATCATTTTTAAAATGTTTTTGACAGATAAATTGAGAGAATGTTTACCTTGGTACTGTCTTGATTGCAATGTGAGCTCAAAACCTAGCTTTAACAGCCTGAATGCCACGATATCAAACCCACGATACTGGTCGCTGCTCGCAAACGATACCAGAACACTGTGAAGTGTCAAATGAGCCAAATTTTTGGTTTTTATACTTTTTTTGACTGAACTTAAAATTTTTGGGATTTTTGGTGATTTTCTGAGAATTTTGGCCTACTCCTACTCCTCTTCTCCTCACTTCTCCTCTCCTTCTAACCTAACCCTAACTCCTCCTTCTCTTCCCTCCTCCTACACTTAAACCTAAAACTTATCACACACACCTCGAAGATGAGAAGTGACAAGTGCTGAAACGGTATACTACTCGTCAAAGGACAAATTCGCCCCTACAAGTACGATTCGATCACACTTGCTCTCTAACTATCACGAAGGCACCTTGGTGGAGTGACTCCCCGGCAACGGCGCCAAAAACGTGTGTACTTGAGCCGCAATGACTCAAGGACTTGTACCAATGAGACTATACCTCAATTGCCATACAAGTGCATATAGTGGAGTTCTTTTCACACATTTAATTATCAATCCTAAGGAGTGACTTACCAAGTGTATGAAGACATGTGCACACGTGATAGAAAATGAAGTGAGTTAGCTATTCAAGCATGAGAAATGACTAGTACTACCCACACCTACTGAAATACTGGAAGTGTTGCCGCAAGTCTCTTTTCAGCAGTTTTGGTTTTTTGAGGTTTTCTCCCAGCCCAGAACTCCGAACATAGGCAATAGGGTACTCGTTTCGAAGCTTTCACCGAGACGAATCCAACGGTGGTGGTTTCACTCAATTCTGACCACTCTGCTGCAAGTTATGGCAGAAACAGTGAATTACGGGAGTCACAAACACCCGCGTTTTTGCTTCTCCTAGCTTACGCACGCACTACAGCAGCTCAAATCAAGGGGGAAGGGGTAGACAACAGTCCTACACTTGCATTTCAAGCATCACACACACATACATGAGCAAAATGAAGATCAAAATCAGCAAGAAAGAGGCAAACTCGAAAATTCAGAAGTGCTCTTCTTTACAATGACCAGCAGTCCTTTACAATGAGTCACTTTTGACTTATATACTAGTGCCCTAAGTTTGGTCCTTTCACACAAGAGACCGGCACTTTATTCTCTAAAAGACTAATTTCCTACTATTGTACATGGGTAAATCACTAATCTTTTGTGGGGATGCATCTAGAGGACTCCTCTAGTGCATTTACAACGGAAAAAATATATACAAGTATGGTTATGATACAGAAGTTGTGTGTCCAAATCGGAAAAATTTTGGGGCCCGTCTTTTTTCTCTGCTTTCTGTGCGCTTTAGCTCTGCAACAGGTATTGATGAAGTTATTTATTGTTTCAAGCGGATGAGGACAGATGTTCATACTCCAAAGAGGGTGACACTCATAGGTGTCTTCAAAGCTTGTTGTGCCATGATGTGTCACATCTATTGGAGGAAAGGGCATTTTTCCGTGTCTCTATAGCTAAGGGGAACGTGGATGTGTTAGATGTCAGGAGGGGATAGCGGCCTTCTATCTAGCTTTATCTGAGGTGGCAACAAGCTCGAAATAGAAGGTCATGGAACATTGCGCAGCCCTGCAAGCGAGGGAATGATGGACCTGGTCTGAAGGATGGAAAGGTGGTCATTCTAGGCAGCCTAGGCCTGTATGCTGCTGCAAATAGTCTCTATAATGTTGGGAGAGTCGGAGTTTTCATGTATCCGAGCAGAGGCTAATGAGAATCAATGTCTTGTCTTTAATTAGACTTAATTTAGGCTTGCCCGTTCTCTGTCGAAAAATGGCAGGGGGGATGCCCCATTAACACACATGAGCAGGGGGCTCCGCTCTATCGCAGGCGAGAGGTGAAGGAGAAGTCGAGGGAAGAAGAAATAGAGTTGGATTAGGGGAGGACAAGAGGAAAAAAGGGGGGAATCGTTTTATGCTCAAGGCAAAAGAACGTGCTATTGAAGGGGGAAGAGTTCTGTGTGGAAGAGGGAGGAACGCCGCACTAGGAAAGAGAGGCTCGACAAGCGATGAGAAGGCATGAGAGCTATCATGGGCATTTTTTTTCCCTAATCTGCAGTCCTCTCCACATGGGCCACAGGATTCGATCCAAGTCTGGTGTTTCCTTAGTTGGATACTGGTCAAATGGTGTGAGAAAATGAGGAGCCTTGGGGGCTATGAGGAAATTGAACTAGAAACAGCCTATACCCAACTTTGACATGGAGCCAGAAACTGATCTTCTTTTGCAGACGACCTCACCTCTACAACACAGATGTACGGGTTTCCAATCAACACAAGCATAGCTTCACTTATCTTGCTGACTACCGGTTCTTCATAGTCTCTTGTAGTAATGGCAATAATGGATTACAGAATGCATTGTATTGGTGCACAGGGCATCATTCTTGGTATTTTGCAAGGGAACAAGTCAGAGTCTTTGCTTTAACAAATATAGAACAATCCCAGGAATCACCATCTGCAGGTGCTTTGGATTCTGAGGGAAGCGCTTCACTTTAAGGTGCTAATAGTGAATAGGCAACTTATGCAACTACCAATAATGACTTGAAGGATACAAAAGCCTATAGAAATGCAGATGTTCTTGGGCTCTCTACATTAGCAAAACGTTTGTGGTATTGATAGAAGTGAAAAGGGAATTGAATCCCACTTTTCAACACATGGAGGTCACTTGATCCCTGAAGAAAAGTCATATATCTCATATCATAGCTAATGCACAAAGCATATTGATGGCAGTCTTCCATGGCTGAGGATTGACACATTTTGAGAAGATCGGAATGGCAACAGTAAGGATCGAAGATAGAGAGGTCATTAAAAGGAAACAACAGATTTACTCATGCCATTGGAGGGTGGGGGGAGATCAAGCTACCCAGAGGTGATCAAGCTCATAGGTGTGAATAAAAGAACAAAGCCGAGGAAAGTATTAGAGAATGAGAATTTGTGGTGTGAGTTAACTGCAAGTTCCAAATCTAAAGCTTTTGAAGATCCTATCTTAAAGGATACAAGCCTCCTAGTGGGTCATTGACAAATGCAAAGCTATTTCTTTTATGCTCTGTTCAACACACATCACTCGGACAAAACGCCAATTAATTCTATTACACCGATCACTTGTTTAGAGATTTTCGAATTTGTCTGGAACAATCAAAAGCAAGTGCTGAATATATATGGTCAATAGAATAGATTTTCTATGTGTCAAATCTTGAGGATTTTATGGCAATGACAACTGCTATGCATAGTTCATCTATTGGATACAAGCGTTGAAGTTAACAAAGGAAATTGATGTACTTGTTGTAGGCTTATACTTTGTATTGGGACAGAAGTGACGATTAGCTCTGAACACAAATCGATGACTACTGAAGTGTTTAGTACAATAGGTCTCAACTAAATCTATGGTTCTAGATTTAAGTTGCAGGCGGTAGAGGATCTCAGCGACTGTAATAATAAAACGGGCAACAACGATCTTCAGTGTCAGTCGATGAGAGATGGTGGTGCAGGATGGGAGCTTGCATCTGCTCTTCTTCAGCCTCGCCATGACAAGGACAATATCATATGGCCAAGTTTGATGGTCTTTTGCCCTAATTTGTCCCATCCATATAGAATGGAGGCGGTAAGAAGTCAAAGAAGAGAAAAATGACTTGTTATGCAAAATGCTCACCATTCAAGTCTGGGCAAGCTTTGAGGAAGTCTTTGCACTTGATTCTAAAGGCATGTAGCTATTGTTCTCTACTCAGAAGGGTCTAGAACTGCTGAAATTTTTTATGGAAACTAGTTCAAGGATACCTTAGTGGTCAATCTAAGAGACGGGCATATGCTTACCTTTAGATAGCTTTGTCTTGCTATTTGTGAGAAAGTTGCATGCATGGGCACAGTGCTTGTTTTGGGAGCTGTGGCAAGTCCTCTGATGTAGCTTCTATGGATCAAGGTGTGAAGCTTACAAATTTGCAGAACAGAAGAGATCATCACATTCTACAACCGGGAGCTCTGTGAGTATCTTCTTTCATTTTTGTTTTGGTTGTGCTCATCAGCTGTACGAAGGAGAGCAGATATGAATCGAAGGGGAAGCCAAGGAGAGCACAAGAGTAGATGGATTTGGTGAAGAAATCATCTTGTCTAACAATTGAAGTATATTTAAAAGCTACACCAAAAGCTTCTGCATCAAAACATGCTCAGAACTTTTAATCATGAGGAAAGCCACATAAGTTTGGAATTTTATCTGATTTGCATCAAAAAATGGGGCTATTTTTTTTGTGTTAACTACTGCAGTTGATGTTCTGAAATATGAGTACATGATGTAGTCTGCAACGCTTGTTGAATCTACCATTTCACACTAGGGATTATCTGTGGTGGTACGTATGCGAAGGTGGGGTATGCATGTGTGTATGAGGGCATATGGCTGAGTGTGTGTGGGAGACAAATGAGTATGTGTATGATGGTGTGTGTGAATGTATGTGTGCACGAGAATATAAGTGTGTGTGCATGAGTGCATAGGTGAAAGTGCGTATGAGAGGGTGTATGAGTGTTGGTGCGTGCCTGTAGGTAAGAGGAGAATGGAAAGGAACAGAGGGAAAGGGGAATTAAGAGTGCATGAGAGTGTGTGAAAGCACATGTATGCGTGAGAGTGAGAGAAGAGAGTTTGCTAAAAGGTAACCACTAGAGTTGAAGGCCCTTGGTGCATGTATTTTCCCGTATCTTCCCACGATACATCAGAGTGTAATTGTGGACTTAGGGTGATAAAAGCTGACCTAGCATCAGAGAGTTGGGGTAAAAACCCATTGGGCATATGTAATTTTCCTTGGACTAAGAGGCTTTTCATTTTTGTGCGTTTGCCGGGAATTGGCTTAGCACATCTCATAGAGAGTGCTACGAGTTCGCTTGGTGCCCCAATTGTGTGGCACAGCCAAGCCCCGGATTGGTTGCTTTGGTCTTGGTAGAGAGATGGCACAAAGTACGCAAGTTGTAGATGTTCGAGAAATTAGCTCGAGAATGATGACTCCGAGAGGGACTAGAAGTTGAAACGGGTTTGGACACTCAATGCGAAGCCATGCATATGAATGTCGTCGGGGTGGTCCAATCTCGAATTATATTCGGTGTTGGTGTTGCGAGAAAGTCGGGCACATTGCAAAGTTTTGCCCTCGTGTGTCAAGTCCATTGGACTTTGTCCCTAGATACGTGGAATCCGGAAACAAGAAGCTAGGCGAGCCTGTGTGTCACGTGAAAGAGGTTCCCGTTGAGGAGGATGTTGCAAAAGAGGTTAGCATGTCACTTTTGTCCTTTTATGTGAAAGCCGAAGATGATGAGAGTTTGCTGGCAAGCATAAAATGTCAATTGGAATGTCTTCGTGAAGAGTGCGATAGTGAGAGGGTCAAGGTGGAAACATTGGAGAAAAATCAATCAAAGATAGAAGAGGTTGTGACAGATGGGAGGAGCAATTCCGGGTGGTGGCAGATATAAGTAGAGTGTTGAAAGTGGAAAATGAGAACTTGAAAGGACAAGTCCAGTTGCTTGAGAGTGAAAAAGTGGCTAGGAAGAGTAACGCCATGAGAAAGGAGGTCGTGGACCTCAGAACCAGCTTGATGATAGCCGATTGCCATAGCGTTGCGATCGAAGAAGATTCCCCTAAATATGATGATGACCTTGCACAGAGAGTCGATCGAATGGAAAAGGAAATCAAGAAATTGCGAGAGATCACTTGTAGATATGATGACCAAGCAGGTAAGGTAGCAGAAGAGTTCCACCTAGAGTTAGAAAGGATGCAGCGTGCCCAAGCAGAGAGTGATGAGAAAGTGAGATGTGTAGAGAAAGAGAATGCAAGGCTAAGTAGCAAGCTCGGTAGGTGGGTGAATCAGAAAGATGATGAGATGCGAGGGCAAGTGGAGGACCCAAGAACAGGGAAAATGGAAGACGAGCTAAAAGCGGTGTTGGACAGGTTGAGTGCGTTCGGAGTAGAGTTAGAAAGAACGAAGAATGAATTGTCAAAGAAGGTAGATGATCTAGATGAAGAAAATATGAGTAGGATTTGGGAGGAAAGATCGATTAGAGAGGAAGTCGAGAAGTTGACCGTTCGAGTTGAGAAGAGGGAGGATATTCCCCTCGGATCTGCAAAAAGGGTGGAGAGGATAAAGAGATGGAGCAAATATGGAATCGATTCCGAAGCATTGACTCTGACCTGTTCCAATATCAAAGTGATATTGAGCACAAAAAACAAGGCTTAAGAGACCTAGCGGCGAGGCTTGAGGCATTAAGAGGTACAACGGCTAATGGTAGTTATCCAAGTCATGTTTCAGGTCAGGTGGAATCTCTGCGAGGCAGAGGTTGGAGATGAAAAATAAATAGATGAGGTGATGGATGTCGGTGAGGACGGCTTGAGTTTGATTAGGGTTGCTTTGCAGATTGCGAGTCAGAGATGCGAGGACGGACGGACTAAGTCTGTTGTACGCTTAGGATTGAAGTGGCATTTTTCGGGGTTTTCAGGTCGACAAGGTAGTTAGTGTGTGCAAGTTTCGAGAGGAAAAGTTGACCATGGCATTAGTGGTTGGACTTTGGCTTGAGTAGCGGCAGAGAGGAGATGTGTCTCATCGGGATGTCCACGGGGGTATATATGTGTGTGGGTGGTGACTGGTTGGGTTGGGAAAAGGTCCTTTCTTTTGTCTCCTAATTCTCGAGATGCGGGAATGAGAAAATGGAAAAAAATATATATGTTTATGTATGTGTGCATGTGGCTACGCGCCTATGTGGGCCGATAGGTGGGTGGACCCACTTTGGCTGGGAGGTCAAAGCCACGAACCGACGTCGGTTTTGCATAGGGCTAGCTGTCTGTGTGTCGCACGCTGCGTTGGGTTGGTAGATGGGTGGAACAAACTCGATCGGGTGGTCGAGTCCACGAGTCGCATCCAGCTTCGGCGTAGGCCGGCAAGTGTGAGTAAATATGTGAAAAAATGATGGAAAAAGAGAAAAATTTGGAAAAAAATGAGACGAATTCCTCGCTCGAGGGGGGACAGAAGAGAGGTGAGAGATCTTGATGCTCGAATGGGAATATGTGTCTGTGTTGTGGGAATTTGGGAATGTGTGGACTCCTGATGAGGCATGTCGAATCAAAGCTTAAGCTCGGTTAGGGTTTTGGCTACGACGTGTTTGTGGAAGACTTGCACTTGAGGGATCCAATCGTGCTAGGTACCTTGTTTGTCTGCAAACGTTCGGGAAGTGTTCAGTTTGGCTCTTAGATGGTATGACACCTTGGGAAGTCATGAATCACGTTGACGACGAGTGGTCTTGTCGAGGTGACCTGACGTTAGACTTGAGAGGTCTTTGCCGTATATTCGTCAAATTAGAGAGGTGGGTTGGTGACCAAGCATAGGATGTGATTGATGAACGAAAGAGCACAGAGTAGATGAAAAGGTAAGTGGGAATAGAAAACCCTAGGTGGAAAGGAAACGGGAAATGGATGAGAGAATTCGGGTTAGAGATGGGAAGAGAAACGAGGGAGTGATCGTATAGATGGAAGAGTGTTGAGAAGGGGATGTGGGGATTATTTCTGCTTGTATGAGTACATGGTGTGTGCAAAGAGGATGTCAAACATGCATGTGTGATGTGGATTCATGATGTGTCGGTTCCCGTTGTTCTGAAATATATTTGCATTTTGATGAAAAGTGGTTTAATGCTTTTGATAAGTTTGCAGATGCGAAGGACACAAGAGTTGAAGATAAAAGAAAGTACATGAGGTCAGTAAGTAATGTGATTAATTTTGATACTAATCGATGTTGAGTATATGATTGCAGGTATCTCGTTAGGAAAAGAATGGAACAGGTAATTTATTTGTGGAAATGTTTGGATGACTTGATGTGGGTTGCAGGGATGCACGAACATATTTGGCTCGTCGGGGACGACTTCGCGAGCAGAAGAGGGGAGTATGTTAGCTGGAAAATTGTTAATGATTATGCACTAACATGTTCCATTTCGGAGATTTCTCATTCGAATGTAGGTGTTTTGCAAGGAGAATTGATGGTTGGTAGTGAGAAAACCCAATCAAATGTAGATGTGTGGATCAAGAGGGGTATTGATGAAGTTATGTATTGTTTCAAGCAGATGAGGATAGATGTTCATACTCCAAAGAGGGTGACACTCATAGGTGTCTTCAAAGCTTGTTGTGCCATGATGTGTCACACCTATTGGAGGAAAGGGCATTTTTCCGTGTCTCTACAGGTAAGGAGAACGTGGGTGTGTCAGATGTCAGGAGGGATAGCGGCCTTCTATTTGGCTTTATCTGAGGTGGCAACAAGCTCGAAATAGGAGGTCATGGAACATTGCGCGGCCCTGCAAGCGAGGGGATGATGGACCTGGTCTGAAGGATGGAAAGGTGGTCATTCGAGGCAGCCTAGGCCTATACGCTGCTGCAAATAGTCTCTATAATGTCGAGAGAGTCGAAGTTTTCATGTATCTGAGTAGAGGCTAATGAGCATCAATGTCTTGTCTTTAATTAGACTTAATTTAGGCTTGCCCGTTCTCCGTCGAAAAATGGCAGGGGGGATGCCCCATTAACACACACGAGCAGGGGGCTCCGCTCTATCACAGGCGAGAGGTGAAGGAGAAGTCGAGGGAAGAAGAAATAGAGTTGGACTAGGGGAGGATAGGAGGAAAAAAGGGGGGAATCGTTTTATGCTCAAGGCAGAAGAAGGTGCTATTGAAGGGGGAAGAGTTTTGTGTGGAAGTGGGAGGAAAGCCGCACTGGGAAACAGAGGCTTGAAAAGCGATGAGAAGGCATGAGAGCTATCATGGGCATTTTTTTCCCTAATCTGCAGTCCTCTCCACATGGGCGACATGATTCGATCCAAGTCTGGTGTTTCCTTAGTTGGATACTGGTCGAATGGTGTGAGAAAATGAGGAGCCTTGGGGGCTATGAGGAAATTGAACTAGAAACAGCCTATACCCAACTTTGACATGGAGCCAGAAACTGATCTTCTCTTGCAGACGACCTCACCTCTACAACGCAGATGTACGGGTTTCCAATCAACACAAGCATAGCTTCACTTATCTTGCTGACTACCGGTTCTTCATAGTCTCTTGTAGTAATGGCAATAATGGATTACAGAATGCATTGTATTGCTGCACATGGCATCATTCTTGGTATTTTGCAAGGGAACAAGTCAGAGTCTTCGCTTTAACAAATATAGAACAATCCCAGGAATCACCATCTGCAGGTGCTTTGGATTCTGAGGGAAGCGCTTCACTTTAAGGTGCTAATAGTGAATAGGCAACTTATGCAACTACCAATAATGACTTGAAGGATACAAAAGCCTATAGAAATGCAGATGTTGCTAGGCTCTCTACATTAGCAAAACATTTGTGGTATTGATAGAAGTGAAAAGGGAGTTGAATCCCACTTTTGAACACATGGAGGATCCCTGAAGAAAAGTCATATATCTCATATCATAGCTAATGCACAAAGCATATTGATGGCAGTCTTCCATGGCTGAGGATTGACACATTTTGAGAAGATTGGAATGGCAACAATAAGGATCGAAGATAGTGAGGTCATTAAAAGGAAACAGCAGATTTACTCATGCCATTGGAGGGTGGGGGGGATCAAGCTACCCAGAGGCGATCAAGCTCATAGGTGTGAATAAAAGAACAAAGCCAAGGAAAGTATTAGAGAATGAGAATTTGTGGTGTGAGTTAACTGCAAGTTCCAAATCTAAAGCTTTTGAAGATCCTATCTTAAAGGATACAAGCCTCCTAGTGGGTCACTGACAAATGCAAAGCTACTTCTTTTATGCTCTGTTCAACACACATCACTCGGACAAAACGCCAGTTAATTCTATTACACCAATCACTTGTTCAGAGATTTTCGAACTTGTCTGGAACAATCAAAAGCAAGTGCTGAATATATATGGTCAATAGAATAGATTTTCTATGTGTCAAATCTTGAGGATTTTATGGCAATGACAACTGCTATGCATAGTTCAGCTGTTGGATACAAGCGTTGAAGTTAACAAAGGAAATTGATGTACTTGTTGTAGGCTTATACTTTGTACTGGGACAGAAGTGACGATTAGCTCTGAACACAAATCGATGACTAGTAAAGTGTTTAGTACAATAGTTCTCAACTAAATCTATGGTTCTAGATTTGAGTTGCAGGCGTTAGAGGATCTCAGCGACTGTAATAATAAAACGGGCAGCAACGATCTTCAGTGTCAGTCGATGAGAGATGGTGGTGCAGGATGGGAGCTTGCATCTGCTCTTCTTCAGCCTCGCCATGACAAGGACAATATCATATGGCCAAGTTTGATGGTCTTTTGCCCTACTTTGTCCCATCCATATAGAATGGAGGCGGTAAGAAGTCAAAGAAGAGAAAAATGACTTGTTATGCAAAATGCTCACCATTCAAGTCCGGGCAAGCTTTGAGGAAGTCTTTGCGCTTGATTCTAAAGGCATGTAGCTATTGGTCTCTACTCAGAAGGGTCTAGAACTACTGAAATTTTTTATGGAAACTAGTTCAAGGATACCTTAGTGGTCAATCTAAGAGACGGGCATATGCTTACCTTTAGATAGCTTTGTCTTGCTATTTGTGAGAAAGTTGCATGCATGGGCACAGTGCTTGTTTTGGGAGCTGCGGCAAGTCCTCTGATGTAGCTTCTATGGATCAAGATGTGAAGCTTACAAATTTGCAGAACAGAAGAGATCATCACATTCTACAACCGGGAGCTCTGTGAGTATCTTCTTTCATTTTTGTTTTGGTTGTGCTCATCAGCTGTACGGAGGAGAGCAGATATGAATCGAAGGGGAAGCCAAGGAGAGCACAAGAGTAGATGGATTTGGTGAAGAAATCATCTTGTCTGACAATCGAAGTATATTTAAAAGCTACACCAAAAGCTTCTGCATCAAAACATGCTCATAACTTTTACTCATGAGGAAAGCCACATAAGTTTGGAATTTTATATGATTTGCATCAAAAAATGGGGCTATTTTTTTTGTGTTAACTACTGCAGTTGATGTTCTGAAATATGAGTACATGATGTAGTCTGCAGCGCTTGTTGAATCTACCATTTCACACTAGGGATTATCTGTGGTGGTACGTATGCGAAGGTGGGGTATGCGTGTGTGTATGAGGGCATATGGCTGAGTGTGTGTGGGAGACAAATGAGTATGTGTATGATGGTGTGTGTGAATGTATGTGTGCACAAGAATATAAGCGTGTGTGCATGAGTGCATAGGTGAAAGTGCGTATGAGAGGGTGTATGAGTGTTGGTGTGTGCCTGTGGGTAAGAGGAGAATGGAAAGGAACAGAGGGAAAGGGGAATTAAGAGTGCATGAGAGTGTGTGAAATCACATGTACGCGTGAGAGTGAGAGAAGAGAGTTTGCTAAAAGGTAACCACTAGAGTTGAAGGCCCTTGGTGCATGTATTTGCCTGTATCTTCCCACGATACATCAGAGTGTAATTGTGGACTTAGGGTGATAAAAGCTGACCTAGCATCAGAGAGTTGGGGTAAAAACCCATTGAGCATATGTAATTTCGCTTGGACTAAGAGGCTTTACAGTAGAATTCTTTAGAAATAAAAAACATAAACAAAGGTGGACTGTAGCTCCCAAATGACTAGTTTGAAGTCAAGGTATGCAGAGGCCTACAATAGCAAGGTATGGCTAACTATCCGAATTGAAAACTGATGTACAATAGTAGGAAAACTCATAGATCTATGCAAAACTTTGATATAAATATAAATTATTAGAGTTAAGGAAACCCTTGCAAGTGAAATCACTCCAAAAGACCTCATAATGATTGAGATATGAAAGTTTGAAGAGAGGTATGTCTGTAATGAGACACCAGATACACACAAGAAAGTAGATATGCAGAAATGCCTACGTGCACAAAATTTTCTCATTCAATTGTGTACAAAAATTTATCTATATATATAGCAAAGGTTGCAAGCTTTGCAATGCAACAAGAATCACTGAATTTGGCCACATATACTAAGAGAACGACTCTTTTCATTGAGAGGTTGTCAATCGAAGTGCCTTCCTTGTCTAAAAATAGACACCTCTCTTTTCCTTCTATCTACTTTTACTCTAAATTTAAAGATGTGAATGCCTCCACATGTTATTTATAATAAATAATAAAATCCATAAGCTTAAGAAAACTACTTTAGAGCTTGTTCTTATGTAACACCATTATACTGATAAAGTTGGTGAACAATTGAAGACATGATTGGAATAATAAAATTCATCATGCAATTTAATCTTATGGAGTGGCCTATATAATGACTTTGGGCATGATCTCCTTCAACATAGTCTATGGAAAACAAGCCATATTAGCAATAGAGTTCCCCATACCTACTCTATAAGTAGCACAAGGATATGAACGAATAGAACATGAAATTCATGAACAAATTGAGAGTCCCAAAAATCTTGAAGAGACATGCTTTAGAGCTTTGATAGCAATTTATGCAACAAAAAAGTGATAAAAAACATATTTTGATGCACACATCAAAGACAAGTAGTTGCAAGGAGGTACCTTGGTCTTAATCTGTATATTGAAGGAACATGCTAAAAAGTTGCAAATGAGAGGGTCTGGCCCATTGATAATTCACTGAATCTCACCCAATACGTACACCTTGATTCCTTGGAAGGAGGATGCAGATCTAAACTCTACCATGAACCTCTTATGAAAGAGTTGATACTACAATCGTAGAAAGCAAAAGACAGAAAGTCAAATAAGTTGTGTATTTGCTAAGAAGCTGAAGGAGAGGCTTTAGAACCTATCAAGATGCACAAATTATTGATGCAACAACCAGCGGAGAAAATAAACATAGGGAATGGATTGAATCCATGGAGGAGGAAGTCAAGGCACTTGAAGAAAATGATACTTGGTCATTGATGCTGAGAACAAGGGACATGAAAGTCATTGCCAACAAATGGGTGTACAAGGTAAAGAGATATGCAGATGGGAGCATCTCTAGGTACAAAGAGAGGTTGGTTGCCAAAGGTTTTTCTCAAACATATGTCATAGACATTGAGGAAACATTCAACATTGTAGCTATGATATCAACCATAAGGATTTTAATTGAAATTTCAGCCTCAAAAGGTTGGAAGATGTACTAGTTGGATGTGAAGAATGCTTTGCTAAATGGAGAGCTTGAAGAGGTAGTCTTCATGGAGAAGTCCCAAGGCTTTGAAGTTGAAAGATTTCCACATCATGTATGTAGGCTTAAAAAGGATCTTTATGGACTCAATTAAGCCCCACGGGCTTGGAACCAAGGACTTGTGTAATACTTGCTAAAATGTGGATACAATCAGAGTGATGTAGACCCATCACTCTTTGTGAAAAATGAAGATAGCAAAACTATTTTCATTTGTATATATGCTGATGATTTGACCATTACAAGAGATGATGAAGCCGAAGTCAAAGACACAAAGAGGAAGTTAGGGTGTGAGTTTAAAATCTTTGAATTAGGGATTTTAGGGTACTTGGGATGGAAGGATTATACAAACAAGAAGTTATATACTTGATGCAAAGGAAATACATTCTAGATCTTTTGAACAAGGTTAGCTTGTGTGATTGCAAAGCCATTTTAAATATGTTAAACAAAGTGGTCATGAAGATAAAAACATGAAGGATATCAGCATGTATAGGTCAATAATTAGCTCTCTCTTGTATGCTATTATGATAAGACTAAATATTACACATGCAATTGGAGTGATAGGCACCAAGGGTACCTCATCTTGTTACAACCAAAAGGGTACTTAGGTACCGTTACACAAAAAAGTTGCGTTGATTTTTAATCTACTGATGTGGTGTTTATGAAAAATATAGTTCTTGGAAATGTGATCTTTCTCAGATAACCCAAAAAAATATTGTGCTTGCATCTTTGGAGTATACAATGTTAGCATGGATAAGGCTCTGAGTGCATGATTGAACCACGAGAGTACATGTCTAGATGCAGGCATGTTCGTGAGTATATGAATGAAGCAATCTATTGATTGTGACATGTGAGAGGCCCTTGATTTGTTCTTTTGATGACTGAATGGATATCATTACAAATCCAAAGAGTGTTTGTCCGTTTGTTAAAACATTTCAAAATGAAAGGATGCAAAAAAAATAGCCAGTAGGATATGGAAGTAATGAGGTGGTCATGTGTGTGTGGAATGGTGTAAATGCATGTATGAATACTCTAGATTGAGGGTGCGATCATATTTTGATGTAGATACGTTTGGAAACCAGGTTCTGATGCAAAGCTCAAGTATAAATTTTAAGGAGTTTGGAGAGGCTTTCTGGGATTCATATCTTTGTTTTTTTCACACATAAGCCATGACACCCGTTGTGGGGTCTCTCGGTCCGTTAATATTAACTTGAGGAATGAACTTCATGTTCGTGGTCTTGATGCTGATGTTGGGGGCTGAGGAGAGTGGAGGCCTTAGAATGTTTAGTCTCCTTTGATAAGAGAGGGAAATCATTGTGGACCATACCTTAGGTGATATAAATACCAAAAGGGGGCAAAACTTCCATTTTTTCATAAAAGGAAATTTTTATGGAGGTTATGGTGTAATAATATTTGCACTCACAGGTATGTATAGGTTGGCTTAATTTATCAAGGTTCAAGAATGGCACATGGCTTGATGAAGCAAAGGCAAGAGCTACATTGCTTTATTTTATTTTAAGTAATTTTCATCATGAAATTTCTTGTTTTGCAGACACTGTCCTAGTCATTCGTACAAATCGGATTTTTGAGCATCATGCAAACATCCATGCATATCCATAGGTGCCAGCTTCGAAGGAGGAATATGACAGTAGGGACTGGTGATGGCTTCTCTGCCATAACCTTCCGCTCAGTTTGGGTCTTCCTCTGGTCACAGCAGACTGGCGGATCTGTACATCCGCAACGCTATCTGCGATAATCTGATGGCAAATGGCAGGATATATGGTGTTTCAATCGATCTGATTTTCGAGAGCTATTGATTAAGAGAACCAAGTTGTTTGTTGACCAATAGAGAGTGCAGCAGGGGCAGCGGCAGCATCCTTATCAACAGGTTCCCTCCCTTCATTTCAACAGTCTAGGGGAGGTGATGCTTCAACCCCTTTAGATTTAATGAACCTATCTCAACGATCTCTAACCTTATCCAGTCGTGACAATGTGCATAGAAGGGACCCCACTGATGCTTCCAATCAAACCAATCGTGAAGCGAGGATTTCAGAACAGCTTTCTGAACAGGAAGGCAAGCAAAGACGTCATGGGCAGGATGTTAATGGGTGGGAGGTCAGTAATATTAAGGAAGACAAAGTTAGGTTGTTGGAGCAAAATGTCATACATTGAGTGGGTAGTCTAGGCACACTTACACTCAAGGAGATTGCTTGTGGCCCCACTGATGTTATTACTGAGTGCATGCTTCCACAACCTCATGAAGTTTCTGAAGAACTTAAATCTGAACTCCATGAAATTTTGAATGAAGTTGGAGGAATCACTCAGAGAGCGGAATTTATCAACTTGCAATCTAAGTTGGTCAACAGACATGATCTTTCACCTGAAACTTTGCGTATGGCAGATAGGAATCGACTTCAGATTCTTGTAGCCTTAAAAACAAGGATCCAAACCTTTTTACTCCCCAACATTGTAGTGACACAATAATGTTGATAGAAGTCTTCTTTCATAAGAGATGTAGAAACATGGCTTGTCAGAATCAACTCCTTGGGAATGACTGTACATGTGAAGTGTGTAGCACAAGAAGTGGCTTTGGCAATGCTGTTGGCCTCGCCCTTGCAGAAAAGCACTTGGATGCACGGTACAACAAGCCAGATGCCACCATTGTGGATCACTACACGTATTGTATCATTGGAGATGGCTGCAATATGGAGGGTGTTTCCAATGAGGCATGCTCTCTTGCAGGACACGGGGGTCTAGGGAAACTGATTTCCTTCTATGACGATAACCACATCTCCATCAATGGTGATACTGAGATTGCATTCACTAAGAATGAGGATCAGAGATTTGAAGGTCTTGGCTGGCATGTTATATGAGTCAAAGAATGTAACACTGATTATGATGCTATTAGAAAGGCAATTGCAGATGCTAAAGCTGTGACAGACAAGCCTTCTCTTATATGCCTGAAGATGTCAAAAGTCATTGGAGCCGTCATATAGAGCTTGGTGCACAGTATCAAGTGAAATGGGAAGAAGGCCTGGCTACGTATGAGGAAAAGTATCCTGAGGAAGCTGCTGAATTCAAGAGCTTGATTAGTGGAAAACTTCAAGCAGGCTGGGCAGATGGTTTACCTAAGTATACCCCTGAATCACCTGGAGAGGCCACTCAAAATCTTTCATAGACGTGCCTAAATGCCCTTGTAGATTTAGCCTCCTCTAACATGACTTTGCTCAAGATGCATGGAGACTTCTAGAAGGATACACCTATAGCAAGCAATTTGTGGGTTGAGGTCAGAGAGCATGGCAGAGGTGCCATATGCAATGGGATTGCCCTCCATAGCAGTGGTCTAATTGCATATTGTGCCATTCTTTTGACGTTACTAATTACACGAGGCATGCTATGCGGATTTCAGCTTAGTGAGGCAGGAGTAATTTATGTGATGACACATGAATCCATCAGCTTGGGAAAAGACGGTGCCACTCATCCACCCATAGAGCATTTGGAAAGCTTTAGAGCAATGCCAATATGTTGATGTTTAAGCAAGCTGCTGGGAATAAAAATAGTTGGTGCCTATAAGTTGCCATTGAGAATAGATAGAGGCCATCCACTCTTTCCCACTCTCGCCAAAAGCCTCCTCAATTGCCTAGCACATCCATCGAAGGGGTGGAGAAGGGAGGTTATATTGTTAGTGATAAATCCATTGCAAATAAGCCAGACTTGATCATCTTTGGAACAGGTTCTGAGTTGGAGATTGCTTGATATGCTGCTGAAACTATCTGTAACGAAGGTAAAACTGTAAGAGTTGTATAATGGGTCTACTGGGAATTGTTTGACGAGCAAACTGCTGAGTACAAGGAGAGTGTTATTCCTTCCTCAGTAACTACCAGAGTCAGTGTGTAAGCTGGTGCCACTCTTGGCCGGGAGAAGTTTTTGGGTTCCAAAGGCAAGGCTGTAGGGATTGATCACTTGGGTGCACATGCACCTGCTGGAGTGCTTTACAAAAGTCTGGATTGACTATTGACAACGTGGTTGCTAAAGCCAAGGGGGATATCCATACAATATGAAGCAGAGAAGGACAAAACTCTCCGATGGTAACGATGAGGATTTAAACTCCTCCACAAGCTGGTTTGAAACGAGGGATGCAGATGGAAGCTCTGACAATGCGGCATAGACAATTCAGAATTCTGTGGTCATAATGGGTTGCAGAAAATGGAGATGTTGCAAAGACAATGTAGAGGAAGTGGATAAAATGAACATTAATTTACCGTTTGAGCAGCAAGATGCAGGTTTTTTCTCTATCCCATGTTTGGATAGCCGTTTCATATTTGACACTCAACCGTATCCAATACTTGATTACACCTAATACCAATATCACATCTAGCCTTCAGTCAAAGAGTATTCAAGCCTCCTAAATTTCAAGAACATGTTCCCCCAGTCACTGTTTGACTGACTTTCTCTCTCTCTCTCTCTCTAACGCTTTGTCAGATCGTGTACCTGCCTAGTCCTTCCACTCCCCTCTGCCCTTGTCTGACGTTGTATCTGCCATTGTCGCCCACTCCTTCCCCCACTCTCCTCCACTCCTCTGCCCACTTTCCCTCTACCCTGACGCCCACTCCTGCAATCCCCAAACCCCCATGTGCACGTCTAAGATTTGCCACCCAAGTGTGGTCAAAGGAGTTCTGACCCCTCCCTTCCCCACTCTATAAAAGTAACAGCTCCCCTCCTCAGTTGGAGCTGCTCGATTATTGAAGAACAGTGAGGGTTTTTTTTCTTTCATTATTTTGAGAAGAAAGGAAAGCGTCAGGGTGCCTGTGAGGTTTCTACAAGATTAACGTAGAGGGGAGCCAATAGTAGTTCGACTAAAGAGGGAGAGAAAAGAGTTGAGAAACTACTACAATTAGCCCATGACCACAGGACAAACACTGTTCCAGTTCTACAAAGCCTCTTATCCACCGAAAGACAAGCATGTGCAGAGGCAAGCATCTGTGCAGAATCGTTGCCCTTGCTGTGACAGACCACTCAGACATGAGGATCCCTCATTGATGAATTCAATTGTATTGTGAAGTGAGCAATCAGTTTTAACACTTGCACTTACTCTCAATGTTGGCAAAAGGTAAGTTGCATAAGTTCAACTATTACACATCACATTCAGTGTGACACTCTCCTGTAATTGCGTTTAAGAACATCCAGCAACTCACTAAACTCACTAGTATATATGGTTCAATAACAATGCTTGGGTATAGAGATCCGTTATTTTTGATGCTTAATCGTCCTGTTGCATAACTGTTGTTTCCTGTTCACGCACCTTAAGAGCCACTAACATCAGAAATTGTTCAGTTAATGCGAACTGTTCTACGCTGGGGTGATCAAAGATAATGGATTAAATCTGTTTGCACTCTAATACGTGAAGTTTTATTTGGTTTGATGAAAGTATAACACATATTTTCTACTTTGGCAATTGTATTTCGTGAGGATAACAACGAACCTTGTGGTATGTTTCTTCATGATTTGGCTTCTTTTATAATGTTATTATGGTGAAGTTCGACCATTGAGCATTTATCAAAATTGAGGAAGAGGATAAGTAAGCGGTGGGTTTGTTTTATGGAAAAGAAGAAAGCGTTTGTTTTTTATGAGCTTCTAAAGAACAGAGACAACTGCCTTGCATATGCTTCTACTAGAGATTGTGCTTGCATAACATATAATTCTTGACAGAGATTACAATCATTTCCACCCATGCTGTCAGATCATTTCCACATGATGTAGGACAATGCCCACCATGGCTAAGAGGGTGCATGAAAGGAGCATGTGAAGTCGATTTAGGCTCCCACAGTGCTGTGACGTAAAGTTTAAATTATTATGAGTGGCATCATTTGGAAGCATAGTGAGTAGGCATATTGCAAGTTGTTCAGGCCAAGACCGAATCCAGAGTCTAGAGATCATTCATCATATCATGTAGAGAATCTACAATAACTCCTTGGAGGAATGGGATAATTATATGTGAAGGCCTGCATTGTCTTGTGAATTACTAATGGAATAAGTGTTTGCATGCTACATGTATGCTTTGCTTTAAGTGAGGAGTGGGGGTAAGAGGAGAAAGGGGAGAGAAATAGTAGAAGTGCAGGGCTGTGTGTATGTGTGCATATGTGAATGTGAGAGAGTGTGTTTGATTAGAGGTAAAAAAGAAAGAAAGGGTGAAAGTAAGTGTGTGGGCATGGATGTGTACCAGTGTGTGAGAATGTATGTGCGAGTGTATAAGTGCGCATGTGTGTGTATGTTTGGGGTATGTGGGTGTGTTGGTATATGTGTATGACTTAGGTGCTGGTGTGGGCATATGAGGGAGTACACAAGGATTGGGCAGCCGAGAGAGAGAGAGAGAGAGAGAGAGAGAGAGAGAGAGAGAATAAGAGGGCATGCACGTGAGTACATGGGGTCGGTAGATGAGTGGAAGTACATGCATGTGCACGTGTGAAAGTGGGAGTGGGAGAGGAAAAGTGTGAGAAATTGTGTGAGTGAAAGAAAGGAAGTGCTAGAGGAAGTAAGGAAGGGAATGAGAGAATGAGAGCAAGAGCGTGAGAAAGAGAGAGTGCATAAGAGAAGGGTCGGACATATGTGTGTGAAGAATGTGTGAGAGTGCATGAGAACATATGTATATATAGGAGTGAGAGAGAGGGAGAGAGTGTAATGAAGGATTGCATGAGTAACTCTGTGTGTGAAGGTTAAGCGTACAAGTGCGTGTGTAAGTATTTGGGTGGAAGAGTGAGAAGACTTAGGTGTGCATGAGTGAAGGAGAGCTCGGGAAGGTGGGTAGACTAGACTCAAGATAGGGAGAGAGAGGGAAAAAATTGGGATTGTGTGTGCCATATGCATAGCGAAATCCAAAAGTGGAAAAAAGAAATAGAAGGTGAAAAACAAGCACAAAAAGACAAGTGCATAGAGGGCCATAAAGAGAACCTTCCATGCAAAGAAGAAAATAGGACCGAGATCAAAGCTGGGAAAGGACCAATGAGGAAGCTAACAGGATCAGAAATGTGAACCAAGTTAGGCACATTTGTGGCTTGAGGGTGAAATAAATTGGGTAAGTTACGAGAGATAACTAAATATAGGTGCAGTTATTTGCACATTCTATGCGCGCAAGACCTTATCCATTTGGCAATTCTGCTGGGGATGAGCTTGGTAGGTCTCTACAAGGGAGTGCCATAGGTTCGCCTAGCGCCACAAGTTGGTTGAGCTCTCTGACCCACTGAGTAGTACATGAGCAAAGAAAGCTCTTCCTCAAGAAGAACTAGAACTGAGAGAGAAGAGAGAGCTGCTCGAAGGGCTGAAGCTCGAGAGAGGCATAGGCAGGAGTCATACAAAACATCTTCGAATAGCCGGAAGGAGTTAGAAGAAAGAACATATTATTAGAGAAGATTAGCTGCTCAGGTGAGGAGACTCGAGGGAGTCTTGAAACCAAGGGCTCTGAATTTGTGGGAAAGAAGTGACATTGATGTCACCCCTTTGTTTGAGATGGCTTACCAAATTCCGGTACATCTGGGAGACTTCCCAAGATTTTTGGGCCTCTGGGATGAGGACCCGGATAATTTCGTTCAGCTTTTTGAAGTAACCTGCGAGGCGAATGAGGTCGTAGACCAAGGGTAGAGATTAAGAATTTTTTCAGCAAACCTCCTAGACGAGGCAGCAAACTGGTATGGGAATCTCACACCTCAGGAGAGAGGGACATATCAAATGTTAAAAGATGCCTTTTTGGCAAAATTTCGAAGACAAGGGTTCCAAGACCGCCTTGCCCAACAAATGGACTATTTGTGGCAAGGAGTAAATGAAAGCATAGACCATTATATCTAGAGAATGGAAACTTTGGTAAGGAAGATGGGCGTAAATGCCCCAAATGATAAAACACTAAAAAGGAGGTTTATCGCAGGATTAAGGGATCCCATGGCACAACAACATATAAGCCTTACGCGGCCCGCCAATTTGATAGCTTCCAAAGAGCAAGCTAGGGTATCAATTCTGCTGGGGATGAGCTTGGTAGGTCTCTACAAGGGAGTGCCATAGGTTCGCCTAGCGCCACAAGTTGGTTGAGCTCTCTGACCCAGTGAGTAGTACATGAGCGAAGAAAGCTCTTCCTCAAGAAGAACTAGAACTGAGAGAGAAGAGAGAGCTGCTCGAAGGGCTGAAGCTCGAGAGAGGCATAGGCAGGAGTCATACAAAACATCTTCGAATAGCCGGAAGGAGTTAGAAGAAAGAACATATTATTGGAGAAGAGTAGCTGCTCAGGTGAGGAGACTCGAGGGAGTCTTGAAACCAAGGGCTCTGAACTTGTGGGAAAGAAGTGACATTGATGTCACCCCTTTGTTTGAGATGGCTTACCAAATTCCAGTACATCTGGGAGACTTCCCAAGATTTTTGGGCCTCTGGGATGAGGACCCGGATAATTTCGTTCAGCTTTTTGAAGTAACCTGCGAGGCGAATGAAGTCGTAGACCAAGGGTAGAGATTAAGAATTTTTTCAGCAAACCTCCTAGACGAGGCAGCAAACTGGTATGGGAATCTCACACCTCAGGAGAGAGGGACATATCAAATGTTAAAAGATGCCTTTTTGGCAAAATTTCGAAGACAAGGGTTCCAAGACCGCCTTGCCCAACAAATGGACTATTTGTGGCAAGGAGTAAATGAAAGCATATACCATTATATCCAGAGAATGGAAACTTTGGTAAGGAAGATGGGCGTAAATGCCCCAAATGATAAAACACTAAAAAGGAGGTTTATCGCAGGATTAAGGGATCCCATGGCACAACAACATATAAGCCTTACGCGGCCCGCCAATTTGATAGCTTCCAAAGAGCAAGCTAGGGTATGGGAGGAAGTGCAATTGGGTCAGCAGAGGAGGATAGAGCTCCTGTACGAGCCAACAGAAGGACTAGGGAACACACCAGTAAGAAATCTTGGCCATGGAAGCCCTACATTGACCACTCTGGCCTTTGTAGCTGTGACCAATACGCCAGGCAAGGTTAAACCCGCATTGACAGAGGAGCGAATACTAGAGTTTGTAACTCAAGCAGTAAAAGCTGCCACACTCATCCAAGAAACATACAATGTGAAACATGAGACAACCTCAGACCCTAATCAGGGCATGTTTAGGTCCAACACATGGTGTGGGAAATGCCATGGTTATGGTCATCTGGCTTTGGAGTGCCCCACCATTTCAAGAGTGTTCGTGGATAGACCACCACCTAGACGATTTTGCACTTTCTGCAATAGGCCGAACCATACAGAGGACCAATGTTATCATAAAAGGGCTTATGAAGAACGGACCCTACAATTGGAAAACACCCAAACGCATCCTTACACAGGACTGCCGGCTCAAAGCATCCCACCCATACCTCATTGGGAAACCAGACAGACTTATGGGCATGGTGCTCAAGGTCAGGAGGGTGGCTATCCTAGAAGGGCAACATAGGCCCAGGGAAGGGAGGCTGGTCCAATTCAATGTTGGAGATGCCATGGTTTTGGACATACTCAAACTAGATGCCCAAATGAAAAGAAACCCATTGATTACACTCCAATGTGCAGGTACTGTAGTGGAGAGGGCCACTTTGACGAAGACTGCCCAAAAAAGAAAGCCGACAGTGGTAAGGGAAAAGGGCCAGTAGAATCCTCGAACTACGTTGAGACCCAAGCGCATCCCACTCCTAGAGTACAAGAACAAATTCCTACAATAGGAGTGGTGTTTAGGACACCCAATTCCCGAGAAGGACCCAGTTCTTCCATGCACTTTGTAGAAGCTGACCCTGGCAAGAGTGCACGAAAAGATCCTATTGTGGCAGTGGTCACGAGGACTCAAGAATATGTGAAGAAGGATGCGGAAAAAAGTAGTGAAAATGCCGATAAAGAAAAGGCACCCAAGCATAGGGAGGTAGAAGAGCAAGTGGAAGGACTTGTTTAGCAACGAGAATTTGAAGATAGAGATGAAATCAAAATACTTCCGTCGGTGACGAAGAAGTTCATGCCAGGCATTGCCCCATTCCCTGAGAGATTAAAGACCACAAAATGTTGTAAGGAAAGGAAAAGCACAGAGGAAATTGACATTGTGCAAATGTTGGCCGAAACGGAAGTTACTTTGGACATTGGCAGCTTGCTAAGATGATCCCCGACATATAGGAAGCAATTTTAAAACGAATATATCAAGAAACCGAGAAAAGCTCAAGATAAGAAGAGACAGGAAAAAGACGTCCAAGGTCTTATTCAGAGCATCACAACCCAAATCGATTCAAACGCTCCTTCTGTGGCCCTTGAAATTAAGGGATATGCAGTCCCAGGTGCTCAATTGGATAGGGGGGCAACAATCAACTTAATGACAGAATATATGATGAAGGCTCTTAGCCTAGCCCACATGGAGGAAACTCCAATGTCCCTAAGAATGGCGGACCAAACTCAAGTGAAATTGGTTGTTCTTTTGAAGAATGTGAGCACAGTGGCTGGAGGATTAGAGTTTAGTGTGGATTACTTGATAGTCAGACTGTTAATCGGCCGCCAGATTGGGAAGATGTAACCAAATCTTGTTCGCACGAGTGAAAAAAGTAGTTACAAACAGTTTGTAAAAAGTTATATAAATCAAGAAGATGCGCAGAGACGAGAACGTGATGGATCACCAGACTGTCTATCTGGGTGACTGAGCGAATCGTAACTGTAGTGTCTGTTTTTGCATAATCTCCAGTGTTCTAAGCTTCTTGTTTGTCTTTGGTTTGTCTGTCGCTCTTGTCTTGTCTTGTCTGTTGTCGATACCTGTTCTGTTGTTAACAAATGAGACGATTCGTGGAATCACCAGACTATTCGTCTGGGGGATTTCCTGAATGTTGGTGCATGACAATCATCAATTGAAGGATTATGGAGAAATGAAGTCAAGGATTCAAGAAGGAAACAAAGTCAGATGGTTGAAGGAAGGACATTTTCAGAAAACTCAAAGATATGTACACATATGTACATTAGCTGACTTATACTCTTGTTTAAGTCATACACTTGTATATATTCATCTATAAATATGTTTGAAAATGTCGGGCAAGTAGAGCAGAAGAAGATTTGAGAATAGGGAGAGAGAAATTAGTGTCATTAGACACATGAAAAGTGAGTGAATTGTCCATCCTCACTTAGATGTAAGTTTTCTGAGAAATCGAGAATTTTTGCGCCCGATATTTTGCTGTTTGCTCCTTCTGTGTTCAATCTTTTGAGAAATCCTTTTGCACGTATCTAAGTCCATAGCTAATCTATATATGGCTAGAATTTGAGAAGTTAATTGTAATCAGGCTGTGAGAATTTTGTTTAGGAACATTCATATGTAAGAATGTTCTAACAGTCGAGAAATCTGGCGCACATTTCATCTTCAATGAAATGATCATTGCTCAGTCCACAGTGTAAAGTTTTACACAAGTGAGGGCTCAAAATCTAAGTTGGAAGATAAGCCATCTATGGCTAAAAGATCTTGGTCAAACGGGTTTTACTTTGGGAGAACCAGTGCTAAGAAGTTGCAGGTGTCAAAGTCGCCATTGCAGAGAAGCACTTTCAGACATAGGTAAAGTGTTTCACACATTTCTCAGTGTGTACTTAATCTTTTTGAGAGATTTAACTTGGCAAAGTTGCGCAACCTTAAGGCGAAGTGTTGTGCAAAGTTTTATCAAAAACTTTACAGGATTGATTAGTCAATGAGTGACTAATCTGTAGCAGACTTTTCTGAAGAAACTGAAATTTTCAGAATAATCAAATTTCTGATAATTTGGTGAAGATTCTCTAAATTAGGTGGAGTCTAAAGTTGATCTTGATATAGAGGTGATCTAAATTCAAGGTTAACTTGTTCTTTTGGAGATTAACACTCTCCATCAGTGGTATCAGAGCAGGTTGTGTCAAAATTGAAGTGAAGAAGACTCCGACTATTGCAGAAATACAAAACTTTACATTTTGAAGGTGCAGAAGGGTAAAGGTTGAAGAAAGATCAAAGGAAGACATACAAAGAGCATCAAAAGGATCAGAAGGAGCAACATTCGAAGTAAAGGTACATTTATTATCTGTAAAGGTTAAAGATTTGAAGCTACAGGTGAAGTAAAGATGGGAGATAGTCTCCAAATTGAAAAATTGGATAGAGAGAACTATCCTGCATGGTCTATGAGGATGGAAGCTCACCTTATGAGCAAAGATCTGATAGGATACATCACAGGAGATGAAGAAAAGCCAGAATTCAGAGATCCTAGTGTTCCAACTAGGGAGGAGCTTGCAGATTTGAAGAATTGGATGAAGAAGGATGCTCAAGCAAGAAGCATCATCTACATGGCAGTCAATGACTATTTGCTTCCTCACATTAGAGGACTTGAAAGTGCTTGTGACATTTGGAATGCTTTGGAAGAGCATTTCCAAAATACAACCAAATCAAGAAAAGCTTCACTATGGGCAGAATTTACTACCTTCAAGAAGAAGGCCTCACAATCAATCTCTGATTATGTGACAAAGATGAAGGACATTGCAGATTCTTTAGGTGCAGTGGATGAAGATATTGAAGAAGACAAATTGGTAAGACAAATACTCACAGGGCTAAGAGGAGATGAGAAGTGGAAGCCTTTCATTTTATCTACAGAACTTTCATTAGATCACTTTACTCCTGATTTGAATCAATTGTTAGGTCATATGCTAACTTTTGAGAATGATGTCAAAGGAGATGTTGATAAGAGTGCAGGTCATGCAATGTATTCTAAAGACAAGAAGAAAGCCAACAAAGGAAAGCAACAATCAGGTGAAGAAGAAGGTACATCAAACCAAGCAAACTTCATAAGAGGAAGAGGAAATGGCAGAAGTAGAGGAAGAGGCAGAAACAACAAAGATAATGCAAGAGCTTGTTGGATATGTGGTAAGACCAATCATCTATCTCATGATTGTTGGCATAATAATCAAAACAATGGTAATTATCAGAACTTTAATCAAAGAGCAAGAGGTGGTAGATTTCAGAGAGGAAATTTCAGAGGTAGAGGTGGTAGGAATTCTTTTGGAAGAGGTGGTGGAAGAAACTTCCAAAGTCAATCCTATAATAACACCTACTACAACTATGCATCAGATCAAAAGGAGGATTCGACTCTCATTATGAATACATGTGAAACCTCACATGAGGACATGAGAGTGTTCTATATTGATTCAGGATGTAGTAATCATTTGAGTGGAAATATTGCTTTGATGACTGACCTAGATCATAATGCAATTAATCATACAGTACAGACAGGTGATAATACAAAGCATAAGGTAAAGTCAATTGGTTCAGTCAAAGCTAAGGATGGGAGCACTCTTCTGAGTAAGGTACTTTATGTTCCCACAATTCCAAAGAATTTGATAAGTGTAGGTCAAATTGTGGAAAAAGGATATGAGGTAAGGTTCACAAATGATGGAGTTTATGTGGAAGACCCTAGTCAAGGGTATAAACAAGTTATTGCAGGAAAGAAAGAAGGTAGGCTTTTCACATTGAAGGTACAAGGAAATGTTGGACATGCTATGTTCACATATGGAGAGCAGAAGGTGTCAGAATTAGATCTTTGGCACAAAAGACTTGGACACTTTAATGAAAGAGGTATCAAAGAAATGATTAACAATGATTCAGTGCTTGGAATGCCTAACATTGCAGGTCAACACATGACATACAGATGTGAGGCATGTCAATTAGGTAAGGCTCATAAGCAATCCTATTCCAAGCATGGATTTATGTATTCAGAAAGGCTTGAATTGGTGCATACAGATGTGTGGGGTCCTTCAAAGGACTTTAGTATAAATGGTTCAAGATATTATGTCATATATGTTGATGATGCTACCAGGTGGATCGCAATTTATGTGATTAAGGAAAAGTCAGAAGTGTTTAATACATTTAAACACTATCATGCATATGCAGAAAGGATTACATGTCAAAAATTGAAGAGACTAAGGTCAGATGGAGGGGGAGAGTATTTTTCAAATGAGTTCAATGATTATTTGTGGAATGCAGGTATAAAGAGAGAAGTTACTTGCAGGTACTCTCCTCAACAAAATGGGGTAGCAGAAAGAAGAAATAGGACTCTTGTTGAATTTGCAAGGTCCATGATGAAAGAGAAGAATTGCCCAAATTATTTGTGGGCTGAGGCTGTTAATACAGCTACATATTTGGTTAATAGATTGCCTTGTAAAGCTTTGCAGGGTATGACACCATATGAAGCTTGGTGGGGTAAGAAACCTACCTTAGATCATTGCAGAATATTTGGTTGCTTGGCATATGCATATGTGCCATCTCAATTGAGGCATAAGTTGGAGCCTAAGGCAGAGAAGTATGTATTCATTGGTTATGATGATAAGCAAATGGGATACAGGTTGTGGAGTCCATCCACAAAGCAATTTATTGTATCCAAGGATGTTACATTTGATGAGCAAGGTACTTGGTATGCAGGTAAATATAATGTACATGCAGATGATGAAGAAGTAGTGGAACAAAGGAAAGGTAAAGCAAAGATTCAATTACTTGATGAAAGTGAGAGTAATGAAGTGCAGATTGAAGTTGAAGAGAGGCCAAGGTTTGATCCAGAAGTGATGAACCAGAGACCTCAAGAAGTGCAGAAGTTAGGAGATCATCTAGGCACAAATGGCAACCTACAAGGTATAGCTATGACACTTCATTCTTGACTACTAAAGATTATGCTTATTTGGTAAAAGCAGATGAAGACCCTTCTACATATGAAGAGGCCAAAGAGAAGAAGAATTGGGAAGATGCTATGCAAGAGGAGTATGATGCATTGATAGAGAATCAAACATGGGATTTGGTTCCTAAACCTAATAGTCAGAAAATCATTGGTTGTAAGTGGGTTTACAAGACTAAGAGATTTGCAGATGGAAGTGTGTCTAGGTACAAAGCTAGACTTGTTGTGAAAGGGTATGCACAGACATATGGAGTGGACTATGATGAGACCTATAGTCCTGTGGCAAAGATGACAACCATCAAGACACTCATAGCAATTGCTGCTTGTAAAGGTTGGAAGTTGTCTCAATTAGATGTTAAAAATGCTTTCTTGAATGGTTACATTTCAGATGAAGTCTACATGGAGCAACCAGATGGGTTCAAAGATCAAGTGAGTCCAAATTATGTGTGTAAGCTCAAGAGAGCTTTGTATGGGTTGAAGCAAGCCCCAAGGGCTTGGAATTATAGGCTTGTAAAATTCTTGAATGATCTTGGATTTCAAGCATCAAAGGCAGATAGTAGCTTGCTAGTCAAAGCAAGTGAAGATGGGTTTATTTATGTGTGTATTTATGTTGATGATATAATACTTACAGGAACAGATGATAAGGGGATACAAATGATCAAAAAGCAGATGGAGAAAGAGTTCAAAATCAGTGATTTGGGGAACTTATCATTCTTCTTGGGAATGGAGATCTCTTATACTCAACATGGAGTATATGTGACCCAAGAAAGGTATCTTAAAAATTTGCTAACCAAATTTAAAATGGAAGATTGCAGGGTTGCACCTACACCTTTGGAAGTGAACCATAAATTGTCTAGGTTTGGAGGAGAAGAGTTCAGAGATATGAAACTCTATCAAAGTTTGGTTGGTAGCTTGATTTATGCTACATTGACAAGGCCTGACTTGTCATATGCAGTTGGTGTGCTTTCACAATTCATGCATTGTCCTAGAAAGGAACATTGGATTGCAGGACAAAGAGTACTTAGGTACATCAAGGGTACACTCAAAGAAGGGTTGTACTATGGGTTTACTTCAGATACAAGAATCAAGATATATAGTGATGCAGATTGGGCAGGTAATGTGGATGATAGAAGATCAACACATGGATACTTGTGCTATGTAGGAGACAAATTGATTTCATGGTGTTCCAAGAAGCAACATACAGTTGCTTTGTCATCCACAGAGGCAGAATATAAAGGTATGGTGGAAGCTGCAAAAGAGGTAATATGGTTAAAGACACTTTTGAAAGTTTTTGATGTGATTCAGAGTACTCCTATTATTTGTGGAGACAATATGAGTTCATTATACTTGGCAGCTAATCCTGTATTTCATGCTAGAACTAAGCATATTGAAATACAGTATCATTTTCTGAGAGAGAAGGTCATTGAGAAAGAGATTGAAGTCATACACACTCCCACAAAAGATCAAGTTGCAGATATGATGACTAAAAGTCTAGATGGACCAAAACTACAAAGATTCAAGGATATGGCTGGAGTAAAGAAGATAGAAAAGAACCTCAATTAATGATTGAGGGGGAGCTGTTGGTGCATGACAATCATCAATTGAAGGATTATGGAGAAATGAAGTCAAGGATTCAAGAAGGAAACAAAGTCAGATGGTTGAAGGAAGGACATTTTCAGAAAACTCAAAGATATGTACACATATGTACATTAGCTGACTTATACTCTTGTTTAAGTCATACACTTGTATATATTCATCTATAAATATGTTTGAAAATGTCGAGCAAGTAGAGCAGAAGAAGATTTGAGAATAGGGAGAGAGAAATTAGTGTCATTAGACACATGAAAAGTGAGTGAATTGTCCATCCTCACTTAGATGTAAGTTTTCTGAGAAATCGAGAATTTTTGCGCCCGATATTTTGCTGTTTGCTCCTTCTGTGTTCAATCTTTTGAGAAATCCTTTTGCACGTATCTAAGTCCATAGCTAATCTATCTATGGCTAGAATTTGAGAAGTTAATTGTAATCAGGCTGTGAGAATTTTGTTTAGGAACATTCATATGTAAGAATGTTCTAACAGTCGAGAAATCTGGCGCACATTTCATCTTCAATGAAATGATCATTGCTCAGTCCACAGTGTAAAGTTTTACACAAGTGAGGGCTCAAAATCTAAGTTGGAAGATAAGCCATCTATGGCTAAAAGATCTTGGTCAAACGGGTTTTACTTTGGGAGAACCAGTGCTAAGAAGTTGCAGGTGTCAAAGTCGCCATTGCAGAGAAGCACTTTCAGACATAGGTAAAGTGTTTCACACATTTCTCAGTGTGTACTTAATCTTTTTGAGAGATTTAACTTGGAAAAGTTGCGCAACCTTAAGGCGAAGTGTTGTGCAAAGTTTTATCAAAAACTTTACAGGATTGATTAGTCAATGAGTGACTAATCTGTAGCAGACTTTTCTGAAGAAACTGAAATTTTCAGAATAATCAAATTTCTGATAATTTGGTGAAGATTCTCTAAATTAGGTGGAGTCTAAAGTTGATCTTGATATAGAGGTGATCTAAATTCAAGGTTAACTTGTTCTTTTGGAGATTAACACTCTCCATCAATGAACACTACTGTAGCACTGTTGTCTAACTTCTGCGTACTTCGATTGTACTATGTGTATCTGTGCTTGTCACCTATCGATCTCTGTTGAGGTTGCGAGTTCCATTCACAACTAAGAGATCGTGGACTGTTGTCTGAGTAAGTTGTTTGTGAATCTCTATTGAGTTGTGGTGTTAGGCCACGCATTGTGTGTTACCCATTCTTGGAATGTTCTGCTAGTGGTTGGTGAAATCTGAGCAACTGTAGTAGCATTCTGGTATTTAGATCTGTACTGTGTTGTCTGTAATGTTGGAATCTGTCTTCGCACGATAAAGTTAAGTGCAGTAGGGATCTTCTAAGTTGTGCACTGAGCCTACAGTACGGTGTGGTTGAACTCTCAAGTTCTCTGTGTCTACGATGTGCTTGACTGATTAGATCCAGTCGGTAAAAGTTAACGACTACTCTTGTTCCGGCATTCCCAGTAAGTTTATGTGTAGATGCAACACAGCATTTTAGTGTATTCGTGGTTGAGCTAAGACTGTGATGGTGATATCTAAGTACGGCAATCTTTGATAGATCTCTCAGCATTAGTATAGTGCTGAGTGTGAGCAGCAAGTTTGGGAACTAAGTATAGGGCCTCTGTCTAACAGACCCCTACCACTCCCAAGAACCCACTTAGGTGCTTAAATGCGTTTCTGACAGTTAGTCTCACGTTTAAGAAGCGTTTAACACTTGCGCCGTCTGTGGGAAGATGGCAACAGATCAAATTGTTGCAAACCTGTTGCGGAAACATGACTGTAAAATTTTTTTCAGTAATCGATTAGTACAAAAGATGATACATGCCGGTTACTCGATCCGATGAAACATATCCAAAGAACTGCCAGCCTGGGGTACTTAAGTTGCTAAAAACGACTCCGGGAGGTAGCAGTACAACTAGGTCTAACCCAGTTGTCAAGAAAGTAAAAAATGTTAGTAGTGATTCCGGTCATATTCTGGTGGAACGTGTTTCGCCTCTGGTAAATTCCGGTACTATTTCGGCACAGTCTGTCGAAGATATAGTAACTCCAGAATCTACCAGTACGCAGCCTGAAGTCAGTTTAACAACATTGGGTAAAGATTCAATTTTGTTTACGACTAGAAACACTTTAGCCAAAGAAATTAGCGAAGGCGAAAAAACACCTGATTTTGGCGAAACCTCGACACATTCCAGTGATATTTCGGTAATAAGGTCGCAGTTTTCCGGCAACGGTTTACCATTCCTCGGTGAATCTTCAGCCCAGTCACCACTATTGGGAGTAAGCTTCCCTACATTTGACATCAAGAAGGAAGGTAGCTTGTTTGAAACCGAGATTCGAAGCATACTGAACAAGATTATCGAACCTGAAAGTGCACAGGCTGATACAGACTCCTACGGCTCAGATATTCAGCCTCGGAATACAGGAGATAGTCACCATACAACCATCAGCACGATGAACGAACAACAACAACAACATTCTCTACCTAGGCCGACTCCGACAGGAGTAACGTACACCAAATTTGGTGGATTCCCAGGAGATGACCCGGATGCTCATGTACGCACATTTGAGATAAGCTACGCAGTACTCAACCATCCACCTGATCCGGCGTATAAGGCTATTGTTTTCCAATCGACATTAATCAACGAAGCAGCTAGATGGCTTACAGAATATGATATTAACTATTTCGGCACCTATGAAGCAGTAAGGGATGCCTTTTTGCAGAGATTCAGGCTAAAGAAGAATCCAGCCGAAATTTTTGATTACCTACAAAATAATAGACAGAAGATAAATCAAACTGTACAGGAGTACGCCACTCTATTCAGGACTCATTTGAGGCAGTTACCACCAGCACATGCCGACCTACCGGATGACGTTATTACTCAGTGGTTTATCAATGGATTGATCCCGCAACTTAAACAGATTATGATCATACGCTGTGTAGGAGCTATGACGCTAGATGTAGTGATTGCAATGGCTCTGTAGCTGGAAAACAAGGTTGGAGGATTTACAGAAGATCTGGAGTGGTTAAAAGCAAATAGAAATGTCAACGAAGACCCGACCAGACAGATGTACTGCACTACTTGCAAGAATTCAGGCCATACTAGTGCCACTTGTGCACTTAATCAGTTGTTTTGTGCTATCTGCAACACTACCGGACACACCATCGAAAACTGCGCATATAACGCCAAAGTGCAGGGAACAACGACTGTCAATGCAATTATACAGGAACCAGGGCAGCCAGCCAATCACTATGTTCCTCCGCAAATGAGAAACAACCAGCAACAAGGATACCGAAATTACAGAGGACAGAGAAATAATAACTATAATGCAAACCGCTGGCAGACTAGACCGGCACCAGAAAATCCCAATTTGCCACCACCGCGCTGTCATTTCTGTGGAGAATTTGGTCACATTAGAAGATTTTGTAAAGATGCAGTTGAGTATGACCAGAGGAAGAAAGAATGTCAAAACCCAATGGCTAATATGGTACAAATCACACCAGTAGAAATGCATGCTGCAGTAATTCAGACCCGCTCCGGTAAACAACTGCAACCAGCAGCAGAAATATTTGAACCAAGCATACGTGAACAACAAAGGATGTATGATAAAGCTAGTCAATGGACCACCGCAGAGCCTCCAATCTTCCCAGATCCTATTCCAGTAACCCAGACTCCGTTAACCGAAGAAGGAACACAACAATAGAATTCCGATTCAGCAGCAGGCACATCATCTTCAGCAGGCACACCATCTTCAGCAGACGCATCATCTTCAGAATCTGTGGAAACAATCCAATCACAAAGGGCCTGGGAAATTTTATCTAAAGCATCCATCACTCTTCCTCTAGGCCAATTGCTTGCACTAGTATCGGGAGTTCGACAACAATTCCAACAACAATTCAGTTTGGTGCCTCCCTGCATTCCAGCAACAGCAACAGTGCAAACGGAACCCGATTCTACGGTCGATCATTCAGTTCCTTTGATTACGGTAGGGTATAAAAATCATAAAATCACACAGGTACTAATTGATGGAGGATCTGGAGTCAACATTGCTACTGCTGCACTGTGTAAAAAGTTAGGGTGGACCGAAATCGAACCAGTTCAGTTTTTTGTCAGAATGGCCGACCAATCAAGAGTCCATCCCATAGGACTTGTACGAAATGTACCAATCACTTTACAAGGTACAACATTTAAAATGACCTTTGTCATACTAGATTTACCAGAATCCACTCTTGATTACAACCTCCTTTTCGGCCGACCTTGGCTGAAGCACGCTAAGGTGATACAGGATTGGTCTGCACAAGAGCTCACTTTCAAGGATAATAATCGTAAATACGTTGTAACATTAGATGCTATACAACCTTGCGAGTTGCATGCTAGACCGTATTTTGTGGAACCAGTCCATATGCTAGATGGGTTGTCAAATGATGAAGAAGAAGAGTTTCTAAAAAATAACATTGACTTGATCTCCCTAGAAACTGTTGATCTACAATCTGTTGTAGATAATTGGAATCCTTCAATTTGTACGGTGATGACTGTAACAGAAAAAGATATGGAAGAAGATAAGGCTACCATAGATGACGCTGATCTACAACAACTGTTTAAGCCAGCTGACGATACAAAGAAGCCTCGACAATTTTATGTTCCAGAAGATCAACTGACCACTTACAATTTAGGAGATGAAACAAATCCACGACCTGTTAAAATATAAGAAAACTTACTGAAATTATTTCAAGCAGATCTAATCCAACTACTTCGCGAATTTTCTGATGTATTTGCATGGGATTACAAAGATATGAAGGGTTTGGACCCACGCATCTATCAACACAGGGTCATGCTGAAGCCGGAAGCAAAACCACTTAAGCAACCCAGCTACCGGATGAACCCGAACTATGCATCACAGGTAAAGGTAGAACTTGATAGGCTACTCAAAGTCGGATTTATTGTACCAGTAGAGCATGCTGAATGGATCTCTCCAATTGTTATTGTGCCTAAAAAGAATAAGCAGTTACGAATATGTGTAGATTACCGGAAACTGAACGCAGCTACAGTGCCTGATCCATTTCCGCTCCCTTTTCTTGACACAATGCTTGATAGAGTAGCAGGACATGAAATGTACTCATTCTTAGATGGGTACAGTGGGTATAATCAAGTTAGAATGGCTGAACAGGATATACTGAAGACTACCTTCATAACCAACTAGGGCGTGTTCGCATGTACTGTTATTTTGTTTGGATTAAGGAATGCCCCAAGTACGTTCCAAAGGTGTATGCAAGAAATATTTTCTCCTTACCTTACCTCTTTTATGCAAGTATATCTTGACGATTTTTCAATTTTCGGTAAGATGATAGCACACCTGTTCCATTTACGGTGCTACTTTGAAAAGTGCAGAGAATACAGACTCTGCTTGAACCCAAACAAATCTGTGTTTGCGGTTTCATGTGGAAAGCTACTTGGCCACATTGTATCTACACAAGGTATACAGGTGGATCCAGATAAAATTTCAGTTGTGTTAGAAGCTCCTGTGCCCACTACACCGAAGGAAGTAATGCGCTTCATGGGCCAAGTAAGATGGCATGGATGACACCTACGATGGCTTGCTCACTTGGCAATACCACTGAACAGATTAATCACCAAGACTCCTCGACAATTTGAGTGGACTCAGGAATGTCAGATAGCATTTGATCGCTTAAAGTGTTTATTAACACAAGTTCCCATCTTACAGCCTCCTGACTGGGATCACCCATTTCATGTATTTGTTGATGCTTCAGATATAGCAATAGGGAGCGTTTTAATGCAACAAACCGATAAGTGGTTCAGACCAGTGTACTATGCAAGTCGAAGATTAGCCCCTGCTGAAAAGCATTACTCTGTAACAGAAAGAGAATGTCTAGGTCTAGTATATTTAGTCAAGAAATTCAGACATTATTTGCTAGGCCATAAATTTACTTTTCATGTAGATCATGCTGCACTTGTTTATCTGGTTCGGCAACAACATCTAGGTGGTCGATTAACACGATGGGTTCTGCTTTTACAAGAGTTCGACTACGAAGTCATTCATCGGCCAGGCAGTTCACATACCTTAGCAGATTTTCTCTCTCGCTTAGATTCCTGTGAAGCTCCGGTAGGTATAGATGACACAACTCCGGAGATTTATGTCTCTGAACCAACGAATGATGAAATTACAGACCCGCCTATGCTATCTACATACTATGATCAAATATTGACCTTTCTCACTGATGGATGCCTTCCATGTCAGACTTTTACGGCAATACGCAGGAAAATTGCAGTTTTTAGCCGCCGATTTCGGTTGATTGCTAGAGAATTATACTATGTGGATCATACTGGAATTTTACTTCGATGTATTCCACCACATGAAGTTAACTCAGTCATTAATTTGGCTCACTCAATTCCTTCCGGTGGCCATTTTGCTGCAGACTTAACACACCGGAAAATTCTGCAAAGTGGTCTCTGGTGGCCTACTATGTACAGGGATGTATTGCAATTTGTAAAAAAATGTGATAATTGTCAGAGGTCTAGATAGCCGTTACCACGTCATTATTTTTCGCTACAACCTGTCCTGCCATTAGAACCTTTTCAGAAGTGGGGTCTAGATTTCATTGGACCTATTACACCACCAACAATCTTCAGTAACAATCGTTATATTTTGACATGTACTGATTATGCTACCAGATGGGCAGAAGCCTGGGCTTTATGGTCTGCTACAGCTGTTGTGGTAGCAAAGTGTCTGCTAACCGATGTCTTTCCACGTTTTGGTTTACCCCTGGAACTTGTTACAGATCAAGGCACTCATTTTGTCAACAATTTAATGAAAGTACTCACACATTCGTTTCACGTCACACATAAATTTAGTTCGCCATATTACCCTTGTGCAAATGGCCTGGCTGAGAGTACAAACAAATCGTTGTTGAATATGCTCCGAAAACTCATTTTAGAGCACCGGAAAGATGGGATCAACTGCTACCTGCAGTATTATGGGCATATCGGACTACATACAAGGTAACAACAGGATTAACCCCGTTCAAACTAGCTTATGGATTAGAAGCAATAGCACCGATGGAGATAGTTATACCAAGCTTACGAGTAGCAATCGCTCAGAAACTGCTACCGAAAGACTCACTGTCATTTCCGTTGGATACACTCAGAGAATTAGACGAGCATTGATGGCACAGTTTTTTGATTATGCAGGAAGTACAAGCTCGAACACATGATCGATATCTAAAGACTCCAATTTTTACGGTGGGACAACTTGTACTCTTTTACAATGCAAAGTCGAATCGCTCTGCTGGCAAATTCAAATTACGATGGTTTGGTCCCTACCGGATTTCTGAACAAGTGGGCCCAGCAACTTTTCGGTTGACTACGTTGACCAGAATCCCTCTTCTGAAAGTCATCAACGGTTCGAAGCTGCGGCCGTATCAACACACCTCTAACCACACTGAAACGTTTCACTTACCCACGTTTTTTTTTTTTGATGTTCTCTTTTATTTATTTTCTTTTCTTTTTTGGCGTGCTTAATAAAACAAGTCTATAAATATCCACGTTTTGATACCTAATTATGTCCACGGCCGCCCTGCCCTTGCCAGCTACTCACGCATGCACACCGAAGTTAAGAATTATCATTTCAATACCGCACGATGATTAATCATCCTTCATTGCTCTCCACTGCGACACATCTACTTAACCTTTTCTGTTTCGCCGAAAGACTCTATTGTGTTTGTGTGATTTGTGCTCTGTGTGCTTACCCTGTGCTCTATGTGCTTACCCTGTGCTCTGTGTGCTTGTGCTTACTGTCCTTGTGTGCGCCATGGAAGCTTTGGCTAACTACGCCGCCTTCCATGATGGACTCCCTATAGACGTAGGAGAGTTCCTGCGCATTCGTGGGCTTTCCAACTTCGCTGAATTGCCTTGGCATTCATTGGAGTCCCACCCATTCTTCGCCCAAATCATCTCCGCCATCGCCCACACACCTGCCACCGAGCAAAGTTGGCCGATCACCTCCCTCCCATCCCGTACACTTATCACATTCCAAGCCTTTGCAGAAGCCTTTAGACTCCCTTGGCAAGGTCGGGAAAATGGCCCGAGTCTGCCCAACGCTAGAATGGTAGAGTTATTCCCTAGGTATTCATCCAACGAGTATGCAATTCTCTGCCGACCGGAACCAGAAAGATCAGCCCTCCAGTTTTTAGTAGCCATTCTCAACCTATAGAAACGCACATATGGAATATCCCGCCCCTTCTACTCCGCCATAGAATTAGCTGCGCAAGAACCAGTAAACTTCGCATCCTTCTTCTTCCACTGCATTCACCGAGAATGCATGTCCATTATGAAACAGGTAAACAAGGGAGGCATGCCGAGATCCAGACTGCTGCACATCCTTTCATTCCTCTTTCCGGCAATACTCGCAGCACAACCACCACCCAGAGGGCATGTTCTGCGACATGAAGAATCAGTACAACTGTGGGACGATAAGGAAGAAGTTGAAGAAGAGCTAAACCAACTCTTCCGTAGAAAGAGGATCAGAATCAGTTCTTCTGAGAGTGAAGCACAAGGATCTTCCAAAGGAAACAAGGATGACGACAAAGAAGAAGAAAAACAGGACGAGGAAACATTCCACGACACCACAACATCAATGCAGAATGAATCCTCTGCACAATCTTCCCAAGAGCAACAACAGGAAAATCATACTGAAGCTGACACATCCTCTACCGAAGAAGAATCACAGCAACAGTCTGAAGGAGAACAACAAGCAGATGAAGAACAAGTGGCTAAACAAGCACTCGAAAGGCTACTTAAGGCAGTTGAGTCCACAGCCGAAGATACTGCACAACAAAATGTCGATCAGGTAACGCAATCTCAGACTGTCATTCCCACTCCCCCGCCGGAACAACCCATCGACCCCATTATCCCCATCCAACCCATTCACCCTGCCGAACCCACTGATTCTTCATCCTCCTCCCTCAACTACTCTCCACGGAACTCCCAACAACTGCTCACCGCCTCCTCATCCCAACCACGACCTCAGCTGCCATTTCCCTCGATTCTCGTAATTTCTGAATTGGCCAACATGGGTCAATTACTCATTAACCTATCACAACAACTGCCAATCCAAATGAAAGAAGCCACAGAAAACATCCGCAATGAGCTACAACACAAAGTGGACATTCTCGAAGCAGACATCACACCAATGCAAGAAGAGATCGATGCAGTTAAAGCCGAAAATCATCAGCTCAACACACAGATTGCCCAGCTCCAAGCTCAAATTGCCAATCAACAGAAAATTACAGAACAAAGAGATGCAGCCGTGGCGGAGCTCTCAAAGAAAGAAGAGTTATTACAGACTGCAAATGAGGAAATCAGTAAAATGAAACAAGATATCTAGGACAAGGAAGATGCAAGGATCGCGTTAGGTAATCTATTGGAAGAAACCAGAAATCAGCTACACGAATTAGTGCAGCAGAGTCAAGAACAGCAGAGGTAGGTTAAAAGAACAGAAGAAGAGCTTCAGAGGACCAATGAAAATTTAGCAGATGTCAATAATATGCTCAAACATTACTTAACCAAGGAGAAAGAGACACAGAAACTAATTGCAGATCTCAGACATGAAAAAGAATCATATACAAGAACAGTAAATTTTCAGATTCAAGAAATCGAGAGACGGGAAAATCAACTAGAAAACCAAAAAGAAAGAATACAGAAGATGGAGCAACAGGTGGCCGAAATGAAGACTTCCAGAGATGCAGCGCTGGCCAACGAGTTTTACTTACAGGAAGCCTTTCTGCAAACCCAAGCAGAAATTTTGCTAAATGAAGCCATAGCTCTAAGCTCTGTACATATAGATGCACAGTTAATAGAACCAGACACCCTAAAATAGTTATTAGAGACCCTCAAGAAAAAGATCGCCCGTACCTTTAGATTAGCTAGAAATATGTACTTAGAAGGAATCATAGATGAGCAATCGTTTTGTAAAACCTGCGGGTTCGAGTCCACCGGGCGTGCCAGAGTGTTAGTCGACCGCCAGATTGGGAAGATGTAACCGAATCTTGTTCACACGAGTGAAAAAAGTAGTTACAAACAGTTTGTAAAAAGTTATATAAATCAAGAAGACGCGCAGAGACGAGAACGTGATGGATCACCAGACTGTCTGTCTGGGTGACTGAGCGAATCCTACCTGTAGTGTCTGTTTTTGCATAATCTCCAGTGTTCTAAGCTTCTTGTTCGTCTTTGGTTTGTCTGTCGCTCTTGTCTTGTCTTGTCTGCTATCGATACCTGTTCTGTTGTTTACAAATGAGACGATTCGTGGAATCACCAGACTGTTCGTCTGGGGGATTGCCTGAACACTACTGTAGCACTGTTGTCTAACTTTTGCGTACTTCGATTGTACTATGTGTATCTATGTTTGTCACCTATCGATCTCTGTTGAGGTTGCGAGTTCCATTCACAACTAAGAGATCGTGGACTGTTGTCTGAGTAAATTGTTTGTGAATCTCTATTGAGTTGTGGTGTTAGGCCACGCATTGTGTGTTACCCATTCTTGGAATGTTCTGCTAGTGGTTGGTGAAATCTGAGCAACTGTAGTAGCATTCTGGTATTTAGATCTGTACTGTGTTGTCTGTAATGTTGGAATCTTTCTTCGTACGGTGGAATCTTTCTTCGTACGGTAAAGTTAAGTGTAGTAGGGATCTTCTAAGTTGTGCACTGAGCCTGCAGTATGGTGTGGTTGAACTCTCAAGTTCTCTGTGTCTACGGTGTGCCTGACTGATTAGATCCAGTCGGTAAAAGTTAACGATTACTCTTGTTCCGGCATTCCCAGTAAGTTTATGTGTAGATGCAACACAACATTTTAGTGTATTCGGTACACGTGGTTGAGCTAAGACTGTGATGGTAATATCTAAGTATGGCAATCTTTGATAGATCTCTCAGCATTAGTATAGTGCTGAGTGTGAGCAGCAAGTTTGGGAACTAAGTACAGGGCCTCTGTCTAGCAGACCCCTACCACTCCCAAGAACCCACTTAGGTGCTTAAATGCGTTTCTAACAGTTAGTCTCGCGTTTAAGAAGCGTTTAACACAGACCGAGGACTTCAGAAGCTACTTTCTCAATCCTACTTGGACAACCATGGCTTGTGCAAGCCAAATGTGTGCATGACTGGCGCACGGGGTTCATTACAATCGGGCCAAAGTCTGATCGGATTCAAGTCCAAGTATCTCCAAGTCTGACCGACAAGAAGAAGACAATAACAATTGATGAGATGGAAAAGAAAGCAAAGGAGAAGGCAAGGCAAGAGATGGAACGAGTTAGGTTTTCTTTAAACACGGATACCTACAAGAATCCACTTCAAGATGGGTTCAATTTGCAACTCTCCAAGAATCAAGACACAAAGATGAGAGAGTATCAAAATCTGTTGTTCTCCTCAAGCGGAGCTTGACTCACCTCCTGGAGAACATTGATCACCAACTATGAAACGAGGCTGAGTAGAGACTTTTTGAGCTACCTTATATAACATTGCCACCTTAGGAAAGAACTTCAAAATAAGATGAGAAGAATTCAGATTGGTAAGTGTGATTGTAATTAATCAGTTGTATCATATAATCTTTATATCTTAGTAGGTAATGGCAAGAGCAGATCGACCTATCAGCTTTCATGGGCGTTTTTGTATTTTTGTACCTCTGGTTGCATGATGTGTGGGTTGGGTGGGTTGACACTCCTTTCTACCTCTCCCTAACTTAGGACATGGGAGATGAAAAAAAAAGAAGGGGGAAGAAAAGATAGAAAAAGAAAAGTACAAGCAAAAGCGTGTGTATATATGTATGTGTGCCTGTGCGCTATGATGGGCTAGTAGGTGGGCGGAATCCTCCTGGCCGGGTGGTCAGGACCGCGAGCCGACGCTAGTTTCTTCATAGGTCGGGACGACAGTGTGTATATCTGTTTCGGTGCTTCGCGCCATAGCGGGTTGGTAGGTGAGTGGAGCCATCTCGGCCGGGCAGTCGAGACCACGAACCGCACCCAGCTTCGCTATGGGCTAGCGCATATATATGTGTATATGTCATGTATATATTTTGTTGCGCGCTATGTTGTGTTGATAGACGGGTGGAGCCAACCTGATCGAGTGGTCAAGGCCACGGTCGCATCCAATTGCAACATAGGCCAACTCGTAAATTAAAAATAAACCAAAAAAAAAAATTGATGAAGACATATTCCCACTCCTGAGGGGGAGACATAGAGAGGAGGAGGGCGACGATTACCCGGAAGGGTGTGTTTTTTGCATGCACGTGTGTAGTGGGACGGGATGATGATAGCTGATAGATCGATCTGCTCAAGGCTAATACCAATGAAAGGTATAAGTATTATATGTATGAGTGGTTGGTTCGTAATCCATTTTTCAGATTTGGTTTGTTCTCATTTTATCAGCAAGTTTGTTCCAGAGGTCGGTACTGTTGTATTTGTTTCCTAAAAATTCTTTATTCATGTCTTGCTTCATCTGTTGATGATCTGTTTTTTTGGATATATTTAAGGCCACGCTTTAGGAGATCTCAATGTTGCTTGTGTGTACATAGCCTGCATAAAATAGGATAATGAATCTTTTTGTGTGATATGATTATGTGACATTATGGGTTTTTTGTTTTTCTTTTTTATTATTGCATGTTTTTGGTTTAACATCTTTTGATGAGTGAGCAGATTAAGAAAGAAAAGGAAATCAAGGAGGTTTTCAACAAGGTGAGCAAGGTAAGGAATTTGTTTTGGAAAAAGGTTAAAAAGTCATTACTTCACCAAGGGCAACATCGTGTCTTCATCTTGAAATCATTTTTTTTGTCAAATGTAAAAAAGTTATTGTCATCGATTAAAATCATGTTTTGGAATAAGACATGCATACATTGCATTGCTTTGGTTGTATTGCATAGAAGCATGATATGAAACAGAAGGAAGCCATGCACAAGCATGTAAAAAAGAATGTGATCGGCTGTGTAATGGATGTGTTACGTGAATGTATTGATGCATGTGATTGTGGACATGATTGGCAGGATAAAACAATAACCGAATGAAGAAAAATATGCATGATGATTGTGCATGAGAAGAGAGCATGATATAGATATGTTTGTGGCTTGTCGGGTCTCATCTCTTGATTGATTGAATGGTTGTGTTTTATATATCTCTATGAAAAACTTTAACCATTCTAATGAGTGACAGGTGAAAATGAGACTGCAAAAATGCTCGTCGAGGACGACGTCGCAAGCAAGAAGAGGGGAGTATGTTACACAAAAAAGTTGCGTTGATTTTTAATCTATTGATGTGGTGTTTATGAAAAATATAGTTCTTGGAAATGTGATCTTGCTCAGATAACCCGAAAAAATATTGTGCTTGCATCTTTGGAGTATACAATGTTAGCATGGATAAGGCTCTGAGTGCATGATTGAACCGCGAGAGTACATGTGTAGATGCAGGCGTGTTTGTGAGTATATGAATGAAGCAATCTATTGATTGTGACATGTCAGAGGCCCTTGATTTGTTCTTTTGATGATTGAATGGATATCATTACAAATCCAAAGAGTGTTTGTGCATCTGTTAAAACATTTCAAAATGAAAGGATTCAAAAAAATAGTCAGTAGGATATGGAAGTAATGAGGTGGTCATGTGTGTGTGGAATGGTGTAAATGCGTGTATGAATACTCTGGATTGAGGGTGCGATCATATTTTGATGTAGATACGTTTGGAAACCAGGTTCTGATGCAAAGCTCAAATATAAATTTTAAGGAGTTTGGAGAGGCTTTTCGGGATTCATATCTTTGTTTTTTTCACACATAAGCCATGACACCCATTGTGGGGTCTCTCCATCCGTTAATATCAACTTGAGGAATGAACTTCATGGTCTTCATGCTGATGTTGGGGGCTGAGGAGAGTGGAGGCCTTAGAATGTTCAGTCTCCTTTGATAAGAGAGGGAAATCATTGTGGACCAAACCTTAGGTGATATAAATACCAAAAGGGGCCAAAACTTCCAATTTTTCATAAAAGGAAATTTTTATGCAGGTTATGGTGTAATAATATTTGCACTCAGAGGTATGTATAGGTTGGCTTAATTTATCAAGGTTCAAGAATGGCACATGGATTGATGAAGCAAAGGCAAGAGCTACATTGCTTTATTTTATTTTAAGTAATTTTCATCATGAAATTTCTTGTTTTGCAGACACTGTCCTAGTCATTCGTACAAATCGGATTTTTGAGCATCATGCAAACATCCATGCATATCCATAGGCTCCAGCTTCGAAGGAGGAATATGACAGTAGGGAGTGGTGATGGCTTCTCTGCCATAACCTTTCGCTCAGTTTGGGTCTTCCTCTGGTCATAGCAGACTGGCGGATCTCTACATCCGCAACGCTCGATTTGTGATAATTTGATGGCAAATGGCACGATATATGGTGTTTCAACCGATCTGATTTTCGAGAGCTACTGATGAAGAGAACCAAGTCGTTTGTTGAACAATAGGAGAGTGCAACAGGGGCAGCGGAAGCATCCTTATCAACAGGTTCCCTCCCTTCATCTCAACAGTCTGGGGGAGGCCATGCTTCAACCCCTTTAGATTTAATGAACCTATCTCAAAGATCTCTAACCTTATCCAGTCGTGATAATGTGCATAGAAGGGACGCCACTGATGCTTCCAATCCAACCAGATGTGAAGCGAGGGTTTCAGAACACCTTTCTGAACAGGAAGGCAAGCAAAGACGTCATGGGCAGGATGTTAATGAGTGGGAGGTCAGTAATATTAAGGAAGACAAAGTTAGTTTGTTGGAGCAAAATGTCATACATTGAGTGGGTAGTCCAGACATGCTTACACTCAAGGAGATTACTTGCGGCCCCGCTGATGTTATTACTGAGTGCATGCTCGCACAACCTCATGAAGTTTCTGAAGAACTTAAATATAAACTTCATGAAATTTAAATGAAGTTGGAGGAATCACTCAGAGAGCGGAATTGATCAACTTGCAATCTAAGTTGGTCAACATACATGATCTTTCACCTGAATCTTTGCGGATGGCAGATAGGAATCAACTTTAGATTCTTGTAGCCTTAAAAACACGGATCCAAACCTTTTTAATCCCCAACATCGTGGTGAGACAATCATGTTGATAGAAGTCTTCTTTCATAAGAGATGTAGAAACATGGCTTGTCAGAATCAACTCCTTGGGAATGACTGTACATGTGAAGTGTGTAGCACAAGAAGTGGCTTTTGCAATGCTGTTGGCCTCGCCCTTGCAGAAAAGCACTTGGACGCACGGTACAACAAGCCAGATGCCACCATTGTGGATCACTACACGTATTGTATCGTTGGAGATGGCTGCAATATGGAGGGTGTTTTCAATGAGGCATGCTATCTTGCAGGACACGGGGGTCTAGGGAAACTGATTGCCTTCTATGAAGATAACCACATCTCCATCAATGGTGATACTGAGATTGCATTCACTGAGAATGAGGATCAGAGATTTGAAGCTCTTGGCTGGCATGTTATATGGGTGAAATAATGTAACACTGATTATGATGCTATTAGAAAGGCGATTGCAGATGCTAAAGCTGTGACAGACAAGCCTTCTCTTATATGCCTGAAGATGTCAAAAGTCATTGGAGCCGTCATATAGATCTTGGTGCACAGTATGAAGTGAAATGGGAAGAAGACCTGGCTGCGTATGAGGAAAAGTATCCTGAGGAAGCTGCTGAATTCAAGAGCTTGATTAGTGGAAAACTTCCAGCAGGCTGGGTATATGGTTTACCTAAGTATACCCCTGAATCACCTGGAGAGACCACTCGGAATCTTTCACAGACCTGCCTAAATGCCCTTGCAAATTTAGCCTCCTCTAACATGACTTTGCTCAAGATGCATGGAGACTTCAAGAAGGATACACCTACAACAAGCAATTTGTGGGTTGAGGTCAGAGAGCATAGTAGGGGTGCCATATGCAATGGGATTGCCCTCCATGGCAGTGGATATTGTGCCATTCTTTTGTCTTTACTAATTACACAAGGGATGCTATGCGGTTTTTAGCTCAGTGAGGTAGGAATAATTTATGTGATGACACATGAATCCATCAGCTTGGGAAAAGACGGTCCCACTCATCTACCCATAGAGCATTTGGAAAGCTTCAGAGCAATGCCAATATGTTGATGTTTAAGCAAGCTGTTGGGAATAAAAACAGCTGGTGCCTATAAGTTGCCATTGAAAATAGAAAGAGGCCATCCACTCTTGCCCTCTCTCGCCAAAAGCCTCGTCAGTTGCCTCGCACATCCATCGAAGGGGTGGAGAAGGGAGGTTATATTGTTCGTGATAACTCCATTGCAAATAAGCCAGACTTGATCATCTTTGGAATAGGTTCTGAGTTGGAAATTGCTTGATATGCTACTGAAACTATCCGTAACGAAGGTAAAACTGTAAGAGTTGTATAATGGGTCTACTGGGAATTGTTTGATGAGCAAAATGCTGAGTACAAGGAGAGTGTTATTCCCTCCTCAGTAACTGCCAGAGTCAGTGTGTAAGCTGGTGCCACTCTTGGCTGGGAGAAGTTTTTGGGTTCCAAAGGCAAGGCAGTAGGGATTGATCACTTGGGTGCACATGCACCTGCTAGAGTGCTTTACAAAAAGTCTGGATTGGCTGTTGACAGTGTGGTTGCTAAAGCCAAGGGGGATATCCATACAATCTAAAGCAAAGAAGGGGAAAACTCTCCGATGGTAATGGTGAGGATTTAAACTCCTCCACAAGCTGCTTTGAAACGGGGGATGCAGATGGAAGCTCTGACAATGCAGGCATAGACAATTTAGAATTCTGTGGTCATGATGGGTTGCAAAAAATGGAGACGTTGCAAAGACAATGTGGAGGAACTGGATAAAATGAACATTGATTTACCATCTGAGCAGCAAGATGCAGGTTTTTTCTCTATCCAATGTTTGGATAACCGTCTCATATTTCTCCTAAATTTTAGGAACATGTTCCCCCAGTCACTGTTTGACTGACTTTCTCTCTCTCTCTCTCTCTCTCTCTCTCTCTCTCTCTCTAACTCTTTGTCAGATCCTATACCTACCTAGTCCTTCCACTCCCCTCTGCCCTTGTTTGACGTTGTATCTGCCATTGTCCCTCACTCCTTCCCCCACTCCTCCACTCCTCTGCCCACTTTCCCTCTACCCTGACGCCCACTCCTGCAATCCCCAAACCCCCATGTGCACCTCTAAGATTTGCCACCCACGTGTGGTCAAAGGAGTTCTGACCCCTCCCTTCCCCACTCTATAAAAGTAACACCTCCCCTCCTTAGTGGGAGCTGCTTGATTATTGAAGAACAGTGAGGGTTTTTTTTTTCATTATTCTGAGAAGAAAGGAAAGCGTCAGGGCGAGAGTGAGGTTTCTGCAAGATTAAAGCAGAGAGGAGCCAATAGTAGTTCGACTAAAGAGGGAGAGAAAAGAGTTGAGAAACTACTGCAGTTAGCCCATGACCACGGGACAAACACTGTTCCAGTTCTACGAAGCCTCTTATCCACCGAAAGACAAGCATGTGCAGAGGCAAGCATTCGTGCAGAATCGTTGCCCTTGCTGTGACAGACCACTCAGACATGAGGATCCCTCATTGATGAATTCAATTGTATTGTGAAGCGAGCAATCAGTTCTAACGCTTGCACTTACTCTCGACGTTGGCAAAAGGTAAGTTGCATAAGTTCAACTATTACACATCACGTTCAGTGTGACACTCTCCTGTAATTGTGTTTAAGAACATCCCGCAACTCACTGAACTCACTGGTATATATGGTTCAGTAACAATGCTTGGGTATAGAGATCCGTTATTTCTGATGCTTAATCGTCCTGTTGCATAACTCTTGTTTCCTGTTCACGCACCTTAAGAGCCACTAACATCAGAAATTGTTTAGTTAATGCAAACTGTTCTACACTGGGGTTATCAGAGATAATGGATTAAATCTGTTTGCACTCTAATACGTGAAGTTTTATTTGGTTTGATGAAAGTATAACACATATTTTCTACTTTGGCAATTGTATTTCGTGAGGATAACAACGAACCTTGTGGTATGTTTCTTCATGATTTTGCTTTTTTTATAATGTTATTATGGTGAAGTTCGACTATTGAGCATTTATCAAAATTGAGGAAGAGGATAAGTAAGCGGTGGGTTTGTTTTATGGAAAAGAAGAAAGCGTTTGTTTTTTATGAGCTTCTAAAGAACAGAGACAACTGCCTTGCATATGCTTCTACTAGAGATTGTGCTTGCATAACATATAATTCTTGACAGAGATTACAATCATTTCCCCCCATGCTATCAGATCATTTCCACATGATGTAGGACAATGCCCACCATGGCTAAGAGGGTGCATGAAAGGAGCATGTCAATTCAATTTAGTCTCTCACAGTGTTGTGACAAAGTTTAAATTATTATGAGTGGCATCATTTGGAAGCATAGTGAGTAGGCATATTGCAAGGTGTTCAGGCCAAGACCGAATCCAGAGTTTAGAGATCATTCATCATATCATGTAGAGAATCTACAATAACTCCTTGGAGGGATGGGATAATTATACGTGAAGGCCTGCATTGTCTTGTGAATTACTAATGGAATAACTGTTTGCATGCAACATGTACGCTTTGCTTTAAGTGAGGAGTGGGGGTGAGAGGAGAAAGGGGAGAGAAATAGTAGAAGTGCAGGGCTGTGTGTATGTGTGCATATGTGAATGTGAGAGAGTGTGTTTGACTAGAGGTAAAAAAGAAAGAAAGGGTGAAAGTAAGTGTGTGGGCATGGATGTGTACCAGTGTGTGAGAATGTATGTGCGAGTGTATAAGTGCGCATGTGTGTGTATGTTTGGGGTATGTGGGTGTGTTGGTATATGTGTATGACTTAGGTGCTGGTGTGTGCATATGAGGGAGTACACAAGGATTGGGCAGCCGAGAGAGAGAGAGAGAGAGAGAGAGAGAGAGAGAGAGAGAGAGAGAGAGAGAGAGAGAATAAGAGGGCATGCACGTGAGTACATGGGGTCGGTAGGTGAGTGGAAGTACATGCGTGTGCACGTGTGAAAGCGGGAGTGGGAGAGGAAAAGTGTGAGAAATTGTGTGAGTGAAAGAAAGGAAGTGCTAGAGGAAGTAAGGAAGGGAATGAGAGAGTGAGAGCAAGAGTGTGAGAAAGAGAGAGTGCATAAGAGAAGGGTCGGACATATGTGTGTGAAGAATGTGTGAGAGTGCATGCGAACATATGTATGTATAGGAGTGAGAGAGAGGGAGAGAGTGTAATGAACGATTGCATGAGTAACTCTGTGTGTGAAGGCTAAGCGTACAAGTGCGTGCATAAGTATTTGGCTGGAAGAGTGAGAAGAGTTAGGTGTGCATGAGTGAAGGAGAGCTCGGAAAGGTGGGTAGACTAGACTCGAGATAGGGAGAGAGAGAGAGAGAGGAAAAAAATTGGGATTGTGTGTGCCATATGTGAGAACGAGGCATAGCGAAATCCAAAAGTGGAAAAGCGAAATAGAAGGTGAAAAACAAGCACAAAAAGATAAGTGCATAGAGGGCCATAAAGAGAACCTTCCATGCAAAGAAGGCAATAGGACCGTGATCAAAGCTGGGAAAGGACCAAGGAGGAAGCTAACAGGATCAAAAATGTGAACCAAGTCAGGCACATTTGTGGCTTGAGGGTGAAATAAACTGGGTAAGTTGCGAGAGATAACTAAATATAGGTGCAATTATTTGCACATTCTACGCACGCAAGACGTTATCCAGGTACCTCAAAGGATCAATGAATTAAGGGCTATATATCCATTTGATCATGGATTAAATGTACAAGATTATTGTGATGCTAAATGAGCAGGTTCTAAAAATGAAAGGAGGAGCACTAGTGCATATGTTATCATGCTAGGGAAGAAGACCATCTCATGGATGTCAAAGAAATAACCAACTTTGGCTCTCTCATTGAACAAAGCTGAGTATAGAGGCTTAGTACAAGTCTCATGTGAGATTATGTGGCTTAAGAAGTTGTTTCTTGAGCCTGATTTGTAGATTAAGGAAGTACCTATTTTTTGTGACAACATTAGTATATGCTTGACTCAAAAACCAGTGTTCAATGCAAGATCGAAGCATGTAGAAGTGCATTAACATTTGATGTGAGGGAAGATCATGTCAAAGGATGTAAAGGTGGAGAATTTCAATACAAAAGACAAATATTTAGATATGTTTACGAAAGCTTTGGATGGAGTAAATCTACAACACTTCAAGGCATGCATTCCAATGAAGGACCTAGGCATTGAGACTTAAGGGAGAGTGTTGAAAACCAAGTCTCAATCATGCAAAAGGAATCAACCATGAGTTTTCCAAGTGGAAAAAAAAGGAGGACCCAAAGTCTTGGAATAAATTTAGGAGCTCCACCAAACTCAATCAAATTCAAATCTCATCAATCACCCACCAAAAAGTGCGCCTAAGTGATTGGTGTGTGGTTAGCTAGATTGTAGGAAAAGTAAGAATTCTTGATAAGCACCATCCAACCTTTGTTTCTTGATTTGTATGCATTCCACGAGTTTCCCACTTAGTTTAGTGAAGTTATAAAATCCAAAAAGCAGCCCCCTTGCTTGCTTATCTTATTTTTTTCATGATTTATCTCCTCTCATTCTAGAAATATGGTTAGGCTTTGACAAATCTGATTCTACTAGATTTTAGAGAATTGTTTGCTCTCTCATTATATTCATTTTCATTGATATCAAGCTTCGTTTGGTCTCTCATATAGTGCTCCAAATTGTGCCTAAGTTTCAAGTTCTTTGATTGAGTGAGGTATGAGAAATTTCCAAGTTTGTGAAGATATAGCTTTGTAGAGATGCAAAGAGTGTTGCAAAGAGATAACATGTTTTGAAGAGGATGGTTCTTCCAGTTGTAATACCCATTTGACATGCTTTAAAGCTTCTTGGATAGTTCTCAAAATCTAGTTTAAGTTTGCAAAGTTACATTTTAAGTTCATATCGAGGTATATAGAGAAAAGTTTAGAACAGTTAGAATATATCAAAACTTGTGGGCCAAGTGGAGGGCAACCATCTTCCATTGTTGCATTGTGGTGTTAGAGTCATCCCTCATCATGTGGGATAGATGAAAATATGCTTTGCACGCTATAGGTGCTTGATAGTTTAATGTGCTTTGGTGCATCTATGGTATTTGAGGATCCTTTAGTAATATTTTGTGCATCAAAGTGCAGATTTCTTTGGACTTCATGAGATAGCAAAACTTGTTCTTGCCTATTTTGTGATTCGGAGTGTTCCTTCATAAATGAAATTTTACATTATGATTCCCTTCTAGATGGCACAAAATGTCAACTACAAGAAAGGTGGTTGAAGGCCTTGGAGTATCAAATGCAGCACGGGGGTGACCTATTAGGAAAGGGGTAGCATGGAACATAATGAAGCAGAGCACAACTAGTAGGATTCTTCAAAAATTGAACATTCTATGAGAGTGTAGGGCTACACAAAATTTAGTAGAGATATCCATACAAAATGTTTATTTCCAAAGGCTATGTCTCTAGATCTACTTGGATTGGGAAGTGACACATCAATAGAATAGGGCTAAAGTTGTAGAGTCTATCATAATTGAGATCTTCAATGATTTCATAGTCCTTGTGACTCATGCAACTAGGTGCAGTATCATGCGAAAGGACATGGAAACTTTGAAAAGGCTATGGTGGAAGTATGCTAAATTACTTCATCCATCAGAGACTTTTGAAGATGCAAAGATGGTAGAGACTTCACTCCTACATCTTTCAAGAAACCTAAAGAAAAGACACCATTGGAAGTTACACAGAAAAAGGATGACCATTTACAAAAGTTGTTTTGATATCTAAGAGGTATACATTCTGACCAAAAATTCCAAAAAGAAAAATAACTATTATGACTATGGTAATCCTCAAAGTAAGTGGAAATGTTTCATCATAGTCAATACCTTTATTTTGTGCATAATCTTTAACTACTAATCTAGATTTACACATGTCAATGGTAGCATCTCCCTTTTTTTAATCTTGATGATCCACTTAATACCAATTTCTTTCTTCCCTTTTGGTAACTCACAAAACTTCCATGTTTAATTCTTGTGTATAGAATGAATCTCCTTTTTCATTGATTTCTTCCCAAATATGATGTGTAAAGCATCTTTGGAACTAGCAAGTTCACCTTCAACTGAAGTTTGTGCAAGAATATTATTCATGAAAAAATGTTATGCATAATTAACCTTGTATATTTGATCTTTCTCGTCCCATTTTTTAATTCATTTCCTTCCTACTCTCAATTTTTCTATACCACTATCTTACATAGTTTGAAAGAACCATTCTGGAAGATTCTTGAACACTCGTGCAACATCTTCTCCAACTCTTTCTTATGCAACTCTTAAGGTTTCTCCAACTTCATAAGTTGGTACATCAAGATGTGGTATAGGAATAGAAGGAGATGATGATGAAGAGAGTTGTTGTGTAGGACCAATAACTTTCTCTTCACCTCTATCAATTGAAAACTTTGGGGTTTTAGAATTTTGATCACCCCCTCTATTTGGTTGAATGTAAGCATCCAAATTTTACTTGAAAAATGCATAATAATCTTCCTTAATAAATTCTAAGACTTCTACATGTTTATCATAAATCTGACTTTCTACAACATAAGCATTGCACGAGAGTGGGATATTACTTCTTTGTTGTACATAGGATTTATATCCTATACTTACAATGGCATGACCAATGAAAATTTCTTTGATGGCTTTGACATCAAGCTTTCCACTATCCTTCTTCTCAATGTGAACATTAGTTGGAGATGCAAAAAATTGAAATAACTCACATTGGGTTTCTTAAAAAAATAAGATTAATAGGATTTGATGACCTTTAACATGTATGTACTACATGAAGCCAAAATTTGGGTGAATGTTTCTTTGAGGACATCATACTACACATCATTTCAACAAATTTCCTATTCTTTCTCTCCACAACGCCATTGTATTCTAGCATGTAAGCAATAGTGAGATGATGAGCAATACCTTTTTCTTCAAGAAAAGACTTGAAGTCTTTGGAAAAATACTCTTTCCTCTATCACTTTCCAAAATCTAAGTTTTATATTGACTTTCATTTTCAACTATAGCTAAGAACTTTGCAAAAGTAGGAAAGACTTTTGATTTTGCTTTCAAACGATATACCCAAGAATATATAGAAAAATAATCATTAAATGTTACAAAATACCTAAATCCATGAATGGAATTGGCTCTCATAGGTCCATTAACATCTGCATCTATGATCTATAACTTTATGGTAGTTATGATGTATCCATACTTCTAGAATGGTAGCTTATGAATCTTTCCTTAAAGATGTCCTCCAAAAGATTTTGCATCCTCTAATGAAGAAAAAGTGCATAAATAAAATCTTCACCATTCCTTGATCTTTGATGTGCTTAAAAGTTGTGTAGCTGATATGGTCAAATATAACATGCCATAACTTCATATTCTCCTTATGAAGAGGTCATGGGATATATGCACAGATGAGTGGGTGATTGCAAAAGCTTGCTCTACACCAGCCACTATAAAATCCGGGATGCTTAATATACTTCTTCATCTTCCAAAGCATGCATAAAGAACCACTACGTTCTTTGGAACATCATTGCCAAGTGGTTGATTCAAAACAGATGACTTGCACTTCTCAAGATTTGAAGAGACCTTCTATTTTGGCAAGTGAAGGTCACAAAAAAAATGTTGAGAGCTCACAACCTCGAAGAGCTTTTGCACACATCTAATTGAAGTTTAAAGATAACTTAAGAAAGTTTTTTGATGAATTTAGCTGGACCATACATAGAGAAATGAGTTTAGCAAGTTTGGTGGGTCACCCCAACTTTTCAAGAGCAATGCATAGTGTAGACACAATGAACTTCAAACATTCATAACTCGAGATGTAGTGATCCAATGACAATGAAACCTCCTACCTAGATACATTGCACTCATAGCTAACTGATAGAAGTGAAAGATTTGAAAATAGATACTCACATGCAAAGAAATAGACTATAAACATTCACTGAGTACCTCAAAATACTATACCCACACAAAGGGAATGAGAAATCAAGATATATGAACCAAAATGTGTATTGATATTGCACGCATGATACAAGGGAACATTTGAGGACTACTCCTACATGAAGTGATCACAATGTATGCTAAAAAAATGTAACTCAAACTCTCAGGAATAGGCTTCATTTTCCACGACTAAGAAGTAGATGTATAGGGAGAGGAAGGTCAAACTCCCAAGGTATAGGGAGAGGAAGGTCAAACTCAATCTCAAGAAACAAAGAAGGCTCCAACAAAAGCTATGGATCAAGAGGAAGAGCGAGGAGTAGGGGAAGAGGAGGCAGATCACATGGAAGAGAATGGAGAATGCTATAATTATGGAAAACCAGGCCATTATGCAAGAGATTGTTGGTGCAAAGGAGGAGGAAATTAAGGCTACAAAAGGAACCAAGGTAATTATCTATTACTTCAACAAATTCAAAAGATGAGAATTTGCTTATGATGTATGGTTCAAGTGAAAGAGTGGATTTAGATTTCACATTGTACATAGATAGAGTTTGTAGCAACCATATGAGATGCAATAAATATGTTTTCTTTAATCCATAGTCAACCATCACTCAAGGACATGTAGAGACAGGGGATGACACTGAGCATAAGATTACACATGTGGGAGATGTTGCATTGAATGGATCTCAAAGTTCCAAGGTGTTGAAGGATATGTTGCATGTGTCAACCATTACAAAGAGCTTGGTTTCAGTAGGTCAAATGGTTGAAAGAGGTTATGAGGTGAGGTTCAATGATCAAGAATGTTTTGTTGAAGACGTCACGCATGACTACAAGCTCATAGAAAAATGAAAGAAGCAAGGAAGTCTCTTCACCATGGAGGTAAAGCCATCAACCCATCACACTCTCTACTTGTCAACGACAAATAAATAGGTTGTAGAGATTGACTTATGGCATAAGAGAATTAGGCACATTAACTTAAAAAGATGAAAGACATGCAAAGGAAGGGCGTGGTGAGTGGTCTAACTGATTGTACATATGATAATATGCAATATTTGTGCCATGCTTGCCAATTAGGGAATATAAAGTACATTGCCATTCAAGAAGGGCACACATGTGAGCAATGAAGTGTTGAATCTACGTAGATGTATGGTGACCTACAAGGAAGTCATCCATTGGAGGTAATAGATATTTTTCTCATATTTATATATGATAATTCAAGGTTTGTTTGGATGTATTGAATGAAGTCAAAGTTAGAGGTGTTTTACCATTTCAAGAGGTTCAAAGGGAATTATATAAAGCCTCTCAGATAAGATGGAGTGGGCAAGTATTTTTCAAATGATTTTTCATTTCTACATGAGCATGGTATCAAAAGGAAATTCACTTGCAGGTATACACGTTAACAAAATGGGGTGCTAGAGAGGAAGAACAGATATATAGAAGAAGTGGCTAGATCTATGTTGAATGAAATGAATGTTTCTAATTCTTATTGGGTTGATGCAACAAATAAAACCACATACATTATGAATAGGTGCCCAACCTCAAGAGCACATGGAGTTACACCTTATGAATCTTGTTGTGGTAAGAAACCCAACCTTTCACATCTCAAAATATTCGGTTATGTGTGTTATGTTCACTCACCTCAAGAATTGAGACACAAGTTAAACCCAAAGGTAGATAGGTGTATATTTCTTGGATACTCTTTCAGAGAAAAAGGTGAATAGGTATGTAATATTTGATGAGTTGCTACCTTGGTATGGTACCAAATATGTGTTACAATTCGACGATGCATATGAAATTGATAAGAAGTTCGAAGAGCAACAACAAAGCATGGAGATGAGTGTTCAAGCTACTTAAAGCACACCACTAGATGAGATTACTAATGATTGGCATGAATGGACAAGGAATGAATCTCATTGAAATAAAGGAAGTAGCAAAGGAAAGGAAAAGGCAAATGAAAAAGACCATCTATGGATAGACATGGACTCTACAAGTGATGAAGATATGGAGAAATTAGAAACTTTAGGATTTAAAGCATCCAAACCAAGGTGGAGGAGATTCTCACCACCTAATGGTGAGGTAAGATAATCCATTAGGGCTTTATACCTTGTTGAAAGGTTAACTTATGATTCATTGATTGCAAGGCATTATGCCTACATGAGTCAAGTTATAGCTTGTGAAGAACCTAAATTTTTTGAAGGGGAAAATAAACATAGGGAAATGGATTGAATCCATGGAGGAGGAAGTCTAGGAAATTGAAGAAAATGATACTTGGTCATTGATGCTGAGAACAAGGGACATGAAAGTCATTGCCAACAAATGGGTGTACAAGGTGAAGAGATATGCAGATGGGAGCATCTCTAGGTACAAAGAGAGGTTTTTTGCCAAGGGTTTTGCTCAAATATATGTCATGGACATTGAGGAAACATTAAACATAGTAGCTATGATATCAACCATAAGGATTTTAATTGAAATTTCAGCCTCAAAAGGGTAATCCATTAGGGTTTTATACCTTGTTCAAAGGTTAACTTATGATTCATTCATTGCAAGGCATTATGCCTACATGAGTCAAGTTATAGCTTGTGAAGAACCTAAATTTTTTGACGGGGAAAATAAACATAGGGAATGGATTGAAGCCATGGAGGAGGAAGTCAAGGCACTTGAAGAAAATGATACTTGGTCATTGATGCCAAGAACAAGGGACATGAAAGCCATTGCCAACAAATGGGTGTACAAGGCAAAGAGATATGCATATGGGAGCATCTCTAGGTACAAAGAGAGGTTGGTTGCCAAAGGTTTTGCTCAAATGTATGTCATAGACATTGAGGAAGCATTCAACATAGTAGCTATGATATTTGAAATTTCAGCCTCAAAAGGTTGGAAGATGTACTAGTTGGATGTGAAGAATGCTTTGCTAAATGGAGAGCTTGAAGAGGTAGTCTTCATGGAGAAGTCCCAAGGCTTTGAAGTTGAAAGATTTCCACATCATGTATGTAGGCTGAAAGAGGATCTTTATGGACTCAATTAAACCCCAAGGGCTTGGAACCAAGGACTTGTGTAATACTTGCTAAAATGTGGATACAATTAGAGTGATGTAGACCTGTCACTCCTTGTGAAAAATGAAGATAGCAAAACTATTTTCGTTTGTATATATGCTGATGATTTGACCATTACAAGAGATGATGAAGCTGAAGTCAAAGACACAAAGAGGAAGTTAGGGTGTGAGTTTAAAATCTTTGAATTAGGGATTTTAGGGTACTTCCTTGGGATGGAAGGATTATACAAACAAGAAGTTATATACTTGATGCAAAGGAAATACATTCTAGATCTTTTGAAGAATGTTAGATTGTGTGATTGCAAAGCCATTTTAAATATGTTAAACGAAGTGGTCATGAAGATAAAAACATGAAGGATGTGAGCATGTATAGGTCAATAATTGGCTCTCTCTTGTATGCTATTATGATAAGACTAGATATTACACATGCAATTGGAGTGACATGCACCAAGGGTACCTCATCTTGTTACAGCCAAAAGGGTACTTAGGTACCTCAAAGAATCAATGAATGAAGGGCTATATTGTCCATTTGATTATGGATTAAATGTACAAGAATATTGTGATGCTAATTGAGCAGGTTCTAAAAATGAAAGGAGGAGCACTAGTGCATATGTTATCATGCTAGGGAAGGAGACCATCTCATGGATGTCAAAGAAATAACCAACAGTGGCTCTCTCATTGAACAAAGCTGAGTATAGAGGCTTAGTACAAGTCTCATGTGAGATTATGTGGCTTAAGAAGTTGTTTCTTGTGTTATATTCCAGAGATGTACATGCTTGGAGGAACGAGAAGTTCCTTGCTCGGGGGATAGCCAAGGCCAAGAGCCAGAGATGTCATACGAGGACCTACTCATGATGGCCAGATGACTAGAGGGACCTTAGAGAGAACTCTAGATGGTGTCTAGGCAAGGGCTATAAATAGGCTAGGAGGTGAGTCCCAGGCATGTCATTCTCCACTTCTCACATTTGGTATCAGAGCCTGTAGATCTTGAGCTGGTAGATCTTGAGAAAGTGAGGGCATCATCATCGTCATCGTGCGTGGAGACAATGAGCATCCACCGAGCAGAATAATGATATATATCCCCATAGGAGGTATATGCTTCGTTTAGTTCATAGATCCGTCCGCTGCAGCCGAAGGGCATTGAGCCCACAACCTCCGCTTAGAAGGTAAGAGCTCCAACCACCACGCTACATGGACTTGATGACGTTCGTTTGCTGCTTTATTTATATATATACATAATAAATCTATGCACGCTGAACCAAAAAAAAAAAAGAAAAAGAAAAGAAAAGTAGAGAGAGTATGAAAGATAGAGGGAAAGACAGTGAAAGAGAAAGGAAGGAAGAGAAGAAAGATGGAAAGAGAAGAGAGAAGGGAAGAAGTAGAGAGAGAAAGAAAGAGAGAGAAAGAAAGAGAGAGAAAGAGAAAGAAGAAAAGAGAATGAGAAAGAGAAGGAAAGAGAAAGAAAGAGAAAGAGAAGAAGGAAAGAGAGAAAGAGAAAGAAAGAAAGAGAAGTAGAAAGAGAAAAAAAGAAAAAGAGAAGAAGGATAAAAGAGAGAGATAGAAAGAGAGAAGCCAAGAGAGATGGAGAAAAAGAAAGAGATGGAGAGAGAAAGAAGAGAGAAATAGATGAAAGCATGTAAAGGAGAAAGAGAAAGGATGAAAGAAGAGAAAGAGAGAAGAAGAAGGAGATCTTGCATGAGATAAATTGAATATTAGAGAGAGAAGGAAAAAATATTAGAAAAAGAGAGAAAAGTAAAGAAAGAGAAAAAGAAAGGTTGGAAGTAAGAGAAAGAGAAAGGTTAGCATACCTACCTTCACTAAATAACTCTCTCATATGAAATCCAAATTGGATGATTCCACTTGGGATAGAAAGTAGACTTCAAGGGCTTTCCAATGAGTGGCTGGAAACTATCATCTAATGATTAAAAGCCACCTGTAGAGAGCATTTAATTCTCTGCATATCTCTTCAAAGAGGCATGCTGCCAACTCACATAGCTTCATTGTTTTCGCCATAACTTCCTCATAGAATATCAAAATCAAGAAATTCAACTTGATATAGATTCTAGACTTCAAGGACTTTCTTTTGACTGTCATAATCCATATTTGGACCATTCAAAGCCATCTCTGCACAAGCTTTTAAATGGCTGTTGACTGGTGAGAAACCCTTTTTGAGTGAATTGAGTGTCCAATTATGATAATTAGGAGTTTTTAATCATATTTTGAACCATTTTGGATAGGAAAGAATTGTTTTTCATACATTTTCATCATATTTTTGCTTTCTAATAAATTCATTTGAATACATCTCGCATCAAAGTTTATAATTTTGCATTGTATTTTCTTCTAGTTTTATGAAATCAACATTGGAAGGTGCATGAAAGATAGTTTTTACATGAATTTATCTATGCACATGGAGTTACACTAACTTATGTTGATTCATAAAAGCATGCGCAAATATTGTTTGTGTGTTTTTGAATCTTTTACAGGTATTGAAGGCAGAAAAAGACATTGTAATGAGGACGTGTAGTGCCCAACAACACATTTTGGCAAGCTATATAGTCGAGTTTAAATGAACATAGCTCACGATTGACAAAAACCAATTGCAATGAAAATTTGTGAGTATATATTCGACATAAGTAGCAAACTGTACTAACTTAAATCATTGAAAATGATGTACCAAGCTCAGAGAAATCATCTCTCCAATCTGACTAAGAAAACTAAGAGATATGGCAGTGAACAATACACTTCACAAAAGCATGAAAATATGAACTCAGATGATCATGAAAATGAAAGTATATTGATTGTAAAATACAATGGACTTACTGATACATATGTGTGCCTTGAAGCCACACTTTGATATGGCATAAATCTCAGCTCATAGAGGTCTAAAAAATGTGACTAAACTGCCATGTATTTATAGTGATGGTTGGAGCCTAATTTTGAATTTGAATCTTCCTATAATCACTCTCCAGACTTTTTAGTTATTGATTTGATTCTCCAACTACCTTCAATCACGAATTCATGGGTTTTCCTTTCCTTTTTTCATCAAATGGACTCAACCAATTTAGATGCTTTCAATTTTTACATTAAGTAAATACTCAAAAATTACAAGAGGGCATTCACAAGTGAACTCTACAAGGAGTTCACATTTCCTTTAAATGTTTAAGCCTTTTGATGACTCAAGCCATCACTTGGACTTGCCATGAACTTGTTCCAACAGCTCCCCCTCAAGTCAAGTGATCTTGAGGTCTTCAATTTTCCAAGATTACCTGCAAACCAATCATAGTCTTGAATTTCCAAAGCTTTGTACCATCCAATGCTTTGGTTAGAATATTTGCACATTGTTGACGAAAGACACAAGTTAACTGAATTTCCTTGCTCACAATCTTCTCTCTTACATAGTGATAATGTACTTCAATATGTTTAGTCCTTGCATGAAAAATTGGATTGGTAGCCAAGTGAATAGAGCTCATATTGTCACCAAAAATATTTGGAATTCCAATCTCCAATCCAAGATCTATGAATAGTGTCTTCATCCACATTGCTTCTTGAGTAGCTATGGCAAGACCTCTGTATTCAACTTTAGTAGAAGAGAGTGCAACTGTGGGTTTCTTCTTGGATGACCATGAGACAAGTTTTGAACCTGCAAAGGTAAGATATCCTGAGGTGCTCCTTCTGTCTTCCTTGGAGCCAGCCCAATCTGCATCAGAGAAGAATTTCAAACTTAAATCAGATACATAACCCCTCATTCATGGTCCCTTTGAGATATCTGAGTATCCTCTTGGTAGCCTCCATGTGAGGTTTCCTAGGTGTTTGCATAAATTGCCTTAGCACACTCATACTATAACATATATCAACCCTTGTCAATGTGGCATAGTTCAAACTACCCACAAGGCTTTGATAACCTGTCACATCTTCTATGAGTTCACTTTCATGTGAGCTTAATTTGTGATTAACTTCCATTGGAGTACCTGCAATCTTGCATCTTGAATTTTTCCAACATATCCTTAATGTACTTTCTTTGAGTGAGAAACAAACCATGATCTTTGTAGACAACTTCCAATCCTAGGAAGTAGGTAAGTGAACCCAATCACTTATCTTGAATTCTTCTCTCATCTGTTCTTTGATTTTCTTCATGCCATCTGTATCATTTCTTGTAAGTATAACATCATCCACATCACACACAAATACATGACTTCAGAATTACTCCTTTTTATGAATAGTGATGGATCTTCCTTGCTAGGTTGAAATCCTTTGTTCTGCAAGAATGAGACAAGCCTGTGATTCCAAGCCCTTGGGGCTTGTTTGAGTCCATATAAAGCTTTATTAAGTTTACACACATAATCAGTATATGATGGAGAGTTTTAATCTCCAAAAGAACAACCTATTCTTGTGATTAGAGCACCTCTATACCAAGAATAAGTCAAAACCTTTCACACATTTAGAGGATCAATTACTAATTATCAAAAGATTAACAATTCTGTGAAGAAGATGATACACAGAAAAGTCTGCTGCAGAATTTCTTCACATTGACTTATCAAATGTGTAAAGTTTTTGATGAAACTTTGTACGAATCATCTTCTAGAGTTTGCGCATCACCTCCAAGTTGAATTACTTCATAAGCTTTAGTATAACTTGAGAAATTGTCTTCACAAGTTACCTATGTCTGAATCTGCACTTCTGAGAAGTCGATTTAGACACCCCTAACTTCTTAACTTTGGTTCTCACAATATCTAACCCGTTTTGCCAAATGCTTTTAGCCACGAGTAGATCACCTTCCAACTTAAAGATTAAGTGCTTGCTTGCACAAAACTTTAAACTATGGAGTGAGCACTGACCAAAAGATTAAACTCGAAATTTGCGCCTGTTTCAGAGAACTGTAGACACTCAACACATATGAATGTTCCTACTCACAATTCTCCTAGCCTGTTTACAATTGGACTCTGAAATTCAGGTCACAGGCTCATTAACTAACAACTTAGATATCCTCAAAAGGATTTCACAATTGATCAAACACAGAAGGAGCAGACACGAAAAGATCGGGCGCAATATTTCTTCATTAACTCAGAAAATTACAACTGAGTGATAAGAGCTAACACAAACTCACTTTCCTCTATCTCTTGACTTCTATCTCCCTCATTCTTGACTTCTAACTATTGTCACATATGCTCTCATACATGTCCCGACTTTTCTCAAAGTATTTATAGATAATTTGTACATGATTCTTACTGAACAAAAGATCTAAGTCATCTATGACTATGCTAATGTACATATGTGTACACTTCCCTTGTTGGAGTATACATCACTTCAATCTCTTTATCTAGTACCTTTTCCCTCAAGAAATGATACTGAATCTCTATATGCTTAGTCCTGGCATGAAAAACAGGGTTAGCTGCCAAATACAAAGAACTCATATTATCTCCAAAAATTATTGGAGTACTATGATCAAACTCAAAACTTTTCATCAAGGTCTTCAACCATATCACTTCCTTTGCAGCTTCTACCATTCCCTTATACTCAGCTTCTGTGGATGATAAAGCAACTGTATGTTGCTTCTTTGAACACCAAGACACTAACTTGTCTCCAACATAACATAGATATCCATGAGTAGACCTTCTATCATCTGAGTCACCTGCCCAATCTGCATCACTAAACACTTTGATTCTTGTGTCAGAAGTGAAACCATAATACAACCCTTCACTTAGGGTTCCTTTGATATATCTGAGTACCCTTTGGGCTGCAATCCAATGAGTCTTCTTTGGACAATGCATAAATTGTGACAACACACCTACTGCATATGATAGATCTGGCCTTGTCAAGGTAGCATAGATTAGACTACCTACCAAACTCTGATATTTCTTCATGTCATTGAACTCTTCACCTCCATATCTGCTTAACTTATGATTTACCTCCAATGGTGTGGTTGAGGTCTTGCAATCTTCCATGTTAAACTTGACTAGAAGATTCTTCAAGTATCTTTCTTGTGAAACATATACTCCATGTTGAGTATACACAATCTGCATTCCTAGAAAATAAGAAAGTTTCCCAAGTCCCTTATCTTAAACTCCTTCTCTATTTGCTTCTTGAGTTCATTGATTCCTTGAGCATCTGTTCCTGTAACAATAATATCATCAACATAAATGCACATGTAAATATATCCATTTTCACTTGCCTTCACTAGCAAGCTACTATCTGCCTTTGATGCTTGAAATCCACATTCATTCAAGAACTTGACCAATCTGTAATTCCAAGCTCTTGGGGCTTGCTTCAACCCATATAAAGCTCTCTTGAGCTTACACACATAATCTGATCCAATTGATTCCATGAAGCCTTCTGGTTGCTCCATATATACTTCATCTGCAATGTAACCATTAAGAAATGCATTCTTCACATCCAATTGTGACAATTTCCATCCCTTGCAAGTAGCAATAGCAATCAATGTCCTAATTGTAGACATCTTAGCAACAGGACTAAAGGTTTCATCATAATCTACCCCATAAGTTTGGGCATAACCTTTGACCACAAGTCTAGCCTTATATCTAGACACCTTACCATCTGCAAACCTCTTTGTTTTATATACCCACTTGCATCCAATGACCTTCTGATTCTTTGGTCTTGGTACTAATTCCCAAGTTTCATTTTCAAGTAGAGCATCATACTCTTCTTGCATTGCCTTCTCCCAATTCTGTTTACCTTTGGCTTCTTCATAAGTGGTTGGATCTTCTTCTGTTTTCACAATGTAGGCATAATCTTTTGTTGTTAGGAAAGATGTATCATAACTATACCTTATAGGTTCTTTCCTTTCCCTTGTGGATCTTCTGATTTCTGCACTTCTTGAAGTTTCAGCCTATTTGATTCTGGATCAAATCTTGGCCCTTCTTCTACATGATCCTGCACTCTACATCTAGAGTCAATTTCATCAACAATTTCTTCACAAACTTTTACCTTTGCCTTTCCTTTTCTCTGAATTTCTTCAACACCTGTATACTCATTTGGTGATCCTGTATACCACATATTTTGCTCATCAAATGTCACATCTTTAGTAACAAGAAATTGCTTTGTGGATGGACTCCACAATCTGTAACCCATCTGTCTATCATCATATCCAATAAACACATACTTCTCTGCTTTTGGTTCTAGCTTATGTCTTAATTGTGAAGGAACATAAGCATATGCAATACATCCAAATACTTTACAATGATCAAGACTAGGCTTCTTACCCCACCATGCTTCATAAGGGGTTCCTCCATCCAAAGCTTTGCAAGGCAACCTATTCACAAGGTATGTTGCAGTGTTAATAGCTTCTGCCCATAAGTAATTTGGACAATTCTTTTCCTTCATTATGGCTCTTGCAAACTCTACAAGAGTCCTATTCCTCCTTTCTGCTACTCCATTTTGTTGAGGGGAGTACCTGCAAGTTACTTCTCTTTTGATACCTGCATTCCACAAATAATCATCAAACTCTTTTGAGAAATACTCTCCCCCTCCATCTGATCTTAACCTCTTTAGCTTTTGTCCTGTGATTCTTTCTGCATAAGCATGAAAATGTTTGAATGTCTTGAAGACTTCTGATTTATCCTTGATTACATACAAAGTAATCCACCTGGTTGCATCATCAACAAACAACACATAATATCTGGATCCATTTATGCTATAGTCCCTTGAGGGACCCCATACATCTGTATGAACCAATTCAAGCATATTTGAATACTTGTATCCTGTTTTGTTATAAGAACTCTTATGTGCTTTACCTAATTGACAAGCTTCACACTTGTACACCATATGTTGCCCTTCAATGTTTGGCAATCCAAGCACCACTTGATTCTTTGACATCTCCTTTATAGCTCTCTCATTGAAATGACCTAGCCTTTTATGCCATAGGTCTAATTCAGATACCTTTTGACCTCCATAGGTAAACAATGCATGTCCCACATTACCTTGGACTTTGAGAGTGAACAATCTTCCTTCCTTTTTACCTGCAATTATGGTTCTATATCCCTGATTTGGATCTTGTACATAGACACCATCATTTGTGAATCTTACTTCATATCCTTTCTCCACAATTTGCCCTACACTTATCAAATTTTTAGGAATAGTAGGAACATAAAGTACCTTGCTCAGAAGTGTACTTCCACTCTTTGTCTTCACTGATCCAATGCTCTCCACTTTATGTTTGGTATTGTCACCTGTTTGAACTGTATGTCCATTCACCCTAGCTTCCATATCAGTCATCAAAGATAGATTCCCACTCAGATGGTTGCTACATCCTGAGTCAATATAGAACACTCTTTGATCTTCTCCCATTGATTCATGAGTTGCATTCAAGATAAGAGTCATGTCATCCTTCTGATCTGATGCATAATTGTAATAATTATTGTTGTAGGACTGAGATTGGAAGTTTCTTCCACCTCCTCTACCATATGATGTCCTACCACCTCTTCCTCTGAAGTTGCCTCTTTGGTTTCTGCCTCCTCTACCTCTTTGACTATAATTCTGATTGTTGTATCCTCCATTTTGATTGTTATACCAACAATCATTTGCCAAATGATTTGTTCTGCCACAAATCCAACAAGCTTTAGCATTATCTTTGTTCTTACCTCCTCTTCCTTTACCTCTGAGATTTGTCTTCCCTTTTGTGAAGTTGGCTTGATTTGAATTCCCTTCATCATCATTTGATTGCTTTCCCTTGCCATTCTTTTTCTTGTCTTTGGAGTACATAGCTTGACTTGTACTTCTATCATTGTCTCCTTTAAGATCCTGCTCAAAGGTTAGCATATGTCCTAGCAATTGATTAAGGTCAGGAGTAAAGTGATCAAGTGACAACTCTATGGACAATATAAAAGGCTTCCACTTCTCATCTCCTCTCAAACCTGTAAGTATTTGTCTTACCAACTTTTCCTCTTCAATATCTTCATCCACTGCTCCCAAGCTATCTGCAATATCTTTCATCTTTGCCACATAATCTGAAATTGATTGTGAGCTCTTCTTCTTGAAGGTTGTGAACTCAGCCCATAGTGAGGACTTCCTTGACTTAGTTGTATTTTGGAAATGCTCTTCCAAGGCATTCCAAACATCTGTGGCACTTTCCAAACCTCTGATGTGAGGTAAAAGGTAATCATTTACAGCCATGTAGATGATACTCCTTGCTTGAGCATCCTTTCTCATCCAAGTCTTCAACATTGCAAGTTCTTCCCTAGTAGGAATACTTGGATCTGCAAACTCAGGTTTTTCTTCATCTCCTGTAATAAATGATATAAGATCTTTGCTCATGAGGTGTGCTTCCATCCTCATGGACCATGCTGGATAGTTCTCCCTATCTAGCTTATCAATCTGCAAGCTTTCTCCCATCTTGTATCCACCTGTGTATTGAAATCTTCAAGCTTTACAAACAATGTATGTACCTTTACTTTGAATTGGACTCCTTTTGCCTTTCTTGATGTCAAATAATCTTCTCCTTGAGCTTTGACTCCAAGCTTTCACTTCTTAGTCCTTCAAGTGTTGAATTTCTTGAATCTGCAGCAGTCGGGATCCTTCTTTCTTCAAATTTCTTCAAATTGATGTCTCCTGCTCTGATACCACTGATGGAGAGTTTTAATCTCCAAAAGAACAACCTATTCTTGTGATTAGAGCACCTCTATACCAAGAATAAGTCAAAACCTTTCACACATTTAGAGGATCAATTACTAATTATCAAAAGATTAACAATTTTGTGAAGAAGATGATACACAGAAAAGTCTACTGCAGAATTTCTTCACATTGACTTATCAAATGTGTAAAGTTTTTTATGAAACTTTGTACGAATCATCTTCTAGAGTTTGCGCATCACCTCCAAGTTGAATTACTTCATAAGCTTTAGTATAACTTGAGAAATTGTCTTCACAAGTTACCTATGTCTGAATCTGCACTTCTGAGAAGTCGATTTAGACACCCCTAACTTCTTAACTTTGGTTCTCACAATATCTAACCCGTTTTGCCAAATGCTTTTAGCCACGAGTAGATCACCTTCCAACTTAAAGATTAAGTGCTTGCTTGCACAAAACTTTAAACTATGGAGTGAGCACTGACCAAAAGATTAAACTCGAAATTTGCGCCTGTTTCAGAGAACTGTAGACACTCAACACATATGAATGTTCCTACTCACAATTCTCCTAGCCTGTTTACAATTGGACTCTGAAATTCAGGTCACAGGCTCATTAACTAACAACTTAGATATCCTCAAAAGGATTTCACAATTGATCAAACACAGAAGGAGCAGACACGAAAAGATCGGGCGCAATATTTCTTCATTAACTCAGAAAATTACAACTGAGTGATAAGAGCTAACACAAACTCACTTTCCTCTATCTCTTGACTTCTATCTCCCTCATTCTTGACTTCTAACTATTGTCACATATGCTCTCATACATGTCCCGACTTTTCTCAAAGTATTTATAGATAATTTGTACATGATTCTTACTGAACAAAAGATCTAAGTCATCTATGACTATGCTAATGTACATATGTGTACACTTCCCTTGTCCTCTAAATGTAATCTTCTTCCATACTTTAGGAATTGATTCTTCCTTCATCATTTGATCTTCCAAGCCTTCAATTGGTGATTGGTATGCACCAACAGTATATATGTGATTCTCAAACCCAAGTGGTTGTGCCATATATACCCCTTCTGTTATCCATCCATTAAGAAATGCATTTTTTACATCCAATTGAAGTATCTTCCAGTTCATGGAAGAGGCAATATTAAGCAAAACCCTAATAGTAGGCATATTTACCATAGGAAAGAAGGTCTCCTCATAATCAATTCCCTGAGTTTGTGCAAAGCCTTTTGCCACAAGCCTTGCCTTATACCTGTTAATGGAGCCATTACAGTTCTTCTTCGATTTGTAAATCCACCTTGAGCCTATCACTTTCATTGATGGAGACTTGGGAACCACCTCCCGAGTGTTATTTTCCTCAAGAGCTTCAATTTCTTCTTCCATTGCATGCCTCCATTCTGATTTCTTCTTTGCTTCCTCAAATGTTGAAGGTTCCTCTTGATTTATGCCTTGTGCTTCCTCAAATGTTGAAGGTTCCTCTTGATTTATGCCTTGGGAACCACCTCCCGAGTGTTATTCTCCTCAAGAGCTTCAATTTCTTCTTCCATTGCATGCCTCCATTCTGATTTCTTCTTTGCTTCCTCAAATGTTGAAGGTTCCTCTTCTCCTACTCTTCAACTTTAGAAGAATTGTTCTTAACAAGTTTTGGAAAATCTTCTTCATGATCATAAGGTAGGATGATCTTTCTACATGAATCTTCATACCAATAACTATTCCCATCAAATACTACATCTCTACTCACCCAGAATCCTTTGGTTGCTGGGTTGTATAATCTGTAGCCCTTTTGATTATTGTCATATCCGATGAATACACACCTTTCTGCTTTGGGATCCATCTTGCCTCTAACATGTGAAGCAACATGAGCATAAGCAACACATCCAAAAATATTACAATGATCCAAGCTTGGTCTTCTTCCATTCCAAGCCTCATATGGTGTCATGCCATCAAGTGATTTTGAAGGTAACCTATTAATCAAATAAGTGAATGTGGATTCAACCTCATCCCATAAGTAATTAGGTAAGTGCTTCTCATTTAACATAGACCTTGCATCTTCAACAATTGTCCTATTCCTTCTTTCTGCCACTCCATTTTGCTCAGGATTTTACCTTGTAGTGATCTCTCTTTTGATTCATGGCAGAAGTACTCCCCCCCTCCATCTGACCTTAACCTTTTCAATGTTTTACCTGTTTGATTCTTCACAAGAGCCAAATATCTTTTGAAGCATGAAAAGAATTCATCTTTGTGTTTCATAAAGTATAATATGGTCCACCTACGGCAATCATCAATGGAGGAGACATAATACCTTGATCCAGATATTGAACCATGCTTGCTAGGTCCCCATACATCTGTATGAACCAAATCCAAGAGATCTCCATGCATATATCCTTTCTTCATGAATGGTAACCTGTGAGACTTTCTGAATTGACATGCACTACACTTATAAATCATATGTTGTTTTGACAAGTTAGGGAGTAAAAGTACACTTTGGTCCCTGCAAATTAGCTTTAATGATCTTTCATCAATATGTGCTAACCTTTTGTGCCATACTTTCAATTTTGTGAGTGCCTGACTACCATAGTTAAATAGAGCAATGTTTCTAGTGTCTTGTAATTCAAATATGAACAATCTACCTGTCTTTTCACCTTTTGTAATTCTCCTAAATCATTGGCTTGGATCCTCAACAAATGCTCCTCCTCTTGTGAACCTAACTTGCAACCATTTCTCTACTATCTGCCCAACACTTATCAAATTCTTTATAATAGCAAGGACATAGAGTACCTTACTCAGTAGGTTGATGTTTCCATCAGGTGCTTTGATATTTCCTATTTCCCCCACAAGATGTCTTATATCATCTCCTATTTGTACCTCATGATTGTTCCTTGGATCTTCTAAATCTGATAGCAAGGCCACATTTGCTACCACATGATTAGAACAACCTGAATTAGCAATGGCCATATTCATGATTAGCAATGAGTCCTCTTGATTTGAGTCTTCTGTGTAGTTATTGACGTCTCTTCTTCCCCTATTGCCTCCTTGATAGTTTGAATGGTTGTAATTGTTGTGGCTGCCATGGTAATTGTTGAACCTTCCTCTTGAGTAGCCATGACTTCCTCTATTGTAGCCTCTTCCTCTTTGATTCTTGGAATTCCTAAAGCAGTTTTCAGTTGTATGGTTAGTTAATCCACAAATAGAGCATGAATTTGAGTCTTGGGATCTCCCGCTCCCTTGCGTTCCTCCTCTACCTCTCCCTCTACCATGTCTTCCTCTACCTACATAGTTAGCTTGATGTGTACCTCCTTCATCATCCATTTTCTTTCCTCTTTGTTTCTTTTCTTTTGGCTTGCTTTTATTAGTATACAAAGCTGAAGATTGATTAGCTTTGGAGCTTTCTCCATTCTTGATAAGCTTTGCCTTTTGAGTAAGTAGTTGTCCTATGAGTGCGTTGAAATCTGGTACATGCATATCCATGTATAGATCCATAGCTGCGGTGAATGCTTCCCACTTGTCATCTTCCTTCAAGCCATTGATGACATGTCTTACAATTTGTTCTTCATCTATTACCTCTCCAATGATTCCCAACTGATTTGCTTTGTCCTTGAGCTTTGTGACAAAATCAGTCACATTTTGTTTGGGAGCTTTCTTGAGAGTTGTGAAGTCCAGCCATAGTTGATGCTTCCTGGCCTTTGTACTTGAAGAGAAGAAGGCATCAAGTGCACTCCACACTTCTTGAGATATTTTACAACTTCTAAGGTGAGGAAACAAGAAATCTGAGATAGAGTTGAGGAGATAAGACTTTGCAAGTGCATCCTTGGAGCACCATGTGCTCAATCTTTCTTGCTCTTCTTGTGTTGGTTGACCTTTGCTCCTGAAACTTGGCATAACTTCATCTCCAGCTATATAACCATATAAATTCCTACCTGAAGATAAGCTTCCATCCTTAATGACCAGGCTGGGTAGTTACCTCTATCCAATTTCTCAATTGATGAAGGAAATCCATCGGCCATGTTGTCCAACCTTGCTCTGATACCACTATGAAGAAATGGATTTTAACTTGGAGAAGATGAAGTGGTGTTGAAAAAACTTTGCACTACACCAGCCAAATAGAATCTAGACATATGTGGTGGGACCTTTTAGCTTACCAAAGGATGTATTAGAAACCCTATGTACCTTGTAAGATCACTCTCAAAAAGATGAATCAAAACAGATAAGTTGAAGTGGATTCAAGAACAAAAAACTTGTTATTTATGTTCATACACCTGCTCAGTGTATTGAACAATTCTCTGGCCACAACAACAATTCACGTAATTCCTTTTGGAACTCTTACTAACTTAGTAAGATAACAATCAAGAGTGATTTGATAAAGAATGATGGACCACATAAAGAGAAAGAATTCTAGCAAGTTATAGCACCATCCCGATTTTCAAGGGTTGTAGCAATACACACACCCATGAGCAGAGAAACGGTAATATCGCGAGATTCCAAGATCTAATGCTTATGAAATTTTGTAGGAATATACTAGAAAATATGTTGGATTTTGTCAAGCTTTAATCATGGAAACTAATGAAGTACACACTAAGAACCAGCTCTAAGAAGAACACTAATCTGGTGGAGTGCTAACAATGAAGTAGAGAATGAAGTGATATAGTCGACTTTAAATGAACATAGCTCACAATTGAAAAAAACCAGTTGCAATGAAAATTTGTGTGTATATAGTAGAATTAAGGAGAAACATTTACCAACTTAAAGCATTGAAAATGATGCACCAAGCTCAAAGAAATCATCTCTGCAATCTAACTAAGAAAACTTAGAGATATGGCAGTGAACAGTACACTTCAGAAAAGCATGAAAATATGAACTCAAATGATCATGAAAATGAAAGTATATTGATTGTAAAATACAACAGACATACTGATACATATCTCTACCTTGAATTCCAACACTTTGATATGGCATAAAGCTCAGCTCATAGAGGTCTAAAAAATGCGACTAAACTGCCATGTATTTATAGTCATGGTTGGAGCCTAATTTTGAACTTGAATCTTCCTATAATCACTCTCCAAACTTTAGTGATTGATTTCATTCTCTAACTACCTTCAATCACAAATTCATGGCTTTTCCTTTCTATTTCATCAAGTGGACTCAACCACTTTAGATGCTTTCACTTTTTACATCAAGTAAGTACTCAAAAATTACAAGAGGGAGTTCACAAGTGAACTCTACAAGGAGTTGACATTTCCTTTAAATTTCTAAGCCTTTTGATGACTCAAGCCATCACTTGGACTTGCCATGGACTTGTTCCAACACACATCCCTTAACTCTTGCAATTTGGCTTTTCCCTTAGAGTTCCAAGAGTTGACTTCTCTTCTTGGAGTCTTTTCTTCATCTTTTGAATCACTTGATGCTTCAAGTGTATGCTCATTCCTCTTAGATAAAATTGGACATTTCTACTCTAGGTCATAAGGTAGTTTGATCCTCCTAAAATCATCTTCAAACCATGAATTTTTTTCATCAAACACAACATCTCTACTTACAATGAAACCTTTGTTGATTGGATTGTACAACCTATATCCTTTTTTATTAAGGTCATAGCCACGGGAGATGTATTTCTTTGCCTTTGGGTCCAATTTGCCTCTAATCTGTGAAGGTATGTGTGCATATGCTATGCACCCAAAGATCCTAAAACGATCAAGAGTATGTCTTCTTCCATTCCATGCCTCATATGGATTCATTCCATCTAGAGTCTTTGATGGAAGTCTATTCACCAAATATGTAGCTATTGATACTACCTATGCCCACAAGTAGTTGGGCACTTACTTTTCATTGAGGATTGACCTTGCAACCTCCACAATTGTCCTATTTCTTCTCTTTGCCACTCCATCTTGCTCAGGAGTGTATCTAGTAGTAATTTGTTTTTTTATCCATATCTCTTGGTGATAAGAATCAAAGTCATGTGATAGGTATTCTCCCCCTCCATTTGACCTTAGTCTCTTTAGGATTTTACCTGTTTGTTCTCTACAAGAGCTAAATACTTTTAAAATACATGAAAACACTTCACCATTATGCATCCTAAAATATAATATAGTATATTTGCTACAATCATCTATGATTGACACATAACACCTTGATCTAGAGATTGAAAGCTCTTTGTTTACTCCCCATACTTCTATGTGGTCCAAGTCCAATAGGTCTGAATGTATGCATCCTTTCTGGATGAAGGGTTTCCTGTGTGACTTTCCAAATTGAAAAGGACTACATTTATAAATCATATGTTGTTTTGATTTATTTTTTAGACCAAGTACACTATAATCCTTATTGCTTTGTTTGAGAGATCTTTCTCCTATGTGAATTGAACATTTGTGCCAAATCTCTACGTTTGATAGAATTTGAGTGCCATAATTGAACAATGCAATGTTCTTGGTGTCTTGGAGTTCAAAGCTGAACAATCTACCTTTCTATCTTCTTGCTATTATCTTGAAACTGTGATGTGGGTCTTGAACAAAAGCTCCATGCTTGGTGAATCTAACCTACAACCCCTTCTCAACAATTTGACCTACATTGATGAGGTTCTTGGTTATATTGGGCACATAGAGTACTCTACTTAGTATGCTCATATTACCATCTCAGTCTTCGCGTTACTCATCCTCTCAAAATTGTGTCATATCTTGTTTGGACTTCATGCCAATTCCTTGGGTCTTCCAAGTATAAGAATAGAGCTACATTGCTTGCCACATGATTTGAGCATCCGGATTCTTTATAAAACACATGCTCATTTGCCTTACCATCATTCATAGCTATGTTCATGAAAAGAAGTGAGTATTCTTTATTTTGATCATTTGTATAATTGTAGTAGTCTCTCCTTCCTTTGTATCCACCTTGGTAGTAATTTTTGTATGAATTGTTATTGTATCCATAAGAATTTTTGAATCTTCATTTTGAGTTTCCATAGTCTTCTCTGTTGTATCCTCTTCCTCTTTGGTTCCTTTGATTCTTGAGCCAATTCTCTGTAATATGCTTTGTTAGACCACATATGGCATTGGGTGATAAGCTTTGAGCTCCCCCCTGCCTTGTCTACCTCCTCTGCCTCTTCCTCTTGAGCCTCTACCTCTACTTGCAAAGTTGGCTTGAGAGGTACTTCCTTCATCATCAGGCTTCTTACACTTGCCTTTGTTATCTTTGCTTTCATTTTTATCTATATAGAGAGGAGAGGATTGATTAGCTTTTTGGTTGTCTCTATTATTCATAAGCTTTGTCTAATGTGTGATCAATTGTCCCATGAGTGTGTTGAATTTAGGAACTTGCATGTCCATGCAAAGGTCCATGGCTGTGGTGAACGCTTCCCATTTGTCACCAGTGTTGATACCATTGATGACTTGCATTCCTAATTGTTCTTCATCAATGACTTCTCCAATGCTTCCAAGCTGGCCTATGATGTTGTTGAACTCAATGAATGCTCCTATTTTGGAACACGCTATCCCTGCATAGTTCCCAAGGAATTCACGGAGATTGATACATGACTTTTCACCCAACTCCATGCTACCTTCATATTTCCCCTTTGTCTCTTATTACCTCTAAGGTAAAAACTCATGGCCTCTCACATGAGTGCCACTTGGCACTCATGTGGGTATCCTACCATATATGTGTAAGAGGTGGCTCACACCTCCCAAGGAAGGATACTCCATGTAACATTTCTTTCCCGTCAACTCCATTTTTGTCCTAAAAAATGGTATCGGAATGTCTATGAGAAAGATAGAATATATAAAAGCAACACTCCCACAATATCCCCATGTATCACAATAATGGTCATATCTCCATGTTGTTTCCATGTATCCTTCCCCTTAAGAAGACTCTTGGGAAGGTAGTCTGAAACTGGGAAACCATCTCTGAAGGGTGCTAACCTGCTCCCATGTGGCATTATCTTCTGAACTATCTTTCCACTTTTATAGACACTCTTTATATAAGTGACTTCTCATCCGTTTCTCTCGAGTGCGTAGTTTGCTCTCAGGCTCATGTGGAATAGATAGAACAAAAATAGCCTCTACTACCTCATTATTTGGAATGAGGTTGTCTCATTCACCTAGCCTTCTATTAAGCTACCTAACATGAAAAACTAGATGGATCTGGCTATTCTCTAGAAGTTGAGCTGGTAAGCCATCTTTAATATTCTCTTAAGTATTTGGAATGGCCCATAATACCTACGAGATAGTTTTGGACAAGGGCCCATCTCCATGGTTTCACATCTAGATGGAACTCTAAGATAGACTTGCTCTCCTACCTCAAATTCGTTGTCTCTCCTTTGAGGGTCAGCATAGGCTCTAGCCCTATCCTGAGCTCTCCTAATACTATCCTTAGCAAGCCTAAGAATATTCTTCATCTCTTCCAAGAAATCCTTTGCAGCTTGAACTTTCTCATTCTACAATCCTATTGCATAAGGAGCTCTTGGTTAAAACCCATACATAAGCATAAATGGACTATGCCCAGTGGAAGAGTGCTTGGCACTATTAAATGGTCTTCATTGTAGTGCGTGTGGGAATACATCTAGCCATTTTGGTTAACCTTTCCACAATAATCGAGACAGAGTCATGCCCTCTCTGTATATAAGGTAATCCAACTATGAAATCCATGGAGATACTCTCCCACTTCCCATTGGGAATATCCAATGGGTGGAGTAGTCCTCCAATCTTCAACCTTTTAGCTTTATTGACTTGGCATTTAGTGCACTTAAGCACATACTCTAGGACATCCTTATGAAGTCCAGGCCAATAAAACTACCTTTTAACAAGATCATAAGTCTTGTTAACACCTAGGTGTCCCACATTAGGGGTATCATGACACTCATACAAAATGTGCAGTTTCATCTTAAAATCTCTAGTGACACACAACTTACCTTTATATAATAGATATCCATCATGAATACTATAATTCTTCCACTTGAATCCTTCTTGAGTAGCCGTCGATATTCCATTCTCATTAGAAACCCATGTAACACGATCTCTATTCTATATGGCTTCCCAAATCTCAGAATATGCAGGATCAAGCCTACATTTCTCCCTAATGGACTCAATTAGCTCACTAGTGATCTGAGTAAAACTCAGTCCATTGAGCATAGGCATGTGGCTAAATGAATCAACCACTACATTAAACTTTCCCTTCCTATACGTAAGCTCATAATCAAACTCCTAAAGGATTTTTGCCCATCGGGCCTTATGACCTTTAAGGTTTTTTTGATTAGGGAGCCACTTAATGCTCTCTTGATCAAACACTATCATGACTTTGGCACCATATAAATAATGGTGCCACTTTTTCAAAGCATGGACAATTGCATACAACTCCTTCTCATAGAGAGAGTAATTCTTCTGAGCTTCTTCTAGTTTTTTACTCTCAAAAGCTATTGGTTGACCATCCTGAACTTAAACCACTCGAATAGCAAAATCATTCATGTTAGTCTCAACCACAAAGGGTTTATTGGGATCTGCTTTGTGTAAAAGTGGAGCTGTCACAATTGCTACTTTCAATTTCTCCATATGTTTCTTTTGTTCGTCCCCCCAATTAAAGGCTTTCCCTTTCCCCGTCAACTGTTCCATCATCGAGACAACAATTTTGGCATAATTCTTAATGAATCTCCAATAGAAGCCTGATAAACCTATGAACATCTATAGCTCTTCCATGTTCCTGGGATATGACCATTCCATAATAGCCCTTACGTTTTCAAGATCCATTTGGATTTGGTTTTGGGAGACTATATGCCCAAGGTATCTAACCTCTGTTTTGAAAAATTCACGCTTTGACTCCTTAGCAAAGAGTGAATTTTCCCTTAACACTTGGAATACTTTTCTTGCTCCTGTTTTGATGCACTATAGATCAAAATATCATCTAGGAAATCTACTAAAAACTACCGTAGATAAGGTCGTAATACACTATTCATGAGCTTCATGAAAGTGGCAGGAGCATTGCTGAGACCAAAAGGCATCACCAAAAACTCATAGTGCCCGTATCTAGTCCTGAATGCAATTTTAGAGACATCCTCTACCCCAATCCTAATTTGATGATACCCTGATCTAAGGTCAAGCTTGGTGAAATAACTAGCTTGATGTAACTGATCAAATATGCCTTCCAATCTAGGCATTGGAAACTATTTTTGATAGTTACCTTGTTTAGTGCTCTATAATCTATACATAATCTCATAGAGCCATCCTTCTTCTTAACTAGGAGCATTTGCAATACCGAAGCTCACTGACTAGGTCTAATGAAGCCTTTATCTAAATAATCATGTAGTTGGCTCTCAACCTTCTCATGCTTAGAAACACTAAGTGTAATAAAGTAAGTCTATGATCCAAGGGTCTCGCCGGTTCAGACAGATCTGAAATCGGACACCGTTTGGTCATCCGTGTATATGACCAAAGATCTCGAGTTTAGACTTATTAGGAGGTCTTGTGCTCTTGTGAACAAGTGAACCACTTAGCTTAGTGGTTAAGACTCAAGGGTGTGAAGGACGAGGTCTTGGGTTCAATCCCCATGAGGTACATGGGAAGAGTATTTTGCCCAAAGAGCTCTAGAACCTTCTAGAAGCATCCACTGGACACTTGGCGCACATGTAGTTACATGGCTGACACTTGGATGATTAGCATTCACCTGCCCAAGAAGGTAGTCCCCTGGAGAGAGCTATATATAGAGGCATTTGGTTGGGAGGAGAGTCATCTCTCAAGCTTGTGGTGGTCGTAATTCTTAGATTGTTGCATTGGTATCAGAGCATTCTCCATAGCTCTCATCTTCATCATCTTGCTCGTGAATTCTTGGTGTGCATAACCTCTTTTCCAAATTCTGCTCCCGGCTGTCTAGAGATGCGTGCCGCAATTATCTTCATTGCGAAGCTTAGGAGCTAAGAGTACCAAAAGAAGACGGTCATCTCTGTTGTAAGCCGTGGGATTCGAACTCCCATCCTCCCGCTAAAGGAGCGTTGTTCTATCCACGAAGACAGCAGTTGTTCGTGCGATCTAATACCCGCCAGAGCATTACTTATTGTCATTTTGCTGTACAAGACTTTCAATAAGGAGCAAAAGAAATAGACAAGAAGATCATCTCTGCTGTGTTTGGCGAGGGAATCGAACCCCCGTCCCACCGATTGGAGTGCGCTGCTCTATCCACAAGAGCATCATCGACCGCGTGAAGGTATTCCGCAGCAGATGTTAGTGATCAGAGTCGGCGCTGGAGAAGATCTCAATTTGTAGATCCAAAATTGTATATTCTCCAGTGAAGCAGAGGAGATTCGAACCCCCGCCCCCCCAACTAGAGGACACCCGCCTATCCATATCGTTGACGGACGTTCACGCTCACAATGTGTGCAGATATTTTTATTCTGTTCAAACCTAGCGCTGCAGAGATCTCCGAAAGGAACAAAACAGAACGTAGCTTTTTGTGCCCGCTGCGTCTGCTAGGGATCGAACTCAGACGGGTTCTTTGGGAGGAGGCTCACGTAGCCACGCACCCAGCCGGATTTGCTTGTTCTGTAGTGTAGAGCGGAGTCTCCTAAAGCAGTAACGAGAGCTGAAGTGCAAGCCCAACTCTCATCCATCCAAGAAGAATCAAAGATTCAGCAAAGCTTGAAGGAATTGGAGCTGTGGAGTGAAGATCTGGAGGCCTAAGTTAGTCGACCATGACGGACCAAGTCATCCAAGACTATTTCTTGATGAGGAAGCTTCAAGAATGGTGAATAGCTCCTCGCAAGGATCAAGAGGATGAATCACTCTTCCAAAGGATCAAGGGATGGACGAAGCTTTGATCAAAGCTAAGTATTTTCCAGTTTCTGCTTGGCCTTAATGCTTGATTTATCTTGTTTTCATTATTCTACACTTAATCATAGATGCACATTGAAATAGCCAAGATTTCAATTGATTAAGTCTAGATTAGAATAATGAATTAATCCATTTCTCATTCCAAGCATTAGTTTGCATTAAGGAAAGACTTGATTTCAAAAAGATCCTTGTGCATCAAAGAATGTATTTTGGTAGTTTAAATACATATTTCCTTTCCATTGAGTAGTTCTATTGCACCTTAAGGGTATTTTTATATCATAGTGCATTAGGACAAAGGAAAGGATATACATGCATCAGGATTGCATGATATACATTCTTAGTACAAGGAAAAAATCGTGCATCAAGCTCATGCATGATTGTTGTATTATTTTTTGGGCATGCAAAGAACATGCATGCATACGCATGTGAGCATATGCTTTTGCATGTAGATACATGCATTTGCATGATAGAATGGAATGTTGTTTGCAAGTAGATATGAGAATGTACTCTCTTAGTATTTAGCTTACTTTGTAAAGCTCGCAGTTTGACATTAGGGAAGACCAAGGACTAGTTAGTTGCAAAGACATACTAGTTCTAGTTTGCAACTCAAGTAATTAGTCAATTTCTTCCCAAGTCGATATTCTACTATCAAACATAAATACTTAATGAGAATTAAGTATGTTAGATGTCTTGCTAGGTATAAGTAAGCAATAAGAGAAAAGTAACAAATTTTCTTGATGACCAAGAAAATTTAATTACTTGCAACTCTTTTGTGATGTATGATGACTCTAAGTCCTGGATGTACTTAGAAAGTCATGCGGATAAAGCTTTAGTTGATTAGTTATATATTTTATATAACTTCTCAAGCATCCCAAGGTTGGATGAGAACGTCAACTATATTTCCAAAGTTCCATGAGCACTCTTCTATTTAGAAGATTTCGAAAGTTTTAAAGAAGTTTCTTGTGGTTTCAAGATTTATATCTCATAATGAAACCTCGGTAAGTGACTTTTTGGAATTGAGATATGAAATAGTCAAGCCTTCTATTTCATGTGAGATCATTCTCCTACTATGTTCAAGATGAATTTAGTTTTGGGAAGGAAGATGTTCCAAGTAGAGGATCTTAATGATTCATGAACTCTTCCCAAAAATACACATAAATTCATATTATATGATAGGTCCAAGGAATGATGAAGGCAAAACCTCTTTAGGATATAAATGTTTTGCCAAGATATAAAGGTATCAAGCTTTTATAAATTTTCATTTGATTTCATCCCAAGGGGTGATGGAAATCAAAAGGTTAAACCTCAACATCAATTGATCCTTGATATCAATAAAAGGATGTTAGGTTCTATAGTTGCATCTCTGGTAAATGATGCAACTAGCTAAGCAATCTTTAGGAAATAATATAAGTTCCTAAAGACTTGAAGCAAGTGTGAACTTTTCATTTAGGAATAGAAAGTTCCAAGAAATGGATTTTCAATCCATGAACTTCTCCTAAACAAGTTATAAAGTTCAAAGTTGTGTTCACAATAACATTACTATTGGATCAGTCATCAATAGATGCTTGGACTTTAAACATAAATTTGATTGGTGAAATATGTTTAAAGGACTCTAGTAACATCTGAAGATTGACTAATAATAATGAGTCTTGTATCAAACTCAAGAATAGAAGTCGATATCACATAAACGAAAAGTCAACTTAAACTTTCATAGTGGAATGGGAAACCATATCCAAAATGTGATATTTTGTCTCTAGTTTGATACTCAGGAAATGAATACAATTGAATCAGTAAATTTTTTGGATATTATTTGAAAGAATTTCTTTCAAATGTTCTTTTAGTATTGCAAAAGATTCCAAGATGAATCATTTGCTCAAGTTATTTGATTTCCTATAAGGAATCTCAAGTATTTGAAGAAATGGCATTCTTTCAAGTATTGAGAATGAAATTCTTCATACTCTTTAAACAATAAGTAGTTCCCTGGACGTCCCAAACCACTAGAAGTGGTATTTCAAGTCCTATTTGTGATATAACCTAAAGGTATATCAAAGATTCTTAGCTTTGGAATCTGAGAGGCATAAGTGTATGCTTGGACTTGAGAAAGATCTCTAAAAATCCTGCAGGTAAGCAAAGAAGCTTAAGATAGTTTAAGAGATCTTAAAGATAAAGACTATAAGTCTTTATTTTTATCGCAAGATCAACCAGACTTGATCAATCTTGGCCATGATTGTCCAAGTAATGTGCGATTAGAACTACTTTGTAGATTGCCCAAGTATTGGCAATAAAATTCCTTTTGGGAATTATTCACTCAAATTCCATTTATTCGATGGAAAACTGTGAAAAAGAGTAAGTTGTTCCAAGTCTGAACAGAGTAAAGAAATTCCAAGAATGTAGTCTGCAACCGTGAAAATGGTAATTAAGTCTGTGGAAGGTAAAACATAAGTGTTTACCTATCCTTAAAGGGATTTTGGTACAAATCCAGAAAGCATGAGCGGATGCTTAAGACTTAAGCAGTAAAGAGATTCCTAAATAAAGTCCCCGAGGTAGGTACCTAAAGCAACAGTAAAGAAAGGAATCTAAAGACAAGAAGTCAAAAGCTCTTGTCGCTACAAAATTGGTCAAAGGGTAAACCAATTGAACTTGAATTCGAGAAAATTCAAGAACTTGGAATTCTGATTGATATTCTGTCAAAGAGGTTTTCAAGTTTCCAAGGCAAAGCACATGATTCTGAGGTGATCATGCGAAGGAATCAAAACCTAGGAAAATCTAGTTAGAGGTAATGCCTGAAACTTCCAATTCTTGTAAAAGAATTGAAGAAATAAGGTACTCTATCAAGAGATGTTTAGACTTTAGGATAAGAATCACCCACACATTAATGTGAATATAAAATAGGGTGGTATGGGACACCAGATTTTATACTCAGATTGATGTAGGAAAGATGGAATGGGACATGGACCGTGGGATGATGATTATCTTTTAGTCCTAGTTTGGATTTTGAAGTTAAGTTTCATCCTCAAGGGAATTAAGACTTCAAGGAAAAGTTTAATTCGTAAAGGATGAAAGTAGTATCTTACGATACTTCAAGGTAACTTCAAGATTAAGGAAACTGAAGATATGAAGTAAGTAACTTCCAAGATCTTCATAGAACACTTCAAGTTTAAGTGTTATTGATCAGAAATATTTGATAAATTTCTGAAAGAAGTTGGACTTTGATTTTGAGTTGATCTTTTCAACTAAAGATTTAATTGACTAAGTCAAGCATCAAGTTCCTAGTGTAACTTGATAAAATTCACTCTTTTAGACTCAAAGAAATGCACAAGAATTGCATTCACGGAGTCAAAAAGATTGAATGTGACCTGAACTTAGTCTCAAGTGAAGCATTATTTGAATACAAAACTCATCAGCGTAACCTCAGTGGGTCGACACACTGATGTTGGTTACCACACTAGTATCTTGTGGTTGGATGATGTTTTTTATTTGCTTTGAATCTTTTTGAGAAGCTAGCTTATTTCTCTTAAAGATAAAGTCAATGCTTCAATATCTTATTGAAATAGATCGTTGAGAAGTTAAAGTCCTGAGTCAACTAGACTTTGACTCATAGCAAGTTTATGTATGTGCGAAGTTTGAATTGGTTGTACAAAGTCTTAGTTATCTCTTTCCGCTTTCCAAATCTTTTGGAATTGACTCAGATATGGTATCTGATTCCTTTTGCAAAAGACCAGGGATAGCCGGTTAGAATTAGATAACTAACTTGAACATCCTAGATAGATGTTATGTACAAGAACCTTTTCAATCTTCAAAAGATGATAAGTCTAAGTAGACTTATTCATTTGATTTTGCTTCAAGTTATAGCATAAATAATTTCCTAGAGTCCAGTATACTCTAGAATAGGGAAGTTAGGAATTGCTCATCAGATTGACAATTCCCAAGAACTTTCAGTTAAAAGTCTTTGAGAAAAGTGTCCTAAGTTGGACAATTTTCATTTTGAATTTGAATTGGTGAAGTTAGTATGGTTGATTCCACCGAAATGGTAAACTTTCTCCTACAATTTACATAGGATTTTTTCAAACTCATTGGGACAAAGTAGTCCTCTAGTCGGGTGAAAAAATCAAATAACTGTTGGATCAAAGTAAACCATTGTACAAATATCCAAGTTACATGTTTGAGACAACCAAACTTCAAGTTCTCCAAAACAAATTCAAGTGAATCAAGAATTCTCAAAGTCTTGCGAGGGATAAGAATCCCACCTTCATTACTAAGCCCATGCACCAGTTATGCGTAGAAATGGACTAGTAATTTGAATCCACCTAGTTCACATGTTTGTGCCTAGATCGCACATCCAGAAACTGTGAATTAGCTAAGGATGTCATTAGATCCACCCTTATTATTCTTCACTAGTTTGTACTTTGTCCTGTTCATCAAAGTGCAAAACCAGATAGTGTTTTGAATCATTTGGGCAAGGATGCCACCACAGAGATGAGACATGTTCTTCCAGTTCTAGAACATGACCATGTTCTTCCAGTTTTAGAACATGAGGCTCGGGGGTTGCCTACAGTATGTATATAGCTCTATTTTCGAGGACGAAAATATTTTCCAAGGGGGGAAGAATGTAATAAAGTAAGTCTATGATCCAAGGGTCTGGCCGGTTCAGACAGATCTGAAATCGGACACCGTTTGGTCATCCGTGTATATGACCAAAGATCTCGAGTTTAGACTTACTAGGAGGTCTTGTGCTCTTGTGAACAAGTGAACCACTTAGCTTAGTGGTTAAGACTCAAGGGTGTGAAGGACGAGGTCTTGGGTTCAATCCCCATGAGGTACATGGGAAGAGTATTTTGCCCAAAGAGCTCTAGAACCTTCTAGAAGCATCCACTGGACACTTGGCGCACATGTAGTTACATGGCTGACACTTGGATGATTAGCATTCACCTGCCCAAGAAGGTAGTCCCCTGGAGAGAGCTATATATAGAGGCATTTGGTTGGGAGGAGAGTCATCTCTCAAGCTTGTGGTGGTCGTAATTCTTAGATTGTTGCACTAAGCCTATAAGGTGGCTTACAAATAGGGTTAGTGTTAGTAACTACCTCAATGGCATGGTCAATGTCCCCTCTCTCAGGTGGTAACCCTCTAGGTAAGTCAGTGGGGAAAACATCTCGAAATTCAAACATAAGATATTTAAAACATTTAACAACACACTCTTGCAAGAAATAATAGTAAAAATTCATATCCATATCTACATTTCTAACATGAAAATATACATCAAATGAAATGTTTGTACAATGCTCAAAGTCCTCACTACACAATAGAAAGATGTCGTGTACATGCAGAAAATGACAAAGACTATACAACTCTAAAGATGAGATGAGAGGTACACTAGGTACATCTCTCTCTCCCTCTATACAAAATTTATTTCAATTTCTTTCAAACTCAAGGGTGTTGTTTTGATAATTGTGTTTAAGTGTGTCTCACAATCCATTTAGCCACTTTCTTCCTAGTACAAGGTCTATCCTCTCCATATTCATGATTTGGAAGTCCATATGTTAAGTATAATTGCAAGAGACTAATGATTACAAACACCACATGCTAGAGAGATGACTCTCCTCCCAACCTTATGCCTCTATATATAGCTACTTGAATCAACAAGGACCACAAATGTAACTAGAGTCCACAAGTGCATGTGCAATCTCCTCCACTCCTTTCATATCTTCGACTAGAGTCTACTAGTGGTTGGAGTGATCTTGACCACTGCTTTAGCACCTTCCACTAGAGTCCACTAGTGGTTGGTGTATTTGCCACTCGAGTTAAGTCTCATTGGACACAAGTTAACTCATGTTAACTTGAGTTAGAAGGCTCTAGAGCTCTTTGGGCTAAATTCTCTCTTCATGCTTGCCATGGGGATTGAACCCAAGACCTCCTCCTTCATAACCCTAAGACTTAACCACTAGGCTAAGTGGATCACTTGATTAAGGGAGCACATGGTCTTATGCTTAAGTCTACTCTCGAGATCTTTGGCCATACATAAATGACCATACGGTGTGTGAATTTTAGATATGTCTTAACCGGCCAGACCCTTAGATCATAGACTCATTTTATTAGATTGTTCCCCCCTTGGGAAAGATTTCCGTCCTCAAAAATACAGCTATATATAAAAACCATAGGCAACCCTCGAGCCTCATGTTCTTAAACTAAAAGAACATGGTCATGTTCTAAACCTAGAAGAACATGTCTCATCTCTTTGGTGGGATCCCTGCCCAAATGATTCAAAACATTGTCTAGCTTTGCACTTTGATAAACTGGTAAAAGTACAAAGTAGTGAATGAATTATAAGGGTGGATCTAAAAATATCCCCACCCACTTCATTTTCCCTCAATGTGCATTCTAGGCACAAACATATGAAATAGATGGATTCTAATTATTAGTCCATTTCTGGGCATAACTAGTGCATGCAGATTAGTAATTAAGACAAGATTATTATCCCTATCAACACTTTGAGAACTCTTGATTCACTTGAATTTGATTTGGAAAACTTGAAGTTTGGTTGTCCCAAACATCTGACTTGGATGTTTGTACAATGGTTAACTCCCAACTAATAGTTACTTGATTTTTTCACCTCACTTGAGGACTACTTTGTCCTAAGGGCTTGAAAAATCCTATATAAACTGTAAGAGAAAGTTTTCCATTTACTATGGTTCAGCCTTATTACATCTTGACCAAGTCAAATTAAAAACGAAAATTATCCAACTGAGGAATTTACTTAAAATTTTGATCTTTCAGTTCTTGGGAATTGTCAAGCTGATGAGTAATTCCTAACCTCTCTGTTCTAGAGTATTATGGACTCTAGAAAGTCGTGAGAGTTATGCTAGTAAGTAGAAGCAAACTGAAATGAATAAATCAATCTTGGACTTGCTATCTTTTGAAGATTGAATAAGTTCTTGTACAAAACATCTATCTAGGATGCTTAATTTAGTTATCTAGTTCGACTTGGCTAACCCTAGACTTTTGCAAAAGGAATGAGATACCATATCTGAGTCAATTCCAAAAGATTTGAAAAGCAGAAGAAAATAACCAAAAATATGTATAACTAATTCAAACTTCTAAGATATAAACTTGTTATGAGTCAAATACTTGATGACCCAAAACTTTAACGTCTTAATGATCTGTTTCAACAAGGTATTGAATCATTTATTTTTTCTATCTTTAAGAGAAAGAGACTTGAGTCTCAAAAAGATTTAGAGCAAATCTACAACATCATCCAACCACAAGATACTAGTGTGGTATCCAACATCAGTGTGTTGACCCACTGAGGATCTATTGATGAGTTTTTTCTTTTTTTTACTCAAATAATACTTCACTTGAGACTAAGTTCATGCCTATATTCAATCTTTATGAATCCTTACTGGGAATGCAATTCTTGTGCATTGCTTTGAGTCAAAGAATTGAATTTGCCAAGTTACACTTGGATCTCGGTGCTTAACTTAGTCAATCTATCCTTAGTCAAGAGGTTGAGTTCAAAGTCAAAGTCTTACTCTTTCAGGAATTTATCAAAAATTTCCAAATCATCAACACTTTAGCTTGAAGTGTTTCAAGAAGATCTTGGAAGTTAGTTACTTTGTATCTTCTTACAAATTGGATCTTGAAGTATCTTGAGATCATACTTTTATCCTCCTTGAATTAAAACTTATCCTTGGAAGTTTTAATTCCCTTGAACATCAAAACTAACTTCAAGATTTATTCTAAGACTAAAAGATAATTATCATCCACGGTTGGATGACCCATACCATCTTTCCTACATCAATCTAAGTATAAAATATTGTCTCCCATATCATCCTATTTTATATTCACATTGATCTGTGAGTGATACTTATCGTAAAGTCTAAACATATAGAGGACCTTTTCACTTCAACTTTTAAAAAGAATTTTGAAGTTTCATGCATTACCTCTAACTTGATATTCTATGTTTTGATCCCTTCACATGATCGTTTCATGATCTTGTGATTTCCTTTGGGAAGTTGAAAACCAATTGATAGAATATCTATTCTTCTTTGCTTGGGTTTTCAAGTGAAAACCAGTTATAATTCCAAGTACTTGAATTTTCATTTCATAATTTCAAGTCCAATTGGTTATACTTGACCAATTTGTAGTGACAAGAGCTTTTCACTTCTTGTCTTTAGATTCATTATAACTAAAGCTTTAGGTAGCTATCGTGGGGACTTTATATAGGAATCTCTCTACTGCTTAAGTCTAGTCTCGAGATATTTGGCCATACATGAGTGATCAAATGATGTCCGATTTTAGATCTGTCTAAACCTGCCAGACCCTTAGATCATAGACTTACTTTATTACAATAATCCTACATCTTGACTTCCAAATTGGATACCATAGTATCCCATATCCTCTTTTCTTCCCCTTGCATCATAGATACTATGTATTTATGTGCACTAGGCTGTTGGGGAGTCTTTAGCTTTTTGACTAGAGCATAGTTTATGAAGTTGTGACTGGCAGAGTCATGTACCATAACTTCGCCCTGGTCCCATATACACTACCATGAAGTTTAACCAAGTCACGTAGTCCAAACTGAGGTGACCACAATGACTGAGTCAAATAGTAGGTGTGCTCAATATCCTCATGCATCACCTCCACTCCCTTGCAACTAGAGCTACCATGAATAGGAAGTGTCTACATTAGGTGGACCAAATTTTTGCCCTTATTAGGGGACGTACTACTCTCTAGTCCTCTCTTCTTTTCTTCCCTCTTCATGAGTGGATAGTTCCATTGTGAATGGCTAGGAGACAAACACCTAAAGCAGAAGTTCTCTCTCTTGGCCCTCTCAAACTGGTCAGTAGGTAACCTAGGCCCTTGGGATCTCTATTTCTTAGTAAAGATTTTATTTTTCCCTAATGGCACTTTCTTCTTGAGTTTAGTCATGCTAAGAGGTTTGAGGGGCTGATCCATCTCCATTGGAATATACTGAGGATGATTATGGTCCTAAAAAATCTGAGCGTATTCGATTGCCTCCTAAAACGTCTTAGGTGCATTTCTTCTCACCTCTCTTTTGATGGCTTTATCTAAGACCCTAAAAAACCCCCTTGTATTTTGGAAGTCATCCAATCCCTTAAGTTTCAAAATGATCTCCCTATAGTGGGATATGTAGGCTATCAAAGGCCTACCTCTCTAGGTGATCCTATCCCACTCATCCCAATTCCTTTCATCCTCATTCTTAGAAAATGCATTCAAGAAAAGATTTTCAAATTGAGCCCAATACATGGGGATGGAATTCGCCTCCTTGAGACTCATCCACCACTTATAAGCACGTGGGCCAAGCGAGAGACTCGCCTCTAGCACACAATACTAAGGGGGGTGCCTTTGAGTTGATGCAAATCATTCCACTTTTGCACAAAAGTGTAGATTACATCCTTGTTTCTCTCACGGTCATCCCCCATAAAAGTAGGTAGCTTCAAGTATTTCAAGAGGGGATCTTCCCTAGAACTCTCTCCTTTATGCTTACTAGGAAAAGAAGTATCTTTCCTAGCCATGTCTATAGAAAGAGTAGGCGTTTCTCTCTCCTTCCTAGCTAGGAAAGAGGTGACATGTGTCTTTAAAGAGATCATTTGAGACTTAAGCTATTCAATGAGAGATGTCATGCTACCTTTCTCTCTCTCTAACCTAAGGGTCTCTTCTTTTAACTCCGCAAATTGTTTGTGAGTAGCAAACTCACGATAGAGTTCAATGTAAGAATATTCTTCTTCTTGTGGATCTTTTCCATCTACCATTTGCTCAAATTCCTACTCAAGCTCTAGCTCTTCCATCCTATGTCAGGGTCCTCTAGTTGTTCTTTAGGTGGAGAAGTGTGTTCTAAGATTTGTTTACCCTTAGAATCCATATTTCACTCCCCCCGTTTACTAACTAGAGTATGCAAAAGGAATGGAAGTAAACCTAAGTATGCAAGAAAAAGAGAAATATAATACTAGAGCACTTCCGTGATACAAAATGAAGCTCCTAAAGCAAAATTGAAGTGATCTTTGAAGCGTGAAGGTGTTGAACTACAATCCTCACCAGGAGCAAACAAAAATTCAAAATGTTTGGTTGGCCGAGGAGGTTCTAGTCACCAAAAACCAGCAAGAATGATGCCAAAAACATATAACAATAGCCTCAAATGAGCAAACTAAGTCAAAATGAAGCACTGTTAATTTTTTATAGTCCTTGCTAGTCCAAAGTAGGCAGTCGAGCATCTGTACTTCAAAAATATGAAGCTATTCCAAGTGAAAAAATTTGATTCGGATGCCAAATGATGAAAAACTAGGCCCGAGAGTGGCTGCCTAGTTTTTGTTGAAGTGTTGCAGAGGTGTTTTGGTTGGGCAAAACTTCTCCAAATCAATCACCATTTGTTTTTTTAGTGTCGCTTAGGAATGCAGCTTTGTAATGGGAAAAAATGTCTCAAATCACATGTCAAGTCGCAAAGCTATGGTTCGGATAATGCAGGTATGTCAAGGACAGGAAATGAGAGTAATTCTTCATGAATGGGTGACTTTGGAAGGCCAAAACTGAGAGCTTGACCATAATACATATCCACAACCCAATATACATGTGTACCTCCTTGCTTCCCCAAATTCTTGATTCATAACATGGCTTTTCTCTCCTTAAACTTGAAAGAAAACTCAAAAAAATAAGTCGATTACCTCCTTGCTCCGATTTTCTCAGCATGCCTCATGAACGGTGCTCATTAAGCTTCACTTTATCCCATACATGAAGGAAAAGGTGCCTTTTGTGGGTATAAGTAGAAGGCCTTCTTCATTGTCCTCCCCTCTAAATGAGAATCATGAAAGAGAGGAGAGCCCATGGCTGGTTCCATCACCTCCTGTTGGCTTCATGTGACTTCATTGACATCCATTGGTGCATTGTCTTCAGTTGACCAACTATAGTCATTGGTTTGGTCCAATACCAATTGTTGAACTCAATGAATACTCCTATTTTGGACCGCCCTATCCCTACATAGTTCCCAAGGAGTCCACAGAGATCGATGCATGACTTGTTGCCCAACCACATGCTACCTTCATATATCCCCTTTGTCTCTTATTACCTCTAAGGTAATAACTCATTGCCTCTCACATGAGTGCCACTTTTCTTGAGCATCTTCTTGAGTGTTTGTTATACTTTATGAAATAATGGAATGTTATATGGATTTTAATGTTTTGAGGGATTTAATATGATTTGTGTTTTTATTTAGCATGAAGACTCATGAGGGTGTGAACGCGTGTGGACTTATTCAGATATTTAGAAGAATATTTAGAAGATAGTATTTTAGTTCTTTTTTGTAAAAATAATAGATCATAGAAAGCAACATTTTTGTAAAATTAGTAGATCGCTTGAAAAGTGACAATTTTGTAAATAAAGTAGATTTTCATAAACACATGCTTTTTGAAGTGCCACCCTCATGTATCTTCTATTCAAGATGTAATGCAAAAATAACTATAAATACACATGCTTTGATAGACTCGTCCATCTGAGTATGTCGGGGGAGATTGTACCCAATCTGGTGTTAAGTCTCTTCTCTCTTTCTATTCTCTGAGTACTTTTATGAGATTCTATTTTTGTACTTTCCTTTGCATACAGGCAAAATCATCGCTTTTCAAAATTGTCGCTTCTTTATTTACAAAATCATCGCTTTTCAAAGCAATCTACGATTTTTACAAAAACATAATTTTCTAAAACGATATATTATTTTTACAAAAAATAACTAAAATACTATGTTCTAAATAGTCTTCTAAATATCTAAATAAGTCCACGCATGTTCACACCCTCATGAGTCTTCACCTACTAAATCAAAACACATTAAATTCTTCAAAACATGAAGATTCATATAACATTCTATTATTCCATAAAGTATAATAGTGTTGTTAACTCCATCCATAACTGATTCTTCCTTGCCTTGCTGCTTGATGGGGAGAATGCTTCAAGAGCATTTGATATTTCTTGTGATTTCTTGCAATTCCTAATGTGTGGAAGTAAAAATTTAGAGATACAGTTGAGAATGTATGATCGTGGCAAAGCATCCTTTGAGCACCAAACATTTAACCTTTCCTGCTCCTTTTGTATTGGTTGGTTCCTTGCCTCTAAGTATCAGCATCATCTTGTGTCCAAATATGTAATCATAGAGATTCATTCCTTGTAGATAGGCTTCTATTATGAGTGAGCATGCTGATTAATTATCTTGACCTAATTTTTCAATAGATGAGGGGAATTCATAACCCATCATGCTTAGTTGCTTTGATACCACTGTGAAGAGGTGATAGGATATATGCAGAGATGAGTGGGTGATTGCAAAAGCCTGCTCTGCACTATCCAATATAACTTCACGGATGCCTAAGATAACTTTTTAGCTTCCCAACCATGCGTAAAGAAGCACTAAGTTCTTTGGAACATCATTGCCAAAAAATTGCATCAAAATAGATGAGTTGAACTTCTCAAGAATTGAAGAAAGTTCCTTCTATTTTGGGAAGTAAAGGACACAAAAAAAAGCTCAAAGATCACATCTGTTATGAATCAACTAGATCCATTTTGCACACATCTAAGTGAAGTGTATAGCTAACTAAAGAAAGTAATATGATGAATTTCTCTAGACCTTAGAGATAGAAATGAGTTTAGCAAGTCTAGGGTGTCACCCAAACTTTTCAAGAAAAAGGTGAAGTGTAGACATAGTGACCTTCAAACATTCATAACTCGAGACATAAGGATCCAATGATAATAAATTTTTGTATATAGATTTAGAAAACTTATATCTAATGGATCCAAGTGAAAGTTTTGAAAAGAGATACCCAAAATTAGAGAAATAGACTAGAAGAGTTCATTGAGTACCTCAAGGTACTGTAGAAGCACACAAAGAATGAGAAATCAAGATATATGAATCATAATGTGTGCTGATATTGCACATATGATACAATGGAACTATGGAGGACTACTCTCACATGAAGTGAGCACAATGTATGCTCAAAGATTCAGCTCAATCTCTCAAGAATAAGCTTCATTCCCTGCAACTAAGAAGTAGATATATTTAAACATGAATGGTGAGTCATCCACCTAAAAGTGATCCTATACTTTAGGGATTATTTAAAATTTATTCCCAGCTAAAAAATTCGTGAAATTTGGCTTCCTCAATCTACGAGATTCCTCTCCTACTTTTAGCTTTTAGAAATGACTAGGATAAGTACATGAATTTTACTCTTGAAAGTTTTACAAACGTGTGTTCACATTTGTGTGAGCTAAACTATGACAGTAATCCATCAGTTATGGCAAAGCTCTTAGGCTTTCTTATTGTGCCAACAATGCTTAGGTGTAGAAGATCTAGCAACATTAACAAGACTAAGTTTGAACAAAACAAACATTACACTTCTATTTTAACCTTGCAAAAAACAATTCTCCTCATTAGGTGTGAGGATCTATCATGAATCTTTCTTAGACATGACTTTATAGGCATCCAATAAGAAAGCCAAAATGGATAACAAATTCTTCTTCATTATTTGAAATGTAAATAAATTTTCACGAGCACGACTTTAAGTTAACTTCAACATCTACAACATCTAGATCATGACCATCTCCTATAGTTATCCTTCTTCTTGTAGAGCTAGTAAGGGTAGAAAATACCTTTTTGTGACCTCTCATATGCTTAATAGCTCCAAAAATAAAAATTCTTAGACTTTCAGATAGTGCATTTAATGTTGCTTGATCAAAAGCTATTTCTTCGATACTCACACATGCATATGATTCTTCATTTGAGGACTTAGGTTTTGAAGAATCTTCGATATTATTACTTGATGCTCTTTTATTCTCATTAAAAATCCTCTTTCTGCATTTTACTAGAGAATGACCTTGTTTCATTCCATAATGGCATATACCTTTGGTTTGAGGTGGATGTGGTGGAACTAGAATTCTCTTTAGGGATCCATAGAATAACTAGAACTAGATGTAGTAAAAGAAGTGGATAAAGACTAAGAAGTAGAAGACTTACTTTCCTTTTTGCTCCGTCGACTCTTCTTCTCCTTCTTTGTAGTCTTCTTCTTTTTCTTCCCTTTGGATGATGACATCATGGCTTCATCATTGTCTTCCATACTATTCTATTGGTCTTCATCTTCAAGTAATAAGAACTCCAATTATTCAAATGACATTGCAATATTTCTTGTAGAGATAGAGAGAGAAGTAACAAAAGAATGCTATATAGACAAAAATGAATTTATGAGGGTATTCACCATCTCCTAATGAGATATAGTGTGTCCAATATTAAGAAGTTGACCTTGTAAGTGCTTCACTTTAAAAATGTGAGGCTGAACTGACTCAACAAATTTCACCCTTTTGTTGGCTAATTGTCTTCTGAGATGAGCTTTCCTAGCATGGTTTCTGCTCTAATAGAGATTCTCTAATTCCAACCAAGCATGACAAGGGGTTCTACATGACTTGATCTATGGAATGATATGCCTCTTGAATCCCATAATGATGAATGATAGTTCTTTTGTACCTCTAAAATCCCATCTGGACTGCTCTTCTATATGTTGAATCCACATCTTCCTTGACCAAGAAGCAACATCTTCCTTTGCTTGTCTTGGCTATGGCTACTTGCCATTGAAAATATTCTATAAGTCCTTGGAAAATAGAAAACTCATCATCATAAAACTCTGCATTGAATAGTTAGACATTCCATCAAGCTTCTCTTCTTGTTCTAGTCTATCTGTATAGTCTCTCATCTTGAGTATAAGGATGTATGTCAACTATGATGTGATGCCATTGGAAGTGTGGTAGGCCCAAACAATAATCACACATTTAATCCAAGATCTTTCCAACACTTAAACCTTAGAACATTACACACCTTGACTTTATCAAGAGAGATAAATGAAAATCAAGAGATGAGAAGAAAATTATAAAAGTGTAGCAATATAATGCTGCCATGCACACTAATTAACTGCAAAATGGAAATATACAATGTGTGTATGATGAAAAATGTAAAATTTGGCTAAATCTAAAGGTTCTAGATACAACAAGTAGTGAGAGAGTGTCCAAGAGGTATTATGTGAGTGAATATGTGCAAAAAAAAGGAAATGACTTTTTTAAATTACTTATTACTACAAAGCCTAATTTTGAAATTATGTCTTCTTTTATGTAGATCAGAAACAATGGTCGTTGCCCACAATGACGTAGTGAGAAAACAACCAGTTCAACAATAGCACGTGAAGGAATCCTAAATTGGGTGCTAAAAATCTCCAAATCATCATGCAGACTTGGTAGTGTGAAGGTCAACAAAGGGAAGCTGCCAAAAAATGCCTCCAAATCTGCATATACATCTCCAAACTTCCTCCTATCTCTTAACCCTAGAGCTTATGTCCAACATGATTTATCTTGTGTTATGTGCCATCTCCATTCTCCACATTCGCATTTTACGTTGTATTTTGAAGATATCACATGCATCAACTTTTCTTTCTTGATCACATGTATGCACCATAACTAAAGTTTATGTTTCATAATTATCTTGACCACGTGCATAAAGTTAATTGAGCCATTTCATTTTCTACTATGTCTTTGTAGTATCCCTAGTTTCCTTGGTTGTCCCTATTTTGACGACAATCTCTTTGAAAAATTTCCACTTTTTTCACATATGTAGAAAGTTCTTCCATTTCATTCTCTCTTTTCTTTTCTTGCCCATAAGTTCCACCTTTTGCTTTTTGAAATCTCTCCCCTATAAGCTTGAAGACCTTTAAGCTCTCTTTATCCTGGCTCCTTTAGATTTCTCTATTTGCACTAGTCTTGCCTCTCGCTCTCTATCCTTTATCTTTCTTTGCTACTTAATTACATAGAACACTTGGGAATCCTTGCCCTTGCATGTAGACCCTCCTATATTCATTTCTTTAATGAGCATTAGGTCTATTGATCACTAGATCATTATCATCATCTATCCTATGGCATTTTCCAATCATTTCCCTTTTGATAGATAATAATCAATTGAACTAGTTTAATTCTTCTTTAGGTTTCTTAGTTTTTCTTCAACTCCATTTATTTTCCCAAAAATCATTTTCTTATAGCTTAACCTTGTGCATGCCGAACCATGGAATTTCCCTATTTCTATAAAAGCATAAACAACACCCTTTGATCTCTTTCGTTCCATGTTTTGTAATTCCTTAGTTATTGAGCACTTGGAATTTTCCCTTATGGTGGATTGTGGTATAAGAAACGTATCAAGTTCTATTATCCTTTTCCAATCAAGTAACTAGAAACCAAAAACCTCCATGTTTCATAATTTGACTCTACCAATATCTGCATTAATGCAATGAAGTCTCCCAAACTACTTCTTATTCAGGTTGTAAGTGACATGTTCTTATCTTTCCTTGTGATATGGACGTTTGTGCCAATATTCTCGAAGCTCACATTACATAGTTGTTTGTTGTATTATATTATGTGAATGGCTAGGGAAGGAGTCAACTTTCCCCTATCATTTAGGTTCATGGGCTTACATGCGTGTTGAGCGGAGCTCATGAGAGAGGACCAATAATAATCACTAAGTTGAGGAATAGAGGGTGAAAAGGATGAATCATATATGTGTTATGGAGAAAAGTATGAAATGCATCTCTACTTGCATTTGTTCTCATGCATAGGGTACCCTATCATCCTTGTCATGTTGCAAAGTCTATGTAGAGTTGTGTGTGAATGAAGGAGATCTTCAAGAGCATCCAAAAACAATAATGAAGCTATAGGCATGAAAAATTAACTATGCAAATGAAGAGTGGTATATTAGTTTGTTAGATCCCAAAGCAAAGGGGAAATGTGGATATAGGTGAAACTACTGATCGTGAGTTTAAGAATATGCGATATGTGAAGCTTGAAGGGAAGCACAAGGCAAGTATCTTGAAAAATGTAATTCATGTATCCACCATCACAAACAAGCAGACTTTTAGTTAGGAGGCGTGATAGAAATAGGATATCAAGTGTATTTTAGCCATAACACTTGCTTCATTTGAAACTTTATTAGTGATTACATATTTTTTATAGAGGGAGAAACTCATGCAAATTTTTTTCTCTTCATGTAAGGCAATTTAACAACAACTAGGCAATGTTCATCGAATAATTGTAAATAAGATTGCGTAGTTGGATTTATGGGGTGTAAGTAAGATTGTGTAGTTCGATTTATGGCAAAAGTGGTGTGGCCCATCAGCCTCCAAATATCTAAGGACGTGCCATAGAGGTGATTGGTAAGAGTGTTATTTTTTTCATATCACGTAACTTGCATGAGATCAATGAGTCCTATCGATTGGACAAGCCTACTAGGAAACCTCTCAAGAGAAGCAACTACAAAGTTACACATGGTTTTGATGTGATTCATAAAGATATATGGGTTCATCTCTCACTTAAGAGAAATCTCTCTCTCTCTCTCAGCCACGAAGAATAATCCGTATTGTTTTTGTACAAAGAACTCTACAAAAGCAAAAGCTATTTCAGCTGTATAACATGATTGCACGACAAATCTTTTAAGCATTAGCAATATAATATACCTTGAAAAGTGTTCGCGTATCAACTGAAAGCGATCCTCCTTTCCATTCCAATCAATGCCATTTTCAAGAAAACAACTGCTCACTGAGAAATTTGATACTTATGGGTGCCAACTTGGTTATAGAGAGAGTAAATGGTCATCTGATGTTGGCGTTCTGCTTTTACGGTTTTGCGTTTGGCTTTTGTAATGATTTTCGCAAAAGACCGTCATAGTGAGTGAGTGATCATCTGCTGTTTGCTTTCTGATTTTTTCCTTTTGCGTTTGCTTTTTGTATTGGCTTTCGTACAAGGGCTTCATAACGCGCTCATATATAGAGACCATAGTCCATCAGGCGTGTGCTTTCATTGCAAGTTTAACAGCGTCGCTCTCCCGTGGAAAGCTTTTCCTCTCCAGAGAAGCCGAAGAATGGTGCGACAGCCTCACGGTCCACTGAATCATTGTCATGAAGTGCCATCCCTGTTTCCTTCTGTTATGGAAGTATGCGCCACGTTTCGAGCGAGTCTATACAGGTCCAAGCTTTTCAGCGAATGATATCAATGAGGAAGGAGCTGTATCATGTGTTTGTGGGTGCGCACGCGCGTGTGTGTGAGAGAGAGAGAGAGAGAGTCATTCACACGAATGTACATATCAATGAAGATTGTGTGGTTGACAGGCTTCACTTTTGAAGGTTGCACCTTCGAAGGCCATTTTGCTCTCCCACAAATATGACAAACAATGTAAAGTTTTGCGTAGAAGGGTGACCACAAAATTGAACCATCATTGACGAATGAAAAGGTATACTAAAATGCGGTTATTTAATGGAATTTCTGAAATTCAACAAGCAGGGAGGCCCATGGATGACGCACATTGTCTGATTCGTTGATATAAAAAAGAGTTGAAGCCGCCAACGCAAAATGAGATTTCTCCTGTTGAATTTGTGGTTGTTTCTCTTGTTGAATTTGTGCCTAAGGGGAGCTCCCTCGTCTGTAACCTCTAGAAAGCTTGGATGGAGGTCAAGGAGAAGTATAAACTTCCAGTCTGGTATGAACATAATATGTCTTCTTTTTTGCAGGATTCGATCTGGTTTGGTTGGACAAGTAAAGAAACCCACTCTACTTTACCTATTAGGTGGAACAAGTGCAAAAAGAAGGGCTTTGGACACTGGCATGACATGCTAAGAGAAGGTGAAGTTCTGATGATAGAGCCATTCTTGAAGCTGACTTTCTTTCATTTCCTTGTAAACAGATTATCTTGGATAAAAAGTTGAAGCTGCTGGAAAAGTTGGAAGCCAACCTGTGGAGGAAGGAGATTTTTCTTCAAGAGGTTGCCCGGGATATGCTGAGCCCTACAGAAGGACCCCCAGGAGCATTAAAGAAATCACAGGGAAACTTAATAAAAAGTGGGATCTATCTTGGTCTCTCCATCAGTGGAAGTACAGGTTCCAAAGCTCTTGGTCCTTCCCCTCTTCAAACAAACAATCCTGCCTTAGCTGGCTAATCCTTCATAAAGGCATATGGACGGGTAGTCAAGTTAGGAAATATAAAATTGATGCAGGCCTCTGTCAGCTTTGTGGCGAAGAAGAAGACTTAGAGCACCTTTTCTTAAAATGAAAATTTTCTTCTAGATATTGGGAAGGCATTCGGCTGTACTGCCAAGTCCATGGTATCAAAGATCCCAGCTACAAAGAAATCCTAATTGGGGAATCGAGTGGTATGGATATTCTCCTGTGGCAGATTATCAAGAGTCATACTCTGTGGGCTATTTGGAAGAGTAGAAATAGTGCAATCTTTGACAAAAAGATACAAAGATCACTTCTTCTTCTTTCTTGTGGGGCTAAGAAGAATTCTGAATCACTGCTTATCCTTTTATCAAGAAACCTCTGGTGGCAAGTCTAGCCCTTTTGTAATTATTAAAAGATATCATTTTAACTCTTGGAAAGGTAGGATGCTTCGTCTTCACTCCAAGTCTAGACTTGAAATGATCACTTTCTTAAGTGACTTTGTAAGCAATATCCTGAGATGAGACCCCTTCCCTCTTGGGGGATAGTTTGTTTTTGATGGCCTAGACCTCTTTTGAGGTTCTGTTGTACTCTTTATTTACGGCTTGCATCAATTTTATATTTTCTGTTCTTCTAAAAAAAAAATGAGATTTCTCAAATCAAATCAGATCTGAGCCCGACAACACGAATGAGCCTTCTCAAATCAATTCAGAGTAATATCCGTTGCTTCGAACATGTCCTTTTGGTGAAGAGAGATATATTTATACATATGTGTGCTTTTATATATGCAATGATGATTCTTAAAATTAGTGTCTACGTGCATGTAATTTTTTGTGTTGAAAAAAAATAAGAAGCGTTTACATATGCTTGTGTTGATAAACCATTTCATTGTCATCTGTGCGTCATCTTGCACGTTTCAATGTCTATGCACGCTGAATTTTTTTTTTTCCCATAAAAAGAAGTTCAGCAATAGCCTATTTTCCAATGCTTGAATTATAAAATAACAAATATACAATGAATGGGCTTAGTGCCCTTGGGATCCCTATATCCCACAAAGCAGTGATATCATGGCCCAAATGCTATGATTGACCAAAATCAGTAGGATAATTAGGATTCAATGGGAGATAAATGTTCTAAAGAGAATTGCTGAGGAGTTTAATGATTTTTTTGTCGCCTTCGTGAGCAATCCACTTGCTTTTAGTCTTATTGTTTTCCAAGACAAACATCCTATGGTGTCTGAAAGGGGGAGACTTTTTACAATTACATATTCCCCTACCAAGTAGGTATAGAGATTTTTCAATCAAACACTCTTTGTGATGGCCATCAAAGTTTATCCCACATCTTTCTTTCCACATCTTCCATAGCGCTTTCCCTCTGATGGCATTCCACAGAGTTGAAGAGCAACCAATTGTTTCTCCAAGTAGAGCTTCTTTCTAGCTAATTTGTCTTGTCAAGCTCAAAATCTTAGCAACAGACTGCAAAATTGGGCTACTTTTAGGGCATGAGAAGAAGAGAGCTTGTTTCCATGCCCCTATCTACCATGGATGCAACTCTTATACCAACGAGGGGCCCCACAGATTTTATTAGCTTTGGCATTGGTCCATATACCACGATGGAGGATTTGCCACCTTAGAGTGGATTTTTTGTTCTGAATGAGAGGGTGCCACAGGTATCTGCACATGACTTGCCATGTGATGGTAGACTAGTTACTGACACCATCCCTTGTTAAGCGAAATATGTAGGTGAAGGTGTTTATATAACCTCATAATTTTGCCTAATTTCTTACCATTGGTCCATCGTAACCCTTTAATTTGGTGGGGGGGTCATTTCCAAGAAGGAGATGAGTGTTAGAGATGTCCTAAAAGTTGATTCTCTGCCTGAGAAGGCACCAATTATCAAAGTCAATTCTCCTAGCATATTCTATGTCCTCAAACCTTATCCAATTATGTGTATCATGGTTCTAGAGATGTTTCCACTTCCTAAAACCTTTGTTCCATAACTTCTTCGCTCTTTTGATGTTCTCCAAACCAACTTCTTTGATTCGCTTAATAGAAAACCAGATAGAATAATTTTGCCTAATCTCGGGCGCCCATTTCCAATCTTCATTAACCTTGATGTACGGTTTTATCTTGTTCCAACCCTTCCAAATCAAAAAAACAAGGCCAAAGCCTTTATGCGTCACTGGAGGTTGCGAAAACAACAAGGTGTGCAGATCAAGACCCTTCCACCTAGGGACCCCTTGAAGTGTAAGAGAGGATTTCTCTCTAAGAATTAGTTTTGGCCAAGAGGCTTCAACATTGCACCAAACTTTGAGAAGCCATTTGGAAGCCAATTTATCTACCAAACCTATCACATTTAGAATGCCCATACCACCAGACTCTTTTTGGTTAGCATACAAGGCCCACTAGATCTTGGGCATTCCCCTCATATTGGGATCATGAGTCTAGAGGAAATTTCTACAAGTACTTTCAAGATTTCCTAATTCTTTGTCTTTTGGCCTCCAACATGCCAAAAAATAGATGATAGATGAGATGAGGAAGGTGTTGATCACCATAGCACCTCTTGCTAGGGTTGAGTTGCATGCCCTTCTAGTAGCAAATTTAGTATCTAGTTTGTCGAGAACCCAATTCCAATGTTGGCTAATAGATAATTCAAAACCGACCGCGATACCGAGGAGCCAAAAAGTTTGTCCACTATTTATTTCTTTAACATCCATCATTAGCTAAGAATTGTGGTGCGGGACCCAAAATAACCTTGAGGGCAGTTTTGGAGTGATTTATTTTAGATCCACATGCAGCACAGAAGAAATTTAGACAATGCCAGAAGGTGTTGATACTATTAGGGTTATTATGCACAAAAGCATTTGTACCATCGACGAAGAGTCTCATTATCATTTGATCATCACAATGAGGGAGTCAAAGGCCCTCGATCTATCCTAAAAGGTCCTTGTGGCTAACCAAGAAGCTAAGGTGATCAATAGCTATGGCAAAAAAAAGTGGAGCTAGAGGACAACCCTGTCTAATAGAACATTCTAACTTGATTTCTTCAGAGATTTGACCGTTGATATTTATTTGAGGGGAAGCATTCCCCATAAGCATAGAGATCATGTTGATGAATTTAGGTCCACAACCTATATCTTTTAGGGATTGTAGAATGAAATCCCACTCAAGGCGGTCATATGGTTTGGCAAAATCAATTTTGATGAAGATGATATCATGGGGGACACATCAATAATTGCCTCCAAGATGGATCTTCCCTTTATGAATCCCTTTTGGTCCTCGTTGATCCATGAACATAGATGGTGCCTAACACGATTAGCAAGATCCTTAGCTAAGATCTTGTAGCTAGTTTGTAGTATAGTGATGGGCTGCGGGTTTTCAATCATGTTTCTTTTGCCCTTTTTGTGAATTCTCTTAATCAGCCCTTCATTGAGAGCATTAGGGAGAGTGCCAAAGCGTAATGCCTCCTACCACACCATAAGTAATGGTCTAACAAGGTCATTCCTAAAAGTCTTGAAGAGCTCGTTGGTGAGAGCATTCAGACCCAAGATTTCGCCACAAGGAAAAGCATATATGACTTCTAGAATCTCTATGGTGGTGATTGAGGAATCAAGAAGATGCACGATGTCTTCTAGAATTCTTCTTGATCTAATTCTAGAGATGATAGCCATGCAATCTCCTCTTTGAGAAGTGAGTGGCATGGACACCCCGAAGACTTGAGTGAAGTGGTTGGTTACTATTCTACATAAGTGCACTCCTTGCCATCATTATCTACCATGAAAGGGACTTCTTCCTTGATTTGCTTTTTTTTTTAGTATCTTACACATATCTTTCGTTGGTTTGTCCACTTTCCCTGCCCATGAGTCTTTAAAATAAAGCTACATATTACTTGTATGAATTTCCTCTTCGTATCTTAGTTTGCTTCTAATTTTTTGGAGTCCCGATTGGAGGCAAGGATTGCCACTATTAACTTCCATCTCCAAATGCCTGAGCCTATAGTAAAGGTTTCCCCTTCTCATCCGTCGAATGTTAAGGATTTCTTTATAGGCCTTGACAAGAAGAACTTGGGATCACTTCACTGCAAACTTCCAACACTTGGCCGGCGAGGGAAAACATCTAAAGGACTTGCTCCATGTAGAGGAGATCGCTTGATATAGAGAACGAAGGGAGAGGATTGAGGGATCAACATGAAACCATGGGGCAGCCTCTATCCAGTCTAGCTTTTCGCAAGTCTTTGCCCAACTGGAGGTTTGACCAAGAGAAATCGTGAATGTCTTTGACTTCCACCAGATTATGGTGGAGCTTAACCTAGTCCTAGGTGTCTTTCTCAGTTCCATCAGTCACACGTCCCCTTTGTTCCCATCTTTCTGTTAAGAATCTTACCATATTGAAGTCCCCATAGAGGATGATCTCCAATGGCAGAGAGTCTAAAGAGTGCTAGTATCCTATCTATCTGAGTCAAAATTAGGAGCATAAACCGAAGCAATGGTGATCAGATGAGGTCCCTTGAAAGATACAACAATCCAACGATGGTTTTGATTGGTAATAGTATCCTTCAAGAAAGAGTGCCATTTTGGAGAGAAGCCAATCGCCACACCACCACTCCCACATCAGTGTTGTGTGGTGATCCAAACGTGAGAAGTCGAGATGCTCTTTAACCTCTTTTGCAGCTCAACACCATCAACTTTGATCTCTTGAAGATAGATAAACTATGGGTTGACATTTTTATCTCGAAGTCATTGACCAAACGCTCTCGCTCTTGAAGGCTCACACAACCCTCGAATGTTGTACGACACAACAATCATTTATGTCGGGAGATATCTTTGTTGGTCAGGGATTGATCCCTCTTTTTCTTGTTTTTATCTTCCTCTCTTCTTCTAGAGGTTGAAGGATCGGCACATGAGATGTCCCTTGAGGTTGAAGGATCTTGGCACATGAGGGGGCTCTTTCATGGGAGTCCAACAGGGAACTTTCCTTTCTAAGAAACCACCTCATGGCAACCAGGAAGCATGGAGCCGATGATATAGCTTTGGCTATCTAGGTTCTCTTCTTTGCTAGAGGAGAGTCCATCTTCTTTGTTGGACGTGCCTTCTTCTTGATTACCTTGCTTGTTTGTGGTAGGACTCTGTGGTTTACTCTTCATTCAAATGTTGTTTCCATTCACCTGATTAGTCCATCATATTGATCTCCTTATCTAAATTATAGAAAATATTGTTGGTTGTAGGGGTCGAGTGATTGGGCTTCAATGCATCGCACCCTTTGGGACTTCTTCTCCTTCTATGTCTTACTTCCATGAAGGCCTCTAAGTTAAGATCTGGAAATTTAGTTCCTTCCACTTCTTTAGGTACTGGATCTGGGGATTTATCCATAGGGATCATAGAGAATTTGTCACTTGAAGCATGCAAGTTTCCCTCTACGTTTTCCTTATTCTCTGCTAGCCTAAGCAAATTCTGCCTTAGAGGGAAATCTTTGATCTTGTGGCCTTGTGTCCTGCAATGAAAGCAAGCATTAGGTAGATTTTTGGAAACTACGTCCAGTTCGAGCGGAAGTCCTTCTCAAATGTCAATGTTTATCTTGGTGGGCAGGACTTGATTAAGGTCCACTTCAACACAGATTTGTGGGTGCCATCTAGCATTGAAGGAGTGCGTGGCACCTTAATAAATGACACCCCCGACATCATCCTTGGTTGCTAATGACCAACCAATCAGAGCAACAATCTCCCTAATAAAGATGTAAAGGAAGAAGGGAAGGTTGGGAGGTTCCACCCATAGTGGAAAGTGAGATGGTTTGGACTTATTCAGAACAAAGTCAAGGAACCACTTGAAGAGGCATAAAGTCAAGCGCCAAACTTGCCAAATGCCAACCTGAAGGGCTTGGAAGGCCGTTTCCTCATTCTCAAAACCAAAAGCATGTGCTTGGTTGACAAGAAATGACATTTACAAGCCAAAAAGCCACGAGGGAACCACTTTTTTCTAAACCAGTAGTAGAGTCCAAAGGTGGTTTCAAACCAAACAATTGCCCTATGAGGCAAACTTTTTTGAGCTCGTCTTGTTTGGCAAGATTGCTCGCCCTAAGTAGGGAGATGATTGGTGGTTTAAACCCAAAAAGACCAAGAGAGGAACCATCACCCTTATCTAACAAAACTGAGCCCCAATTGCTGATTACCAACGAGGGAACAGATCGCATCATCAAACACAGAGGCCAAAAAGGATGCACGCCCCCAGAACAAGCACTTTAGAAAACCCTTAAAATAAAACCAGAAGCCACCAAGGAAGGTGCACCAAGAGAAAAACAAAACATTGAAGAAAAAGCCCTAGACCCTAAAAACTTAAAGGAACTAGGGAAAAAAAACTATTCTTCTCTTCTCTTTTTTTATCTTTTTCTTTCCCTTTTTTAAAATTTTCTAAAATGTTTTAACACAATCGAAGAATTGAAGACGCTTTCTAGAAAAAAACAAAACTCTTTTCTTCAATTTTGGTGCACTTCCTTCCTGTCTCAACAATGGTATTATCAAGTTAATACACAAAAAAGGGGAAAAGAACAGAATAGAGAACTGACGTCCTATTACGATGCTCCAAACAGGATACAAGATCATCGCCAAAGTCATTGCCAATAGAATCTCTTGCCACTTGAGAGCGTGGCTAAGCGAGGACCAAAAAGGTTTCATCAAAGGCAGGTCTATTTTGGAAACCATTATAGATATTTGGGAAGGTCTTGAATTTGCAAATGAGTCTAAACAAGATGTGGTCTTCCTCAACATCGACTTTGATAAAGCCTACGACAAGCTGGAATGGGACTATATTCTGCAGTCGCTCCAAGATCTTGGATGTAGTCAGAAATTCACCAAGATGATCGCGACACTTCTCGAAAATGCATCGACCCAAATTAACATTAACGGTAAACTCTCGAAGGTGATCAAACTTAGAAGATCTATCAGACAAGGATGCCCTTTGGCTCCCCTTCTCTTTGTCATCGCCACAGAGGGGCTTAGCAGGCTTGTGGCACACCAAGTGGAAGCTGGCAATATCAAAGGCCTCCGCTTGCCTCACGACTAGAGTCAGATCACCATGAGACTTTTTGCCGATGATATGAACGCGTTTGTTCACAATGATAGTACCAGCCTGGAGACGTTCTGGAGGTGTCTTGCTACTTTTTGTGAAGCCTCTGGATCCATAATCAACCACTCTAAGACCGCCTTTAGAGCTATTGTGGGGTCTCAGCCCAGCCTTCTCATTGATCATGGCTGTCAAATCATTCCGCGGGGCCAAATTTTTTGGCTTCTTGGGATTCCCTTGGGGTTTGGCATCTCTATGGAACAACGGTGGAACTGGGTGCTGGCCAAACTCGAAAACAAGCTTAACTATTGGAGAGGTATGCAAATCAATCTTGCTGGTCGTGCTATGGTTATCAACACGTTCCTCCTTTCTTCTACCATTTACTTCCTTTCTTGCTGGAGACCAAAAGAGCAAGATCTGTCCAGACTCGATAATATTTGTAGAAACTTCCTTTGGACGGGCGATCACAATAGAAGGGGGGTGCCTAAAATCAAATGGTCCATCTGCACCAGCCATAGAGATAGTGGGGGTCTTGGTATCCTGGACATTGGGTGCATGGCTAACAAACTGGCAGCCAAATGGATGATTAAGGCTTGGAGCAATGGGGAGGCCTCATGGCCCAAGCTGATCTTCAGAAACAAGAACGAGTTGGCGCTCTTGGGTTTCCCAAATTGGAAGAATCTCGACATCTTGACCTTGCTGTTTTCCCCGATCCCCGTCTTCCCGAAAGGCTCTAATCTCGTGTGCTCCCTATGGAAGAGTTGGAATAAAGTCAAAAGCTACACAAGAATTAGTGAAGACTGGAAGTGGGCTGCTTGTATCAGACAAAACGACTCTATCTGGTTTCCGATCCATGGCATCCGGAGTGTGGAATCTTAGAACATTCAAAATGCCAAGAAGTTATGGAACAAAGGCTTCAAAAAATGGAAACATCTCTAGAAACAAGACACCAACCGCTAGATCAACTTCGAGGATATTGACCCTAGCGTCAACATTTCGTACGAGGAATGGAACACTTTGCAAAGCAGATGTCTCGCCTGGGATCGTCACAAAACTCGCCTTCTCATGGGACACGACACAACGAGCTCGCTTGGTCTCAAATGGCACAATGGGAATAGCCTATCAAAAATCTCGAACATCAAAGAAACGATTGATTATCAGGTTAACCTCAACAAGAAGTGGTGCCTGTCATGGACGCGGCTTCGGTGGGACATGAAGTTCATGGCTATCTGGCACCCCGTCATAGAAATCAAAAAGTATGTCCTCTTATGGCAAATTCTTCATCATGGAATCTGGACCAACCTTAAAGCTAGCAAACTTTGTGGGATCCCTCCCTGGTGCAAACGCTGCCACCGGTCCATCGAAGATGTTCCACACATCTTCTTTACCTGCCCAAACTCCAAGAGACTCTGGCAGACGGTTGGAAAGAAAATTAGACTTCAGAGACATCTCAGTTGGCAGCAGGCCCTGCTGGGTGAAGCGATCGGCTGCTCCGCGACTCTCTGGAATGCCATCAGAGGGGAGATTTTTTGGAAAATCTGGCGAGAAAGATGTGCTCTCAACTTTGGAGACTCCCCCAAGGAGTGGTCAATCGAGAAATCATTGGTCCTCCTTGGCAAAAGGATTGTTAACTGTAAGAAATCCCCCCACTTCAGACACCATTAAGTTCTCCTTTTGATCAATAACAAGCTTAAACCCAAGTGGGCCCCTCATGAGGATGATGAGAGGGTGTCTAAAGTCTAATTTTCTTTCCAACCATCTGCCAGAGTCTGTTGGAGTTGGGACAGGTAAAGAAGATGTGTGAAACATCTTCAATAGACTGGTAGCAGCGTTTGCACCAGGGAGGAATCCCAAAAAATTTCCTAGCCTTAAGGTTGGTCCAGATTCCATGATGAAGAATTTGCCCTAAGACAACATACTTTTTGATTTCTATGAGGGGGTGCCAGATAGCCATGAACTTCATGTCCCACCGAAGCCGTATCCATGACAGGCACCACTTCTTGTTGAGGTTAACCTGATAGTCAATCGTTTCTTTGATGTTTGGGATTTTTGATAGGCTATTCCCATTGTGCCATTTGAGACCAAGCGAGCCCAACGTGTCGTGTCCCATGAGAAGGCGAACTTTGTGGCGGTCCTAGGCGAGACATCTGCTTTGCAAAGTGTTCATACGAAGAATTGGCAGAGAATTTTGTTGAGTAAAAATAGAATGTTGTTAAAAGAGCTATCGAAGAAGACATAATTAGAGCAAATCTTATTCAATGCACAAATTTTCGAATGTAGTTCTCAGATTGTAGTTATGAAAGTGAATTCAACATATAAGGCAAAGATAGTTCTTTCGACAATTCAAATTACAAACATTAGACACAGATGACTTAAATTTGTAAAATTTTGCATCTATTTTCAATTACATTAACATCGATTGAGGCTTTAATATTTGTATTTATAAGAGAATAGCTTGATGTCTATATCAGATGTGTAAGGATCATACAACCCTTCATTGATAGTTCCTTTTTAGATATTCGAGGATCCTTTTTGCTACTTCCATGTGATGTTTCCTAGTAGTATGCATGAATTGGCTTAGGACACTTAGTCCATAGCAAATGTGCACTCTAGTTAGCATAGCATAATTCAAACTAGCAAATAGACTCTAATAGCTAGTTACCGGTTCAATTTTCTCACGTTCATGAGTACTTAACTTCAAGTTTATCTCCATAGGAGTACTTGCACCCTTTGAATTCTCCATTTTGAATTTGGCAAGCATGTCTTTGTTGTTCTTCCTTTGAGTAAGCTACATTTTTTTTTGTGTATACTACTTCCAATCCTAGGAAGTATGTGAGAAGGCTTAGATTGCTAATTTTGAATTTTTCTTTCATTTGCAACTTGATTTTCCTAATTACTTTAGCATCATTACCTATAATTATAATGCCATCAATATATACACATAGGTATATGACCTTTAATTGATTTCTCTTTATGAAGAGGGAAGGATATGCTTTGCTCACATTGAATCCCCTATCTTGCAAATAGTTAAGTAGCTTGCGATTCCAAGCCATAAGGGCTTGGTTCAAACCATACAAAGTTTTTCTTAACTTGCATACATATTGAGGACATAATGAACCTTGAAATCTAGGAGGTTGAGCCATGTGTAACTCCTCAGACATCCATCCATTTGAAAAAGCATTTTTACATCCATTTGATAAATCTTCCAATTCTTGGAAGTTGTAACACTCATAAGTACTCGGATGGTTGACATCTTTGCAACTGGTGAAAACGTTTCTTCATAATGTATACCTTGTGTTTGCTCATACCCTTTGGCCACAAGTGTTGGTTTATACATATTTATAGATCCATAATTTTTTTTTTAACCTTGTCTATCCATCTTGAGCCTATGATCTTCATAGATGGAGTCTTGCACACCGATTTCCAAGTTTGATTTTCTTGTGAAGAATCTATCTCTTCCTCCATGGCATTCATCCATTTAGGCTTCTTCTTTGCTTCCTCATATTATGATGCTTCTTTAGAATTTGAGTCATGTGCTAGATATATGAAATGTTTAGTAACCAATGAAGTATTATAGCCATACCCTTCTAGCTTTCTCTTTTCTCTAGTTTACCTTCTATTTTTTTGTTGAGAGGATTCTACCACATCTCAACTCCTGCACTTTGTCTTTGCTGTTAGAGTTCCAAGAGTTGACTTCTCTTCTTGGAGTCTCTTGGTCATCTTTTGAATCACTTGATGCTTCAAGTGTATGCTCATTCCTCTTTGATAGAGTTGGAAAATCCTCCTCTAGGTCATAAGGTAGTTTGATCCTCTTGCAATCATCTTCAAAACATGGCTTGTTTTCATCAAACACAACATTTGTACTTACAATGAAACCTTTCGTGATTGAATTGTACAACCTATATCCTTTGTAGTTAAGTTCATAACCTATAAAGATGCATTTCTTTGCATTTTGCCTCTAATTTATGAAGGTATGTATGCATGTATTATGCACCCAAAGATCCTCCAATGATCAAGACTTGGTCTTCTTCCATTCCATACGTCATTTGGAGTCATTCCATCTAGAGCCTTTGATAGAAGTCTATTCACAAAATATGTCTCTATTGATACTATCTATGCCCACAAGTAGTTGGGCACTTTCATTTCATTGAGCATTGATCTTGAAACCTCCAAAATTATCCTATTTCTTCTCTCTCCCACTCCATTTTTCTTAGGAATGTATATATTAGCAAATGTTTTTTTATCCCTCTCTCCTGGAGATAAGAATCAACATCATGGGAGAAGTATTCTCCCCCTCCATTTGAACTTAGTCTCTTTAGGGTTTTACCTGTTTGGTTCTTTGGAAGAGTTAAATAGTTTTAGAAACATGAAAACACTTCATCTTTATGCTTTATAAAATATATAATATTCCATATGCTAGAATCAACTATAAATGACACATAATACCTTGGTCCATAGATTAAAGCTCCTTTCTCGGTGCCCATACTTTTGTGTGGACCAACTCCAATGGGTCTCCATGTATGCATCCTTTGTTGGTGGAGGGTTTCCTCTGTGACTCACCAACTTGAAAAGCACTACATTTATAAATCATATGTTGTTTTGATATACTTGGTACACCAAGTACACTCTAATCCCTATTGACTTGTTTGAGAAATTGTTGTCCTATGTGAGCTAATTGTTTGTGTGCAAAATCTCTAACTTTGATAGAGTTTGAGTGCCATCATTGAACAATACAATGTTCTTGGTGTCTTGGAATTCAAAGGTGAACAATCTACCTGATTTTTCTCCTCTTGCTATTTTGTTGAAACCTTGATGTGGCTCGTCAACAAAAGCTCCATCCTTGGTGAATCTAACCTGCAATTCCTTCTCAGCAATTTGATCTACACAAATGAGGTTCTTGGTAATAATAGGAACATTGAGTACTCTGCTTAGTAAGTTCATATTACCATTTGGAGTCTTCATACTACCTATCCTCTCAAATGGATACCTTGTGTCATATCTTATTTGGACATCATGCCTATTCCTTGGGTCCTTGAAGTATCAGAATAGAGCTACACTACTTGCCACATGATTTGAGCATCTTGATTCTATGTAAAACACATGCTAATTTTCCTTACCTTCCTTCATAGTTATGTTTATGAGAAGAAGTGACTCTTCTTGAGTTTGATCATTTGTACAATTGTAGTAGTCTCTTTGTCCTTTGTATCCACCTTGGTAGTTATTTTTGTATGAGTTGTTATTGTATCCATAATAATTGTTGAATCTTCTTCTTGAGTTTCCATAGCCTCCTCTATTGTATCCTCTTCCTTTTTGGTTCCTTGGAATCCTTAATCAATTCTCTAAATATGATTTGTTAGAACATATATGGCACTAGGTGATAAACTATGAGCTCTCCTTCTATCTTCTCTACCTCCTTTGCCTCTTTCTCTTGAGCCTCTACCTCTACCTGCAAAGTTGGTTTGAGAGGTACTTCCTTCATCTTCAAACTTCTTACCCTTGCCTTTGTTATCTTTACTTTTATTTTGATCCTTACAGAAAGCATAGGATTTATTAACTTTTTGGTTGTCTTCATTATTCATAAGCTTTTTCTCATGTGTGAAAAATTTTCCCATGAGTGCATTGAAGTTAGCAACTTGCATGTCCATGTAAAGGTCCATGGCTATGGTGAAGGCTTCTCGTTTTTTATCAGCCTTCATAACATTGATGACTTGCCTTACTATTTGTTCTTCATCAATGAATTCTCCAATGCTTCCAAGCTATTCTATAATGTCCATCTTGGTGAAAAAACAAGTCACACTTTTCTTGGTCATCTTCTCGAGTGTTGTTAACTCCATTCATAACGAATTCTTCCTTGCCTAGGTGCTTGATGAGAAGAACAATGCAAGAGCATTCCATGTTTCTTGTAATGCCTTGCAATTCAAAATGTCTGGAAGTAAAAAATTAGACATAGAGTTGAGAAAGTTTGACCTTGCCAAAGCATCCTTGAGCACCATGCATTTAACCTTTCCTGCTCTTCTTGTGTTGGTTGGCCCTTGCTTCTAAGTATTGTCATCATCTCATCTCCAAATATGTAGTTATAGAGATTCCTTCATTGTAGATAGGCTTCCATTATGAGTGACCATGTCCATCACCCATCATGCTTAGTTGCTTTGGTACCACCATGAAGAGGTGATGGGATATATGTGGAGATGTGTGGGTGATTGCAAAATCCCACTCTACATCACTGAAATTAACTTCAAGTATGCTTAACATACTTAATTAGCTTCCAAATCATGTATAAAGATTCACTATGATTTTTGGAACATCATTGCCAAACGGTTAAATCCAAATAGATGACTTGCACTTCTCACAAGTCATCTACTCACGATTTGAAGAAACTTTCTATTTTGGGAAGGGAAGGATAGAAAAATGTTCAAATCTCACATGCTGGTATGAATTGACCAGAGCAAATTTGCACACATATAAGTAAAGTGCATACCTATCTAAATCAAGCTATCTAATGATTTTATCAAGACCATATAGAGAGAAATGAGTTTAGAAAGTCTAGGGGGTCACCACAGCTTTTCAAGAGCAAGGTGGAGTGTAGACATAGTGACCTTCAAACATGCATAACTCAAGACATAGGGATCCAATGATAATAAACTTTGGTACGTAGATTAAAAACATTAATATCTAATTGACCCTAGGGAAAGTTTTGAAAATAGATACTCACAATTAGAGAAATAGACCAAACACATTCACTCAGTATGTCAAGGCATTGTAGCAACACACAAAGAATGAGAATCAGATATATGAATCATAACGTGTGTTGATATTTCACATATGATACAAGGGAAATATGGAGGACTAATCATACATGAAGTGAGCACAATATATGGTCAAAGATTGAGTTCAATATCTTAGGAATAAGCTTCATTCCCTCTGACTAAGTAGTAGATGTATTTATATATTAATGGCACGTCCTCCACCTAAAAGTGATCATAGACTTTAGGGGTTATTTGAGTTTTATTCCAACTAACAAATTTGTGAAATTCAACTTCCTCAATCTACAAGATTCCTCTTCTACTTTTCGCTTTTACAAATGACCAAGATAAGTACATTAGTTTTACCCTTTCAATTTTTACAAACATGTGTTCACATGGCCATATCTATGTGAGCTGAACTATGAGAGTAATCCATGAGTTATGGCAAAGTTCTTAGGCTTTTTTATTGCACCAAAAATGTTTAGGTGCAGAAGATCTAGCAACATTAGCGACACTAATTTTGGAAAAATTAAACATTCACTTCTATTTTCACCTCGCAAAAAACAATGCTCCTCATAAGGTGTGAGGAACTATCACGAGTGTTTCTTAGAAATGACTTTATAGAAATCTAATAAGAACGAAAAAATGGATAAAAGATTCTTCTTCATTATTTGAAATGTAAAGAAATTTTCACGGATATGAATTTAAGTTAACTTCAACATCTATAGGATCTATATCATGACCATCTCCTATGGTTACCCTTCTTCTTGTAGAGCTAGTAAGGGTAGAAAATACATTTTCTCAACCACTCATATGCTAAGTAGCTCCAAAATAAAAATTTCTTGGACTTTTAGATAGAGCATTTGTTGTTGCTTGATCCAAAGCTATTTCTTTGATACTCACACATGCATATGATAATTCATTTTAGGACTAAGGTTTTGAACAATCTTCATCATTATTACCTAATGTTCTTTTCTTCTCATAAAAAATCCTCTTTCTGCACTCTACTATAAAATGACTTGGTTTAATTCAATAATTGTACATACCTTTGTTTGAGGTGGATGTGGTGGAAGTATAACTCTCTTTAGGAGTCACATAAGTACTAGAACTAGATCTAGTAGAAGAAGTGGATAAAGAATTTGAAATAGAAGACTTACTTTCCTTTTTGCTCTGTCGGCTCTTCTTCTCCTTCTTTGTTGTCTGGATGGTGACATCATGGCTTCATCATTCTCTTCTATTGGTCTTTATCTTGAAGTAACAAGAATTGCAATTCTTCAAAAAATATTTCTCTGTCTCTTGTGAAGATAGAGAGACAAGTAACAAAAGAATGATATGTAGACATGTTGAAGAATCACTCACGAATTTCACATACAGACAGACATAAAGATAAAGAAAGATAAAGAGAAGCAGAATCAAAGTATTAAAAAAATCAAAGCCTTAGTGAAGGGACAAATTCACAACCGTAATGTACAGCGTAGAAGCTTCCAGAATTAGAGTCTGTTAGAGTTTGTTACACCAGATCAAAACTCTATATAAAGAGAGACAAGAACAAAAAAAAGTGTGTGTGTGAGCGTGCGTGCGAGCGGAGCATGTGAGAGCACAAGTGTGCGTGAGAAGAGCGTGCAGTTTGAATAGAGCACATATAGAAATCAAGAATATGTTTAGAAGACGCCAGAGATCGTGTATGTAAAGATGAATAACAGAAACCTGAAATGTCAGGTATTCATCTGAGAGAGATGGTAAGAAGAAACTACTCAGTGTAGGAGAGTTTCTATAGTTTGGACAAGAAGAGGTCAAGCTAGTTTTGTACACATCTTCTCTAATAGAAAACACATGTCATGTGGACGTTTGCACGCATCCTTGGTATGTGAAGAAACCTGAGTATTTTCATGTTACGGTATAAAGTTAGTTAACAGTTACCGTTCCTTTGGTAAACGTGTCTTTCTGGTATTTTCTCAGTAAACGTATTTTTCGATCAGTTACAGTTTTCTCAGTATACGTGTTTTTTGGTAGAATAACGAAGTATATCTTGTAGAATAAATTAAATATTTGTATGAGAGATAGCTCATCTTGTAGCTAAACGTCTCTACTATCAGCTCATCAAAGTTTTCGGTGAAATGGATATGTACACACAGTACAAAGCCTGACCGGAAAGAGGCATTCTGAACTAGTGAAGTTTTTTCTTAAACTTCAAAAAGAGTTCATTCAGTGAAGGAAGTTCATGCATCACTTCCTTATACACTTGAAGGAATTACAAATTGAATTATAGTTGATTCCGGTAAGATTCCGGTATAATTACGGTGACAGTCCGGTGAAGTTCCAGTGGAATTTTCAGTAAATTCAAGACGCAGTCTTATATGTTTGAGTGATAGTAACTCTGCTAAGCTACTGCTGATTATAGAGGTGTTTCTAATATCACTCTAGCTTAGCTCACCCTCTTCGGTGGCACGACTAATTCCGCAGGCTTGACTAGGTCCGAGCCTTGCGGTGTCAATCGTCGTCCTCAACAAGTGGTATCAGAGCTGTAAATAACCACACAAGTGGTATCAGAGCCGTAAATAACCACATCAGTGGTACCAGAGCGGGTTAGTTCCACGAGCGGTACTAGAGCAAGAAAGATTCTCAAAGAACAACGGAAGTGAAGACACAAGAGAATTCGAAAAACTTTCATAAAGAAAGGAAGGTGGAAGCTGAAGAGTTCAACAGCAAACGGTATCAAGAAATATTCCGAAGTCATTTTCAAGGTAAAGGTTTACAAAAGGTAAAACCGTTTAACGTCACACTCACCGGAAGTAACAGAAACAAGAAGATCATGGCAGATCATGTCTCAATCAATAAATTGGACAGAGATAATTATCCCGCATGGGTAATGCGCATGGAAGCCTTACTTATGAGTAAGGACTTAATGATGTATGTGACCAGAGAAGAAAAGAAGCTGACTTTTGAAGACGACAGTCGACCAAAGGAAGAAGAATTAGAAGCCTTGAAGCTGTGGCAGAAGAGAGATGCAACGGCAAGAGCCTACATCTATAATACTGTTACAGATCATCTACTACCGCACATTAGAGGTCTAGAGAAAGCGGAGGACATATGGAGTGCGTTGGAAGATCATTTCCAAAATACTATGAAAGCTAGGAAGGCTAGCTTATGGTCCGAGTTCACAACATTCAAAAAGAAGTCAAATCAGAGCATTAGTGACTATGTTACTAAGATGAAGGATCTAGCAGATAGTCTTGGATCCATAAATGAAGATATCAAAGATCACAGATTGATAGCGCAAGTGCTCATAGCTTTGAGAGGAGATGAAAGGTGGAAACCTTTCGTACTCTCAACTGAACTGTCTTTAAATCATTTTGTACCAGATTTAAATCAATTGCTTGGACTAATGCTAACGTTTGAGCAAGATTTGAAGACAGACGAAGAAAAAGGACAAAGTTCTGCAATGTATATGAAGAACAAGAAGAAAGGAGACAAAAGTAAGTCAAAAGATGAAGAAGAGTCGAGTTCTCAAGCTTATTATGCAAGAGGTAAAGGCACTGACAGAGGAAGAGCAAGAGGTTCTGGAAGAGGAAGAGGTAGTCAGAATATCAACAAGAAGGCTTGCTGGATTTGTGGATTAAGTAATCATCTGGCTCATGATTGCTGGCATAATTCCCAAGGATCAAGTCAGAATCAGAATAATAATAGCAAAGGTAGAAGCGGAAGATATCAGAGTAATTTTCAAAGAGGTAGACAGAATCAAAGAGGAAGCTATGGTAGAGGTGGAACAAGAAGTTGGGGACAGAATCAATCCTACAACACCACCTACAACAACTACGCAAATGACACACAGAATGAAAGTCATACATCATTGATGATGAACTCAATCAGCACATCAGATAACGAAGATCTAAAGATATTTTACATTGATTCTGGATGTTCTAATCATTTGTCAGGAAATATAGAACTGATGTCAGAATTGGAAAAAGGTAGTTCCAGTCATACTGTTCAAACAGGTGACAATACCAGACATAGTGTACATTCAATTGGAAAGGTGCAATGCAAGAGTGGAGCAGATTTGCTAACCAATGTTTTGTATGTTCCGACAATACCTAAAAACTTGATTAGTGTGGGACAGATAGTTGCAAAAGGTTTTCAGGTCAGATTTACAAATAAAGGAGTATTTGGAGAAGATCCCAAGAATGGATATAATCAGATCGTCTCTGGTAAGAAAGAAGGTAGACTCTTTACTTTAAGAGTACAAGGGAACATTGGTCAAGCGTTGCTCACACATGGTGAAAAGGTGATTACAGAACTTGATCTCTGGCATAAGAGATTAGGTCATTTTAATGAAAAAGGAATCAAAGCTATGATTTCAAATCAGTCTGTACTAGGATTACCGAATGTACAGAACCAACATATGATTCATAAGTGCGAAGCATGTCAGATGGGAAAAGCCCATAGGTTACCATTTCAGAAGAAAGTATTCAAACATGATGGTGTGCTAGAACTCATACATACATATGTATGGGGATCGGCAAAGGAAGGATCTATCAGCAGATCAAGGTACTACATTCTTTTCATTGATGATGCAACAAGATGGATAACTCTTTATGTTTTGAAAGAGAAATCAGAAGTGTTTGGAGCTTTTAGACATTTTCATGCATATGTTGAAAGACTCACAGGTCGAAAGCTTAAGAGACTGAGGTATGATGGAGGGGGAGAATACTTCTCCTGAGAGTTCAATGATTATCTTTGGAATGCAGGTATTAAGAGAGAAATAACCTGCAGGTATACACCACAACAAAATGGTGTAGCAGAAAGAAGGAACCGAACTCTAGTTGAGTTTGCACGAGCTATGTTAAAAGAAAAAGATTGTCCAAATTATCTTTGGGCTGAAGCTGTAAATACAGCCACATACTTGGTAAACAGATTACCTTGTACAGCTTTAGACGGAATGACCCCTTATGAAGCTTGGTGGGGAAACAAACCAACACTTGATCATTGCAAAGTGTTTGGATCAGTTGCTTATGCTTATGTACCGTCACAACTAAGACATAAGCTTGAACCAAAAGCAGAGAAATATGTGTTCGTTGGATATGATGAAAAGCAGATGGGTTACAGGTTATGGAGTCCTTTAACAAAATAGTTTACTGTTTCCAGAGATGTTACATTTGATGAACAGAAAAGCTGGTATGCAGATCAAAGTCATACAACTGAAGAATTTGAAGAAGAGGAAAGAAGAAAAGAGAAAGGGAAATCAATTGTGCAGGTGAATAGAGATGAAGATCATATGCAGGCAAGCACATCCAAGATCGGATCAGGTATGAGAAATGAAGATGAAGAAGTGTATTCAATCATTTATGAAGAATGTGAACCAAGAAGGTCAAGCATGACTAGAAGACAACCAGAAAGGTATTCTTATGATACTTCGTACATAACTCAGAAAAATTATGCATATATGGTCAAAGATGATGAAGAACCTCAGAACTATGATGAAGCTAAAGGCAAGAAGCAATGGGAAGACGCAATGGAAGAAGAGTTCAGCGCACTAGAAGAGAACAAGACATGGGAACTTGTTCCTAAACCAAATGGTAAGAAAGTAATCGAAAATAAATGGGTTTACAAAGTTAAGAAACTTGCAGATGGAAGGATAGCCAGATACAAAGCTAGACTGGTGGTCAAAGGCTATGCTCAGACACATGGCATAGATTATGATGAGACGTTTAGTCCAGTGGCAAAGATGTCAACCATAAGGACATTGATTGCTATAGCAGCATCAAAAGGATGGAAGCTAAGTCAGCTAGATATAAAGAATGCATTTCTGAATGGATATATATCAGATGAAGTTTATATGGAACAACCTGAAGGGTTTGTAAGTTGCAGACACCCAGAACATGTATGCAGATTAAGAAAAGCACTTTACGGATTGAAGCAAGCTCCAAGAGCTTGGAATTACAGACTTGTAAAGTATTTGAATGAACTTGGATACCAAAGTTTGAAGGCAGATGCAAGTCTACTCATCAAGAAAACAGATGAAGGTATGATCTACATTTGTATTTATGTAGATGACATAATAATCACAGGTACCTCAGATGAAGGAATTAAAGAGGTAAAGAGACTGCTTGAAAAGGAGTTCAAGATCAGTGACCTAGGAAAGTTGTCATACTTTCTAGGAATGGAAGTTACATATACAGATCATGGTGTATATGTTTCGCAAGAAAAGTATCTCCTAAACTTACTGAAGAAGTTTAACATGGAGAATTGCAGAGAAGCTTCAACACCGCTTGAAGTAAATCATAAACTCAGTAAATATGATGGAGCAGAGTTTAAAGATATGAGAAAGTATCAGTCCTTAGTGGGAAGTCTAATTTATGCTACACTAACAAGACCGGATCTTAGCTATGGAGTGGGAGTTCTTTCACAGTTCATGCATTGTTTGAAGGATCAACATTGGGTTGCAGGACAAAGAGTTCTTAGATACATCAAAAGAACTATAAAGAAAGGATTATATTATCCTTTTACGTCAGATATAAAGCTAAGAGCATTCAGTGACTCAGACTGGGCATGAAGTCAAGATGACAGAAGATCAACACATGGGTAAATGATATACCTAGGAGATAAGCTAGTAAGTTGGTGTTCGAAGAAACAACACACAGTGGCTTTATCGTCAACAGAAGCAGAATATAAAGGACTTGTAGAAGCAGCTAAAGAAGTGATATGGATTCAGACCTTGTTCAAAAGCATGGGTATTGATCAAGGTATACCTATCATACATGGAAATAATATGAGCTCGTTGTATCTTGCAGCAAATCCAGTATTTCATGCAAGAACAAAGCACATAGAGAACAATATCATTTTCTAAGAGAAAAGGTGATGGAGAAGGAGATAGAAATTTTATACACTCCAACAAAAGATCAGATTGCAGATATTTTGACAAAGAGCTTGGATAGAACAAAGACAAGCAGATTCAAAGAAATGGCAGGTATAAAAGAAAGGAAAATATATGAAAGACACGAAGATTCAAATTAGTGATTGAGGGGGAGCTGTTGAAGACTCACTCACGAATTTGACATACAGACAAACATAAAGATAAAGAAAGATAAAGAGAAGCAGAATCAAAGTATTCAGAAAATCAAAGCCTTAGTGAAGGGACAAATTCACAACCGTAATGTACAGCGTAGAAGCTTCCAGAATTAGAGTCTGTTAGAGTTTGTTACACCGGATCAAAACTGTATATAAAGAGAGACAAGAACAGAAAAAAGTGTGTGTGTGTGAGCGTGCGTGCGAGCGGAGCATGTGAGAGCACAAGTGTGCGTGAGAAGAGCGTGCAGTTTGAACAGAGCGCATATAGAAATCAAGAATAGGTTTAGAAGACGCCAGAGATCGCGTATGTAAAGATGAATAACAGAAACCTGAAATGTCAGGTATTCAATTGAGAGAGATGGTAAGAAGAAACTACTCAGTGTAGGAGAGTTTCTATAGCTTGGACAAGAAGAGGTCAAGCTAGTTTTGTACACATCTTCTCTAATAGAAAACACATGTTCATGTGGACATTTGTGCACATCCTTCGTATGTGAAGAAACCTGAGTATTTTCATGTTATGGTATAAAGTTAGTTAACAGTTACCGTTCCTTTGGTAAACATGTCTTTCTGGTATTTTCTCAGTAACGTATTTTTCGGTCAGTTACAGTTTTCTCAGTATACGTGTTTTTCGGTAGAATAACGAAGTATATCTCACAGAATAAATTAAAGATTATGAGAGATAGCTCATCTTGTAGCTAGATGTCTCTACTATCAGCTCATCAAAGTTTTCGATGAAATGGATATGTACACACAGTACAAAGCCTGACCGGAAAGAGGCATTCTGAACTAGTGAAGTTTTTTCTTAAACTTCAGAAAGAGTTCATTCAGTGAAGGAAGTTCACGCATCACTTCCTTATGCAGTTGAAGGAATTACAAATTGAATTATAGTTGATTCCGGTAAGATTCCAGTATAATTACGGTGACAGTCCGGTGAAGTTCCAGTGGAATTTTTAGTAAATTCAAGACGCAGTCTTATATGTTTGAGTGACAGTAACTCTGCTAAGCTACTGCTGATTATAGAGGTGTTTCTAATATCACTCTAGCTTAGCTCACCCTCTTTGGTGGCGCAGCTAATTCCGCAGGCTTGACTAGGTCCGAGCCTTGCCGTGTCAATCGTCGTCCTCAACAAGACAAAAATGAATTTATGAGGGTATTCACCATCTCATCATGAGATAAATTGATTCCAACATAAAGAAGTTGATCTTGTGAGACAACTAACTAAAAAAAATTCATCCTTTTGTTGGCTAATTGTCTTCTGAGATGAGCTTTCCTAGCATGGTTTCTACTCTAATAGAGATTCTCTAATTCCAACCAAGCATGACAAGAGATGCCTCTTGAATACCAGAGCAATAAATGATATTCTTTTGCACCTCTAGAATCACATCAAGACTGCTCTTCTCTAGGTTGAATCCGCATCTGTCTCCCTCCCTAGATCATTGGATGAAGATATAATTTCCCTCTCTTGATATTTAGTCTGTTGAGAAAAAAATGGAGCTTCCTTGATAAAGAAGCAACGTCTTTCTTTGGTTGTCTTGTCTAGGGGTACTTTCCATTGATAATATTCTACAAGTCCTTGGAAAATAACAAACGCATCATCTTTAAATGCCACATTGGATGGTTAGACATTCCATGAAGCTTGTCTTCTTGTTCCAGTCTATCTCTATAGTTTGTCATCTTGAGTATAAGGGTATATGTCAACTATGCTCTGATACCACTGGAAGTGTGGTAGGCCCAAACAATAATCACACATTTTATCCAAGATCTTTCCAACACTTAAACCTTAGAAGATTAAAACCCTTGATTTGATCAAGAGAGATAAATGAAGATCAAGAGATGAGAAGAAAATTATAAAAGTGAAGAATCTTGATGCTACTACACACACTAATTAATAGAAAAATGAAAAATATAGAATGTGTGTATGATAAAAATCTAGACACATACACATACATATGCACATACATACACACACACACACACACACATATATATATATATATATATATATATATATATATAATCCATTTTGTTTTATATGCAGAGACATTATGGGTCATAGTAGAGAGAGAAAGCCAAAACTTACTCTGATAAAGAATCTTATTAGAGGGAAAGCTTTGCTCGATTCCTTAGGGGTTGTCATGCATGAGTATGCAGGCATGCCTGATGAGAAATTAGAATTTACCATATAGATGCTTACCTAATGGCTAGAGGAAGGATCCTCTGCGGCTCCATTTGCAAGAGGTGTGAAACAATGTTAGTGAAGTGAGAATATTCTTGGGAGCTTGTGCCTTCTATGCAATCGGGATCTCTTACTTTGCTCATTTGCAAACCCATTGTATGCTTTATTAAGAAAGAAAAATAAAATCTTTTGGATAGAGAAGCATAGTAGAACAATGAGAAAACTAAAACAATTTCTTATTAATACTCTGATTTCAAAATGCATTGATTATTCGGGGAGTAAACCTATAATCCTAACTATCGATTCTAGTCCTATTGGTATAGGATGGGTCATTGGTTAGGATGACGACAAGGGACAAAGGTATGCAATTTGCTTTGTTGCAAAGATATTTCATGATACTCAAAGGAACTTTCCTCAGATCAAGCGAGAGTTATGGGGATTAGTCACTACTTTAAAATCTAATAAAGAATATTTTATTGGTGCAAGTGTGAATGTAGAGATTGATCGTGTTCCATTTATAGGTATGATTATGAATTGCTCATCTCCTTGTATTGTGATGTTGAGATGGATTGAATATATCAAGTTTATCAATCCAACTTTTGTTCATATTGCTGGAAAGCTCAATACTATTGCTCATAATATCACATGAGCAAAGTTCGAGGATGATGATTTTGATAAAGCAATAGATAGAGGGATAAGCTTGATATATTATGATCCATGTACATTTACTTATGAGTGAGAGGATTATCAAGGAGAATGGAGAGACATTGGATATTATCTCAATACTTTACAACCTTTTTGAAGTTGGATGGAAAATCAATTTTGGAACATCAGAAAGAAGTCTTTCAACTTCTTTTTGAAAGATGGATTTCTTTGGCAGTATGCTAGAAGAAAGGTGAAAAATCCACAGAGGGTTTTAGGATTGAGAAATATTTAGGTGCAAGTCATGAGAGCCATGCATGAGAGCTTATGGACATGCCATAAGGGCTTTGTTGCAACATATGAAAAAAATTCAAGAAAGCTATTGGTGGCCAAGGATGTACGTAAATTTTAAGGACTTTGTGAGCACATGTGCCACATGTCAGATTCGTTCCTTGGTCAAACATAGAGATCCCTTACACACACTTTACCCACCTTGTATGCATTACAAGTGGGTAGTTGATCTTGTGACTATGCCTAAAAGTATTGATGGTATGAGATATAATATACTTGCACAAGAATATTTGATAAATCATGTGGAAGGTCGTGCACTTTCATCTATTAATAGTTATAATGTATGCTTATTTCTTTCAGAAGAAGTTATATCAAGATTTGCATATGTAGAAAAAGTAGTTGTGGATCAAGGAGAGTTAGATGCTAGAGAGGTGAGGGAATTCTTTGATAATCATGGAATTCACTTATTTATCATGATAGCTTATAACCCTGAAGCAAATGGGAAGATTGAGAGAGGTCATCCTTCTATAGCGAAGGCAATATCAAAGGTATGTGATGGAGATATCAGTCAATGGCCAAGATATCTTCCGTTTGATTTATGGGCAGATAGTATGACATATACAAGTTCAATTGGAATTATGCCACTTGAGCTGATGTATTGTTAGAAACCTATTTTTTTGATACATACTCAAATAATAAATTTGAAAATCTTAGATGAGGAAGATTATTTTTCATGCAAAGACTTGCTAGCTTTGAGAATTAAACAACTTGAGAAAGGGAAAGAAAATGTGAAAGAAGCTATTACGAAATTAAAGGAGTCATGTTTAAAAACTAAGATCTATTTTGATAAGAAACATCAACTTAGGCCATGATTGATAGAGTCAGGGGGTTGGGTACTTGTGTATGACAGAACCTTCGATACCCAATATGATGCATGACATAAATTAACTAAAAGATGGTTTGAACCTTATGTTATTGTTTTTGTTTTTTATACAAGTATGTATGCTTTATGCAAGCTTGATGGAACTCCTTTGAGAAATTTGATTGAAGGAAAGAGAATCAAGTTATTTAAATGAAGATCAAGTAGTGAATATGAAATTGATAAAGAGCTCTTCGACAAAGACGAGGTGGGCGATGAATGACGTGAACATTAAGCAAAATGATAAATCTAGTGACACAATTCTTTAGTCTGATTATTTTTAAGTGTTATGTAAAGTTTTTTCTCCATGCATTTCATGAAAAACGAGTACATTATTCTAACATGTAAAGTAAATGTTTAAAATTATGAAAAGATGATTTAAAAACTTAATTAATGATGAGTATGGATTAGAGATAGGAATTAGAGACCCTATGGCTATTGTAAGGATGGAATAGGGAAATCTTGACTTGCGACTCCTAGTAGAGGTAAAGCGTATTTTATATAGGTAGGCTACCTTAGTGCCCAAAACCACTTAGCTAATGAGATCTTGATTCCAGCTATAGCATGCCTCTAGACCCTCTGCTCTCATTAGGGATTATGCATTTCTTCTTTAACAAAAATGTTGCAAAGAAAACAAAAGATAAATAAAAACATTAGTACATCAATGGTTGCTGCAAAGCGAAAAAGAGAGAAAGAAGAATAAAGACTTGAAAAAAGAAAGAAAAATAAAGAAAAAAATTTCATGGCTTAAATATGGTCTTGAAACCACTTCTAAGATTTACTAAGCAGGTTATATGAGGTGGATGTATCTTATAGAGGAATTAGTTAGTAGCATCTTATGGAAAGTGGCTAAGAAAGTAAGTGATAGAACACTTATATAAGATAAACATTACTTATGAATAGAGTCAATAGAAGGGAGAGTATGATGACTATCTAGATGATTTGTATAGGATTTTCTAGCACTTGTTTTCAATTTTGTACATTGAAGGAAAACATTTTAGTTCAAGCTTGAGTAATTTTTAAAGTCTCTCTATTGTCAGAATCTGTAGTTTCATTAGAAAGCATATTTGGTACACTATTTGGAAACATTGAGAAATAGTTTTTTTCGAAAGAATTTGATACTACCTTCAATAATCTACACATCATCCCGTTGGGAGGATGTGCATATTTATTGGGGGTGGATGTCGGATGGATTTCTTCACTTTAACTTACATTCAAAAAAATAAAATACTCTTAAAGATTGGTGATCTCTAAACCTCTCAAAATGTGACTTATTGATTTGAGTAATCTCTTTCTTTAGTACCTATAGGCAAAACAAAATAGGAAGTTGAGTTAAGTATATATGTGGACCATATATGTGGATATATTCATTCTATGTGATTGTGAGTATAATACTCTATGTGTTTGTGAGTATAATACCTTATGTTTTTCTGAGGACTACCCTATGAATTTATATGTGTTTTACCCTATATATTTTGGAACCAAGTGAATGTGTGAAAACCTTAAGTGTTTGTGAAACCTAATGAGTGTGTGTGTACTTTATGTTTGTGTGTTTTGTGTTGAGGCATCTTATATGTGTTGTAAGTTCCAATTATTTATGTGCTAAAGTTATGTATAAGTGTTTGTTTGTGGGAGATTTATGTGATATGTGAATATTTTTGTATGTGAGAACCTATCCATGTATGAATGTTAAGTATAGGTGTGTTAAACCCTATGTGTGTGTAAATATCTAAATGTGTGTGTGCGTGGATAGTGAGATAAGTACATGAAGTGGTTAGTGTGCATGTGCATATGTGAAAGTTGTGTGCGTCTATCTATATGCGAGTCATGTGCATGTGTGTCTCTGCATGATCATGTGTGAAGTAAAATAAACTAACATTTGGATGAATGCATGCGTGGGTATATGTGTATGTACCTATTAATAGGCATATCTTATGTCTTTTTTTCCCAATGCCTTGTAGGTAGGAAGGAATCTTCTACCCCTTCTGACTGTTTTTGTGCATGCACAGAGAGAGAGAGATAGAGAGAGAGAGAGAGAGAGAATAGCTAAAGGATGTTTTTTGCACTCAAAAGAGGGTGAGATGTCTATAGTTTTCAACATGCTATGCCATTGTATACAGAGAAACAGATGATTCCTCTCTCGGATTGCTACACATGAAGCCGAAGAGAGAGAGAGAGAGAGAGAGAGAGAGAGAGAGAGAGAGAGAGAGAGAGAGAGAGAGATAGATAGATAGAGATAGAGAGAGAGAGAGAGAATAGTCTAAGGATGATTTTTTTGGCTGAAAAGAGGGTGACATGTTTGTAATGTTCGACATGCTATGCCTTTGTATATAAAGAAACAGATGGTTCCTCTCCTTGATGACTGCACATGAAGATGGAGAGAGAGAGAGAAAGAGAGAGAGAAGGAATAGAACACTATAGAGATTGAATTGGTAGAGGATGATCGTGGCACATAAGAAATCGGACACAAGATGGAGAGAGAGAGATAGAGAGAGAGGGAGAGATAGAGATAGAGAGAGAGAGAGAGCTGGCATGGGCCGTAGCATAGAGGTGATGCACCTTTGAAGGAGAGACAAAGAATGAAGGTAGGCTCTGAGTAGAGATCATTCTCAGATGTAGTGAAGAAGGTGGATTCAGATAGTCTTTATGAGGATATGGAAAATGGGTAGATACAAATGGGGTAAAACATATGGGAAATGACACAAGCAACTGCATAAAGAAGGATCACAAATGCAAGAGCTTGTAGAGAGAGAATATTGATCTTTGTAATAGTAAGCATTTAGGAAATAAACGATCATGTTTGTATGTATAAGTTGTTAGGATTTAATGATGGGCTTGAAATGGAGTAAGGATAAATTGTAGATGAAATTAGTTTGTGTTGCATGCTCTGTGTGGGTGTGTCGGTGATAGCCAACCTTTGATGATGTAGTGCTTGGTGGGATATGTCATGGGAAATCTTGAAATGAGGTTTCAAGATAAGAGCTTTAGCCCTGTTTTGCATTGATTGTCTCATTTTTGATTGATGAAGCTTGGACACATGCACAAACTGAGAGAGAGAGAGAGAGAGAATGAAAGCTATAAGTCACTCAACTAATTGACGTTTTGTTTTCATTCTATTATGTAGTTAGTTCTAGTATGGAATCTTTGTTAGTTTGGAGGTAAATAAGTACTAAATGATTGTAATATAAGCAGAGATGAATGGGAATTTGTGCATAATTCTAACCCACCAGTTTTTTTTTGTTATGCAATGTTTTCTATTATGGTGAATGTTGAAAGCAGTTTCATCTTGATATGACTTCATGCCATTTGAGCCAAGGTGTTTGTCTGTATGCCTACCTTTAAGTGTGTAAGTGTGTGATGGGTTGTGTAACTGTATTTGCATGGGCATGTGCATGTGAACATTGCCTTACTTAGAATGCTTATACTTGAAACCATTCCTCATACTATCTTTTTTCTGTATCCTTATTTTCTTAGACATGGAGTTGTTGATGCAAATGTCCAAGCCTTCACATTTGTCTAGGCATGTAAGAAAATGTGTGCCACCACTTGATGAAGCATGTGAACCTTAGCTTGTAATCTTTGATCATTTACCACTTGTAAAAGGCTTTAACCTTCAGAGAATCTTGTAAATCCATACATTACATGGAGTTAGAAGAAGAATAATAGGAATAACTCCTCAATCATAGGGAACTCTTTTAGATGGAGCCAAGCTTGAATTTGAAATTCAAACTTGGATGAAGAACTCATTATAAAAGCTATTGTAAATCTCTTGGACTTGTGGCCTTATCATGGAGCTCTTCCACTGCTCATTTGTAGCATTTGAGTAGCTTACCACATAGCCTAATCATTCCACTATCATTGAGCATCATTATAATTCCAGTGGTCTTGTAAAATCATGTGTGATAATAGATATTCTTCATTGATAATTTCTGTTCAATTCTCTGCTATGACTACTTAGAACAATGAACTTTGCATGAACATATCTTAGTGATTTCTCAGTCATTTTGCATGATCTATAGCTTGTTGGAAGTAGCTAAAAGTCTATTTTAGGCTTTCAAAGTTTCAAGGAATTTGCTTCATCCAATTGGGAGAAATCGCCATCGAACTGCTCACTCATCATTTACTACTCAATCCCTAAAAAGTTGGGGGTAAGCCTTGGATTGCTAAATTGATTTTTGAGTGCATAGTTTGTTATTTTAGATGATTTCACTTGTAATCATTAGCTATCTAAGCTAATTAAATTCCCTCAAAAGGAAGTTAAGCAATTGTTACTGTACTATGAGCATTGAGCAAAAGAACTAGCAGGTGTGAAGACCAACATAGCAAGTTTTGAGACACAAGCTATTTGTAAAGTAGTTTGTTTTGATTCAATTGTTTAAAGGATCAACTCCAAAGCACATCAATACTTTCTTGGTGTCATTTGCAAGCTAAAAGGTTTTACTATCAAACTCTGAAGTGAAATAGGGCAGATACTGAGCAAGTTTTAGCAGTACCACCTCAATTTCTTGAGGTATCCATCCATCTCTTCCAACAATGGTATCAGAGCAAGTTGAGGTAAAATGGGAGATGGTTTTCTTTCTTTTATTGACAAATTGGACAAGAATAATTATCTAGCATGGTCCTTGAGGATGAAGACCTATCTACAAGGAAGGAGTCTCTATGGATACATATCAAGAGATGAGGAGATGTGCATATTCAGAAGTAAAGGTCAACCTACAAGAGAGGAGCTAGAAAGACTCAACTCATGGTGTGCCAAAGACGCTTTAGCAAGGTCATATCTACTTAACTCTATTTCTGACTTCCTTATTCCTCACACTAGGAATTATAAAACTTCTCAAGAGACTTGGGATACATTGTCTTCATATTTTTCTTCCAATACAAGAGCTAGAAAAAATCAATTGTGGACTCTGTTTTCCATTCAAAGGAAGCAACCCAAGCATAATGTTTCAGAGTATGTGACCAAGGTTAAAGATGTGCCTAATCAATTGGCAAGCATAGGAGAGGAGATTGAAGAGGAGAAAATTGTGAGACAAATAATCAATGGCATCAAGGCAGATGATAAGTGGGAAGCTTTCACAACTACTATGGACCTTTACATGGACATGAAAATCCCACATCTTACTACACTCATGGGACAACTCTTTACCCATGAAGCCAAGCTCAAAAAAAATGGAGAACCATCAAGAGGTAAGAATTCTTCTGCCCTATACACAGATAAAGAAAAGTCTAAAGATAAAGGGAAGAGCAAGAAAGTTGAAGATGAAGGTACTACTGCTCAAGCTAACTATGCAGGGAGAGGTAGGAACTCAAGAGGAAGGGGCAAAAGAGGTAAGAAAGGTAGGGGGAGACCTTTCAACTCGTCCCCATGCAACATATGTGGATTGTCTAATAACACAACAGATGAGTGCTATAGGAACTTCAAGAATCAGAAAGGAAGAGGATTTCAAAGAGGTGGCTACTCACAATCAAGAGGAAGATTCAACCATAATCAAGGATACAACCATGGCTACAACAACAACTACAACAACAATTATCAAGGAGGATACAAATGAAGAAAAGACTTCAACAATTATATAATGGATTAAAAGGATTCTCTTCTCATTATGAACATGACTTCAAAAAAAGGTATGAATGATGAGCACCTCTTCTATGTTGACTTAGGTTGTTCAAACCACGTAGCAGGCAATGTAGCTCTCCACTTCTGATGGGAATAGAAATCTGTTGAGCACGGGTCTTTATGTACCTACTATCACAAAGAATTTGATGAGTGTTGGACAGATAGTGGAAAAGGGTTTGTAGATTAGGTTCAACAAATATGGAGCTTTTGTGGAGGGCCCCCAACATGGATTTAAGAGAATTGCCAAGGGAGAGAAAATAGGTAGATTATTTACATTTGAGCTTGAGGACACTAGAAACATTGCACTTTACAATTATAAGGATCAAACATTGTCTCATTGGTGAGAGAACCTTGAAGTAGATATGTAGAGATCAATGTGTACTTGGGATACCTAATCACATGATATATAAATGTGGTGCTTGTCAGTTTGGTAAATCACACAGGTTACCCTTCATAAAGAAAGGCTATATGCATGAGGATTATTTGGAACTTCTCCACCTAGATGTGTGAGGACCAAGCAAGGACCCTTCAATTTCAGGCTCAAGGTACTATGTGTCATTCATTGATGATTTCAATAGGTGGAATATCTTGTATTTCATGAAACACAAAGATGAAGTGTTCAGTTGTTTCAAGAAGTATCTTGCACTTGTGGAAAATCAAACAGGAAGAAGCCTAAAGAGGATTAGGTTAGATGGATGAGGTGAGTACTTCTCAAATGAATTTGATGCATTTTTGCAGGATAGAGGTATCAAAAGGGAGATTACTACCAGATATAATCCTGAGCAAAATGGAGTAGCAGAGAGGAGGAACGGGTTGATTGTGGAAGCAGCTAGATCAATGCTTAATAAAAAGAAATTGCCAAATTATTTGTGGGCACAGAGTGTTTCCACTACCACTTACCTTATTAACAGGTTACCTTCTAAATCCCTTGGTGGGATGACCTCCTATGAGGCATGGCATGGTAGAAGGCCATCACTTGAACATTGAAAAATATTTAGTTGTGTTGCTTATGTGCATATTCCATCTAAAATCAGAGGTAAGTTAGACCCTAAGGCAGAGAAGTGCATATTCATAGGGTATGATTTAAATAAGAAAGGATACAGGTTTAATAATCCATCCAACGAAGGGTTTATGGTCAGTAGAGATGTTGTGTTTGATGAGAATGATTCTTGGTTTGAAAGTGAATGCTGGAAGGTCAAGTTTCCATATGACTTGGAAGAAGAATTTCAAAGCCTCACCAAGGAGGCGTCAAGCACAATTGAAGACATCAAATCAGATGATGAGGACACCATCAACTTGGAAGAGCTCAAAGCATGGAAATCAAAGGGCAAGGCCAAGATGAAGAGGTTGGAGGACATACCTGAATCATCCAACCAAGCTCTTACAAGATCACAAAGGAAGAGTAAGAAGCCAATCAAATATGGGTATGACACTTCGTTAGTTACTAAGAATTCCATTTATCTTGCTAAGGATTTATCACTTGAAGAACCTTCTTCATATGAAGAAGCAATTACCAAATCAGAATGAAAGGAAGCTATGGATGAAGAAATAGAAGCACTCCAAGAGAATGATACTTGGGAGCTAGTACCCAAGAAGGCATCAATGAAGGTAACTGGTTCTAGATGGATTTACAAAATCAAGAGGAACTCAGATGGATCCATAAACATGTATAAAGCTAGACTTGTGGCTAAGGGTTTTGCACAAACCCAAGGATTTGATTATGAAGAAGCTTTCTAACATGTGGCTAAGATGCCGACCATCAAAGTCTTGGTAAGTGTAGCTGCATCTAGAAATTGGAAAATGTATCAACTAGATGTGAAAAATGCCTTTCTAAATGGTTAGATTTCAGAGGAGGTTTACATGGCTCAACCTCCTGGCTATGAAGACCCAAGCAAGGTAAATAATGTATCCTCTTTTCCCAAAACTTGAGGCACCTTGTAAACATGTTCATGAAGGATATATTTTGAACAAAATGTAGCATTCCTCCTTTCGAAAAGATGGTTCAATTTGAGCTACTCAGAAATTGCAGCTTCTTCATAGTGATGTCTATGATCCTATGCAAACACCCTCTTTTGGCAAATACCTTTACTTCTTGACTTTAATTGATGATTTTTTTTAGGCATGCATGGGCATATCCACTAAAAGGAAAGTCCAAAGAGTTTATGTGCTTCAAATTGTTTCTTATTTTGGCTAAAAAGTTGTCAGCATGCAAAATGGGCACCCTTTATTCTGATCAAGGGGGGATACATTTCTTCTGATTTTCGTGCATTTCTCATTGAATATGGGATAAGACATCAGTGTACAATGTGGTATACACCTTAAAAAGATGGATTTGTTGAAAGGAAGGATAGGTCACTCATGGAGATGGCGAGGTTTATGGTCAAAAGTCAGGCTTTACCACATAGCTTATGGCTTGAGGCTGTTATATGTGCAACTTATGTACTTAACATGTGTCCCACTAAAGCATTGGAGTCTATCACTCCATATGAGGCTTGGCATGGTTGCAAGCCAATTTTTGCTCACCTGCATGTTTTGGCATATGCAGTAGTGCTTGAACAACAATGCACGAAATTGGATGATAAAGCAGTGAAATGTAATTTTGCTGGGTAAAATTTAGAAATCAAAGGTTATCATCTATATCATCCATAGATTAAATGCATTTTGGTTAGCTATGATGAAGGAGACTTATGCTAGCCTTAGAGATGTCTATGACACCTTGTTGCCTCTTTTTACAAGTGGACAATGAAGTGTTAGTCTAATGAGGCGATTTCTCAACCCTTACAGGTTTCATGTGAAGATGCAGGCAATCCAAATGCCTTATCATTTGAGGAGTTAGTCTCTGTTCTATTGCAGGAAGGTCACTCGAGGCATAACATGTCCATTATGCGAGTTGCAGATCAAGCTTTCCTGACTAGTCAGAAGGGCAAAGGAAAATGAGCTCTTCAAGTAGTAAGCAGAAATCTGCTAATTCTGCATATTTGAAGAAGGAAGATAAAGATGAGAAGAAAGCACAAAAGTAGAAATTATTTTGTAAGTACCGTAAAAGGAATGATCATATCATAAAGAACTGTCCAAAACTGGCTTCTAAAGAGGCAAAGAAGAAAGAGATTGGAATGGTTGTTGCAGAGGCCTCTACACCAAAAACAGAGTCTGTTAATCTTGTGCAGGAAGAAGAATGGGCATTTACTACTGTCTGCAATTTTGACCCATCTTCTCATTAGCAGTGCATGTCTACAGTAGACTTAGATGTTTGGTATTTTGACAGTGGGGCAACCTAATATATTACCTCGTAGTGCAGTTTCTTCTCTTCACTCGAGCCTGCCCCTACAGGGATACTGTTACGTGCGCCAACAACTCCTCTTATCCTGTTATGGGAGTTGGCAAGATCATTTTGACTACTGCGGATGGTAGTTCTTTCACTTTGTAAGATGCTTTATTTGTGCCAGGGATCAAGAAGAACTTGTTATCAGTTTCTGCATTAGCCAAGATTGGCTTGGTTGTGAAATTTATTGATGATAGGTGTACAATTCATGATCTGTCAAATGGCAATGTGATTATTGCTTCTGGCATTCTATGTCATGGGCTGTATAAGCTCATAGACTATGAAAGATCTGTAAATGATTTGGCATGTGCAATAAATGATTCTCAAGCTATTTCATATGCAAAGCTTTGGCATGCACGCTTTGGTCATCTGAATTTTTCTAGTTTGCTATGCCTATAGAAATCTGAAATGGTGTCCTCTTGCCCAAACTTGAGGCACCTAAAAAACATGTTTGTGAAGGCTGTATTTTGGGCAAAATGCAGCGTTCGTCCTTTCCAAAAGATGGTTCAGTTCGGGCTACTCAAAAATTGCAGCTTGTACATAGTGATGTCTGTGGTTCTATGCAAACACCTTCGTTTAAGAATTATCTTTACTTCGTGAATTTCATCGATGATTTTTCTAGGCATGCATGGGTATATCCATTGAAGGAAAAGTCTGAAGTGTTCATGTGCTTCAAATAGTTTTTGGTTTTGGCTAAAAATCTGTCAGCATGTAAAATGGGCGCCCTCCGTTCTAATCGAGGGGGGGAATATATGTCTTTTGATTTTAATACATTTTTGGCTGAACGTGGGATAAAACACCAGTGTACATTGCCGTATACACCTCAACAGAATGGAGTTGCTGAACGAAAGAAAAGGTCACTCATGGAGATGGCGAGGTGTATGGTCAAGAGTCAGGCTTTACCACATAGTTTCTGGCTTGAGGCTGTCATGTGTGCAACATATGTACTGAACAGGTGTCCCACTAAAGCACTAAAATCTATCACTCCATATGAGGCTTCACATGACCACAAGCCATCTGTTGCTCATCTGTGTGTTTTTGGTTGTTTGGCATATGCATTAGTGCCTGAAAAACATCGTAGAAAATTGGATGATAAAGGAGTAAAATGTATTTTTATTGGGTACAGTTTTGAAAGTAAAGGCTATCATCTATATCATCCATGTTGTTTTTGTGGAAGATGCTATTCAACCATTGCTTTCATGTACTAAGGAGGCATCTGTTAGCTTCACAGACATGTATGATACTTTACTGCCTCTTTTTACAGGTGGACAGTCTAGTGCTGGTCCTAATGAGGCAACTTCTCAACCTTTGCAGGTTTCATGTGATGATGCAGATAATTCCATTTTTGATGCAGATGTACATGATGCACTTATTGATGAGAGAGCTGATATTGAGTAGGCAAGAAGTATGCCAAAATGTCTGGTGCAGACCTTTTGTGACAACAAATTAGATGCACCTGTGTCATATCGTACTCAATCAGGCTCTCATTGTGCCTCTTTCGCATCAGATTGCTATGCTATGGCTGCATCTAGTCTCTGTGATGAGAATGAGCCTGTTTCCTTTGATGAAGCACAAAATTCAAAAAAATTGGATGGCTGCTATGCAATCTGAATATGATGCAATCATGAAGAATGGTACTTGGTCTTTATGTGACTTGCCTCCTGGCAAGAAGGCCATTGGTACTAAGTGGGTATACAAGCTGAAGCATAAACCTAATGGTACAATTGATAGGTATAAGGCTAGGCTTGTTGCAAAGGGTTATGCGTAGGAAAGAGGCATTGATTTTGATGAGATCTTTGCACCTACATGTTGTATGACTACTCTTCGGAGCATTTGTGCACTTGCAGCCCATCATGGTTGGAATGTACATCAGTTGGACATTAAAATTGCATTTCTGAATGGTGGCTTGCATGAAGAAGTGTATGTTTTTCAGCCCCATGGCTTTGTGCAGAAAGGGCATGAAAACTAGGTGTGCAGGTTAAAGAAGACATTATATGGTTTAAAGCAAGCACCACATGCTTGGTATGAGAAGATACATGCCTATCTGATTGCACATGGTTTTGAGAACAGTCCAACTGAAAGCACCTTATATGTTAAGCGTGCTAATGATTTGCTTTTGATCATTGTTGTCTATGTTTACGACATGCTGCTCACTGGTCCTATTGAGAAGCATATTGTTGATTTTAAGGCTGATTTGCATGCCTCATTTGAGATGTCTGATTTGGGGCATTTGCATCACTATTTGGGCATTCAGTTTATGCAAGTTGATGGTGGAATGGCTTTGTGTCAAATGAAATATATTGACACATTATTGCAACATTTTGGCCTTGAAGACTGTAAGCCTATTGCCACTCCTATGGAGACAGGTTTACGATTGAGTCTTCATGATGCTGGAGATGCATTTGATGCTCTCCTCTATCAGCAGACTGTTGGATGCCTGATTTACTTATGCATTACTAGGGTAGATATTCAGTTTGCTGTCTCACAGATGAGCAGGTTTATGCATTGCCTAGGTGTCAAGCATTGGCAGGTGGTTAAGCACATCTTTTGCTACTTGAGCGGTAGTCGACTACTTGGGTTGTTTTATCCCAAGGGGGGATCACTACCGCCAGATTTGCATGCTTTTTCTGACTTAGACTGGGCTGGTTGCTATGACACTCGTGTGTCCACCAGTGGTTTTTGCTTCATGCTTGGTAGCTCGTGTATATCTTGGTTGCAAGAAGCAGCCTACTGTGGCCACTTCTAGTTGTGACGCTGAATATAGGGCAGCTTTCATAGCTACTAATGAGTGTGTGTGGCTCAGATGCCTTATGGCTGATTTGGATGTTGGTCAGTCTTCTACCACCACCATCTTCATTGACAGTCAGAGTGCATTGGCAGTTGCGAGGAACCCTGTGTTCCATGCTCGCACTAAGCACATTGAGGTGCACTATCATTATGTCAGGGAGAGGTTCTCAGTTGGGGAGATTAGCTTGGCATATGTGCCCACACAGGAGAACATTGCAGACCTTTTCATGAAGGCTCTGCCTAGGGAGAAGTTTGAAGCTTTCTGCAAAGCTTTGGGCTAACTTCCTTTTGTGGAGTAATTTCCACATAGCTTGGCACTTCCTTATACATGAGTGCCAGCTAGTTGTTCACCGCATCACTCCTAGGGGGGATTTGTTGATATATTTAGGTAGTGATGTGTGTGAACACTCTAGGACCGTCGGGACACTTTTTTCCCTCTTTAGGAGGTTCTTTTCCCCCAGCTTGTATATACACCTATTGCCCTAATGGGCTACTTATCTTTGTACATTCTCTAGTAATACATTCAGTATTGTGTGTTGTGCTCCAAGCTTCTTCTTTTCCTTGTGCTGTTCGCGTGCTTTCTCAGAGGACTAACTCCAACAATAATCAAGCCTACTTGAGTAAAAGGACGGAACAGACTACTAGGATTATGATGTGCATGCTTTCCAAGAATTTTCATTTAGACTAGATGTGACTTTAGATAATATGATAATACCTCCCTAGCAACCATCCCATAACTCAAACTTCAACAATAATTTCATAAAGTCTCCATAAGGATGCAATGTGTAGAACCTTCTTTCTTATAAATATAGCCATCATGAATGTATTCAATCACAAACCGCTAAGAGTTAAAATTATCCAGAATAGAGATACTAATTTATTAGATAGTTTTTTTTTTTCAAGAAGTGACCTCTTTGAATGGAGTTAGTCAGGGAACTCAGATTTCTTCTTCATCATCAAGATGAATGTCAAATATATTATTTCAATTCTTTTTCCATCAAATAACCAATCAAATAAAACAAGACATTCAAATTGTTTCTTCATCATCAAGCTGAATATCACATATATTATTTCAATTATTTTATTTCATCAAAACAACCGATCAAATCAAACGGGGATCGGTACACCAAGTATAATAGCTTATCATCAATACACGAGACTCAGAGAATTGCTTGATTATCATATCAAACTGCAATTTCATAATCTCCTTCTACTTCTACAGACTCCTTCAAAGAAAAAAACCAATATTCACACATGCTGTATATTGTCCTTATGGAATCCTTCAATCAACGTTCTAACATGAAATCGAGGATCTAGAATTCACCAAAAGAAAATTCCATTGGCTATTTGGAAATTATAAAGTTACGCTCTACCATTCCTTCACCGTAGCTTAGGTGAGAATAAAAAAACATATGTGTGTGTATCTTCTATACAAGAACAAAATGCATGTATTTATTTTTTTCGTACACAAAGAACACTGTGAAAGTTATCCCCTCATTGTTTCATTATGACAATGGATTGATTTTGTTCCCAAAAAATAAGCTACAATGCATGAGCTAGTGAGAACAAGTGATGTAAATTAATAGTTCTTATTTTTCTACCTCCTTTCCATCCATCTATTCAAAATCATTTCAATATCTTTATGAGCTGAAATGAGATATGAGATACCAGTATCCCACAAAGCAAGGGTATGATGGTGCGAAGGCACTACATTGGTAAAAACTGCGAATCGACATGAAATATATGTTTTAGTGGGATTTACAAAGAAGGTTAATGATATTTTCATCGCCCTCTTGGGTGGACCATGTTGATATATTTAGGTAGTGATGTGTGTGAACACACTAGCACCACCGGCCCACTTTTTTCCCTCTTTAGGAGGTTTTTTCCCCCAGCTTGTATATATGCCTATAGCCCTAATGGGTTACTTATCATTTTACATTCTAATGGTGATACATTCAGTATTGTGTGTCGTGTTCCAAGATTCTTCTTCTTCCTTGTGTTGTTCATGTGCTTCCACAGACCTCGAACTCCAACAATTGGTATCAGAGTAGGTCATCGCTTCATCTAGGGTGTCATCAACACCCCTCTGGTCACAATCTCTGAATTGCACAAAATTTGGTAAGCATACTCATGGTGATTAGGAGATCAAAACAGCTTCGCTATGTGGTGCTGAAATCGTGATCTAAGCTTGTTTTCGCCTCTAAATGCACTATCACAATGCTTGTATAGGATATTTCATCTTTTTGTGCCAAAGATATATACATGTTTTGGTTCCCAAGTATAAGTGTCTCGAAGTTTGCTACACATTTAGCAGAACTCGATAGGGTAGTTGTATTCAACTTTTTGAGATATAGTCAGTTTTTTGCATCAAGTATTTTAGTCAGTGGCCATGGTTGAAAGGAGTCATTAGGAAAAAAAATGAACCCTGGATGGGCCTTTTAGATTAGAGAGTGATTAGTGATGGACCAATGAGAAGAGGGTGGTGGCCACAGTCTAGGCTCTTAATCAACTAGGCTAGGCATAGGCTTCCCTTGGTTTGGGCTAGTCAAAACCACATAAACAAGCTGAAATTCGTGGTTTTGTTGCTCAGGTAGTTTTTGAAAGTCATGGGATTCAAAATCAACCCTTGGATGCCCTTCAAGATCCAATGGCTAAGATTAGTTCTTAAGAAATGGGCTACTTTAAATTATAGCCCTTAGATGTTGCTTAGATCTAATGGATGTGGTTGCTCCCAAAAGGAAAAAAGGTGCCTTGAATTTGGGCCATTGGATTTTGAGAAAAATGAATGGATGAGATTTGATCCTTACGTGGATTCAATTCTATTCAATCCCAACCATCCATCCTCTCTCACATCTAATGGTCAAAAAGCTACACGGACCCCAAAATCTTTCTCTCTCTTCCCACGAAGTTTCGTGGTTTTGTCTTTTAGTGACAGTCCATGGAGCTATTTTGTCTTTTAGTGATAGTAGACTGGCTCTCAATCTCCACCCTCAAAATCAAATCCGATCGGACGGCTGTCAATAGGCGATTTCACGATTTTTCTTCTCTCTCTTCGCATGGGAGTTTGCTCTTTTGTCTTTTTTTGATAGAGACTGTGGTCTTATTTTGTCTTCTAGTGCCTTTCTTTTCCCATTTGATCGTGGCCATACAATAAACCAATCTAATGGCTTAGAATTCACACGAATTTTTTGTTGAAAGAGGGTTCTTTTTTATTCTTTATTTTAACTGACAATACCACTAGTGGTATTTCCAAATCTCTTAATCACCTTGATTAGTCATTTGAATTCCTTAAAATTAGGAATCCTTACAAGGCCCATGTAGGGCTCACTTTTTCCCCTAATGTGCTGGATTTCATATGTTGGCTATTGAGGATAAGTTCAAATTACCCATTGTAGCCTTATATGATGCATCATGCACTGGTTGCAAAAGGACTATGGAATATTATGCAGGGTGTTGAAAAATGTCCTATTACACCTACAAATACAGGTATTGAAGCTCATGTAAAAGGCGTCAAAGATGGAGATATCCTATAGATTCATGTTTGTGCTACGGTTTCTATTGCACCTACTGTAGAGAAAATTTGTTGGGATGGCAGAGATGCTCAGGCACATGCATTGGTAGCCTTGTCTATCAAACATGCCATTATTGCTCACATTCGCTCTTGCAGAACAATTAAGGATACTTGGGATACACTTACCACATTGTATCAAGCTAGGAATGAGGCTCATGTTTCTTACCTCCGAAAACAGTTGGAGAGTGAGCATATGAATGAAGGTGATTCTATGGACAATTTTCTAACAAAAATCAAAGTTTTGAAGGAACAATTAATTTCTGCTAATGAAGTCTTGCTTGACAATTCACTTGTGCAGACTCTTCTGAATGCACTTCGTGATTCATACCAGAATTTTGCTTCTAGTCTTTGTTTGATGATGAAAGGAAATCCAAATCCCTTAGCATTTGAGGAGTTAGTCTCTATTCTATTGCAAGAAGATCAGTCTAGGTAGAAATGGTCCATTATGCGTGTTGCAGATCAAGCTTTCTTGGTTATTCACAAGGGCAAAGGTAAATGGTGCTTTTCTACTAGTAAGTAGAAATATGCTAATTTTGCACAATCAAAGAAGGATGATAGAGACAAAAAGAAAAGAGAAAAGTAGAAATTGTTTTGCAAGTATATAAAGCAAATGATCATGTCATAAAGAATTGTCCAAAACTGGCTACAAAAGAGGCAAAGAAAAAAGAGGTTGGAATGGTTGTTGTAGAGGCATCTACACCAAAAACAAAGTTTGCTAATCTAGTGCAAAATGAAGAATGGGCGTTTACTACTATTTACAATTTGAACCATCTTCTCATGAATAGTGTATGTCTTTAGTAAACGCAGATGTTTGGTACTTTGATAGTGGGGCAACCAAACATATTTACCTCGGAGCATAGTTTCTTCACTTCACTCGAGCCTTTCCCTATAGGGAATACTATCACATGCACCAACAACTCCTCTTATCCTATCATGGGGGTTGGTAAGATCATTCTAGCTACTACTTATGGTACTTCTTTTACATTGTCAAATGCTTTATTTGTGCCAGGAATCAAGAAGAGTCTATTATCAGTTTCAGCTTTAGCCACAATTGGCTTGGTTGTGAAATATGTTGATGATAGATGTAGAGTTCATGATTTGTCAAATGGCAACGTGATTATTGCTTCTGGCATTTTATGTCGTGGGTTGTATAAACTCATAGATTATGCAAAAACTGTGAATGATTCAGCATGTGTAGTACATGATTCTTAGGCTATGTCAGATGCAAAGCTTTGGCATGTACGCTTTGGTCATGTGAACTTCACTAGTTTGCTACAGTTGCAAAAATCTTAAATGGTGTCCTCCTTGCCCAAACTTGAGGCACCTAATAAACATGTCAATGAAGGCTATATTTTGGGAAAAATGCAGTGTTCATCCTTTCCAAAAGATGGTTAAGTTTGAGCTACTAAAAAATTACAGCTTATTCATAGTGATGCATGTTGTCCTATGCAGACACCCATCTTTTGGAAACTATCTTTACTTTGTGAATTTCATTGATTATTTTTCTAGGCATGCATGGATATATCCACTAAAAACAAAGTCCAAAGTGTTTATGTGCTTCAAACAATTTATGGTTTTGGCTAAAAAATTTATCAGCATGTAAAATGGGCACCCTCCATTCAAAGGGGGGAATATATGTCTTCTGACTATAATGCATTTCTAGTTGAATGTGGGATAAATGTACAGTGTTGTATACACCTCAACATGGAGTTGCTGAATGGAAGAGTAGGTCGCTCATGGAGATGGCGAGGTGCATGGTCAAGAGTCAGGCTTTACCACATAGTTTCTGGCTTGAGGCTGTCATGTGTGCAACATATGTACTTAACATGTGTCCCACTAAAGCATTGCAGTCTATCAACCCATATGAGGCTTGGTATGTTTGCAAGCCATTTGTTGCTCACCTACATGTTTTTGGTTGTTTGGCATATGCTTTAGTGCCTGAACAATAACACAAGAAATTGGATGATAAAGAAGTGAAATGTACTTTTGTTGGATACAGTTCTCAAAGAAAAGGCTATCATCTCTATCATCCATAGACTAAGTGTATTTTGGTTAGCCGTGATGTTGTTTTTGGTGGAAGATTCTATCCAACCTTTACTTTCATGTACTAAGGAGACATCAGTTAGCTCCAAAGACATGTATGATACTTTGCGGCCTCTTTTTATAGGTGGACAGTCTAGTGCTGGTCCTAATGAGGCAACTTCTCAACCGTTACATGTTTCATGTGAAGATACATATAATTCCATTTCTCATGCAGATTTACATGATGCACTTGTTGATCAGAGAGCGGGTATTGAGGAGGCAAAAACTATGCCAAAATGGCTAGTGTAGACTTTGTGTGATAGCAAATTATATGCAACTCTACCATATCGTACTTGTTCAAGCTCTCATAGTGCCTCTTTTGCATCAGATAGCTATGCTATGGCTACCTCTAGTCTCTCTGATGAGACTGAGCCTATTTCCTTTGATAAAGCACAAAATTCAAAAAATTGGATGGTTGCTATGGAATCTAAATATGATGTTATAATGAAAAATAGTACCTAGTTTTTATGTGACTTGCCTCGTGGCAAGAAGGCCATTGGCACTAAATGGGTATACAAGCTAATTCAAGTGTAAGCCTGATGGAACAATTGACAGGTATAAGGCTAGGCTTGTTGCAAAGGGTTATGCTCAAGAAAGAGGAATTGATTTTGATGAAACCTTTGCTCCTGCTTGTGGAATGACTACTATTCATAGCATCTGTGCACTTACAGCTCATCATGGTTGGAATGCACATTAGTTGGACATTAAAACTACATTTCTGAATGGTAACTTGCATGAAGAAATGTATGTTTTTTAGCCTCGTGGCTTTGTGCAGAAAGGCCATGAAAACCAGTCCAAGTTAAAGAAGGCACTATATGGTTTAAAGCAAGCACCATGTGCTTGGTATGAAAAGATACATGCCTATCTAATTGCACATGGTTTTAAGAACATTCCAACTAAGAGCACCTTATATGTTAAGCATGCAAATGATGTGTTTTTTATCATTGTTGTGTATGTTGATGACATGCTGCTCACTAGTCCTCATGAAAAGCATATTGTAGATTTTAAGGCTAATTTGCATGCCTCATTTGAGATATCTGATTTGGGGTATTTTCATCTTTATTTGGGATTCACTTTATGCAAGTTGATGGTGGAATGGCTTTGTGTCTAATGAAATATATTGAAACATTATTGGAGTGTTTTGGCCTTAAAGAGTGTAATCCTATTGCCACTCCTATGGAGACAAGTTTATGATTGAGTCTTCATGATGCTTGAGATGCATTTGATGTTGTTCTCTATTAGTAGGCTATTGGATGCTTGATTAACATATGCATTACTTGGCGAGATATTCATTTTTCTATCTCAGTGATGAGTAGGTTTATGCATTGCCTAGGTGTCAAGCATTGGGAGGTGGTTAAGTGCATCTTTCGCTACTTGAGTGGTACCTTGCTACTTAGATTGTTTTATCCCAAGGGGGGATCACTACCACCAGATTTACATGCTTTTTGTGATTGTCACTAGGCTTCATGCTTGATAGCTCATGTATATCTTGATTGAGCAAGAAGCAGCCTACTATGTTCACTTCTTGTTGTGAGGATAAAAATTGGGAAGCTTTCACAGTGATTGTTCAGTGTTTGTGACTCAGACACCTTAGTGTTGATTTAGGTGTTGGTCAGTCTTCTACCACCAACATCTTCATTAACAGTCAGAGTGCATTGGCAGTTACAAGGAACCCTGTGTTCCATGCTTGCACTAAGCATATTGAGGTGCATTATCATTATATCAGGGAGAGGTTCTCTGCTGGAGAGATGAGCTTGACATATGTGATCACACAAGAGTTGTTGACCTTTTCACAAAAGCTCTACCTAGGGAGAAGTTTGAAGCTTTGCACAAAGCTTTAGGCTTACTTCCTTTTGTGGATTGATCCACATAGCTTGGCACTTCCTTATACATGAGTTCTAGCTCCTTGTTCATGGCATCACTTCCAATGGGAGTTTGTTGATATATTTAGGTAGTGATGTGTGTGAACACACTAGGACCACCAAGGCACTTTTTTCCCTCTTTAGGAGGTTGTTTTCCACCAGCTTGTATATATGCATATATCCCTAATGGGTTACTTATCTTTTTACATTCTAGTGGTAATACATTCAGTATTTTGTGTTGTGATGCAAGCTTCTTCTTCTTCTTCTTCCTTGTGTTGTTTGCATGCTTCTACAGACCTTGAACTCCAACAGAACACTTAACTTTTAATCTTCTTATTATCCAAGATGAAAATCGTATGGCATCTAAATGGTGGGGACTTCTTCCAATTACAAATTTCTCTCCCTAGTTGGCCAAGGGATTTGTGAACTGACCACTCTTTCAAAAGGACTTCAAATTTGCTTGCACATCTCCCTTTCCATATCTTCCAAAGAACTTCCCCCCTAATGGCATTCGACAAGGTAGAAGAGTAGTTTATTGCTTTGCCTAGAAACTCTTGCTTCAAGTTGATTTGATTTTGTAAACTCAAAATCCTAGCAAGCGCCTGCCATACCACGTGATTCATAGGGCACAAAAAGAAGAGGTGACCAATGTCTTCTCCACCTTTGAGGCAGGGATCACACCACTAAAGGGCCCCATAGATTTTGCTATCTTTGACATTGGACCCAATTCCCCTTTTGTTCTGAATGAGAGGATGTCACAAGTCCACCAACTTAAATTTCCATCTAATATTGGGACACTTCAGGCACCATCTTCTGTTTAGGGAGACATACCAATCCAAATGCTTCTTGAAACTTATCTCCTTATCCATTTTGTTACTATTGATCCATCTTAACCCTTGAATCTCTAGGGGATCGTGTTTGAGAAGGAGGCAATTGTAACAAAAAGACTATTAGGACCATCGTGTGCTAGAGAGATCACTCTCCTCCCAAACTTATACCTCTATATATAGCTACTTGAACCAACGGGGACCACAAATGTAAATAGAGTCCACAAGTTCATGTGCAATCTGCACCATTCCTTTAATATCTTCCACTAGAGTCTACTAGTGGTTGAAGTGATCTCGACCACTACTTTAGTACCTTCCAGTAGAGTCCACTAGTGGTTGGTGTATGGAATGAATAATGAGGGTCGATCAAATAACATCTATGGCTAATTCACTATTTTCACTGTGTGCTATCTGGGCACTAATATGTGAAATGGGTGGATTCAAATTACGAGTCAATTTCTGGGCATCATTGGTGCATGGATGTAGTAACTAAGGTGGGATTTCTATCCCTAACATGAATTTGAGAACTCTTGATTCACTTGAATTTGATTTCGAAAACTAGAATTCTGTTTGTCTCAAACATCCAACTTGGATGCTTGTACTATGGTTCACTATCAACCAATATTTACTTGATTTTTTCACCCAACAAAGCTACTTTTTCCTCATGGGCTTGGAAGTCCTGTGTAGAATGTAGGAAAAGAATTTCCATTTGATTTTGTTCAACCTTACTTTAATGTGACTAAGTAAAATCCAAAATGAAAAGTTTCAAACTTAAATCTTTAGTTTTACACTCTTGGGAACTGTCAAACATATGAGCAATTCCTAACTTTAATTCCAAAATTTAATCCAACTAAGGATTGAGTGCCTAAATAGGTAACATACATGAGGCATGCATGAGGTTTATTGCCAATACTTGAGCAAACTTCATAGTAATTCCAATTGCAAGTTCTTGGAAAAACGTTGCCAAGCGTGATGAATTTTTTTGGACCTTGCAACAATAATACCCTCAACTAAAGTCCAAGCATATTCTAATGCCATTGAGATTCAAAAACTAAGAATATCATCAAGATTGATACACATGTGGATTATACCACTCATTGGACATGAAGTACCACTATTGGTGATTCAAAACTTCTTGGGAGCTACTTGCTATCTAGTAACTTGAAGAATTCCATTCTCACTACTAGGGAGAATTTTTTCTTCCAATACTTGAAATTACTCCTAAGGAATCAACAACATGAGCAAAGGATTCATCTTGGAATTATTTACACTTCTTGAATGATCCTTGAAAGGAATTCTAGAATTTTGGAGGATACTCTGGAATTTTTGATTATTTGAGTTTTGTCCACTTCCTGAGTGTCAAACAAAAGTACAAATATTACGTAAGAATATGGTTTCCCATTCCATCATGAAAGTTTGACTTGAGCTTTCATTTATGTGATATATATTCATTTTCTTGAGTTTGAAACAAATTATTACCATTGGTCAATCTTTCTATGCTACTTGAGTACTTTAAACATTATTGAAAACCCATTGTAGTTGCATAGTTTAAAGTAAAAGCATCTTCTAATCATTGAACCAAATTACAATAATTTTATTATGGACGCAACATTGTCTTCTGTATCACTTAAGAATCTTTTGGATGCTTTCCTAGAAGTGATAACTTGCAAGTACCTTGGAAGATCTCAATGATTAATCTTCACAATGAGCTTTTTTGAAAGATACACTTGTCCAATCTTCTATCATGAAGTTTAATTACACTGAAGATTCATCTTTGTTTGCAAAAAACTTTGAATCTTTGTATAACTGCTAAGAAGATGGACATATCCTGTCTTTGATCATTCAAAGAATCATTTCTAGATTTCGTATGTATTGTTCTAGCTCAAAATAGCTCAAAATGCCACTTTGAATCAGTCTATGCATATGTGAGCATCAAGGAAAATAGTATGTTTGCCATAAGCTTCCTTGTACAAATGCAATGATCAATCGAGATTATGAGAGAAATAGAAGAAAATTGCACATTTTTATAATGTTTTTTCTTGGTCAATATACTTTTGACCAAAATTATATTTCATTAGATCTCATTTCTATCCAAATAGTTTTTGCATTGAAAGATTCCTTATTGAAACTTTTGTGATCAAAATGATTTTGATTTGAATGTCTCAAATGGTCCGAGGTTGCTCGAATAAGTTGACATGCCATTGAAAACTTTGATTGAATAGTAACGTCCAAGTTCGACACTCATTACATTAGATGTTTATCGAAGTTCGGCACTGATTATATCTTCTTAAGTTTGGAGGTATTTTTAGGCTCTAATGAGTCTTCAACAATGAAGATTCTAGATTCTAGATCCTCCTCTATCCTGTGGTTATTTATTGCTTATTTCTCCAAGATGTTCTTAGTTTTTGATGGAGTAATGGCCTTTAGAGGCACTGCATATTCTATATCACTTCCACAAGACTCAATTACTTTAAGCACATTAATATGTGTAGTGGTTGAGAGCTTATTAGGGTTCTTTGAGCAATCTCTAAACTAGTGTTCTTTGCCACAATCATTACAATATCCTTCTAAGATACATGTGGGTGGGGGTTATATTGTAGAGTGTACTCCCTAATGAAATGGTCTCCACCACATCTATAGCATGGACCTCTTGGTGCAGGTTGTCTAGCTGCGGGTCTAATTGGAATTGGGGCCCTAGGTGTAGTGTACATGAGATTAACATATTATGGTCCATATAAGCTCTCATATCCCTCCTATTCATAATAATTTTGCTCATATGCATGGTCATATTCCACGATACTTGTGTCATCGGACTAGCAATCTCCTTGGGTTTGATCAAATCTGTGGCCTAGGTTTTTTGTGTTTATCAACGGAGTGGCTGGCACAATGGTTCTTTCCAAATTTTCTTCCGGTTGAGCATACTTTATTGGCACTACATTTTGAGGATGTGGGGTTGTTTCCCTAACACAGGTTGAGTTTGATTGTGTCATGTGTACTCATATGGTCTTGGTGCCATAGGTGGTCCTGGTATGGGCTATATCTAAGAGTCTCTCTACCTTGATCTCTGGGGGTATCCATAAGGTTGATACAAAGGTGGTGCAAAGGGTCTAGGTTGTCTATTGAAAGGGAAATTTTTTGTGCTATGATTGGTGTATTTTTGTTCTATGTCATAGTACAAATTGGGCACCTGGGCTTGCTATCAATTGTATTGATAAGCTGTGGGGGTACCTTCCCTCCTCTTACACAAGTACGAGATGGATGGTCCCCACCACAATGCATGCACCTTCTTAACATAGGTACTCTCATTGGAGGCTTCTAGAAGTTTTTTTTTCCATGAACACCTAGCTTTTTAGGCACTAAGTCTCCAAGTTCTTCTAAATTCCTTGTGTTAGAGGTGGCATTAATCATCATATCATCCAATTTTGTTGAGTTTTGTGGGATTTTGATGTCATTGGCTAAGTTTTCTTCCAAATATATACACTCTTGTAGATAGTCACTTAGTGTTTGTAATCGTTTCACATAAACCAATGTTCTTAATGTCCTGTTGGTTAGGCCCTCTAAAAACAAAGATATCATCTTCTATTGAGAGGGTCTCTCAGTCATAAGAGACCTATCTACATACTGAGTAATTTGTCTGGTAGCAGGTTTTACATTCTCATTAGGGGTCTGCTTAAAGCTATGGATCAATGAAGAGAATTTGTGCTTGATACCCCTCTTGGTGAACTCACCAATGAATTCTTGAAAAATTGTTGAACATTTGTAAAATGGTTTGGGTCCAATGGTTGGAACTAGGTCAGACTCATTCCAGTAAGGGTAAGCCCAAAAGATCCATATTTGACAAAGAAAGCATCCACTTTTTCTACATGTAGCGCTTGCTTGAATTCAGTAATATGATCATATGGCTCTCCAGAACTATCCTATTGATTCCTCATGCACTTGGATACTTGGATAGGCCTTAGTCTTCTACCCAATTCTTGTGGTCGAAGGATTATGGGAACAATAGGGCATACTGGGGGTATTCTTAGTCTAGCTCCCCTTGGTAGTCTCATTGAAAAAAGTGGCCTATTCATATTTCCACTTCTTGGGTTGGCCTGATAGCTGTGGTTATTTCATGGTATGGAAAAATGCACATATGGTCTCACTAGCACACTTTGTGGATTTTTTTGTCCAAAGATTGGGTTTTTATCACTCTGTTGTGTCCCAAAGGGGTTTTGTGATGTGGTTGCCTGGTCTTGAGGAGGGAATATGGGCAAACCCATATATCTCAATCTTGACCTATCACAGTCATCAACAAGCCAATATCTCCTCTTATTCTAGTGTAGGTAGGTAACTCTAGACAAGTCTTCTAGATCTTGTAATTCATAGATAAGAGAAGGGTTGATGCCTTCCCCTTTTATGTGTAAAGTGGCTTGTGGTAATGTGTCTAAACCACTTACCATATACACATCAATCAGATACTCATCCTAGGGAATTAGATCTCCTCTTCATACATTAGTGATCACCGACTTCCCTAGGAGTGGACATAGTATCTCCATTATCAGGTCTTGTAGGGTTTTCTAGTTCCTCATCTTCTCCTCTCTCATTTATTATTTTTGTGTGAGCAATCGCCACATAGATTTGTCGTGCTTTGTCCATGTAAAACCCTTTCACTGCGAGTCTTGGGACTATCTCAAAATTTGTCAAATTTTTTATTCTCTCCATATATCTATTGAGGTTATCAAGGTAGATAGGCAATCCATGCACATTAGTAGACATGTATTGCAGCAATGTCTTATACTCCCCTTCTATTACTGACATGAGCCCAACCAATGGCAGTGAGCCATGCATATCTTCTAAAGCCATCATGGGTTCTCATTCTAAGTCACTAGAGGTCTCACAATAGACAGAATGGATACTTTTTTGAGCAACGCTTCTTATTGATTATATTATGCTTCTTTGGCTTCCTAGCACTCATTCAGATCTTAGGTTCATTCACTAGTTAGTTCTTGGGTCCTCTTGGGTAATCTTGCACCAACTCTATTGAATGTTCTTGGACAATGATTAAGCTCAATAAATCTCACTTTTATCCTTCAAAGTTCCCTGGTCATTTTTTCATTTAACCACGATACACAATACCCAGAAAATGGATGATACATGATACTTATTCTCACATTATGATATTTCCTCTCTTATTGATACATGATACAAGATATTAAATCTTCACAATATGATACTTGGTTGCAACATGTTACACGATACTCAAACTCCCACGATATGATACAAAGAATTGTCACGATACATGATACTGGACTTTGTTACAATACATGATATCCGAATGAGACAATACACAATACACAAGTGTGCAACAATACACAATATACGATATGTGACATTCAATTTCCAAGAATACAATACTTCTTCTCTTGATGATACACGATATGGGATACCTACCCTTTTTCCATACATGATACTTGATAAGTATCAAAGATATATCATACATGGTTGGTAATGACGCCCAACCTAGTGATACACAATACTTGTGAGGTATCGAGATACACAGGGAGCAAGAGGTATCGATGATACATGATACCTACCAAGTATCACAACACATGGGAATTCTAGTATTGTGACACTTGAACTCAAGCCATCATGATACTTGGACTTAGAGAAGTCAATTTCAGATTTTTTTATGGTGATGTGCTCTTTATGTCCCCTTGGTTACCTTTATGTGCCTATGGATGCAAAATCTCTCTCCAAACCCACAATACCACTTTCACAATACTCAAGCTATTTCATTTCATGTTTTGTAAGTAATCTCATACATTTCTAGATTTGATAGGGTGAAGAGGTCACCTCAATGATTATCTTCGTCAAATTTCAACTTCCAATTCTCTTTGTGCACCCACTTTTGGGTGATACTAGCTTTGCAATATAGATCGTTTCCCTGTTCATGGTGCTTGCACAAAACACAAGTCATTTGCAAAATGGAAGGTTTTGACTTTTTGGCCTCTGGTAGTGACCATGGCCTGAAGGAAAAATGAACAATTTTTTTGTGAATTTTTGGAATGACTATCGTACTCTACTCCTACACACTTTCTTCTAATGCTTAACCCTAACTCTCTCACTCCTAACCCTAAAAACGCATTACACAATACCTTAACTCCATAACTATAACCATCATGTAGGCACCTTGATTGGACTATTCCTAGGCAACGATGCCAAAAATGTGTGTACCTAAGTCAAGATATCTTAGGGACTTGTGATGATTGCGACTGCACCTCAATTACCAACAAGTGCATATAGTTGTGGATTAATACACACTTTAATTCATCAATCCACAAACATAGAAATATCAGGTGTATTTTAATCACAATTTAATTTATCAATCTATGGACATAGAAGTATCAAGTGTATGAGGACATGTGCATACATAATGGCAAATGAAGGGAATGTGCAACAATGCATATAAATTGTGTAGTTCCACCTCCCAATTCACTTATTTCACTGAAAATGTATATCCCAATACTTACTATAGTAGTAAGCACATTAGGCCTTTTCTCTTAGCTTCGATACCTGAATATATTCAATAGCACATTTCTTTTGGAGCTCTTAGCGAGAGCCATCCAATGGTTTTATTTTTAGGCTAATTTGACAAACCTACTTCAAGTTATGAGCAAAATATTGAGTGGCAAAAAACACCAACTCTTGCTCCACAAGTCATCAAACTTCACACACACACTAGAATGCTAAAAACAGAAGGGGAAGGGGTAGAAAACAGATCTAGATTCACATTTCAATAATCACACACACATGAAAACTCATGGGGAAGAAGATACATAGGTAAGAAGAAGCAAATTCGAAAATTTGAGCTTGATTACTCACAATGACAAAATGTCCTTACAAAGAGTCACAAAGCGACTTATATACATGTGCCCTAAAAATGGTCCTTTCACACAGGAGACCAAAAATTTTATTGTAGATCACTAAAGCCCTACTATTTTCCCAGGCTAATGTTATAATGTTCAAGAATCATGCATTTAGAGGAATCCCCTAGACCATTTACATGGTTCTTTGAAATTCTACAAAATATTTCAAAATAAAATAGGCTTAAAAAATGAAAATTTTGGGCCCACTTTTCTTCGCTTCTTCCTTTTGAAGCACTTGCATAAGCCAAAAAGATCAAGGTAGTTTGCGGATTCTAGAAATTGAAGGAATGGCCAATAAACTAGTGGCTAAATTTTTACTTGAATCTTGGAACAATAGGGATGCCTCTTGGGAAAAACTTATTTTTTGACACAAGAGTGCTCTTAGGCTTGTGGGCCTTCCAAGGTGAAAGGGTTTGCATCTTCTCACTCTTTTGTTCTCCCCCCTATCAGGTGACTCCTAGAGGCTTGAGCTTAGTTTGCTTCCTTTGGAAGGGTTGGAACAAGGTAAGACAATTTTTCAAGATCATTGAAGATTGGAAATGGGTAGCAGGCATTAGACAAAATGATTTGATTTGGTTCCCTATCAAGCGTATTAGAGGTGTTGAGCCTTGGAACCTCCAAAAATCTTTGGAACTAAAACATGTGGAAACATCTTTGGAATCAAGAAACGTGCCAATGGATTTGATTTGAGAACATTGACATGGCTAGGAGAGTGGACTATGAAGAGTGGTGCTTGTTGCAGAACAGATCTATGTTCAAGAGGGCTCTAGGACTCACCTCCTTAAGGGGTAGGACTCCCTTCACCTTGAGGGTATTAGATGGCGCAACCACAATAGTGTTGAAAAATTTCCAAGAAGAATGTAGATCATCATGTCATGCTAAATAGGAGATGTGTCTTGATTGGTCAAGCATTAGGTGGGATTTCAAGTTTGAATCCCTTTGTCATTCCCTCATCGAGGTTAAAAACCACTTGTTATGTGGCAAATTCTCTACCAAACGAATTTGGATGAAGGGAATTTGGACCCATGTAAAATCTAACAAAATTTGTGGAGCCCCTCCATGGTGTAAGCGATACCTTCATGGCAATGAGCAATTGAGACACCTCTTCTTTTCATGCTTCAAGTCAATGTTGGTCTGGGGGGTCCTTGGGAGAATCATGTTGTTATAGGAACAAATCAACTAGAAGCAAGAATTATTGGGTGAAGCGATCAATTTTTCCTCAGCAGTGTAGAATGCTATAAGAGGTGAGACCCCTTAGAAAATTTGGAAAGAGATGTGTGCCACAACCTTTAGTAGCCCCTCTAAAGAATGGACAGTCAAAAAATCCTTTTCCTTTTAGGCAAAATAATTTCCAATTGTAAGAAGCCCTTGACTTTTAGAAATCATAGAGTGTTTTTCATTGAGAGTAGCAAGATTAAAAACAAGTGGGCCCCCATGAGGGGGAAGAAAGGGTTGTCAACCTTCTTTAATGTCTTCTAGCAAGTTTTAAGCATCCCATGCTTTGTGGGATTCGAGGGGGTCCCATAGGTGCTAGGTCCATTCACTTGTACAATTGTTCATTCTATTAATTAAAGTGTCGGAGAGTAAGTTACTATCGAACTTCCTTATTAAAAAGAAAGATCAAATAGTTTGATTGTTAGTACTTTTTCATAGGCAACATGTTCATAGGTAGCATAATATAATCCTAGTCCATTTAATAGACTCTTTGGAAATTGTTACTGATGAAATTTTACTAGATAGCTAATCATGTATACTATTCTCAATGGGTTACCTAATTCTTACCAAAGTCTTTTCTTCTACTATTAAAGTTATCATGAAAGGCAACCCACATTACTTAACATCTGAAGAGTTAGTTTCTATTTTTGTGCAAGCATGTTAATTGAAGCAAAATAAGGCTGTTATGCATGTTACATATCTAGTAGAACAATCCATAAATTTTGCTCAATCAATGAAGGATATTAAGGATGAGAAGAAAGCATATTATTTTTTTGGAAATACTATAATGCAAAAGAATATGTCGTAAAGAATCATTTTAATAGGGCTTATTTTGTGTCATATTTTTTATCATGAAGTTGGTGAGGCACCTTGATGCTCTACATATCCATTGCATTGATGTATCAACCAGATAAGCATGATAGTCCACCATGCACTTGTTGTAAGAAAGTAGTTATGCAAGAAAATGCAAGATCAATAGTGGAGAAGAGGAAAAATATAGTAGAGTTTCAAAACGAAATAACTTCTAATAGCAAGTACAAAGATGATGGCATTTTCCACCCTTGCACTCTCAAGGTAGAGCTTAACTGGTGGTTTTAGACAACTCTACATAGGGAGTTACACAGTAGAGGTATGCTGGCTCAATTCGATGTCTAGGGTACACCACCTATGTAGTCCCTATATGTAGCTTAGATTAGTTACCTTGGACCCCAGAATTGGGGATGCTCATAACTTTCTTTTTTTACAATACCTTAGATGGTCCACTTTGACCTTCATCCAACATGCGAATTGAGGTTCCCAGCAACTATGTAATGCACGATTGGCTTTTCCTCATAATGGGGCCTTTACAAAATGTGCAATACAACATACATCATGAGGGCTAGACATTGTTCCTATACTAACCCCCCCCCCCTCTCAATGTTTACCGAATGATTAATCAAGTACGCTTGGGTCCTATGCCCATGTATTGAAGATGCCAATTTTGGATCTTCAACTTAATTTACTGATAGTATTCAACAATATTTTCTTGATTAAGAGAGATGAACACGAAAGAAAACTTCGTTATGAAAATCAAAACCCATTTTAAAGTCAATGGAAACCTTAAGATGGTTTTAGATTCTCACCGCATGTCCAAGACATGGTCATTTGAGTTATAAAGAAAACTCCATCAAGATATAAGAATATGGTATGGAGTAAGACCAACATAGGGAAAGAACTTTTATTGGATGAAGGAAACATATAAAAAACTCCAAGAGGTATGCAAGGGACTTGGATGTGTCCATGCGAAATATATCTTTGCATTGATGAGTGACCAATCATAGATCAGTAGATGTTTACTTCCTCACATACCTCCAAGGCCATCTAGAGAGCTAACAAAAGGCACATTCAGAATCCGGATTACCCATTTTGATTGGCTACATAGTTCCTTCATGGCTCTTTGTCTTGATGAGAAGAATAAAAAAAAGAACACGAGTATTGAAAAGAAAAGAACAAGTCAATGCTCCACCTCAAACACGAAAAATTCAGTGCTCCACGGGAGATTTCTAATAGTATCCAAACACATTAAAAGTCAAACACTGAATATTCTTGAGGGAAAGTCATAAGAAGGATGCTATGGTGGAAAAAGTCAAAGACACTCTTCAAATCGACAAAACTCCTCTTCATTGAGTGACATATTTTTTAATGTGTATTTGTTGTGATACACTTATTTTTGTGCCAAATCTCAGTTCAAGTCCTCAATTTCTTGCATATTTTAATTCACATAAACAAAAAATAAAATTAAACCTCTTCGATTTTCTTTTTTATGCATAAGTTTCAAATTATAAACTAATGAGCCTTTAGAAAATTCATTGTTGGAGTATGCATTTTCTCATCTCAAGATTTTCAGGGCCTCTTTGTTTTTTTTTTGTCCAAGCCTTTTGCTCACATGCTCAAGTGGTAAGAGGATCCGAATCCTTCCCCTTACATTATTTTTTTATATACCTAAGTTTATCCCAACTAAATTCATATGTTAAGAGATTCGTCTACACCCATTTTACTTCCACATTTCATGATAAAAAGGGATTCTTGAAAAACCTTTAAATTCTTCATGTTTGTGTTTTTTTTGGATCAAGAAACTAATATGAGTAGATATCCTGGAGGTACTAGTTCATTTCACATTGTCTCGCTCATGCTTACATTTCCAAGAGGCTAAGATTTCTCAGCCAACCTTTTAGAATTATTATTTACTATATTATCTCTTGGATATGATTTAAAGCTCTGAAAGCTATCCTTGTAAAACTTAGATGATATTATAACTTAGTTAGCTTTTCTTAGACCATATGTTGCTTCATGGTTCAGTTTATGTTCATGTGTTGGATGCATCACGATCAGATAGTTGGACTTTTAGTACTTTTTCATAGCCAACATAATATCTTCTGATCCATTCACGCAATATGGATTCTTAATTCTCTATGGTTCCGTTATCCTTATCAAGATTAGATACTATTAAAAATTCGCTAGCTTTTTATGGACATATGTTGCTTCATGCTTCAATTTATTTTCATTTGTTGGGTGCATCAATTTGAAATAGCTCGATTGCGAAAGGAATATGGAATATTGTATAGAATGCTGAAATGAGTCCCATCATAGATAAAAATGTTGAGAATGTAGCTAATGGAGGTGGTGCAAGTTCAAGTTTCGATGCACTTCCTATTTACACTCATGTTGCAAATGTAATTCTAACTATGTAAGGTACAGCACCAATACTACCAACCACTATAGACCAAGTTTGAAGGGATGCTAAAGATGCATAGGTAAATGCATTGATAGCTTTATCTATCAAGCATGCTGTTATCCCTCTAGATGCTTGATATACTCCTTCCACACTGCATTGGGCAAGAAATGAGGCTTTTTTCATCACCTTTGGGACTAGTTAAAGAATAAGAATATGAATGAAGGAAATTCCTGGATACATAAGGGCTCATCCACGAGTTTTGCAAATGGACCAATAAAAGGACCCAAAGTTGTGGAATCAAGCTAGAAGCTCCACCAAAATCAATCAAACTCAAATCTTCTCAGTTACCCACCAAAACATGCACCTACAATGACTACAATGATTGATGGGTGGTTAGCTAGATTATAGGAAAAGTAAAACGTCTACACAAGAATCATTTTTCCCTTGTTTCTTGAGTTGTATTAGTTTCACGAGGTGTAGTTAGATTTTTACAATTTTTTTTGTACCAAATTGCAAAGCATTGTTTAATGTCTCATTGTACTCATTTGTGTCTATTTAAAATATGGTTTGACCTCATATATAGTTTATTAACTAAGTGAATTGTGATGAATTGCAATGTTTGTGAACTTATATGTCTACACATAGGTAGAGAGTGTTGTTGATAGATAGCCTTTCTTGAAGTGCATGGTTCTCAAACTAGAACATCCATTTGATTTAATTCAAACCTTGTTGAATAGAATGAAAGGTCTAGTTTTACGTCATAAGGTTTACTTTTATTCTCTACATAGTTGCAAAGAAATGTCAAGAACACGGAGCATAGTCACTTTGTGTGGGCATAGTGGAGGGTAGCCATCTTCCATAGCTACATTGACATATTAGAATCTCTCCCCATTAGTGGTATTAGAGCACTTTGGTGGCTTGGAGACATCTATGGACATCATGTTGAAGACTCAGAGGAATCAAGACAAATCATGGAAGCACAAAGAGGATTTTTCAAGTCAAGAAAGCATCAAAAGGGGTCTTCATCAATGGAGACCTCAAATAGTCAAAGGTTAGATAAGGAGAAGCTATGAAAACGTAACATCCACACTACTAAAGAATATATTTACATTAAGAGAAGCTATCAGAAGGTAACATCCATAGCGCCAAAGAATATATATACATTAGGAGAAGCTAGAGGAGCATACTAGGGATCAATATGGCTGAGTATTGTGCACAAATAGATAAGTTAGAGAAAGGAAACTTTCAACATAGAGATTTAGATTTAGTAACTACCCTATGGGAAAGGATTTTTGGAATTAGTGAGTGGAATGGAGCCAAAGTCTCATGTCCGTGATACACCACTTCAAGAAAAGGTCAAGGCACTTAATGAATGGATAGAAAGGGATAGGAGAGTTATATTCATTCTATCCCAACACATAAGAAATAACATGAAAAGGCATATAAAAGACTTAGAAACATGCAAGAAGGTTTTAGAAACCTTGGAGAGATTGTATTCTTTATCTACAAAAGAAAGGAATATTCATCCCACGCATGAGCTAAATAATCTTATGAAATATCCACACACTAACATTAATGAGTACATTTTGAAGGTAAAGAATCTTAGAGATGCCCTAGACTCAATTGGGAGCCCAATCATAGATGATGATCTTGTTGCTCACACTCTCAATGGCTTGGGAGAGGATAAAAGCGAGATAACATTCACCACATCAGTGTAGGTGATGGATTCCATTTCTGAATTTGATCGATTAGACACATTGATGGTGCCCAAGGAGATGAACCGAGGAGGTTTACAATCCAAGGGAAGGCAAGCCCAAATTTTCTATGAGGTAGAGGCAAAGGCAAAAGAGGTGGACAAAATTCCTAGGGTAGAGGGAGAGGAAGTTCAAACTCAGGATCAAGCAACCAAGAGGGCTTTAACCAAAGCTATGGATCAAGAGGAAAAGGAAGGAGCATAGGAAAAGAAAGAAGATCACAAGGAAAGGAAGCATCCAATGGAGAATGCTCCAATTTTGGAAAATCAGGCTATTATGAAAGTGATTGTTGATGGAAAGGAGGCGGCAATCAATTATACAAAAGGAATCATGGTATAAATGCTAGTACTTGAACAAATTCAATGCATGGTTCAAGTGAAACAGTCAATTCAAATTTTACATGGTACATGGGCAATGGTTATAGCAACCACATGAGGTGCAATAAAGATGTTATCTTTAATTTACACTCACCTACACTCAAGGACATGTAGAGACAAGAGATGATAGTGAGAAAAAAATTAAAAGTGTGGGAGATGTTCCATTGAATGGATCTCAAAGCTCCGAGTTGTTGAAGGGTGTGTTTCATGTGCCAACGATCACAAAGAACTTGATTTTAGTAGGTCAAATGGTTGAAAGAGGCTATGAGGTGAGGTTCAATGATCAAGGATGTTCCACTGAGGACCCTGTGTAGAACTATAAGCTCATAGAAAAAGGAAAGAAGAAAGGGAAAATCTTCACCATGGAGGTAAAACCATCAACCCCTCACACTCTCAACTTCTTAATTCTAAATCAACAAATTGCAAAAAATAACTTGTGGAATAAACAAATTGGCCACATAAAATTAAAAATGATGAAGGACATGCAAAGGAATGGGTTGCTGAGTGGTCGACATGATCTTACATTTCAGAATATGCAAGATTTTGTCAATGCTTGTCAATTAGGGAAAAAAAGCATATTGCCATATTTCAAGAAGGGAGCACATGTGAGCAATGAAATGTTGAATCTCATACACATAGATGGGGACCTACAAGGTAGCCATGCACTGGAGGTAATATATATTTTGTCACTTTATAGATAATCATTTGAGGTTCCTTTGGACATATTGCATGAAGACAAAGTCAGAGTTGTTTTACCACTTCAACAAGTTTAAAACCCCAATTGAGAATGAGATAGGGACGAATATGAAGAAACTTAGATCCAATGGAGGGGTGAATATTTTTCAAATGAAATTTCATATTTTGAAGATGATCATGGCATCAATGCGATTCAATTGCATGTATACACCTGAACAAAATGTAGTAGATATGAAGAACATTTATGTGTAGAAGTGGCTAGAGCTATATTAAATGAAATCAATGTCCCTAATTCTAAGTGGGATAATGTAACAAATAAAACCCTATAGATCATGAATAGGGTTCCAACCTCAAAAGTACATGGAGTCACTACTTATGAAGCTTGGTATGGTAAGAAACCTAATCTTTGACATCTCAAAGTGTTTGTTTGTGTGTGTTATGTTCACATACTCAAGAGTTGAGGCACAAGTTAGAACAAAAGCTTTGGTGCATGGAGCAAGCCTAAATGCTTGGTCAAATGTGAAGGGGCAAGTATCTCAACCCCAATGCAATGACGGAACGTGAATGACCTCCATGGGTACCCTTCTTTGACCTCTACAAACCAAAAATGTTCTTTCTCATAGCATTTGTAGAGACCTCTAGTGGGCTTTAGTAGACTTGTAGTAGACACCAAGAGGTTCCCATCAAAATACATTTCACTCCAAATGGATGCTTACACAAAGAGAAACACTATCCACAAGATGAGCTAGTTGAATGCTCACAACTACTAGTCAAACAGAGACCATACTTCACTCCAACAAGCTTTTCTCAGAGAGTATATAGAGAATGAATCTCAAAATTAAGTTAACTTTAAAGCACTATAATAGCTACTCAATGACACCAATGTTGTAGAAAATTGATACATAGAGAAGGAGAACCAACCCTTATAGTAGAGAGAAAAATATTAGCAATAGAGCCTACACAAAGAGAGATATATGGATCACGCAACTTCACTAAAATGAATGTTGCTCCCAGACTAATCGGAGAATGCTCCAGAGAATTGGTGCACATAAAATAGACTATAGATATTCAATGAGACAAGAATTACATGAAAGGAATACATAATGAGGGAGAACCAATGCTAACAACTCACGGGTAGAGAGTTGCAACATTGCCTACACACACACACACACATAGATATGCCTAAACGAAAACAAACAAGCAAGCAAGGGGCTAGCTTAAGAGAGGGACTAGCTTAAGAGAGGGGCTTGCTTATCACACCTCCAAAACTCAGTGCTCAGTTTACATGAGCTAAAATCTCCAGGAGTATGTCCCAAAAGAAGTCGAGATACAAGCTATTTTATAATGAGAAGTGTCCCCCTAAAATCTAGGAACTATCTTTCCAAATCAGCCTCCTAACTTGGAGGACTTAGTTGATATGACTTGGAGAGTGGTTGAGTGAATTTTCTTAATGGAATCTCGTGGCTTTTGTCTTTTTTTGATTCATCCACATGTCAGTGATTGATTTCTCACAAATTTGTAGCTTGAAGCTTGACTTTTAACACTCCCCCTCAAGCTTCAATTTTTTTTCCTCATCCAAGCTCTTTCATGTTCATGCATTGCTTGAATTTTGAAATCTTCATTCTATCCAAAGCCTTTGTAAGCATGTCGAAAACTTGGTCCTTGGTACCAGTATGATGTATTGAAACTTCCTTGGATATAAAATTTTCCCTTATGAAGTGATTGTGCACTTCAATATGCTTTGTTCTAGCATGATAGATAGGATTCGATGCTAGATGAATGCTACTCATATTGTCACAAAAGATTCGATATGTGTCAACCTGCAAATTAACCTCCATAAATACCTTCTTAATCCACATTAGCTCACATGTGACTTGAGCCAAAGCTCTATACTTAGCCTCAGTGGAAGGTAATGCCATTGTGGGTTTCTTCTTTGAAATCCATGAGATGATCTTGCTACCTAGCATGACTAGGTAACCACTTGTACTCCTTCTATCTTCCTTCGAACTAGCCCAATCTACATCAGAGTAAGCTTTGACCTATATATCATCATCAAATGATTAGAAAAATCCTTCATTTATAGTAGTCTTGAGATATCGTAACATTCTTCTTGCGGCTTGCAAGTGTGTCATCCTTGGACTATGCATAAGTTGTGATAACACACCAATTACATATGCTATGTCAGGCCCAGTTATTGTGGCATAATTGAAAGCGCCTACAATAGATCGATAAAAATTTACATCCTCTAATGGTTTTCCATCAATGGAGCTTAGCTTTACATTAACTTCCATAGGATTTGAAATAGGTTTGCAATGTAGCATCCCAAACCTCTCAAGTAGGTCTAGAATATACTTTCTTTGAGTGAGCATAATACCTTCTTGTTTGTATACAACTTCAATGCCAAAAAAACACCTAAGATCTCCAAGATCAAAGATCCCAAACTCCATTCCAAGATTTGACATGATCTCCTCAATGCCCTTTGTATCATTACCTATAATGATACGATCATCTACATACACACACATGTAGACTACAAGTTCTCCTCTTTGTTTGATGGAGAGAGATGGATCTGCCTTACAATGATTGTAACCACATCTGATCAAATAGTCCAAAAATCTTTGGTTCCAAGCCCTTGGAGCTTGCTTTAGGCCATAAAGTGCCTTCTTCAACGTACAAACATGATGTGGAAACTCTTTATGAACAAAACCTAGTGGTTGCTCCATGTATACCTCTTCTTCCAAGTCTCCATTGAGAAAAGCATTCTTGATATCCAATTGGAAGAGCTTCCATCCTTTGGCAGTAGCCATTGCAATGAATGTCCTAATGGTGCTCATCTTTCCCACGGGGTTGAATGTCTCTTGAAATTCCACTCCATAGGTTTTTGCAAAACCCTTGGCCACCAATCTTGCTTTGAACCTAGAAATAGATCCATCTGAATTCCACTTTACTTTATACACCCACTTTTACCTATTACCTTCATGTTCTCCTTCTTTGGCACTAGAGTCGATGTTTGATTCTCCTCAAGTGCCTCGATCTCTTCTTGCATTGCCTCTTTCCATTTGGTGTACCTGCTTGCATCTTCATAGCAATCAGGCTCATGATCTTCTACTACTTTGTTCATAAATGCATAATGAGTTGCCATGTAAGAATCATTAGTAAACCTTTGAGTTGTATACTTAACCCTAGAAGACTTCCTTTCTTCACCTTTTGGAGGAATAAACCTCCTTTGCCTTGGGTACTTGATCTCTTTCTTTGATGTGGCTTCTTTCTCCATCATGTGTTCTTCATCATCTTCAACTTCATTACCTTCTTCATCCAACTCCACCAATGTTTCTTTGCCTTTGTTGATTGTGCTTCATAGCTTAATGATGATCTCCCCCTCCATGGTGAAGTCATGCTTGAACTATCTTCATTGATGGAACACCTTGGGACGCTTAGCTCTAGGTCGATTTGTTCTTCATCATGTCCATGCTTTTCTTCTTCATATACCTACATACATTCATACTTCTTATACCAAGGGGGTAGCTCATAAAATGTTACATCCCTTGATACCCTCATGTCCTTTGTGTTTGGGTTGAAGCACCTTTTACCTTTATGATCATTTGAATATCCTAGAAACACACACCTTTGGTCGTAGCTTGTGCCTCAATTCACTTGGCACATGTACATAACAAGTACATCCAAATATCTTCAAGTGGGAAAGATCAGGTTCCTTTCCATAATAGGCTTGATATGGTGTCAAGCCATGGATCCCTGAGGTAGGAGCCCTATTCATAAGATACACGATGGTATTTGCTACATCACTCCAAAACATGTTAGCTACATTCATCTCGTTAAGCATTGCTCTAGCGATCTCCGCAATGTATCTATTCTTTCTCTCTTCTACCCCATTTTGTTGGGGTGTGTACCTTCATGTCTTGATGCCTTGATCCATTAAAAAATCAGAAAATTCATTGGAGAAATATTCTCCCCCTCCATTGGACCTTAGCTTCTTGATATATGTATCTATTTCCTTCTCTACCATTGTTCTGAATGCTTTGAAACATGTAAAAACATCTGATTTGTTTTTTATGAAATAAACCCAAAACATCCTTGTGCAATCATATACAAAAGTGACAAAGTACTTGTTACCTCCAATGAATTGCTCTTTGGTTGGCCCCCACACATTTGTATGTATCAACTCCAATGGATGTTGGCTTATGTAGCCACTCTTCTTGAATGGAATGCCTTGCTTGCTTGCCTAGTTGACAAGATTCACGTAAATGCTTCATACCTTGTCCTTGGAAGTTGAGAAGAACTTCAAACAACCTCTTGAATTGCATTTCCTTCATTCTCTGTATGTTGATGTGATCTATCCTCTTGTGCCACATGTCCAACTCCGAAATCCTCATGTTTCCATATGTGAAGTAGACATGTTGAGTGGAATGAGAATTTACCTCCAAAGTGAAAAGTCTCCCTTGCATCTTTCCTCTTGCTATGACCTTGTACCCTTGCTTAGGGTTCTCCACAAAGCATCCACCTTTGTTGAACCTTACTTGATAGCCTATTTCAACCATTTGCCCTACGAAAACCAAGTTCTTTATGATGGTAGGTACATGCAAGACATCCTTGAGACATCTTCCTTCCTCTTTGTCATCCAAAGTTACATCTCCAACATGGGAGATATCATGGGCTATATCATCATCTGTTTCTACATGTCCCTTACCTTTGGGAGCATGTAAATTGGTAAACCAAGAGGCATTGCAACTCTTATGGTTGTTACATACACTATCAATCTATCAAGTGTTATCTACTTTGCTTGAATTCCCATTCATGTGCATCATCAAGAGATTGTCATTTTTTGAAATTTTAGAAGAATAATTGCCTTGGCCTTTCTATGAAGAACCATGATTATATCTCCTTTAGTTTCCTCCTTGGTAGCAATCTCTAGCATAGTGGCCAAACTTGCCACATATGTAACATCCTTCCCCATCTTGATTCCTATTTTGTTGATGTTGTCCTCCTCTTCCTCTTGTTCTTCCTCTACCTCTCTGTGATGAGGTGCCTTGATCATTTCCTTGATTGCTTGAGTGGCCTTGCCTTCCTCCAAACCTTCCTTTGCCCTTGCCTTTTCCTCGTCTTCCTTTCCCCTTTGATTACCTGCATAGAAAACTTGTGCATCCATGCTTTTAGTTGAACTTCCAATTATGTTCATCTCTTCGGTGACCATGAGAGCAACTAGTTGCTCAATATTGGGAAGATTATCCCTTACATATACTTAAGTGGTAAAGGGTTTCCAGTTCTTATCATCCCTCAAACCATTGAGAGTATAAGACACAAGATTTTCATTGTCTATGTGGCTTGTAATGGATCCTAATGCATCTGACAATTCTTTGACCTTAAGTATGAAGTCATTTATACTACTCTGTAAGGTCTTCCTAAGATTGTTGAGCTCCTTCTTGATTTGGGTCTTCCTTGCTTTGGTTCTTGTTTAATAAAGCCTCTCAAGTGTGTCCCATACCTTCATGCTTGAATCTAGGTCTTGGATATGACCGATCATGCTATCGGGGAAAGGATAAAGATAACCCTCTTGTCTCTTTCATCCCATTCCCTAAAGGCCCTTCTTTACTCATTGGTTGGATTTTCATGCAACCTAGGTCTTGGTTTACTTCCACTAATCAATCCCCAAAGGCCCTTGCCCATAAGGTAGTTGGAGACCCTAAATCTCCATGGTTGATAATTCCCCTTATTTAACGTTTCAATTTGAGTGTTGAAGTTGTCCATCTTTGGTCTTTGCTACTTTTTCTAGCCCTTGGCTAAATCTCCAATATGTATGAAATGCAAATGAGGCACTGAAGTTACCTTAATCCAAATCCTTCCTTAGATGGACACCTTGCACTCTTGAAAATTTGAGTAGAATAGCTCCCCTTTTATGTGAGCTACCTTCATTAAGCTTTTGTTGATGAAAATCTTCAACCACCAGCTCCAAGAGGTCTTCTACCTTGTATATGATGCCTCCAAGATGCCAAAATACTCTGATACCACTGAAGGGGGACGTATCTCAACCCCTATCCAATGAGGAAGCATGAATGACCTCCATAGGTACCCTTCTTTGACCTCTACACACAAAAAATACTCTTTCTGAGAGCATATGCAGAGTTCTGTAGTGAGCTTTAGTGGACGTCTAGTAGACACCAGAAACTTTCCATCAAACTAGATTTGAATCCAAATGGATGCTTTCACAAAGATAAAAACTATCCACAAGATGCACAAGTTGAATTCTCACAATTGCTAGCCAAAGAGAGACCATACTTCACTCTAGCAAGCTTTTCCCAGAGAGTATACAGAGAATGAATCTCAAAGTTGAACGAGCTTTAGAGCACTCTAAATCTACTCAATGATACAAACATCATAGCAAATGGATACAGACAGAAGGAGAAACAACCCTTACAATAGAGCACAAAATATTACCAATACATCCTACACAGAGAGAGAGAGATATCAATCACCCAACTTCACTAAAATGAATGTTTCTCCCATATTACTCAAAGAATGCTCCAAAGAATTAGTGCACATACAATAAAATCTAATAGCTATATAATGAGACAAGAATTACATCAAATGGATACATAAGAAGGGAGAATCAATGCTAACAACTCAACGGTAGATAGTTGCAACACTGCTTGCACACACACATAGATTAACCTAATCAATGAAAGCAAACAAGCAAGCAAGGTTCTAGCTTAAGTATGGGGCTTTCTTATCATGAATCTAGCACTTAGTGCGCACTTTACATGACCTACAACTCCAAGAATATGGCCTGAAGGAAGTCGAGATATATGCTCCTTTTATAGTGAGAAGTGTGCCCCTAAAATCTAGGAACTACCTTTCCAAATCAGCCTCCTAACTTGGAGGACCTAGTTGAGATGACTTGGGGAGTGGTTGAGTGATTTTCCTTGGTGGAATATCATAGCTTTTGGCTTCATTTGATTGTTCCACATGTCCATGATTGATTTACCACGAATTTTTAGCTTGAGGCATGAATTTTAACAAAATGCACATTGTACTTCTCTTGATTCAAGAAGCAAAAATATACACTTTGGAGATTTCAAAGGCTAAAAGTTTTAGTTTATCTTTGTGAGAGGTAAAAGGGATAAAGAGAGAAATTCGCATGAGTTGAATAGGAGCCAAAATCCACAAATCAATTTGAATTCAAAACTCAAACCATCTCCTAAAAGTTAGGATCACGTTTAGGTGGAATCTCAATGGTCATCAAATAAAAAAGATGTTTATATATAGACCAAGTTTTTGAGTTGTGAGTAAAAATGATATAAGAGCTGATCATCAAACTTGTATTGAGTATGAATCGTAATAACCTTAAGCAAGAGAAGTCCTTCACACTCTCTTTGTATCATATGTCCATTAGTAGTACATTTTTTACTTCATTCTTTTTAATTTGTGAATCTTTTTTTTTGCTACAATACATTGAGTAACTATGTCAAGTTCTCTTCATCCTTTCTCTATGTGTGAGTACTCATTATTTAATCCATTGATTGGAAAACTAAGCTAAGGCATGACTTGAATTTTCTTCAAAGTTTCATAACCATTGGATGTATAGATCTTCATTTATGAGTAAATCTATTGAGAAGGTTTGTGCATCATCTTCCTCTTGAAAAGTTGTGATAACCCCTGAGACTTCTTATGCTCATTGCTCTAACTGTAGTCATCCTAAATTCATGAAATAACTTGATATAGCTTGCTTAAAACGTTTTTTGAAATTTCTTTGGTCAACTGCTATCAGGGTTTGAGCATTGAACAAAACATTGAGGGCCTTCTTCCATATATAGAAGGGTTCCTCAAGGTGCTTTGTATTCACAACTCATCTCTTTTGACAGAGAGTTTTAGGAATGATGCTCCAAAGTACTACAATGTTCTAAGAACATATAATGGAAGATTAGGGGATCTATTAAGGTTTTTGAAGTTATCAAGGCTGGTCTAGAGCACGATTTTGCCAAGAACATCTCATTTCTACATACTACCAATCACCTCTTCACAGTAAGGTAGATAGGTGTATCTTTCTTGGATATTCTTCGTAGTAAATTTTGGATGTTATAACCCTAACTTAAAATATCTTAAGGTGTTGAGGAATGTAAAATTTTATGAGTTTCTACCTCGGTATGGTAGAAAAAATGTTTTATAGGTTAAAGATGCATGAAACCGAGAACAAGTTCAAAGAGGAATAACAGAGCATGGAGATAAGTGGTCCAAAAACTTCAAGCACACCATCACAAGCGATGACTACGTCAGATTGGAAAAAGAGTAGAAGGAATGAAGTTCATTCAAGTGAATAAAGTGTCAAAGGAAAGGAAAAGGACTCTACAAGTGATAATGATGTGGAGACATTAAAAACTCCATGATTTAGAGCATCCACACAAAGGAGGAGATTTCAACACCTAATGGTGAGGTACGAGAATCCAATAGGGTGAAATACCTTGTTCAAAGGTTAACTTATGATTCATTCATTGTACGAAATTATGCCTACATGAGTCAAGTTTGAGGAGGTGATGATAGAGTATAGAGATGAGAGCATCTTTGCAAAACCATTCTCTATACCAACCTATTTCTTAGTTGGAAACTCTAATAGACCCTTTAAGCTATCAGATGATGCATAAACATGAACATCATACTCTGGAGGATTGATCTCAATTATTTGAGCCAAGACTTACTGTTTCTTGATTTTGATCTAGAGAATATAAGCTTATATTTATAGAAGGAGGTTTTTAGGAGAATGCTTAATGCTCCCAAACTACTATGAATTGAGAAAACTCTTTTTCTATTAGCTCATTTTTCTTAAAATGGGATGGTGAGTGAGTGAAGACAAGTTATTTCTTAAATTTAGAGAAATTATACAAGTTATTGCATACGCAAATTCAAAAGGGTCTCACATCCAATAATTAGATGAGATAATGAGACAATATTTTCACTTCAAGGACTCTGTGAAGTTCATAACCTTGAATAGTACATAAGTAGCAATGGATAATAGCTCAAGATGATGATAAACCTTCAAGTTTATGTATTGAGATTGAACTTAAAATTCTTGAAAAAGATGGAGGACTCCAAGAGCTACAAGATAGGTACAATGACTAGTGAGAGCTCAACTACTACTTGCAACTATTCAAGTAAAGTATGTATAAGCTTTTCTCCTTGATTTTAGTAGGTAGCTATTGATTGATTTTACCTAAAGATTCTAATCCATTTTTGGTATGTATTTGAATTCAAATTCAGATATAAGTCATGGCTTTTGGATATTTTTAGACTTATTTTGACTCCCAATTATTCATAAAAAAAAAGACTTTTACAACATATTAAAATATATTGAAACTCATCCTTAGAAATGAACTAAGGATATGTCTATAAATAGACATTACTTCTCATAGTCCAATGTGATCCATGCATATGGTAAAGCAATTAGACTTGCCATATGCACCAACAACTTAACTTCAAGCCTAAGATGCTTGAGCCTTCATTTATTTTTAATCTTCTAAAATCCGATCATTGATTCAAATTTGTTAAGCTCTACTCCATCAAAAGCTTTAATCATCATGTCTACACATTGTTGTTGAGTTGAGATGTATGAAAGCTCAATATCCTTGCTTGTAATCTTCTCCCTAACAAAGTGATAATGGACCTCAATGTGTTTGGTCCATGCATGATGAATAGGATTTTTTGCAAGATGCAAAAAACTCATGTTATCACTACGTATGCGCAGAATAGATGATTTATCCCTAAATAAGTATATAGTGTCTTAATCGGCATGGACTCTTGAGTAGCATCAACCAATTCTCTATATTCATCTTCTTTAGATGAGAGAGAAATAGTAGGTTGCTTCTTTAATGAACAAGAAATGATCTTTAGATTTTGATAAGATATCAGAGTTTTATGAGTAGAATAGGCATTCGTTGATTGTCCTTCTGAGATACTTGAGTATCCTTTCGACTGTCTCCATGTGTGGGTTCCCAGATGAGTGCATAAACTCACTTAGAACACTCACACTATAACTGATATCTACTCTTGTGAGAGTAGCATAATTGAGACTAGACACTAAGCTTTGATATCTTGTCACATCTTCAATGAGATCTCCTTCATGTGCACTCAATTTGGAATTTACTTCCATATGTCTATTTGCAATATTCACATTTTCCATTTTGAATCTCTAAGAAAGTACGTGATCTACCCTAGATTGCTTATTTTGAACTCTTCCTTCATTGAGTGTTTGATTCCTCTTGCACCCAAAGCAGCATTACTTGTCAATATAATGTAATCCACATATACATAGAGGCATATGACTTCTCCATGTGATATTTTAATGAAGATAGAAGAAGTTGTTTTTCTTACCACAACTCCTTTGTCCTATAGTTATGTAACTAATAATAAAGATCTTGGTGATTTCTTTAGCCCATGTACAACCATTCATAATTTGCTAACATACTCAAGATGTTGTATCTTCAAAAATAGGGGTTTAACCCATGCACACATTAAAATCGATCTAATATATCTTCCACTTCCTAGCATTTGAAATACTAATGAGTATTTTGATTGTAAGCATCTTTGCTACATGAGAAAATGTCTCCTCATAATCAATGCCTTGAGTGTGAGCATATCCATTGGCTACTAGTCTATACCCTATTTATGGTTCCATCAAAGTTGCTTATTTTGAGGAATGATGGATCATGCACATAGATGAAAGATCTTAGCAAAAACATGCTCCACACCATGCTAAGTAACTCCAATGAACCTTAACAAACTTCTAAGCTTCCAACGTATGCATTTATATCACCATAATACTTTGAAATATCATTCCCAAAACGTTATGTCAAAGCATAGAACGTTTGTGCACAAATAAACTTGTGAAGAACTTCTATTTATGGAGGATGGCACTCTGTATTTTACTTTGTGAGCTCTGGTATGAATTGATCCAAGAAATATTGCACACTTCCAATTATGAGCTATTGAGTGAGATCTACCCAGTTATTTCATAAATTTAGGAGGAGTATACTAAGTGCAATGCACATAAGACATTAGGGGGTGATCGTGACATTTCAGGAAGAAGAATGTACACAAACACAATTCCCTGTTCTGTTCATAACTCAAGATCTAAATTTCCAATGAGTATGGAACTTTTTAGGCGTGCTTAGCATAGTTCTAAATTTATATGACAATCGATAGATTATTTAATAAAATCATACATAAAAATCCCTCATAGAACTTGACAGACTATACTGATAGACAGTAGACAAAGATGAAAACAAGTTGTAAATATATTTCTAAGTGATATATGTCACAATGTGAAAGTAGAGGATTTCTCTAGATTTGAGGCAAGACTTGAATCATTCAGAATGAGTGTGATTATCAACCCATATCCTGTTACTAAAGTGACTAGTGTATATATCACTTTCGCTCATAACTATTGATTGACTCCACCTAAAAGTGATCCATAGTTTTAGAAGCTGATTTAAATTTTGAATTCAAATGAATTCGTGTTATTTGGCTCCCAATGTATCCATGCAATTCTATTCAAATATCTCTTTTAATTTTGATAAATATAAATCTTGAATTTAACATTTGGAGCTCATTAAATATGTGATGCCATGAATATAAGATTAACCCTCAAATATCAAGATAGATCCTAATGCATACGTAATAAATTTAGGCTTGATTCATGGACCAATAGCTCCCTCTCAAGCTTGAGATGCTTGAGTTGTCAATCCATTGATATTTCTTGAAGTCCAATCATAGCTTTAAATCTATTTATTTTCATTCCATCCAATGCTTTGGTCATCATATTTCCACATTGTTTTTGAGTTGACACATATTAGAGTTCAATTTCCTTGCTTGTGATTATCTCCCTAAAATAATGATAATGCACCTCAATATGTTTGTTCCTAGCCTAGGATTTGCTGCAAGATTCAGATAGCTTATGTTGTCTCCAAAAATATGAGGATTGGAGGACCTCATACCCAAATCCGAGTCTAAAGTTTTAATCCACATGACTTCTTGAGTTGCATTTTCCAAACCTTGATATTCAGCTTTAGTAGATGAAAGAACAATATCGGGTTGCTTCTTGAATGAACATGAAATGAATTTCGCACTTGCAAATCTAAGATAACCTGAAGTGCTCCTCCTATCATCTTTTGATCCTCCCCAATCTACATCAGAGAATAGCTTTATATCTACATAATAGGTATATGGGTAAACTAAGCCTTCATTTATGGTTCCCTTTAGATACTTGATTATCCTCTTAACTGCTTACATGTGTGGTTTCCTAGGAGTATGCATGAGTCAACTTAGAAAACTTATACTAAAGCAAATTTCTACCCTAGTGAGTGTTGAATAATTCACAGTTCCTACCAAGCTTTGTTATTTTGTTATATATTCAATTTTCTTGCTGTCATGAGCACTTAGCTTTGAATTTACCTCTATGGGTGTACCTACAACCTCCATTTTGAGTTTTCTTTTGAGTGAGATACATACCCTTCTCTAGATACACATCTCCCGATCCAAGAAAGTATGTGAGTTGCCTTAGGTTATTGATATTGAATTCCTTCATCTATTTCTTAATCCTCTTGACACCTTTAGCATCATTTCCTCTTAGTATTATGTCATTTGCATTGTCAGACATTGGTCTACAGAGACCATTCCATGTGTGTGTGGGACGAGGGCTAGTTAGCCAAGGTCCTAAGCTCGGAGGTATATCCTAAGGTATTTGATGGTTAGTGGGGATGAGTGTTGCATGCTGACCACATGGAGACGCTAGAACATTCTAGATCATTGCTATTTTAGATACAAGAGGATATAAATGGATAGGAGAGTAGCACACACATCATTCGCATGTCTTCTTTGAGGAAGACCTCACACTTGGTATCAGAGCTTTGTCTTGTTGAGCTAATTTTAGAAGAATTCGCTTAACGCTGAAGATTTTTGTGCATGTTCTCGTTGTTTTTCGGTCGCAAGCGTTTCTTGAGCTTGTTTTTCTTCGTCGTCGTTGGGGATTCTCGGTCGATCTCTGAGCGGACGTGAAACACAAAAGTGGGAGGGGAAGACGAGCCCGCAGGACTCTGCATTTATGCAATAAATGCACGTAAATAGACTTTATTGCCTTGCGTCTTCCTGAGGCCAAGGACCCTGTTGCCTTTTTTGTATATTTATCTTCAGAATTTGTTTTAGGCGCTGCCCACGTTCAAAGCAAAGGAGTCTTGCAAAGCAGAAGACTCCGGCCTTGCCCGCGTTCAGAGCAGAAAAAAAACTCGGCCGCCGCCCAGCCCAAAGAGAGCAGTTTGTGTGTTTTGTACCTTCGAGAACCTGCTCTATATATACTTAGTTCGGCTTTGACAGCTTATGTGGGATTAACGGAAACTGCGCGCACGTTCAATAAGTTCTTAGTAGGCATTTTGAAATTGTTTTCTAATTTCACATGGGATAATACCCATGCTTTGCGCATCTGGGGCTGACAGCGCTGCTACAGAGGTTCCAAAGCGACTAAAATCAATTTCGAATTGTGTTGAACTATAGCCTGAACCTCTAGTTGATCCAATTCAAGCTATGAACAATAGAATTTCATCCTTAGAAACTTCTCTTCATGATATCTTGAAACACGTGCGTGGTTCTAAGAAAGATGAAGAGCCGCTTGATTTTGATTTGCCAGAGATGGAGGTAGATGCTCCAGATGAGCATCAAACTTCAAAAGTCCTTAAAGACAGCGTCTTAGTTAGAGAAGCCAGATAGCAGCTTAAGGATCTTAAGATGCCAAGATATCATGGCTCAACTAGCGCTAGGACTACTGACGCAGTTGAGCAGTGGCTCAGCAAGTGGGAACAGTGTTTCCGTCTGTGTCATATCACCGATGATAGGCACAAGATTCACCAGGCCACTTATAATCTTATGGACGTTGCACATAGGTGGTGGCGTAAGATAGAGCAGGATAAGAAGGAGTCCACGACATGGGATCAACTCAAAATCCTATTTTATAACAATTTTGTACCACCTGATGAGAGGTCTAGAGCACTAGACACCTGGTTCTTCATCAGTCAGAAGAATCAATCAGTTCAGGAATACGCAGATAGGTATAGCGAGGTACTTCTTAAAGTACCTGATACCATTTCAGAGTTTCTTCAAGTCCACAAGTTTGTTTTAGGACTCAAAGAAACTATTCGACCTTTAGTGAGGAAGGAGCGGTGTCAGTCTTTGGCACAGGCCACAGAGATGGCCTTGGTTTATGAGGATGGCCACAGGAGCACAGTTTCCCAGGGCCAGAGATCCCCATGGACTAGGGTTACCCGACCTTTCCATACTTCGACTCTTGGTTCAGTCAGTGCACAGCCTTCTAGGGAGGCTAAGCAGGTGCACATGATCCAGACAGTCTCAGGAGGAAAGAGGAAAGTATCTGCTCTGGTTGAGAGGGCATATAACCGATCTATTCTTACCCCTCAGCAGAAAGAGAAGGCAATGAAAGAGGGTTTGTGCTATGATTGCTTAGGGCAACACTTGTATAAGGATTGTCCTAAAAAGAAAAAGATAGCAGCCACCATAGTCATAAATCCAACTCAGGCAGGGGGTGGGAGTGAGGATGAGTTTGGGGATTCCCCATCTCCATTATCATCTCCCATAGTGGCCATGACGGTCACTAAAAAGGTTCGGACTGTGCCAGATATTGTGCTTTCGCCAATGGCACAGAAAGGATACCGGTTTCCAGATACCGAGCTTATTGTTATGAGAGGAGTCGTGGCAGGATAGCCTGTCAAGGTACTCTTCGACACAGGTTCAACTCATAATGTTATTAGTTCTCGATTAGTCAAGAGATTATGCTTAGATACGGTATAGTCAGATTATACTTATACCGTAGAGCTAGCTGACGGGAAGGGAACTGAGACTTGGGATAGACGAGTAGTTGATCTTCCTATTGAAATCCAGTCCTATGAGGACAGATTGGATTTTGAGATAGCAAGATTAGCTCGATTCGATATAGTTCTTAGTAAGAAGTGGCATGAGAGGAAGAAACCAGTCATTGATTTTGCTTCGCATGTGTATCAATTTGAGCATGAGGGAAGGAGATTACTGATCCGTGGAGAACCAGATCTCCAAGAGACGCGATTGGTGACTGCTACCAAGTTTCTTAAAATTGATTGTAAGTATATCTATTTTCTTTATTTCATGTATTTGTCGTATGTTGATATGGATTCATGCAGTCATGGAGACTCAAGTTGGAATGCTCCAGCACTTTCACCTAAAGTGAGAGCAGAATTCCAAGAGTTGTTTTTAAAGGAATTACCATCAGGTTTACCTCCTTGCAGGAATATAGAGCATAGAATCGAATTGGTACCAGGAGCGAGTCCGATCGCTCGGCCACCATTTCAAATGAGTTTGCAAGAGGAAAATGAAGTTCGCAACGTTGTGGATGAGTATCTTCAAAAAGGGTTGATTAGACCCAGCTATTCACCCTTTGCCGCTGCAGTTCTTCTTGTGAAGAAGAAGGATGGATCTTATAGGATGTGTGTTGATTATCGAGCACTCAATAAGATCACTATTAGATATAGATATCCTATGCCCCGGATTGATGATCTTTTAGATGCTCTAGGTGGAGCCGTTGTATTTAGTAAGATAGATTTAAAGAGTGGCTATCATCAGATTAGAGTGAAAGATCATGATGTACATAAGACAGCTTTCAGGACCCGTTTTGGTCATTATGAGTATTTGGTCATGCCTTTTGGTTTGACAAATGCTCCAGCTACATTTATGATGTTAATGAATGATATCTTAAGACCTTTCATAGGAAAGTGTGTTGTTGATTTTGTGGATGATTTGCTAGTGTATAGTAGGACTGTGCATGAGCATGAAAATAATTAAGGTTTGTGTTGAATATTTTAAAAGAAAATCACCTGTTTGTAAATCCTGAGAAGACACAGTTGTTTCTTCCAAGGATAGAGTATCTAGGGCATGTGATTTCAGCCGATGGGGTTCAGATGGATCCCAAGAAGATATCAATTATTTTAGCATGGCCTACTCCTCAGGATGAGGGGCAGTTACGGTCATTCTTAGGACTTTCCGGTTTTTATCGAAAATTTATCTCATCATATTTGTCGATAGCAGCACCTATGACGAACTTGCTTCAAGGCAAAATTCCATTTGCATGGAAGCAAAAGCAGCAAGAGAGTTTTGATACTCTGAAACAAGCTGTTTCAGAGGCTCCTATACTCAAAGTAGTGGATCCTCAAAAACCATTTGAGTTAGAGACAGATGCTAGCAGAATAGCCATAGGCGCAGTCCTGGGTCAAGATGGCAGGCCAATAGCTTTTGAAAGTAAGAAGTTAAGTAGTGCACAACGCAATTGGCCAGTGCATGAACAAGAGTTGTATGCAGTGGTGCATGCACTTAAAGTTTGGAGACACTATCTATATGGTGCAGACTTTAAGGTATTCACAGATCATCATACACTCAAGTATTTTTATAGTCAGTCAGATCTTCGAGGCCGACAAGCTCGTTGGGCTGAGCTCATGCAAGAATTTCATATGGAAATCTTGTATAGAAGAGGCAAAGAAAATATAGTAGCTGATGCATTATCTCGTATAATGTATCAAATGAGCTTTACAGTTTTAGAAAGCTCATTGCTTCAAGAAATTAAGGAAGCATAGATGGAAGATCCATATTTGTTACAAATAGTTAGAGCCATTAGCGATGACTCTATTTTAGGAGACGGTACAGTTCCAGTTGTTTCTTCTTCTACTAAAGCAAACAAGTCCACTCCGTATTCTAATTTCTCACAAGAGAATGGAATAGTGAAGCGGAAAGGAAAGGTTTGTGTGCCAGATTCCCGGGATTTGAGAAATAAAGTCATGCATGATAACCATGATGTTCCCTGTGCAGGACATCCTGGTGTTGACAAGACAATACAACTTGTTAGAAGAACATTTTGGTGGCCTGGATTAGCCAAAGATATCCATACTTATGTTCAACAATGCTTTATGTGTCAAGTCAACAAAGCAGAAAGGGTAAAGACACCAGGTCTTTTACATCCTTTACAAGTTCTAGATCATAATTGGGATAGTATATCCATGGACTTCATAGTGGGGTTATCGTGGACCCAAAGGAAGCGGGATACAATCCTAGTTGTGGTGGATAGACTGAGCAAGATGGCTCATTTCATACCTACACAGGAGACGATAGAAGCTCCACAGGTAGCAGAGTTGTTTATCGAGAATGTCTTCAGATTGCATGGGTTACCTACATCCATAGTCTCAGATAGGGATGTCAGTGTTAGTCGGCCGCCGGTGGGACATATGTAACGGATGCCAGATGTAACGGAGTTTTTTGAAATACGCTCGAAAAGTTGGTACGCGCATCTTGTAACATCTATATAAAGCAATGTAAAGAGAATGGTCAGAGAGACGTCTTTTCTGGAATTGCCAGACTAGTCGCCTGAATATGCGGGAGAGCGTTGTTTAATACTGTTGTGAAGTCTTGAGTACTGTTGGTATTGAGTACATTCTACATCGTCTGCTCATACTGTAGTTCACCGTAACGAGTGTTTGAGTAACGGATTGTGTGTTTGATTACTGTCATTGTATTGCGTTGTGGCATGTTCTTCGATTGTTTAAGTACACTGAGTCAGTCTGAGTAGCGATATTACGGTGTGAGTTTGAATAGGCAATTTGAAGCGTTGTTGTAGTGTATCCTGTTTGTTCTACCTGATTCATTATATTCGGTGTTATTATCTGTTGACACTGAATACAAGGAAGAACTAGTACCTTCGGTAAACGTGAACCTTTTATCTGAAGATCACTATAAGTTGTTGTGACGAATGAATCTGTCGGCTATAGTGTTCTCTCGGGTTGATTACTACATACTGTTGAGTCTGTAGATCAGACTACTGCTCTTTTCCAATAGCAGATCAGTTTGAAGAAGTTTGGTACTCAGGTACATAGAAATCGAGTATTGTCCAGTTGATGCTAGCAACTGAGCTAAAGACGCGTATTAGTGATTTTATTGTTGTGACGAAGATTTGGGAAATAAGTACAGGGCCTCTGTCTAACAGACCCCTACCACTCCCAAGAACCCACGTTGGTCTGGTAACGACTTTCAGCTAGTCAGTAACGATACTTAACGTTTAACACTTGGCGCCGTCTATGGGAAAGTGGCATCAAGATTGCCAGTTGCCTGTCAGAATCGAGCATCCAGATTATCGTTCGATTGATTGGAAGTAGCAACAGAACCAGATTGTTGCAAACTGTTTCGATAGTAATACTACGCGATTAGTACAAAAGATGATACATGCCGGTTACTCGATCCGGTGAAACGTACCCCAAGAACCATCAGTCTAGAGTACTTAATGTACTAAAGACAACTCTGGGAGAAAAAGGTACAACTCGCTCTGACTCAGTTGTCAAGAGAGTTAAGAACGTTAGAACTGATTCCGGTCATATTCCGGTGGAACTTGTTATGCCTCTGGTACATTCCGGTACTATTTCGGCACAGTCTGTCGGAGATATAGTAACTCCAGAATCTACCAGAACGCAGTCTGAAGTTAGTTTAACAATCTTAGATAAGGATTCGAATTTGTTTACGATTAGAAACACATTAGCCAAAGAAATCGGTGAAAGCGAAAAAACACCTTATTTTGGTGAAATTTCGGTACATTCCGGTGATATTTCGGTAACAGAATCACAGTTTTTCGGCGACGGTTTACCATTTTTTGGTGAATCTTCAGCCCAGCCACCACTTTTTGAAGTGAGTTCCCCTACACTGGACATCAAGAAGGAAGGAAAGTTGTTCGAGACAGAGATTCAAAGCATATTAAGCAAGATCATCGCACCGGAAAGTGCACCATCCGATGATACGAATTCCAATAGTTCAACTATTCAGCCCCGAGATACAGAAGGAAGGTATAATACACTCACGATGAACGGGCAACAACAACAACAACAGTTATGTCCACCCAGGCCGCCTCCAACAGGTGTGACATACACGAAATTCGGTGGATTCCTAGGAGATGATCCGGATGCTCACGTACGCACTTTCGAGATAAGCTATGCAGTTCTCAACCATCCACCGGATTCGGCCTATAAGGCTATTGTATTTCAAGCTACACTGGTCAATGAAGCAGCTAGATGGCTTACAGAATATGATATTAATCACTTCGGCACCTATGAAGCAGTACGAGATGCTTTTCTGCAGCGATTCAGACTAAAAAAGAATCCAACCGAAATTTTTGACTATCTAGAGAACAATAGACAGAAGGCAAATCAAACCGTACAGGAGTATGCTACTCTCTTCAAAACGCACTTAAGGCAGCTACCACCGGCCCATGCTAACTTACCAGATGACGTTATTACTCAGTGGTTCATCAATGGCTTGACTCCACAACTTAAGCAGATCATGATCATAAGATGTGTCGGAGCTATGACACTCGATGCAGTCATCGCAATGACTCTGCAACTGGAAAACAAAGTCGGCAGCTTTACAGAAGATCTGGAGTGGTTAAAAACAAACAAAAATATTACCGAAGATATGACCAGACAAGTATACTGCACCACATGCAAAAATTCAGGACATACTAGTACCAATTGTGCACTTAATCAGACATTCTGCGCTATCTGCAACACTGCCGGACATACCACCGAAAACTACGCATACAACGCTAGAGTACAGGGAATAGCGACTGTCAATGCAATTATCCAGGAACAAGGGCAGCCAGCCAACCACTATGTGCCTCCGCAAATGAGAAACAACCAGCAGCAAGGATATCGAAATTACAGAGGACAGAGGAATAACAACTATAATACAAACCGCTGGCAGAACGGACCACCACCGGAAAATCCCAATTTACCACCACCGCGCTGCCATTTTTGTGGTGAGTATGGACATATTAGGAGATTTTGCAAGGATGCAACTGAGTATGATCAAAGGAAGAAAGAACGTCAAAATCCAATGGCCAACATGGTACAAATCACACCGGTGGAAACACAGGCTGCTGCAGTCCAGACCCGATCCGATAAACAACTGCAGCCGGTAGCAGAAATATTTGAACCAGGGATACGTGAACAACACAGAATGTACAACAAGGCTAGTCAATGGACCACAGCAGAACCACCAGTCTTCCCAGAGCCTATTCCGATAACCCAGCCCTCATTAACAAAGGAAGGAACACAACAACGGGAGTCAGCAGTAGGAACATCATCAGCAGCAGACACATTACCAGCAGTAGACAACTCCGCATCAGCAGAGGCATCAACTTCAACATCGGTAGAGCCTGTCAACCAATCTCAACAGGCCTGGGAAATCTTATCTAAGGCATCTATCACCCTGCCTCTGGGCCAACTACTGGCATTAGTACCTGGAATTCGACAGCAGTTCCAACAACAGTTCAGTCCGTTGCCTTCTTGTATTCGAGCAACAGCAGCAGTTCAACTGGAACCTGACTCTACGGTGGATCATTCAGTTCCCTTGATTACTGTATGGTATAAGAATCATAAGATTACGCAGGTATTAATTGATGGAGGCTCTGGTGTTAACATTGCGACTGCGGCATTATGCAAACGGTTAGGATGGACCGAAATCGAACCAGTTCAATTTTTTGTCAGAATGGCAGATCAATCAAGAGTCCATCCCTTAGGGCTTGTGCGGAATATACCCATCACTTTACAAGGTACGACCTTTAAAATGACCTTTGTTATACTAGATCTGTCGGAATCCACTTTGGATTACAACCTTCTTTTCGGCCGACCTTGGCTGAAGCATGCGAAGGTAATACACGACTAGTCTGCACAAGAGCTTACGTTTAAAGATGCCAATCATAGATATGTGGTAAAATTAGATGCTATACAACCTTGCGAGCTACACGCTAGACCATATTTTGCTGAACCAATCCATATGCTAGATGGATTGTCAGATGATGAAGAAGAAGAGTTTCTAAAGAGTAACGCTGACTTAATTTCCTTAGGGACTGTTGATTTACAGTCCGTTGTAGATAATTGGAACGCTTCAGTCTGTACAGTAATACCCATCACAGAAGAGGCTAAGAAGGAAGACAATGTTTCGATACATGACGATGAATTGCAGCAACTTCTTAAACCTACAAACGACACAGAGAAACCTCAACAGTTCTATGTCCCCGAAGATCAGCTGATCATTTACAATTTAGGAGATGAAGATCACCCGCGTCCTATAAAGATAAAGCAAAATTTACCGGAATTATTTGAAGCTGAGCTAATCCAACTACTCCGTGAATTTTCTGATGTATTTGCATGGGACTACAAGGACATGAAAGGATTGGACCCCCGCATCTACTAGCACAGGGTCATGCTGAAGCCAAAAGCAAGACCGATAAAGCAACCCAGCTACCGGATGAATCCCTATTATGCATCTCAGGTAAAGGCAGAACTTGACAGGTTATTAAAGTCGGGTTCATCGTGCCAGTAGAGCATGCTGAATGGATCTCTCCAATTGTGATTGTGCCAAAGAAAAACAAGCAACTACGAATCTATGTAGATTATCGAAAATTAAACGCAGCAACCATACCAGATCCCTTTCCAATCCCCTTTTTAGATACTATGCTGGATAGAGTAGCAGGCCACGAGATGTATTCATTCCTAGATGGATACAATGGCTATAATCAAGTTAGAATGGCTGAACAGGATATACCAAAAACTGCATTCATTACCAACTGGGGTGTATTTGCTTGTACTGTAATGTGGTTTGGATTGAGAAATGCACCAAGCACATTTCAAAGATGTATGCAGAAAATATTTTCTCCTTACCTCACCTCTTTTATGCAAGTTTATCTTGACGATTTCTCAATTTTCGGTAAGATGATAGCACACCTGTTCCATTTACGGTGCTGCTTTCAGAAATGCAGAGAATATAGACTTTGTTTGAATCCAAAAAAATCGGTGTTTGTGGTTTCATGTGGCAAGTTACTTGGCCACATTGTATCTGCACAACGTATACAGGTGGATCTAGATAAAATTTCGGCAGTATTAGAAGCTCCGGTGCCCACTACACCAAAGGAAGTTATGCGATTCATGGGCCAAGTACAGTGGCATGGACGACACTTACGGTGGCTTGCTCATTTGGCAATACCACTAAACAAACTAATCACCAAGACTCCTCGACAATTTGAATGGACCCAAGAATGCCAAATAGCGTTTGATCGTTTAAAGAATTTATTAACACAAGTTCCTATCTTACAGCCGCCGGACTGGGATCACCCATTTCATGTATTTGTTGATGCTTCAGATATAGCAATAGGAAGTGTGTTGATGCAACAAATTGATAAGTGGTCTAGACCAGTATATTATGCAAGTCGAAGATTAGCCCCTGCTGAGAAGAATTACTCTATAACAGAAAGAGAATGTCTAGGGCTAGTATATTCTGTCAAGAAATTCAGACATTACTTGCTGGGCCGCAAATTCACATTTCATGTAGATCATGCTGCACTTGTCTATCTAGTTCGGCAACAATGTCTAGGTGGTCGATTAGCGCGATGGGTAATACTCTTGCAGGAATTTGACTACGAAGTCATTCACCGACCAAGCAGTTCACATGCCTTAGTAGATTTCTTATCCCGCTTAGATTCCGGTGAAGCTCCGGTAGGTATAGATGACACAACTCCAGCGATCTATAGCTCTGAACTAATGAATGATGATATTACAGACCCATATACACCATCTACATATTATGATCAGATCCTGACTTTTCTCACCGAAGGCCGTCTTCCATCTCAGACTTCTACGGCAGTACGCAGGAAAATTGCAGTCTTTAGCCGCCGATTTTGGTTAATTGCTGGAGAACTATATTATGTAGATCATATCGGAATCCTACTTCATTGTATTCCACCACATGAAGCTAACTCAGTTATTACTTTGGCTCACTCGATTCCTTCCGGTGGCCATTTTGCAGCAGACTTAACTCACCGAAAAATTCTGCAAAGTGGTCTCTGGTGGCCAACTATGTACAGAGATATATCACAGTTTGTCAAACAATGTGATACTTGTCAAAGATCTGGACAGCCCTTGCAACGTCATCTTTTTCCTCTGCAACCCATCTTACCATTGGAACCTTTCCAGAAGTGGGGTCTAGATTTTATCGATCTGATTACACCTCCAACAGTCTTCAGTAACAACCGTTACATATTGACCTGTACAGACTATGCAACCAGATGGGCAGAAGCCTGGGCTTTACGATCTGCTACAGCAGTTGCGGTAGCAAAATGTCTGCTAACCGATGTCTTTCCACGTTTTGGTTTACCATTGGAACTTGTCTCAGATCAAGGCACTCATTTTGTAAACAATTTAATGAAGGCACTTACATAGTCGTTCCAGGTCACACATAAATTTAATTCTCCTTATTATCCTCGTGCTAATGGTTTAGCCGAAAGCACAAACAAATCTCTGCTGAATATGCTTCAAAAATTGATCATGGAAGCACCGGAAAGATGGGATCAACTGCTACCTGCAGTATTATGGGCATACCGGACTACCTACAAGGTAACAACAGGATTGACACCTTTCAAACTAGCTTATGGCTTAGAAGCAATAGCACCAATGGAAGTAGTTATACCAAGTCTGCGTGTAGCCATTACCCAGAAACTGCTACCGGAAGACTCACTGTCATTTCGGTTGGACACACTCAGAGAGTTAGACGAGCATCGATGGCTCAGTTTTTTAACCATGCACGAAGTCCAACTAAGACAAGCTAGGACACACAATGGACACTTGAAGACTCCAGTTTTTTCGGTGGGACAGCTTGCACTTTTCTATAATGCAAAGTCAAATAGATCCGCAGGCAAATTCAAATTACGGTGGTTCGGCCCTTACAAGATCTCAGAGCAAATCGGTCCAGCAACTTTTCGATTGACTATGTTGACCAAAAACCCACTTCCAAAAGCAATCAACGGTTCGAAGCTGCGGCCGTATCAACACGCTGCTAACCCGCATTAAAACATTCGGCGGTGGACCGCGTTTTTTGGTTTTTACTTTACTTTTTCTTCTGATCTTTCATTTTCTTTTTGTAAAAAGCCGCGTTTTGAAAACACGAAAATCTTTATGTCATAAGCCGCCCTCCTTACCAGTTACTCAAGCATGCACGCCAAATTGAAAGCAGTATCATTCCAACACCGCACAATGATAACCATCACTTCCTATCCTCCCCCCCCCCCACCGTAATGTCTCTACTTAATCTCTTCTGTTGCGCCAAAAATCGCTATTGTGTTTTTGTGTTTGTAATCTGTGTGCCCACTGTGTTCTGTGTATCCGTGCTCTGTGCTCTGTTTTTGTGTGCGCCATGGAAGCATTGGCGAATTACGCAGCCTTCCGTGATGGTATCCCTACCGAGGTAGGAGAATAGCTGCGCACCCGTGGGTTGGCCAACTTCGCTGAGCTGCCTTGGCACTCAGTGGAAGCCCATCCCTTTTTCGCGCAGATCATACCTGCCATCGCCCAATCCCCCATCACTGAGCGAAAATAGATCTTCCTCTCCCTGCCATCTCGAACCGTAGTCACCTTCCAAGCCTTTGCCGAATCCTTCCGCCTCACTCCACAAGGCCGCGAGACTGGCCCAAGCATCCCCGTAGCCCGCATGATAGAACTTTTCCCTCGCTATTCATCGAACGAGTACGCCATCCTCTGCTGCCCTGAACCCGAAAGAACTGCACTCCAGTTCTTAGTCGCCATCCTGAACCTCTAGAAACACACCTACGGCATATCCCGCCCTTTCTACTCCGCCATAGACCTAGCTTCCCGAGAACCCGTTAACTTCGCTTCCTATTTCTTTCACCGGATCCATAAAGAATGTGTAGCCATAGTGAAACAGGTTAATAAAGGAACTACCCCTCGGTCTCGATTACCCCACATCCTTTCCTTTCTCTTTCCGGCCATTCTGGTAGCACAACCACCAGCTAGAGGCCCCATTCTACGACACGAAGAGTCTGTACAGCCATTACAAGACGACGAAGAAGAAGACGAAGAAGAAATCAACCAACTATTCCGCAGAAAAAGAATCAGGATCAGCTCATCCGAAAGCGAGGCACAAGGTTCAGCCGGAAGAGATAAAGAAAATGAAGAAGACGAGAAGCAAGAAGATGAAACCTTCCACGACACTGCCACATCCATACAACACGACTCGACAGCGCAATCCACATCCTCTAAGCACCAGGAACAAGAATGACAAACGGAAACAGAACCCATCTCGACCGAAGAAGCCTCTCAGCAACATACCGAGCAAGAACAACAAACTGAGGACCGGGAAGCTTTCGACAGACTGCTCAAAGCAGTAGAATCCGCCGTAGACAACGCCGAAGCAACGCAACAAAAGGTAATACAATCTGTCGCTACTACTCTTACTTCACCGTCGGAACCTCCCATAGCACCTGTTGAGCCCACCGCATCTTCCACCTCATCACCCGATTATTCTCCACCGACCTCCAAACAGATTCACACCACATCCTCATCACAACCACGGCACCCTCTTCTCCTCCCATCGATACCGGTATTCTCTGAGCTTGCGTCAATGGGGCAATTGCTCATTAACCTCTCCCAGCAGCTCCTTGTCCAAATTCGCGAAGTCACAGACACTATTCGACATGACCTGCAGCACAAAGTAGATTTACTGGAAGCAGACATCACACCACTCCAGGAGGAAGTTGACGCCGTCAGGGCAGAAAACCACCAGCTCCAGGCGCAAGTCTCCCAGCTCCAGGCTCAGTTGGCAGAACAGCAACTGTTAATCCAACAAAAAGACGTAGCGCTGGAACAACTGGCCGCAAAGGACAGATTACTAACCGAAGCACAGACTGCAATCCAGCAATTGAAGACAGAGATTCAAGACAAGGAAGATGCCAGAATTGCACTTGGAAACCTACTACAAGAAACAAGAGTCCAGCTGCAAGAAGCAGTACAGAAGAACCAAGAGCAGCAGAGAGAAGCTAAGCAGGCAGAAGAACAACTACATAGAACAAAAGAATCTTTAGACGAAGTCAATAATATGCTTAAACACCAATTGAACAGGGAATCCAAATATCAGAAGGACTTAGCAAATGCTCGCAGAGAACGGGATGCTTACTACAAAACAATAGAGTTTCAGAACCAACAGATTGAAAGGATAGATAATCAACTGATCAATCAGAAAGACAGAGTAATCAACATGCAGAAACAGTTAGAAGAGCTAAAGATTTCACGGGATGCTGCCCTATCCAATGATTTTTATTTACAGGAGGCCTTTTTGCAAACACAGGCCGAGATTTTATTAACCGAAGCAATAGCGTTAAGCTCGGCTAGAACCGATGCCCAATTAGTAGAGCCTAGTATCTTAGTACAGATGCTAGAAACACTTAAAAAGAAAATTACCCGAACTTTTAGGTTAGCCCGTAACATGTACTTAGAAGGATTAATAGCCGAACAGTAGAAAACTTGCGGGTTCGAGTCCACCGTGCGTGCCAATGTTAGTCGCCCGCCGGAGTGGGACAGATGTAACTGATGCCAGATGTAACGGAGTTTTTTGAAATACGCGCGAAAAGTTGGTACGTGCATCTTGTAAAATCTATATAAAGCAATGTAAAGAGAATGGTCAGAGAGACGTCTTTTCTGGAATTGCCAGACTAGTCGCCTGAATATGCGGGAGAGCGTTGTTTAATACTGTTGTGAAGTCTTGAGTACTGTTGGTATTGAGTACGTTCTACATCGTCTGCTCATACTGTAGTTCACCGTAACGAGTGTTTGAGTAACGGATTGTGTGTCTGATTACTGTCGTTGTATTGCGTTGTGGCATGTTCTTCGGTTGTTTAAGTACACTGAGTCAGTCTGAGTAGCGATATTACGGTGTGAGTTTGAATAGGCAATTTGAAGCGTTGTTGTAGTGTATCCTGTTTGTTCTGCCTGATTCATTGTATTCGGTGTTATTATCTGTTGACACTGAATACAAGGAAGAACTAGTACCTTCGGTAAACGTGAACCTTTTATATGAAGATCACTGTAAGTTGTTGTGATGAATGAATCTGTCGGCTATAGTGTTCTCTCGGGTTGATTACTACATATTTTTGAGTCTGTAGATCAGACTACTGCTCTGTTCCAATAGCAGATCAGTTTGAAGAAGTTTGGTACTTAGGTACATAGAAATCGAGTATTGTCCAGTTGATGCTAGTAACTGAGCTAAAGACACGTATTAGTGCTTTTATTGTTGTGATGAAGATTTGGGAAATAAGTACAGGGCCTCTGTTTAACAGACCCCTACCACTCCCAAGAACCCACATTGGTCTGGTAACGACTTTCGGCTAGTCAGTAACGATACTTAATGTTTATCCAGAATGTCTTCAGATTGCATGGGTTACCTACATCCATAGTCTCAGATAGGGATGTCAGATTTATAGGACATTTCTGGAAGTTTGTATTTGACAAACTGAAAGTGTCACTAAAAATGAGTAGTGGTGATCATCCACAGACAGATGGTCAGATCGAGAGGGTCAACCAAATTCTAGAGGATATGTTACGGGCATATGTGTCTGAGAGACAGACAGATTGGGATAGTTATTTGCCATTAGTAGAGTTTGCTTATAACAATAGACCTCACAAGGTGACTGGGATGTCTCCTTTCGAGATGAACTATGGCATGAATCCCACTGCTCCCAGTACCATAGGAATGCCTAAGAAATGTCCTAGTGCTTCTCAGTTCTTAGCAAATCTTCAAGCGAACCTTGAAATAGCTAAAGCCAAGATGCAACAAGCAGCTGATAGAGCCAAAGAGTATGCTGATAGGAAAAGATCTCCTAGATCCTTTGAGGAAGGAGACCGAGTCTTCCTTCAGGTATCGGCTAGATCTACTTCATTGTCCACAGGGAAGTGTAGTAAGCTATCACCTAGGTATTGTGGACCTTGGAAGATAGTAAAGAAGTTGAGTGATGTTGCATACCGATTAGAGCTTCCTCCAGATTGTAGAGTCCATCCAGTGTTTCATGTCAGTAAACTATGAAAGTATATATCTAGAGAGGATAATCTAATAGAGGGTATTGTTTCTTTGCACGAAACCGATAGATCAAATCATTCTTCAGACAGAATACTAGATAGGAGACAGAAACGGTTGAGGAATTGTGTCATCCAAGAGTATCTAGTAGCCTGGAGAGGATTACCGCTTACTGACTCTACTTGGGAATCAGCAGCTCTAGTTTGCAAGTACTTTCCCTCATTGATCATTGAGGAAAATGATCTTTAGAAGGGGGAGAGAGTGTCAGACATTGGTCTACAGAGACCATTCCATATGTGTGTGGGACGAGGGCTAGTTAGCCAAGGTCCTAAGCTCGGGGGTATATCCTAAGGTATTTGATGGTTAGTGGGGATGAGTGTTGCATGCTGGCCACATGGCGACGCTAGAACATTCCAGATCACTGCTATTTTAGATACAAGAGGATATAAATGGATGGGAGGAGAGTAGCACACACATCATTCACATGTCTTCTTTGAGGAAAGCCTCACATGCATATAGACAAAGTATATGACTTCTCCATGTGTTCTCTTGATGAAGAGTGAAGGATTTGCTTTGCTAGAATGGAAGCCTATCATAAAAATAGCTCACAAAGCTATGATTCCAAGCTCTTGGAGATTTTTTACAATATAGAAATTTCCTCAATAGATCTTCAGATATCCATCCATTCAAAAATGCATTCTTTACATCTATTGGATAGATCTTCCCATTCTTGGTAGCTACAATGCTCATAAGTACTATGATTGTGGGATCTTTTCCAAATGTGAGAAGGTCTCCTCATGGTTGATCCATTGGGTTTGAACATACCCTTTAGCCACAAGTCTAGATTTATGACTATTAATGGTTCCATCATAGTTCTTCTTCACTTTGCATATCCATCTAGATCCAATGGTCTTCATGGTTGGAGTCTTGGGAACCAATTCCTAAGTGTGATTCTCATGCAAGGATACAATCTATTCTTTCCATAGCACTCAACCACTTAGATTTTTTTATTTTTCTTCTCTTGAGATGAGGGCTCTTCGGACTTAATGATGTATCATAGCCATACCTCTTAGGCTTCTTCTTCTCCCCAATAGATCTTCTAATGGTTTGTTGAGAGGATCCCGTAACATCCCTCGATTCTTGTATCTTGGCCTTTCCCTTGGAGTTCCATGAATTGATTTCCTTCCTAGGATTCTTATTCTCTTGGAATCACTTGATGCTTAAAGAGTATGTGTATTCTTATGTGAAAGGGTTGGATCTTCCTATGGTAGCTTGATCTTCCTAAAATTATCTTCAAACCATTATTTTGTCTTGTAAAGAACAACATCTTGCTGACTATAAAAGGTTTTTTTCTAGGATTATATAGTTCATAACCTTCTTGATTAATGCCATTGCCTATAAATACACACTTTTCTACCTTAGGGTTTAATTTTCCTTTGTTTTGAGATGGTATGTGTGCATATACAATGCATCCAAATATCATGGAATGATCCAAGCTTGGTCTTCTTCCATTCCGAGCTTCATTAGGAGTCGTAGCATCCAAAGCTTTTCACGGTTATCTGATTTTCGAGTAGGTGGTAGCGGATAGCACCTCCGCCCACAAATAATTGGTGGCTTATCTTCATTCAACATGGACCTTGCTGCCTCAACAATGATCCTACTCCTCTTTGCTACTTCATTCTCTTCACCTGTGTACTTGTAGTAATCTCTATCTTGATTCCTCTATCGTTCAAGTAGGAATCAATTTCGTGGAAGACATTTTATCCCCCTACATCAAACCCTAGTCTTTTTAGGGTTTTATCTATTTGGTTTTCCAAAAGAGATAAATACTTATTAGAACATGAGAACACTTCATCCTTATGCTTCATAAGGTACAAGATAGTACCTTGCTCTTGAGATTGATGGTTCTTTGCTTGGTCCCCAAACATTTGTATGGAAAAGTTCTAGAAGGTCTCCATGTATGTATCATTTCTTTGTGGATGGTTTCCTGTGAGATTTCCCAAATTAACATGCATTACACTTGTATATCATATGTTGCTTTGAGATATTGGGCAGTCCAAGCAATCTTTGATCTCTATCAATTTGTTTTAGGGCCCTCTCTCCAATGTGAGCCAACCTTTATTCCAAACCTCTAGCTCTGGTAGGGTTTGAGTACCATAATTCAATGACATAATGTTCTCAGTGTCTTGGATTTCAAATATGAGCAATCAGCCTATCTTTTGTCCCTTTTCTATCTTCTTGAAGCTTTGATATGGATCCTCTACATAAGCTCCATGTCTAGTTAACATCCTAGAATCCTTTCTCCACAAGTTGACCTACACTTATTAGGTGTCTAGTAATACTTGGCACATAGACAACTCTACTCAATGGATTCATATTACCAGGGAAGTATTCACATTCCATGTCTTCTCTATAAGAAGCTTTTTAACTTCACGTTTACTCTTTGGATCTTCTAAGTCTCAGAGTATGGCTACATTCCCTACCACATGGTTTGAGCATATAGAGTCAATATAGAACACATGCTTATGAGACTTGCCTTCCTTCATTGTCATATTCATAAATAGAAGTGAATCCTCTTGAGCTTGATCATGTTATAGTCTCCCCTTCCTTTGTATTCTCCTTGATAA